>CM060901.1:811670607-812295607 GCA_030737815.1 Allium fistulosum | reverse complement strand
TCCCGCTAAGTTTATTGTTATTATAGTCGACACATCTACGAATATTAGAAGATATACCATTCGGGAATCTTAGTCCTTCCACCCATTTTAAAAGTACTTTAACTTGATTATTGTCTAGCTCATAGCAAGCTTTTGGGTTTTTTGTGTCATTTGGCTTTATATGAAGCTCAGGACGATTACATATTACTTCGATATCACGTCTTGATTTCAAATCATCTTTTGTCTTCCCCTTGACATTCAAAATTGTATTAAAAACATTATCAAACACATTTTTCTAATTATGCATCACGTCAATATTATGATGAATCAGGAGATTTTTCCAATAAGGCAACTCCTAGAATATGCTTTGTTTGCACCAGTTATGAATCAATGATTTACCTTGAATTTCAATTTGTTCTCCGGTTTCATGTATCTTTGGATAATCCTTTACAAGTTCATAAATATCTTTGCTTGACCAAACCCTAGGTGGTCTCAAAGTTTCATGTCTATTAGCTGTAAATTTTTTCTTATCTCTTCTAAAAGGAGGATTAATATGAAGAAAACATCAATGACAGTCAAACCATGAGATTTTCTTTCCATGAGGTAAAGTAAATGCTCGTGTATCTTCCATGCAGTACGGACAAGCTAGACGACTAGCCGTACTCCAACCTGAAAGCATTGCATAAGCAGGAAAATCGCTGATTGTCCACATCAAAGAAGCATACATGCGAAAGTTTTTTTTGGAAATATCGTATGTTTCTACTCCTTCGTACCACAGTGTTTATAATTCTTCAATCAAAGGTTGTAAATAAACATCGATTCCTTGTGTCGGATCATTAGGACATGGGACGACAACTGTGAGAAACATATATGGAGTTTTCATACACATCCATGGAGGTAAATTATAAGGTTTGACAATTATAGGCCATGATAAATATTTAGAACCAAACTGAGAAAATGGTGAAAATCCATCCGTACATAAACCAAGTCGAACATTACGACTCTCGGATGCAAAATCAGGATATTTGTGGTCAAAATGCTTCCATGCTTCCCCATTAGTTGGGTGTGTTAACGTACCTTCTTCCCGTGTTCTAACACTATGCCATCTCATATGTTGCGTGGTTATAGAAGATGCATATAACCCTTGAAGTCTAGGAGTAATTGGTAAATAATGCATACGTTTATACAGGACTTCCTTTCCTTTTTTCTTTCTTGATTTGTACCTTTCCTGATTACATATTTGACAATTTCTAAGGTTAATATCTTCTTTCCAAAACAACATGCAACCGTTTAGACATGTATCTATTTTATGATACGGTAAACCAAAAGCTGACATCATTTTTTTTACTTCATAATGATTTTCGCACATTAAATTATTGGGAGGCATATGCCGTTTCGCAGCTTGTACAATAGCTATAAATCCAACTTCTATGAAGTTGTATTTAGATTTCTTCGCAATGTATTTAGCAGTTACTGATAATTGGGTTCCGCTTGTGCAGCCTTCCCAAAGGGGTTTCTTTGCGGAATAGGAAACATTGACCGTGCAGCATCTTTAACCATATGTTCTACGAGATTCGTCGTATCAATTTCAGTACACACTACCTCCTCAGCTTGTACATGATTAGATGCTAACGGTTCTCCATAATGATCCCAAACCAAATAGTTCGGCACGAAACAGTATTGATGCAAATGAACTCTAACCATTTCTGGTATCAAATGCTTTAACATTTTGCATTTAGTACATGGACAACGGATTTCTTCGTCGTTTCTATTATTACTTAAAGCGAAATCAATAAATACGCGAACACCGTTATTAAATTGTTCACTTATTGAGCCTCCATTTTCGACCCTTCTTTTTTTATACATCCATCTTCGATCAGTAAAATAATTGTCCATTTACCTACGTATATAATAAAAAAGTACGATATAAATTTAAAAAATTGACATTTTATTAAAACAATATTATTGGTGAATTTTATATTAATAGATCATTGACACTATGTCGATGGGTCATCCTACCTCCCATTACAAATATAATAACGTAATTAAATCGCGTAAATCATTTCAATTTAAACGATTCAACAAAATTTCGGTAGTAGTTCGCTTTAGTTCCCTGAACAGTACACATTTGCATGTACACAGGGAACATAAAGGAAGCGCTGTCGAAATTCTATGAACCATTTAAAATGAAATGTTTTACGAGATTTAATTACGTTATTGTGTTCGTAACTTGTCCAATACAGGGACAAATCCAACAAATATTGTATACGATAAATATAGATGTCCGTTCTGTTAAAAAATGAATATCCACATAACGATCATATACAATACTTATCAAACGGGGCCGAAAGACACTCTAAGGGTTTCATAAATATAAAATATCATTTTTGAAATTTTCTAAAATACATAAACTAATTGTATGCTCACTAACAACTAACGTTTCCAAACAAACCTAAAACTAATTGTATGCACATTATTCTATTGCTAACACAAACTTAAATATATATAATCTTGCAATACATAAATTAATAACATAAATTATGCCTCAATAAACTAGATTATACATGATACCAAATGTAACGATACGGATTTTTCGCGCTCGAAAATCGACATCCCATTTTCACTACGGTTCTAAACCCAAAATACATACATATAAGGCATACTCTATCCAAAAAGAAACATCCTATCATCTACAGATCATCACCATCGGAGCTTTCTCTTTCAGGCCCCGACAGTTCTCTAACCTCCGGCTCAGTGTCTGTCTCATAAACCTCCTTTAGTTTTTCTTGAGGTTGTGGCTGCTCTACATGAGTAAGTATCTGGGCTCCATACCATGATACCACCCTTTTCCAGAAGGAAATGACATACCCTAAAGGGGCGAAACAGCCTCACAACCCGGAAATGGTCGAAACAGGAATGTTGCGGCAAGGTTATGCAATAAGGAAATATAAACATTTAATACACTAATTTAACAAATTTAATTAAATATAGGGATTAGGGTTTATACCTTTTCTTGAGAGATTATGGAGTTGGAGAGCACGAGAGGGAGGCTTGGAGTCGTCGGAGGAGCCGTTGATCGTCAGAGCAGCGGGGGGGGGGGTGTCGGAATCGGAGCAAATTTGGGAATTGGGGAGGGGGTAATGTTTCAGCCGAATGGGGAAGAAGAAGATGGGCTTCTGTTTTGCTCGTGGATTTCCAACGTCATTCAATGGCCTCCAACGTCTACCAACGTCTAGCAACGCCAATGTCTACCAACGTCCTACAGTTTTTAACTAATAAAATATATGAGAAAACACTGGACGTTGGAAGATGTTGGTCAATGACATTAGAGGCCGTTGGAAGGCTCCGTTGGAATACACTTTGTGTCTTGTAGTGCAGTGATGTGCACCCGATGCCTACCATATACCACAATATTGAACTCAAAGTTCCAACTCATATGGCTCATATGTGACACTGTTGGAGAAATCACACGTAATTAGTGAGGTCAATTCCAAGCTAGACATTTGCCAAACGGTCAACGACACTATTGCAATCACGTCCAAAACTCGTCATCGTCCCACCGTTAATGAAGCTACTGGATCAAGCCCCAATCCGTAGGCACAAAACCGTATAATGAATTGTTCAACTGAGATAATTTTTTGAAGTATCTCACAAAGAAAACAATACCAAAACAATCCTCGTCTCGCCACGATCCCGATGCAATGAAATGCGTGTGGGATGGAGGTCGTATGTGAAAGTTATAAACGTTTAAAGTTATAGCGCAATATCATAATTTAATCATATTTAATATTATATTTCATAACCTTTTCGCTACAATATCCCCATTCGCACAATATCTCATTCGTAAATCCCAGCCGCATCTTCCATCATCGCCATCGTTCACCGAACGCAACTTTTTGATCATCCGATGCCATAAAAAGCTTCCCCATGCAGAAACGTCCCCACCGCCACTAAAAACCCCACCTTCAACGACCCATTCGACGGATGATGCCGTTGTGCCTCCTCATCGGTTTTCAACCACTTGACGACAAACTGGGTCAATCAAAGACCACCGAGAATACTAGCTCGAGCTCCTCTACGCGTCCATGCTTCATGGTCATAGTATGGTCACTGTTTTATCACGGGTTGAAACGAATGGTTTACGGTTTTCGAACTTCTAACCTGTTTTCTGTTCAATCCGTACACCCAATCAATGAACGAACACCACCAGTGGATTCCTGTCATCATGAGCAAAAGGAATACGGTAAGATATCTATTTATGGGTTGAAAAATATGATATGCAAGCAAAAATCACATAATCAATATATTACAAAATGCCACTAGGTTTGACTTCTTCTAATTTCTAGCATACTTAACCAAATTCTGCAAGTTATATATGTTTTCATACTATAATGGTATTTTGGATGCAATGGAATATGTCCCAAAGCCTAATTAAAGCTCTTCTTAAAATTTACTATTTTATCCTTTATGTAAAATTATGATTTTACCTTTTAATTTGTATTTAACTTTTATAAAATTACGGGGTGTTACGATGGGTCTGCCAGAATAACATTCAAAAGTAAATTGGATGTTAAGAGAAGTATTCATGAATTTAGAGGGAAAATTGATTTTTTTTAGTAAAAAATAAATGTAACGCCCTACTCCGAGACCCATTTTAACAAAGAGTATTACGGTGTAATACCGTCTGCTGGAACGGAGAATAGAGTATAATGGAAGCGACCATATGTAATCAAGCTATAACTATCTACTGAATACGTCGAAATGTGGTATCGCTTTTTTTTCAAGTGGTTCGACATATCCAATAGATATATTTATAACAAAATTACAATGGCTAAGGAAAATAGGTTCAGAACAAATATAATACTAAATGATAACATCATCATCACAGAACAGTCACATAACAGTCACAGAACATAGGTACAATATATCATCAATACAGATCCAAATATAAAAAAGGTGGGTACAAAGCCACCGCTCACACATGTGAGTCAAAGATATGTACATAAGAGACTGAATAATCAGAGTATCAAAATAGTGGCAAATATAAAGAGCTATCTATCAGCATAGCAGATAATGTCCAAGCGGAAGCATAGAAAGCTAAGTCCAGAGACCTAACCTGAAATAACTCGGTCTGACCCGAGCGAAGAACACTCAGGTCAGGCTAGCCAAACAATCAGTTAATAAACTGAGATAAACATGATAGATAATGAGGCGATATATAACATAGTACTATAGACCACAAACTCTCACATAGAAAAGAAATAAACATCTAAGTAGAGATGTATAGCAAGCCTTGTATCATTGGCATAACATAGTCACAAATGTCAAAACAAAACATCTAAGTAGAGATGTATAATAAGCCTCATATCATCGGCATAACATAGTCACAAATGTCAAAACAAAACATCTAAGTAGAGATGTATAATAAGCCTCATATCATCGGCATAACGTAAGCACAAATGCCAAAACATAAACATCTAAGTAGAGATGTCAAAAACGATACATCTAAGTAGAGATGTATAACAGGCCATTTAAGTAGAGATGCCAAACACGATACATCTATGTAGAGATGTATAACGGCCATCTATGTAGAGATGCCAAAAATGATACATCTAAGTAGATATGTATAACGCCCATCTAAGTAGAGATGCCAAAACGATACCTCTAAGGGAGACAGTCCGAAGACACTATCCTAAAGGTAATAAAAGGAATGTGTCACAAACTTTTAGCAAGGAACCCGTAAAGTGTTAACATGAGTCCCATACCCCAAGTTCACACTAAATGGTTTACTAACCAATAGTAAGCTTCCACACTCAAAGCAGTAAAAATTTCACCTCATGTCATCGGTAAACTAGGCCGAAAGGCCAAAACGATCAATATAATAGGTCTGGGATTAACCGGAAAGGAAATACACATGGTTTCATAGGCCGGAGTTTTTCCCAACCATTTAAGCACCTTTCCACTTCGCTCGAAGTGCTAAAGTGTGAGTGTGGGATTTAATTATAGAAAATAATTACGGAAAACAGATTTATAATTGGTTTGAAATCACATTAAAACGGCCTTTGAAAACTCTCCTACTATGGAGTAATTAATTTAATAATTAAAATAATATTATATAATAATTTCGAAAGCCATTTTGGAGTGAAAAATCTTTTTAAACCTTTTTATAAGGCCCGTGTACGAAATCCAGAGACAAATCTCAAAGAAATCGATAAAACCAGAAAATCACTGAAAATATTCTAAGTGTTGGAAAATAGTCCAAAATTGACGTGAATCCAAGTTCGGAAAATTATTCGGACCAGCAAACTGAATCCGATTGGCATGAAAAATGGTAGGTATATAGTCCAACATCCCTGCTCCAAACTGCAAAAATAATCAGGCAATTCCGACTTGAAATGAAGAAACGGTGTCCTCTCAAAGTCCTACAAAAAATCACAAAACTCTACTGTGTCAAAACAGTGCAAAGGTCCCACTTCGACGACATGGTCGAAGGGTCACATGAACTTAGATCTTGATGAAAATTTACAGGAGCGTAGTAAAGTACTCCTAATTTGATATGCAACAAGAATCGTTCGGTTCCGACTTAAAACGAAGAAATGTCAATGTTTCAAAGTTGGTCCGACGATAATTGAAAATGATCACTATTGTAAAATAGTTTCTGGGTGTTACTTCGGCAATAGAAACGAAGTATCTAATGCACCCAGATCTAAGCCAAACTTTGCAATGTTGAAGATCTCGACTTCATCTTTTTAACGAGACCAAAAACGATGAAATCCGACAAAGGACGAGCCCAGGATGGTGTCGGAAAGTCGGGGTTCTGCACTGAAAACAACGGGAGCAAAGAGACTAAGGCCTGTAGCTATGCACTAACAGACCAGAGATGAAAAATCACAATTTTGGCATAGTCTTCCAATTCTGACAAAATGAATAAAATAAAAGTTGTAGCTTAGTTTCTAAGCTTCCCGGAATGACCAAGATCGTCAAATTCCGATCGGGGATGAAAATTTTATGACTAAAACAATTCTCAGATCTAAATTCTATATCACTGTCAATGTGCTCTCGGGGCAGTAGTAAGAATGCACAGTTTTGATCAAATTAACTTCGAAATTTCATGAAACTCAAAATATGAAAGTTTTAGCCCTAAATCTATGCTTTCCAGAACATACAAAATTATTAGATTTGGATAAGAAACGAGTAACTTATGGCCAAATCAATTTCAGGTTTTTATTTTATCAACCCTGTAGTTTGTTGTCAGGTCAGCGACAGACAAACGTGATTTCGACCATTCAAACTACAAAATTAGGCAAAGCTCAAAACATAAAAGTTATAGGCTACAGAATAAGCTTTCCATAACATCAAGAAAATCTTAATTCCGATTTAAAATGAATAAGATATGCCTAATTTACTAACAGCAATAAACTAATTATAATTTCAGCTAGCATATATTACCTCTTTCCCAAGCAATGAAAAGAAGATCAAAGAGTTTTACAATCTAAATGCACAAAAAAAGCGGATTACAAAATAATTTTAGAAATTAAACAATGGATTAGAGGTGGGTTTTGTGATTGCTATTACCTTCAAATGATTAGATTAAAACCCCTTTGACTTTGATGAAGATTAATGAAGCTTTGCTCTAGGTTTGGAGGCCATTATTTAGTGTTTTGCTCTAGGGTTTAAGGGGTTATGGAATGAGATGTTGGCTGAAACAAATGGGTAAAAGATGGTTATAGGCTAATGGAAGTGGGTTAGTGGGCCTAATACCCATTAGGACTTGGAATATGTTCCATATCTCAAGTTAGCTAATTTCTCTAAGTACAAACTACACATTATTTACCCATAAAATTTTAAAATATGTTACCAAAATAATTTAGCTATAGTTATAAAATTTTACATCACAATATTTTCCAACTTACGATTTAACCCCTATTTATTCCAAAACACATTTTAGTCAAAATTGCCCAAAATCACCGTTTTGCAATTTAATTGTAAATTAAATTCCCAATTCAAATATTGCACTATTTTACACATATAAAATTTTGCAATATTATAAATTTCCATTTACCCTAATTAATTTCCATTAAATTCTCCATTTTACACTTAGTCCCAAAATATTAATTTATTCAAAATAACTAACTTTTGAACAAATTAGTCACATAAAAAAAATCATTAATAGCTCCATTTAAATTAAAATCCCAATTTTAATTTATTATTTGGTAACCGCAATCACGGGTTGTTACAATAAATTTTAAAATATTATGCATATAAATGGTTGTTGGCAGATGCATCTTGTAACGGGATAAAACAACCAGATTTTAGAAGAATTCTTTATTATGCACGAGATCTTTTATCTTATGCTACTGTGAATAATAGCTTGAATATTAGATCATAATTAAAATTTATTAGGATTTTAGGAGAGTTTGAATTTTATTTGATTTTAAATGTGTTACTATATATAATTTAAAATTTGTTATCATATATGTATATATATATAATTCTTTTAAATTTGAATATCAAATATTCAAATGAAACAAAAAACTTCCTAGTATATCAATTTGTAATTGATAGTGTTGATGCATATTAATTTCAATAACAATTTAATTCTAAAGTCCAATTTTCTGTATCTATCAAAGTAGAATATTCACTGTTATATAATATCAGTATGTTCGTCATTTCAATACGAACTAAAACACCCCACCTTCATATCCATAATATCTAAGAGTAATACTAATTAATACTGTCAAATAATATGAAGAATGAGGCTATATGGATTACATACGTGAATAATTATTTGGACTAACACCGGTACATTTTTCTTGATATATAATACTTGCCATAAATGTACACGGTCTGAGTACAAAGTAATAAACATATGTGCTTTCAACAATCCACAATCATATAATATAAATAGAGTACATGTAACCACTCAAAATTTTGTTATTTGATTTTGAATATCTAATTAATTATAAATATTGAAATAATTGGTTTAAAAAAACGTTAAATAACTTATATTTAAATATAGTGACTATTCAAATGTTTGAATTATGAATTAAATATTAATTAAATGGATTTAATAGCCTTATTTAACTCCTTTTAGTTAATGAATAATAATGTCTAACTCATTTTGTAAATTCATTTACAATAATAAATAGTTCGAATAAAAAATAATAAAATCAATTGTTAACAGAACGACTTGATTTTTAATGATGTATTTATAATTTAATTTACTTAATTTGTTTCATAAATTTTAAATTTGGAAAATAATTAAATTTTCATTCGACGTATTTTACGGCAAATGTTGGCATTTTTGAAATTTCGTAGAAAAAAATAATATGTGTATTTTATTGTTGTTTTATGATCATGTTGCATTTTTGTGAACAATTATATTTTTATTTTCATATGTGAATGGAATATTATCTAGCAAGGTAACGCAAAACCATCACTTCAAAACATTTTTTAGATTAAATTAAAATTAAAATTTTAAACATGACTTGATAGGTGTTGCTTGTAATTTTAGTTTAACTTGAGAATCTTGCTTATCTTGAGTTAAACATAAAAAAAAATTGTTATATATATGCAAAGGTCAACACCTATATTTCATTCAATTTCTTCAATACTTCTCTCTCTCCTCTATTTTTCAAGCTTTTGTAAACAATACAAACAAGCCTCCACATTTAAAAAATTAAAAACAAGCATTATACGCAATGGAAAATTGCAAAACATGAATCTTTGAACAAATGAGTAGTTAGACATATATGCTTATTGTTGTATGCGGCAGTGATTTGAGACAACTGACTGTCTTGGTCGTTACTAGGTTTAAGATTTCTGGAGTTTGGCTAGGTGGAAGGCGAAACGAAGGGTGTCACTAGCTTTCTCTTATCGAACTACACAATTTCCTAGAGTTTGATGTGGTGCAATGGTCCCTAGTGCATTGCGTTCGTGTGCTGTAACTCGATTAGGCAGCAAGTCAAATCGAGGGCAGGCTCGTTAGAGGTGAAATTGAGGGGTGAATTGGACTTGTGGTGCGTAGAGAAGTGTTTTGACATTGGTTGGAGGTATTTGGGAGGAGCGAGGTGGTTTGCGAACTGTACGGTGGAAGGGGAGGAGCTGCTGTCACTTTTGGTAGTGGTTGATCGAGTTGGCAATGGTTGGGTCGAGCATGTCGAGTTCGGTTATCATTGCTTAGGCATGCACGGATTTTGGCGTGCATTTTGGATGTGTGCAGGAGTTTTATTAGTTTGGGGAAGAAAGATTATATTTGGGTAATTATGTTTAATTAAAGTAATTAAGGAATTAATTGTTTTTATTTATTCAAAATCTTGTAAAATTAATATCTTGCTCGTAAAAGGTCGGATTGGAATGTGGTCAGTTGCGTTAGACTCATAGGAATGTTATTTTCATTTTGGAATTAGATTCGTCGAGTTTGGAGCAGTTTATTTTTGAGCTAAAGTCGAACGTCGACTAAACTGGAATGCGAAAGCATCAATTGGAATTTCAGAGTTTACTCACCTTTAAATAAATTATATGATGTATGTGTTGTTATAAATTATTATTGAATGTTTGGATGGTAGTTTATATTGTTGTTTGTTTATATTTAAATTCTCGCTTAACAAATGGATGACACAAGTAATCATTGTGTAATAATCCGCTTTTCCGTACCCCTTGAATAGACACTAATCTCCATCGATTAACTCAAGATGAACGGAAAACCAAACCATTATGGTTTAAGAAAGAAGGGGTAGAAGAAAAGGATAGAAGAAAAAGAAAAGAAGAAACAACAGAAAACACAGAAACAGAAACAATATCAGAATCTCACATTCGCAGTGGAACAATATATGATAGATAAATCAATAATCCTTTAAAACAAAGAACTATACCAGTTTTATACAATACATCAATCAGAGTCAATATACAACTCAATACAACAATGGACAGTTATATAAATTTGTCCTCATACAGAATACACAGCGGAATAAATAATATCATATACAAATACTACTTCTCGCCATCCAGCTTGCTCCCATAGCTCCAGAATATCCAGAATATCCTGATAACATAACTCTAGGCTGTCAGTGTGGAAAAAAATGGGCACCCAGAGTTTAGAAGGGAAACAATAAACTCCGAGTCAGTCATGGTGACTGGTGTAAGATCGTAAAACAGTTTATCTTTAAAACAAACAACAGGAAGATTTTAAAGTCAATTTCGCAATGCTTTTGGAAAATGAAACTACCATAAGACCTCCCGCCACACACACAATGCAAACGCGGAATTGGAGGAGATTTCTTCTTATGATAGTCAAAAATGCTTACTACGCAAAACAAATCATTTTGGGATATTATTATTAGTGCATAGTGTAGAAAACATTTCGAAAGTATAATATAAATCTTAGCCAGCATTGGTACCATTATATACCATTATAGTATGCCTTCTATAGCTACCATGTTAAATGGCAGGTTCTACAACTAAAACCATACAAGTCTCGTATTGTTTCTTTGGATTTCCAACGAATGGTCAGGCCAAGAAACTTCCCATTGCCACATAGGTATGCCTCTCGAAAGACGACCCGAGAAATAACCTAACATTACGGTTAGATCTCTGCCAACACAAGGCCGGGTTACCTCTGCAAAAATAGGTAACTACTGACACGCATATGCCATCCCCCGATCGTAACCGATCTTCCCGAGGATCCTGGATTTCCAACAACCACATAATAAATTTGCACTAACAACATAGGTTAAATATCTAGGCTCCATACCATGATACTACCTCTATCCAGAAGGAATGACATACACTAAGGGGCGCTACTCCCTAGAACCTTGCCGCATCCTTCCTGTTTTGACCATTTCCGGGGTGTGAGGTCCGACGAAGTCTCGTCCACAAAGCTACGCTTTGTCACAAAGCCATGCTTTGGGTCAACAAATGATCAAAGTAATGATCACAAAGATAAATGATCAAACAAATGACACAACACCAGAAAGGCTATTTCCTCACGGTTATAAGCGTGACATTACTATTTTGTCACGGTTATAACCGTGAAAATAGGTACCGTGGAAAAAATTCAGTCACACTTTTGCTCACGGTTATAACCGTGACAAAATAGTAATCTCTCACGCTTATAACCGTGATAGAATATTATTTACTCACGGTTATAACCGTGACAAAATAGTAATTTCTCACACTTATAACCGTGACAGAATAGTTTACTTACGGTTATAACCGTGACAAAGTAGTAATTTCTCACACTTTTAACCGTGATAGAACAATGGTTTATAACATTTATAACCGTTACCAAAAAGGAAACTCTAACACTTATAACCATGACAAATGCAAATTATATCAATGTTATGACCATTACGAAAGGTTATTTTCTAACACTTATAACCGTGATAACTAAAGCAGTATCAAACAAACTATATAACACCAATATTTTATTACAGCTACAAACAATCTATACAAAAAATATATAGTATTAACATTAAGAAAACATACGATCAATAATTAAAACAACACCAAACATTTATGTTTCATTCAAACACCACAAAGGATACTTCATACCAACACCACAAATTATAGCATACAAGCATAGTATATATAACAAACTTTAAAACACAGTTTCAGAATACAACTACATAGTGTTTGGTAACTTACTGATAAAGCATAAATAATATATGCATGTCCATATAAATGATAAACAAGTAAAATAACAAACACCAACAAGCATGAAACAATTGCTAGCAATCCACTATTACATATCGAGCATATGCTGCCACCGCAGCACCTAAAAACTCAGCCTCCTGAAAAAATCTCAGGCCTGTAAGCAACAAGAACAAAAAAGAACAAAACATATCCTATAACAACAAGAACACTAATTACATGCTACTCTACCTCCTGAAAAAATATCAGGCCTGTAAAGATTGTCTTCAATTTCTAAGTACCCTTTAGGAACATCATTTACAATATTATTAAAAAGTAGGATATAGTCCTACAGACAATGCTTTGTAATTTTAGTTTGACAAGGATTATAACAACCTGCTGTAAACCACAGTAACTGGAGCCTTTGATTACTTTCCTCAAGCTATGTTAATTAACTTTTCTTCTGTGTTATGTACTTTGTTCAATTGTGTGTTTTGTATACATATTCATTTTGAGATCTCTGTCTTTGAGGATTTTTCCTGTGGTCTGCCCAACTATTAAGAAATTTACTTTCATCCTCGATTTCCACTGTTATTTCTATTATTTCCTTGCTCAATTCCAGGTTTATTGATGTAGATATAAACACTACAGTGGAGCGAGTTCGCAAAAGACGCATATCAACTGGTGAGTGTCTTTAGCTTTACATGATCTCGTTAGCTCGTATTTATAGGTCATCTTTCATTTGTGACTTTATTTTTCGATGTACCATGTCATTTTCATGTAAAGATCCAAGCACTTCTAAGTGGTGGGTAAGTACTTAGTCAATAGTTTGCCTCCTTAGTAACATATCATATCCAGTATATCCTAAATATCACCTGATATTTTATATTTAGTAAATCAATAAATTTTATTATTCCTAAAATAAAAAACTTTTCCAAATGAATTTATTTAGGTTGAGTATAATGACCGCCCCAATGCAGAACTTACCATGAAATTAAAGAAAAATGCATATCTTGTCATCAAATTAGTGGACATATGTGATCAAGCGCATATAGCTGTGAAGAGTGATGATAGTTTTCTAAATAAAAGGGTGGATCTTAAAATATGAACTAGGTGTTTTCCTGATTTCCTCCAGATCCAAATTTTCATACCAAGTTTGAACAACAACTTTGTTGGGTAGAATAATTTATTCATATATGATTATTTCATTATCTTGTTTTATGTGCATAGCGTTGCTTCTTGCAGACATCTACTTTGTACTTAATTCTCAAGATATAAATCAGTTGTGCAGGCAGTGATCCTTACTCTTATGCATAATAGAGTCACATCTGTATGTTGCTTGAGTAAATTAAGTTATTTCCAAATCATTTTGACTAAGTTTATAAACATACACAATCACAGATGTAAAATATTTTCAGTCATGCACAATATAACTAATGAGACATGCGATATTGAATTACAATAGATGTCAGCGGAGAATACTAACCTCTGTCAAGTTTATATGGCTCTGTCGCTACTTTTAAGGACACATATTTGAGGAAAAATTTCTTGTTGCTATAACTGATGTAGAGGTTATATCTTAAATGTACCGTGTATCGTAATAACTATTATTTTGTCAAAGGTATATTTTGTGAAATGTAGGCTTGAAAAGCAACACACGACACCACCTCACAGTCCATGCGGTAAGATTTCTGCAGCGCAAATACCACTGCCCTGACCACTTTCAAATACCCATCACAAATAAACTCCAAGCCAACCTACTGTAGTTCCATCACCAATACAACAGCCAATCTCCTCCACCACATACATCTCTTCTCCACATTCACACATTCAAATACGACTAACCTTTAGAAGCATAAACAACTGCCTTCTCAATCACCTACCTGCTGTCAATTCATTCTCTTTCAACCATTACCACTCACACTTCCACCAGTGTACAAAAAATACTTCATCCCCACTATCATCTTCAACCATAACCCACTACTGTAAACACACATAGTCAACCACCTTGCTACATCATCCACCACCAGCAACACTCCTACAAAACCAGTCTCTGCCTGCATATTCATACATAACCATACATAACATATCAACTTGCGATTCAAGCAAACGTCACTCCCCCCGAAACATTCACCTCTAATTCAACTACTAATCCACGTCGACTTTAACAACAATATTTATTGAAATTATAGTTTATTTTGATGTATTAGGGTTCGATCTCATAATCTTTAAAACACGAGCCTAAAGTTCATACAATTAACCAATTAACTTAGTCGCCTTTAACAACAATATTTCTCTTGTTATACAAATAAATTTTAAAATTGTTATAACTAAATCGTTGTTATAAATTTCAAACCTTTGAAAGTTATTGGTTTAATCAGAAATAAAAAGTGAATAAGATATATTGAAATTATATTTACGTTTGAAATTGTATTTGAAATTGTATTTAGGCTGGGTAGATAGATTATTCTAAATAAATATTTAGAATTGTTGGCAGAAGTGTATAGATTGTTTGTAGCTGTAAGTGAATATCTGCTTTTAGAAACAATATTGAAGTGTATAGATTGTGTATAGATTGAAGTGAATATCTGCTTTTAGAAACAATAATATTTTCAAGTGGTCTATAAACAACCGTAAATTGCTTTCGGATGGATATCCTTCATGGGTATCAGCTGCAGACAGAAAGCTGCTTCAATCTTCAGGTGCATCGAAAGCCAAACTTGTTGTTGCCCAAGATGGTTCTGGAAACTATAAGACTATTTCTGACGTTGTAAAATCTTCTGTCAGGTTTGTGATTTACATTAAAGCCGGAACTTATAAAGAGAACGTGGTGGTCACGAAGTCCATGAAAAATTTGATGTTTGTCGGTGATGGTATTGGCAAAACTGTTGTTACAGGAAGCAAAAATGTACAAGATGGTAGTACGACTTTCAATTCAGCAACCGTTGGTAAGATTCAATCTTTGTAGTAAACAAATATAACGTAAGTTACAAAACATAACCGCCTCATTATCACATAACTGCTACATTGTACAACTGAAACCATCATCAACTGTCAACACTCACATCATCATCAATCTCCACATCTCCTCTTCACTCTCTCTTGACATCAACCTCTGCACTGCTCAAAAACACCACACTGTCATATATTTTGCAAACCATTCCAATGATGCCTTAACTGTCACTGTGCATATCTACACAAACAATCTCAAAACATTCTCACTGCATATACAAATCAACCCCTCTGTCTTCCAAACCATAACACACCCACTATCATTGACCAGACTTACCAAAACCACTCGATAACTTCATCTACACAAAACATTACTTCATTTCAGGCACAACCAGCAAACCGCAAGCAGCAACCACATATCTCCCATACCACATCCTCTGCCATAACACAATCATTTAACTTAACTTGCCACCAGACTTCCCCCCACAAGCATACAAGTTGCACAAACATATTGTCAACTTCTATTCACTACTCAACACTGTTCTGCTCCTCTATCAACAATTTTTTTTGCACTACAACAACTACACAACCAATACAATACCAAATAACCCTCTGCCATCATCATACATCTCATACAAGAACTCCATACCAATTCCTCTTCCACAATCATATCAACTTCAACCACTAATTACATACAACAAATACACGTACATCAGATACAACAGATTTGCTACTCCACCATATCGCATTGCCGTCAATAGCCATTCACCATCAACTGAGTTCTGCAGTTCAAAAGCAACTTGCCAGTGCTTCTAACATACCACCAAATTACAACCACTTCAGCCATCAATATCTCCACTGCCACATCATACAATTACCATACTTCTTCATCACCAAGTGTACCCGGCTTCATACATACATACCCAAAGCACTAACATTCTCCTCCGCCAAAAATCAACGACATAGCCAATACAAAACTGCTCTGCCTCTCTATTCACAGTCCCCCCTTACATCATTCAACATATCACTAAACTTCCTTCTCATCACATTGCTGCTTGCCACTACATAAAATACTCAAGCAACCTGACCCCTTCACCATCTACCACATACAAAACAACTTCACCACATTTCACTAGTCAAAAACGCCCCAAAACAATCACCAATCCATCGCCTGCAAATAACCATCCCCCACAACCAGATCTGCTCCTCCTTCCTTCCCCAACCAAATCCATCCTCAATCTTCATCTGGAGCATGCGGGCTCACTTAAAATGGACTGCACAATGCACATGATACTACTAGCGAGTAGAGAGGACGTATGCATTTTTACTTTAAAAAGATGGGTTTGTTTGAATTTCTGTAATTTTTTGAATGGCCCCCAATAAACAGGACTGCATTCCAGATGGGTTTGTTTGAAATACAGAAATAAAAATGAACTGAACGTGCGTATGTGCATAAAAATTAAGAAATAGAGAGCACATATGCATTTTTAATTTAAACATCCAATTATTATTATCTTTTATTTTACTTTAAACGATGAATATTTTATAAAAATAAAAGGAAAAAAGATATATTTACTTATGAGAATTCGATTCGAGATATTGTATAACAATAAAGATATCTCAAAACCAAGGGTGATCAATAGTGCCTAATTACAATCCATTAATCGTTTAACATGAGATATAGGCCGATGAAAAGTATACAGAAAGCCACCAATAAAGACTAAGAGTGATGGTGTCATGAAAATAACTACCGTCAGCTTACTGAGTCTATGACCAATCAATTACCTTAGTCAAAGTTGTGATCATAGCAACCCAAGTTTATGCTCGATGAATACCTTTTTTCAACTAGACCTAAGAAGCAACTCACCAGACAGAAAATCTCATACAGTGGGTTCGCTGGTTGGCTCATTTACACAATACTAGTTAATATAGAGCACTAAATTTAAATTAACTTAATGGGCTAATTTTGTCAAGCTTGCAAGAGTAATGATTCTTCTACAGTAACTTGGATCTCCCACATAACTCAGCAAACTACCAACAAATGCACTCAAAAATCCACAAATCCACAAAGTTCCAATAAATTTTTAAGTGCATTGTGGATATTATTGTAAAAAAAGTTTAAAAAGGTTTATTTTTACAGAACGATCTGAAATCATGTCAGTTCAAAAACTGACTTAGAATCAGTGTGAGAACAACGAATCTATAATTGTCATCAGCATTGGTAAGCTTTTTTGTTTTGTTTTAGTTCTGAAACTGGACTATATTGACTAAAATTTCATTATAATAAAGACTAAACGTTTAGTAACTTTGGAAAATCAGACTGAAACAATAAAAGAATCCATCAAATATCAGCATATTGCTAAAGACTGTCAAAATATTTCAGGTGAATGTTGATTTCCAAAACACAGAAAGAAAGTATGGCTTACAACTCCACACCGAAGATGAAGTTCAAAATATTAAAAGATAAATTTATAAGTCGAAAAAAAGAACAAAATAGAAAAAAGAAAAAAAATCCCAAAATTCAACATCAACATGGTGAACCAGTATATTCTAATTTAACATCCTAAAATCCTAAAATTCAACATCACCGATTCAGCCAAAGAATATAATCATATTTGTGGCATAAGTAGATACGATCAATCATTGTCAAAAGTCGACTGGATGATTAATAGCAAAGAGTATAAAAATACTTCTGCTCACATGGCAATAAATACAAACCAATATATTCTAATTTAGAAGAGCAGAAAAAACGAAAATCATTACCTGACTTTGAAAAAGGGCGAAGGTGGTGAAAGAGATGGCGAAGGTGGTGAAAGAGATGCGCGGTTTTGGCGAAAGAAATGGATGGAGGCTTTGAAATTACGGCGTAAGGCGGGTGACTCGTTGGATCCAACGAACGCTGGAGCGACGGCTTAAAAACCTAATTTGCTTTAGGGAAGAATGGTAGAAGCCAAGCGTGACAAACAACCGAATCTACAATTGAAATATAAATGACGACTCTATCCAACGCCTTTGAGTTATTTAAGAAAAGCCCAAATTTTGTCACGGAAATAACCATGATAATACAATGTAACAATAATAACCGTTACAAAATTCCCACAATAATAACCGTGACGAAATGAAACAAAAAAAGTGTGACAAAATAGCCTATTTGGTGTAGTGTGATCATATCACAAATGATCAAACAATGATCATTTCACAACAACACTCAACATGTCACGTTACCATATTGGAAGTATATCGCTGAGAAATTTCAACTACATAACCTCTGAGCTCGTACGTCTCAGAGAAGGGTGTTAAGCTAAGAGAATAAATTCTCCGCCACCAACAGAAATGTATTTGAAAGAAATCAGCTTTATATCTCAATCTGTAACGTCAGACATACAATCCATACAAGTCTGTTCTGGGTTCGAACAGAACCGAAGGCACTTCTCACGAAGCCCTTGCAAATCCAGATAATTTTCAAATCACGTCCGGACTTCCCGTCACTAAGGGTGATAAAACCTCTATATCGGAGATCAGCCGATGCAGAGTAACTCGACGGTAATCCTTCCATTTTCAAAAATATTCGGTCTTCAACACCGGTCATCAAATGCAATCCATTACGACGTATCACATATTCGGAATGGGTTATACGACCCAAAGGTCATTTCCCGGCTAACTCGAATAGTGAGCGCTAATTCAAAAATAAGTATGGCATTCAAATTCAAGCAAATCACAACAAATACCCATTCAAGGTAATTATTGATAGTCAGTTATTTAACTATCAATAGGTCTGCACAGCATCATCAGATTCCAAATAATTTTCCAAATTATTTATTTTCCAAAAATATCCTTACATGATATAAAATTTCCACACTTCAAAAATAAATCGATATTTATTTTTAAACAGATTCCCTTTTCTTTTATAAATTCCATATTGAATTTATATTTCAAATATCTACTGATATACGATTTTCAATCGATTTCAAATATTCACTTTCAATTTATCTTTACAAAGATAAATTCTCAAAAAAACGTTTCATTTCATTTTGGAAAACATTTCCATAATTATTTAATAATAAGTAATTCACAAATCTTATTTATTTTCAACATTTGAAAATATTCAATATACTTAAATCAAAATTAAGTATATATTTCATTTCTTAAGGAAAACATTCTCTTAAACACATTATTTGGGTCAAAACGAATGTTACGTAAAACATCGTTACGACAATCCAAAATTACTAGTATAGGGATTCGAAATTTAGATAGATATATAAATCCCAATACTATATAAAACATTTCCTTTCGGAAACCATTTACTATAACAACAGTGTTATAGTCTACCATTTCCTTACTTTTCGAAAACGTCTATTTCAACAATAAATGTTGAAATCTATGTATTCAATACTTAACACGTTTTAAAACATCTTTTAAAACAATTACTTCATTTTGTAATATCACTTCTCCAAAACATATTCATTTTATGTAATAATATATTCACTGTCCAAAATCATGAATATACTTTATTTACCCAATTCAATGTTTCTACACATTTATTAAAAGATTATCCACTGTCCAAAATCGTGGATATAATTCTTCTAATTAACTTCTAAAATTCACTTATCAAAATAAATGATTTCGGATTTATAAACAACGTTTATAAATCACATTTATACTTTATAACAATTTCAACTTATAAAATCATTTTATTAGCAAATTCTATTTATATCCCATCTAAGTGCCAAAAATCTAATTTATAAGTAAATTACTTATAAATCTTTTAATTTACAACACCTATTCATTTTATAACTTCACATTATAAATCTATTAATTTCATTCACTTATGAAATCCATTTATACTTCCTTCTAACACTTATAAAAACTCGTTTTATAAGTCTTTTATACAAACCGTTTATAATTATTCAAAAATCCCAATTTAAACCATTTTTTAAATCAATCAACTATTTATTTCAAAAATCACACTTTGGTTATATTTCTCAAAAATCATAATTTTTATAACTTTAAAATTTTAACATTTAATTATTTAGGATGAATCAATCCAAAATTTTAATAAAACGTATAATCTCAAAAATAACTTTAAAAATCCCTTAAAAATCAAAGTCGTTATTTTTAAACTTCAAAAATGGATCCGATGATGCAACAGCACCAAATAATCAATCACGGCATCCAAACATCATATATCGATATGACAATAGAATATATAACAATATCTGTAAATAAATCAATACAGTTGAGGAATCCAGTTGGATCCCTCCAACCTGTTTCCCTGCATCTACAGACGTTAGCACAATACCAATTCGACTTCGAGGTGGAATATCGCGGTATATGGGATTTATAAAATATCATCCGCTATTATGCGGCGCAATAGGGTCTCATCCGCTATATAGTGCGGGAAATCAATCAACTCCAATATATACATATGCCAATATGTATATATTGCTATATATAATACTATATATACTATCACATCCAATAGCAATCAATAACTGAAAATTCCACTTTTTAATTTGAGTGAGAGGATCTCACCTTTGCTTTAATTTGCAATCCATTTTCCATTTCCGACTTGATTTCACAGTTTTGACCTTGTATAAGCAATTATACAATTTATTAATGTTCGAATTTAATTGAACAACTCAAATTTCCATTTGCTAATTTTAATTAACCAATTTCTAAAATTCCTTATTTAAAAATAAACTAGTTGATTTTCAATGTAGATATGTATATTTCGTTTTTTCTTATTTTTTTTGTTTTTTTTCCATATTTTGGGATGCTTAAAATAAATTTATATAGGTTAAGAAATCTACATTACCTATTCATATATATATATACTGTATATACATATATTCAAAAATCTCCTGTCATTACTGTATATATTCATATATATATGAAATAAATGCAATACCTTCACTGCTTGCGACCGCCGTTCGACCCACGCCTCCTCCTCGCGTGCGCAAGCGCACGTTGCTGCCGACGAATCCAATTCAGCCAACAATTCCTCATAACTATTAAACTTGGTTAGATCAACAGACCTCCCCAAAGCTATTCACTGGGAGGAACCAGTTCACCTTCTTATCCAATTCACGACCCCACCTGCTCACGCCATCGCGATTTGATGCAGCGCAGCCCTCATTTGTCCAAGGTATAACTCGTGACCGACTTAAGGAAGGAAGCATAAGTCGTAACCGACTTAAAGAAGCAGGTTTGCGACCTAAGGAGTCATGTGAAAGAGGGCTACGACTTAACCAAGTTGGGGAGAAAAGACTTCGAGTTAACAAAGCTCTTAAGTCGTGGGAACGACTTAGGGAAGATAAACGAGATAGCAAACAGGTAGATCATGTAGACAAGGTACGACCTACTGGTGACGAGTTACGACTTAATGAAGCCACGACCTACCATAGGTCGCTGAAGTTCTAACTCGTAATGGCTTAAGTCATTGGGTCTTAAGTCGTGAAGCATTGGATGCCGTTGATGTGTCTGCCGAGTTAACCTCTGCCCTTGATTCCCTTTAAACGTTGATTTGGAATACCGCTAATGTTTTAAGTCGCAGAAGCTCTGGATGCTGTAGAATCTATGCCGAGTTAATCTAAAACCGTTGATTCTTTAAATCGTGAAGAAGCTGCTGTTAAGTCGTTAAAGTCTTATGTCGTATGTCGTCTGTTTCTTATACTGGGTATACTGTGTTGTATTTCTTAAGTCGTATGTCATCTATTTCGTATGTCGTCAGTGTGTAAGTCGTTGTATGTTGTTACTTTTGTGTCGTGTACTTTGTTTTTAAGTCGTATGTTTGTATTCTTTTTCTGTTTTAAGGCGTATGCCTTTTTAAGTCTTAAGTCGTTGAAGGTTTGTAAAGGGTTGTAACTGTGTCTTAAGTCGTCGCCGAGTTAGGCTAACTCGTAAGTCGTAAGTCATAAACGACTTAGGAGATGCGCAGATTTGTGTTGTAATTTTTGTAACGCCTATAAATAGGCAAGTGAAGTCATTTGTAAAAGGTTGTTGAATATTGAATAAAATTCTCTTTTGATTGCTTTGTGCTTTCATTCAAATTGGTAGTTGAGTGTAATCTCCTATCTCCTCTTTCGGATAATCGAGTGCGCTCGATTCAACGATTGTAGAAGCCGATTCGCGGAATCAAGTGCGCTTGATCAACGCTTGAAGAATTGAAAATCTTTGAACCCGGTATCGTGCGCGATCAACGAGTTCGGGATAGCTAGAGTTCGGTATCTTCGGATCAACGAATTCGGGCATTTCAGTATCTTCCAATCCACCGATTGCTACATTCAATGATCTACATTGTTTTGTAATATCCGCTGCGCCAGTTTTGGTATCAGAGCTTGTTCTAGCCAATCATAGCTGCATCGAGACTTGGAGCCTAATCATTTTGAAGTTGAAGTTGTTTGGCCAAGAAGTTTGAAGTTGAGCCGTGAGCAAGTGAAGTTGTTCATCATTGTTCGAAGATTGATTGATCGAATTTGTATTGGAAGCCGAAACTTTGTCCATCGTGTTCATCGCGATTTGCTACAAAGTGGAAGTTTTCGATCCGTTTCATTTTGGATCAAAGTCCGAAAAGTGTTTGAATTTGAAGTGTTGAAAAGTTTTGTGAAGTTTCAAGTATGCCGCCAAGAAGAGCTAATCGTCACCAAAACGTAGAAGCTTTGTATCGAAGAGAAGAAGCTGATGAGATGGAGCAAAGAATCAATGAGAATTTTAGTGAAAAGCTTAACGAAGGAATTGGCCGGTTAGAGAAGCTTATGACAGAAATGAATCAAAATCGGAGAAGGGTTTCACCTGAATCTAATCATGGAGGTAGTAGAGTCTCACCACATTCCAATCGAGGCAGAAGTTTTGAAAATGATCAAAGGCGTGGGAGGAACGTGAATGATCATGAACGGAGGAATGTAGAAGGAAGGGATGATGGTGGAAGACGTAATGGTAGTAGAGATGTGGATGGACGAGATAGACAACGATATACATCTGATTTTGAAGAGGAGTATGATGGTGGTAGTGTTCGAGGACAAGGACGAAGACAAGGAAGAAATGACTCTGAGTATGATCACAAGTGGGAGTCGGGGATGAAGACTGAAATTCCTGAATTCAAAGGTGGTATGCAAGCGGAGGAGTTTCTAGATTGGGTGGCTAATGTTGAAGAGATTTTTGACTTCAAAGAAGTTCCAGAACATCGTAGAGTGAAGTTGGTTGCTACGAGGCTGAGGGGTAGAGCTTTGGTGTGGTGGCAGCAAACCAAGCTTACACGTGAACGGATGGGGAAGTCAAAGATTGAATCTTGGGAGAAGATGAAGAAATTGATGAAAGCAACGTTCTTACATTACAATTATCAATCTTTGATGTATCAACGTTTGCAAAATTTGAGACAAGGGACGAAATCTGTGAATGACTATGCTGATGAATTCTATCAACTTATTGCAAGGAATGATATTATGGAAACAGAAGAGCAGCTGACATCTAGGTTCATTGGGGGATTGAGAATGCAGATTCAGGATATGGTTAATATGTTCGATCCAAGATCTGTAGCAGAAGCACATCAGAAAGCGTTGGCTTGGGAGAAATAGGGTAGACGAGGAGGTGGTGTGTTTACTAATTCCGGCAATCAAATGAAGGGTGTTAGTGGGAGTTCTAATATTTCTAAACCTATCAGTAGACCAGTGGTGAAGGAGGTTGAGAAGGCGAAAGGTAACAATGGTTTCAAATGTTACAATTGTCAGGAATTGGGTCATAAAAGCAGTGAGTGTCCAAAGCCAAAGAAGAGAACCATGATTGCAGAAGTTGAGGATGAGGATGGTGATGGGGATTGTTCTAGTCCAGTGGAGGAGGATGAGCAGGATATTGCGTCAGGAGATGAGGGTTGTAATCTAATGCTGAGGAGATCGTGTTTAACACCGAAGCAGGAGGAAGCCAGTTGGTTGAGGAGTAATATCTTTCAGTCAACATGTACTATTCTGGGGAAGGTATGTAAGTTTGTGATCGACGCAGGAAGCTGTGACAATATTGTTTCAACCGAAGCTGTGACAAAATTGAAGTTGAAGACCGAGAAACATCCGAATCCATACAAGTTAGCATGGTTGAGAAAAGGAGGAGAAGTGAAAGTGGATAGACGAGTTCGTGTTCCATTCTCTATCGGAAAAAAATACAAAGACGAGATCTGGTGTGATGTCGTAGAGATGGATGTTTGCCACTTATTATTGGGAAGACCATGGCAGTATGATCGAGCAGTACAACATGACGGTCGGACCAATAGCTACAGTTTTATGTTTGAAGGCACGAAAATTATCCTAGTTCCGAAGAAGAGATCACAAGGAGGAAGTAAATCAGAAGAAATTGAAGAGCTGAAAACTTTACTATCTTTGAAGGAGTTTGTTAAGGAGGTTGAAGAAGAGCCGGAAGTGTTCTTGTTGATTGGGCGTGAGAGCAGTGAAGAAGTTGAAATTCCAGAAGAAGTTAAACCAGTTTTGAAAGAATTTGACGATGTATTTCCAGAAGAGTTACCAACGGAGTTGCCACCGTTGAGAGATATACAACATCAGATAGATCTTGTTCCAGGTGCTGTGTTGCCACACAGACCACATTATCGAATGAGTCCGAAGGAACATGAAGAGTTGCAGAGGCAAGTGGAAGAATTGCTTAAACAGGGGCGTGTGCAGGAGAGTTTAAGTCCTTGTGCTATACCAGCTTTATTGGTACCCAAAAAGGATGGAACATGGAGGATGTGCACTAACAGTCGAGCATTGAATAAGATTACTGTGAGATATAGATTTCCAATGCCGAGGTTGGATGACTTGTTAGATCAAATAAGCGGAGCTACTATCTTTTCTAAGATTGACTTGAAGAGCGGTTATCATCAGATTCACATTAGACCAGGGGATGAATGGAAGACAGCATTCAAGACGAGGGAAGGATTGTATGAATGGCTGGTAATGCCGTTTGGTCTATCGAATGCACCGAGCACTTTTATGAGGGTGATGAATCAGATTTTTCGACCGTTCATTGGGAAATTTGTGGTGGTGTATTTTGATGATATTCTGATTTACAGTGGAAGTCCAGAGGAACATTTGAATCATCTTAGAGAAGTGCTGATGGTATTGCGACAAGAACAATTTTATGCTACAACGAAGAAATGCGTGTTCATGACGCGTAGTGTTTTATTTCTGGGGTACGTTGTGTCGGAGGAAGGAATACAGGTTGACCAAAGTAAAATTGAAGCAACTAGAGATTGGCCGCAGCCCAAGACGATAACGGAAGTTCGTAGTTTTCACGAGTTGGCTTCATTTTATCGAAGGTTTATTCCACACTTTAGTAGTGTGATGGCGCCTGTTACAGATTGCATGAAAGGTAAACAATTTGCATGGACAGAAGAAGCATAGAATGCTTTTGAGAAGATCAAGGAGTTACTGACATCTGCACCTATTCTAATATTACCAGATTTTCAGTTAGTGTTTGAACTACACACTGATGCATCCAAGGTTGGAATTGGAGGAGTGTTAAGTCAAAAGGGTTGTCCAATTGCATATTTCAGTGAGAAGTTGTCAGGAGCGAAAATGAGGTACAGTACGTATGATGTGGAATTCTATGCTGTTGTACAATCTATTAAACACTGGAGACACTATCTATTTCAGAAGGAGTTTGTTTTGTATACTGATCATGAAGCATTGAAGCATTTGCAAGGGCAAGACAAGATTTCAGCGAGACATGCATCATGGATTGCATATCTGCAACAATTTACATTTGTTGTGAAACACAAGTCGGGAGTGACGAATCGTGTTGCGGATGCGTTGAGTAGAAGAAATCACTTGTTAACTACATTGAAGGTTGAAGTGACGGGGTTTGAAATATTGCCAGAATTATTCACCGATGATCCTTACTTTGCAAAGTTTGTTGATAAAGTCAAGGATGGGGAAACGGATGAGTTCATAATGACAGATGGTTTTCTTTTTAAAGGAAATCGATTGTGCATACCGGAGGGTAGTCTGAGGATGAAGATTATCAAGGAGTTACACGAAGAGGGACATGTTGGGAGAGACCGTACCTTAACGTTAATTTCACAATCCTACTTTTGGCCATCGATGAGGAAAGAGGTGGAGAGGTTTGTGGAGCGTTGTCATATTTGTCAGGTTTCGAAAGGAACTGCGACTAATGCGGGTTTATATATGCCGTTACCCGTGCCTGTAAAACTATGGGTGGATATCAGTATGGATTTTGTTTTGGGTTTGCCTAGAACTCAAAGGGGGAATGATTCTATATATGTGGTGGTGGACAGATTTTCGAAAATGGCACATTTTATTGCTTGTAAGAAGACGACGGATGCTGTTCATGTTGCTCAATTGTTTTTCAAGGAGATCTATCGACTTCATGGGTTGCCAGAATCTATCGTGTCGGATAGAGATACTCGATTTTTGAGTCACTTTTGGTTGAGTGTGTGGAAAATGGTGGGAACGAAGCTGAAGTTCAGTAGTGCTTATCATCCACAAACTGATGGACAAACGGAGGTGGTTAATCGATCGTTGGGAAACTTGTTGAGGTGTCTTGTGCAAGATAATCTGAAGAGTTGGGACATGAAGTTAGGCCAAGCAGAATTTGCTCATAATCATGCTGTAAATCGAAGTACTGGGTTCAGTCCCTTCCAGATTGTTTATTCGAGCTTACCAAAGGGGCCGTTGGATTTGACCGTAGTGCCACAATCAAAGAAGACAGTTAAGAAAGCTGCTGATTTTATTGAGGGGTTGACGGAATGTCATAAAATCGTTCAGGAACGATTGGAGAAAGCAAATGAGAAATATAAACAATCTGCAGATTTGAAACGAAGAAGTGTTGAATTTCAAGAAGGTGATTTGGTTTATGCAGTTTTAACGAAAGATCGTTTTCCAGTGGGTGCTTATAACAAGTTGAAAGCCAGGAAAATTGGTCCGATGGAAATCATGAAAAGGATTAATGAAAATG
Source organism: Allium fistulosum (assembly GCA_030737815.1). Lineage (NCBI taxonomy): Eukaryota > Viridiplantae > Streptophyta > Magnoliopsida > Asparagales > Amaryllidaceae > Allium > Allium fistulosum. The sequence goes on along the minus strand of CM060901.1, from coordinate 812,268,091 downwards.
CTTATAAATTGAAGCTACCAGATGATGTGTATACGTCCGATGTGTTCAATGTTAAACATCTTGTACCATATCATGGGGATGAGTCTGTTGTGGAAGAAGAAGGTGCAAATTCGAGGTCGAATTTTTCTCAACCTAGGGAGGATGATGCAGCGCAGCCCTCATTTGTCCAAGGTATAACTCGTGACCGACTTAAGGAAGGAAGCATAAGTCGTAACCGACTTAAAGAAGCAGGTTTGCGACCTAAGGAGTCATGTGAAAGAGGGCTACGACTTACCAAGTTGGGGAGAAAAGACTTCGAGTTAACAAAGCTCTTAAGTCGTGGGAAAGACTTAGGGAAGATAAACGAGATAGCAAACAGGTAGATCATGTAGACAAGGTACGACCTACTGGTGACGAGTTACGACTTAATGAAGCCACGACCTACCATAGGTCGCTGAAGTTCTAACTCGTAATGGCTTAAGTCGTTGGGTCTTAAGTCGTGAAGCATTGGATGCCGTTGATGTGTCTGCCGAGTTAACCTCTGCCCTTGATTCCCTTTAAACGTTGATTTGGAATACCGCTAATGTTTTAAGTCGCAGAAGCTCTGTATGCCGTAGAATCTATGCCGAGTTAATCTAAAACCGTTGATTCTTTAAATCGTGAAGAAGCTGCTGTTAAGTCGTTAAAGTCTTATGTCGTATGTCGTCTGTTTCTTATACTGGGTATACTGTGTTGTATTTCTTAAGTCGTATGTCATCTATTTCGTATGTCGTCAGTGTGTAAGTCGTTGTATGTTGTTACTTTTGAGTCGTGTACTTTGTTTTTAAGTCATATGTTTGTATTCTTTTTCTGTTTTAAGGCGTATGCCTTGTTAAGTCTTAAGTCGTTGAAGGTTTGTAAAGGGTTGTAACTGTGTCTTAAGTCGTCGCCGAGTTAGGCTAACTCGTAAGTCGTAAGTCGTAAACGACTTAGGAGATGCGCAGATTTGTGTTGTAATTTTTGTAACGCCTATAAATAGGCAAGTGAAGTCATTTGTAAAAGGTTGTTGAATATTGAATAAAATTCTCTTTTGATTGCTTTGTGCTTTCATTCAAATTGGTAGTTGAGTGTAATCTCCTATCTCCTCTTTCGGATAATCGAGTGCGCTCGATTCAACGATTGTAGAAGCCGATTCGCGGAATCAAGTGCGCTTGATCAACGCTTGAAGAATTGAAGATATTTGAACCCGGTATCGTGCGCGATCAACGAGTTCGGGATAGCTAGAGTTCGGTATCTTCGGATCAACGAATTCGGGCATTTCATTATCTTCCAATCCACCGATTGCTACATTCAACGATCTACATTGTTTTGTAATATCCGCTGCGCCACGATTCCATCGCGACTTCGCTGCCATCCTCACGCGTACGCGCGCAACCATCGATTGTCGATGCCTTTGACTGCCCCTTCCATCTTCTCCTGAAATCGAACGAGTTTGATTCGAATACTTGCATCGTCCAAGAGATGCTCGATTCCACTTGCGACCCATTCGAGCCACCCCCTTACGGCCCCGAACGAGCGCCTCCTTCTCCTCTGACAAGCGCACGCGTTCACGAATCACAACTCGACCTCGCCCTCGCCGCTTGTGAGCTCGAGTTTGCTTTTAATCATCACGACACTTTTTTTTTTCGTTTGATCTGAGAGGGGCTTCGGCCATTTGATTTTGATTTGGAACGAAAACAATTTTTTTTTGATTTTATTTTGAACAAAGAGCGGCCATTGATTAAAACAAAATTTTGATTTTGAAAACTGAAGAGGGAGAGTGAGATAAATATTAAAGTATCGGCCATTACTTTAGAATGAAAGGGGTAAGCTTTGCACGATTTGTGTTCGCGATTTTAGGCATATTTAATGGGAGATAACATGCTGAAGTTGACCAAGTTTAATAATTAAATTTTAAATTGAATTCAATTTAATTTCAACTCGTTTATCTATCGTGCGCTCTCATAACAACTTTGAAAAACACGAAATTTGAAATCCAGTAAAAATTCAATATTCCGGACCCAATGGAACTGGTTTCGTCGAATTCCGAGACTGCGCCCCGGAACGCTATTTTAAATATCGATTCAAACGATAAAATTTTCAAAACTGAACAAACAATTAAAATTTAAATTTTTACCACTTCCATTATCTTCAGTATCATCAATATAAATTTTAAAAGCTTTTGAAATATTTTTCTTCAGCTTAAAACTGAAGATTCAAATTTTTATTCAACATTCAATAGATTAAATTCTACAATTTAATCGCCAAATTCATTCTGATAATTTGAAATTCAAGTCAAACCATCATTCAAATATTTAAAATTAATTAAATATTTTCAATTTAAATTGTTCAAAATTCCGGGTCGTTACAATCTTCCCTCCTTAAAAGAATTTCGTCCCGAAATTACAAGTAAAGAAGAATGCTCCAATACCCGTTAACTATTTTACCAAAACCAAATAGTTTTATCAAATTTCAAAACAAATCTTTCTATTAAAGATTCTATATCATTTAAACTAACTTTCCAACTTCAATTATAAGTTTCAAACAACATTGTTTTCTTAACAATTCAAATTTAAACTTTCAAATGGCACAACGGGCCCCCAATTTCAAAAAGAAAAGAAAAAGCCAAGTGGCTGGACAAGAAAATCATCAAATCTCATATCGAAATTTAAATACATACCTTTTTCGAGAAATTCAAATTTATCTTTGAAATCAAAATTCCAATTCCTTTATACACATGTATATCCTACTAGCCATAATATCTAGTTACAATATTCAAACCATTTTGCCAATTCCATTATAAAATTTCGATACTTACTTCTTATATCATCTTTAGTTTACTATTGAAGTTATATCCATTATCATTCAATTTTACATTTCAAATTTCTTTGAATTCAATTTACAATTTCAATTTAATTTGGATTCAATTTAGCTTATGAATATTGAATTTCATCAACTATTTTTCATTCACAACTAATTATTTTAGATTAGTTTCATTTACTAATTTTAGTTTAATACTTCACTTTGTTTTTCACAAATCAAATTCAATCCCAGTTCTATTTACTTACAAATTCAAAATGAATTTCAACTTTCAATTTCATTTTTCTTGCACTTGCAATTGCAAATTTATTTATTCATTCAATCGTACTTACTTTAATTTAACTCCATCCTTTAAGTTAAATTTATTCTATCAAAATTCAAATTGTATAAGTTATCAACTCATTTATTATTCCATTGATGAATTTATTTTCAAATATTCTCTTTGGAATTCTATTTCAATTTATAAATCACATTCACAATTTTCATTTACAATTTCTATTTGTATATGAATTCATTTCCTTATCTTTTAATTCACATTTATAAATTTCATTTGTTAAATGAATTTATCTCCAAATCTTTGGTTATTGTTTAATTTCTTATTCAATTTCAATATAACAATGATAATATTTCAATGTTATTACTTCCTAACAACCAAGCATCCATATACTATGATAATTCATAGAAAATTATTTCTTTTCTATACAAAAATTGTTTTGGATAAAATTATCTCATTTACCCTATTTTAAAACAATACTGTGTCGGTTTATCTTGTTAAGAGCTTAGAAATCCCTATCGATTACAGTTGGCCACCCTACACCGACCAGAACCTATAAACAATCAACCGATAAGTCAACACAATACAAAACAATTTTTTTTTATTCACTAACAAATACACGGTCATATCTATTATTACACTCAACTCATTCTAGAGTACTACTGACTCTATCTCTAATGAGTAACACCCAACAGAGAAGGGTTGTCGCTTAACCATATGCTCTGATACCAAATGTAATAATCCGCTTTTCCGTACCCCTTGAATAGACACTAATCTCCATCGATTAACTCAAGATGAACGAAAAACCAAACCATTAGGGTTTAAGAAAGAAGGGGTAGAAGAAAAGGATAGAAGAAAAAGAAAAGAAGAAACAACAGAAAACACAGAAACAGAAACAATATCAGAATCTCACATTTGCAGCGGAACAATATATGATAGATAAATCAATAATCCTTTAAAACAAAGAACTATACCATTTTTATACAATACATCAATCAGAGTCAATATACAACTCAATACAACAATGGACAGTTATATAAACTTGTCCTCATACAGAATACACAGCGGAATAAATAATATCAGATACAAATACTACGTCTCGCCATCCAGCTTGCTCCCACAGCCCTAGAATATCCAGAATATCCTGATAACATAACTTTAGGCTACCGATGTGGAAAATAACGGGCACTTAGAGTTTGGAAGGGAAACAATAAACTCCGAGTCAGTCATGGTGACTGGTGTGAGATCGTAAAACAGTTTATCTTTAAAACAAACAACAGGAAGATTTTAAAGTCAATTTTGCAATGCTTTTGGAAAATGAAACTACCATAAGACCTCCCGCCACACACACAATGCAAATGCAGAATTGGAGGAGATTTCTTCTTATGATAGTCAAAGATGCGTACTACGCAAACAAATCATTTTGGGATATTATTATTAGTGCATAGTGTAGAAAACATTTCGAAAGTACAATATAAATCTTAGCCAGCATAGGTACCATTATAATATGCCTACTATAGCTACCATGTTAAATGGCAGGTTCTACAACTAAAACCGTACAAGTCTCGTATTGTTTCTTTGGATTTCCAACAAATGGTCAGGCCAAGGAACTTCCCATTGCCACATAGGTATGCCTCTGGAAAGACGACCCGAGAAATAACCTAACATTACGGTTAGATCTCTGCCAACACAAGGCCGGGTTACCTCTGCAAAAATAGGTAACTACTGACACGCATATGCCATCCCCCGATCGTAACCGATCTTCCCGAGGATCCTTGATTTCCAACAACCACATAATAAATTTGCAGTAACAACATAGGTTAAATATCTGGGCTCCATACCATGATACCACCTCTATCCAGAAGGAATGACATACACTAAGGGGCGCTACTCCCTAGAACCTTGCCGCATCCTTCCTATTTTGACCATTTCCGGGGTGTGAGGTCCGACGAAGTCTCATCCACAAAGCTACGCTTTGTCACAAAGCCATGCTTTGGGTCAACAAATGATCAAAGTAAGGATCACAAAGATAAATGATCAAACAAATGATCATATCACAAATGATCAAACAATGATCATTTCACAGCAACACTCAGCATGTCACGTTACCAAATTGGGAGTATATCGCTGATAAATTTCAACTACATAACCTCTGAGCTCGTACGTCTCAGAGAAGGGTGTTAAGCTAAGAGAATAAATTCTCCGCCACCGACAAAAATGTATTTGAAAGAAATCAGCTTTATATCTCAATCTGTAACGTCAGACATACAATCCATACAAGTCAGTTCCGGGTTCAAACAGAACCGAAGGCACTTCTCACGAAGCCCTTGCAAATCCGGATAATTTTCAAATCACGTTCGGACTTCCCATCACTAAGGGTGAAAAAACCTCTATATCGGAGATCAGCCGATGCAGAGTAACTCGACGGTAATCCTTCCGTTTTCAAAAATATCCGGTCTTCAACATCGGTCATCTAATGCAATCCATTACGACGTATCACATATTCGGAATGGGTTATACGACCCAAAGGTCCTTTCCCGGCTAACCCGAATAGTGAGCGCTTATTCAAAAATAAGCGTGGCATTCAAATTTAAGCAAATCATAACAAATACCCATTCAAGGTAATTATTGATAGTCGGTTATTTAACTATCAATAGGTCTGCACAACATCATCAGATTTCAAATAATTTTCCAAATTATTTATTTTCCAAAAATATCCTTACAAGATATAAAATTTCCACACTTCAAAAATAAATCGATATTTATTTTTAAACAGATTCCCTTTTCTTTTATAAATTCCATTTTGAATTTATATTTCAAATATCTACTGATATACGATTTTCAATCGATTTCAAATATTCACTTTCAATTTATCTTTACAAAGATAAATTCTCAAAAAAACGTTTCATTTCATTTTGGAAAACATTTCCATACTTATTTAATAATAAGTAATTCACAAATCTTATTTATTTTCAACATTTGAAAATATTCAATATACTTAAATCAGAATTAAGTATATATTTCATTTCTTAAGGAAAACATTCTCTTAAACACATTATTTGGGTCAAAACGAATGTTACGTAAAACATCGTTACGACAACCCAAAATTACTAGTATAGGGATTCGAAATTTAGATAGATATATAAATCCCAATACTATATAAAACATTTCCTTTCGGAAACCATTTACTATAACAACAGTATTATAGTCCACCATTTCCTTATTTTTGGAAAACGTCTATTTCAACAATAAATGTTGAAATCTATGTATTCGATACTTAACACGTTTTAAAACATCTTTTAAAACAATTACTTCATTTTGTAATATCACTTCTCCAAAACATATTCATTTTATTTAATAATATATTCACTGTCCAAAATTGTGAATATACTTTATTTACCCAATTCAATGTTTCTACACATTTATTAAAAGATTATCCACTGTCCAAAATCGTGGATATAATTCTTTTAATTAACTTCTAAAATTCACTTATCAAAATAAGTGATTTCGGATTTATAAACAACGTTTATAAATCACATTTATACTTTATAACAATTTCAACTTATAAAATCATTTTATTAGCAAATTCTATTTATATCCCATCTAAGTGCCAAAAATCTAATTTATAAGTAAATTACTTATAAATCTTTTAATTTACAACATCTATTCATTTTATAACTTCACATTATAAATCTATTAATTTCATTCACTTATGAAATCCATTTATACTTCCTTCTAACACTTATAAAAACTCGTTTTATAATCCCAATATTTTAATTTATAAATATCAATTTTATAAGTCTTTTATATAAACCGTTTATAATTATTCAAAAATCCTAATTTAAACCATTTTATAAATCAATCAACTATTTATTTCAAAAATCACACTTTGGTTATATTTCTCAAAAATCATAATTTTTATAACTTTAAAATTTTAATGTTTATTTATTTAGGATGAATCAATCCAAAATTTTAATAAAACGTATAATCTCAAAAATCACTTTAAAAATCCCTTAAAAATCAAAGTCGTTATTTTTAAACTTCAAAAATGGATCCGATAATGCAACAGCACCAAATAATCAACCATGGCATCCAAACATCATATATCGATATGACAACAGAATATATAACAATATCTGTAAATAAATCAATACAGTTGAGGAATCCAGTTGGATCCCTCCAACCTGTTTCCCTGCATCCACAGACGTTAGCACAATACCAATTTCACTTCGAGGTGGAATATCGCGGTATATGAGATTTATAAAATATTATCCGCTATTATGCGGCGCAATAGGGTCTCATCCGCTATATAGTGTGGGAAATCAATCAACTCCAATATATACATATGCCAATATGTATATATTGCTATATATAATACTATATATACTATCACATCCAATAGCAATCAATAACTGAAAATTCCACTTTTTAATTTGAGTGAGAGGATCTCACCTTTGCTTTAATTTGCAATCCATTTTCCATTTCCAACTTGATTTCACAGTTTTGACCTTGTATAAGCAATTATACAATTTATTAATATTCGAATTTAATTGAACAACTCAAATTTCCATTTGCTAATTTTAATTAACCAATTTCTAAAATTCCTTATTTAAAAATAAACTAGTTGATTTTCAATGTAGATATGTATATTTCTTTTTTTCTTATTTTTTTTGTTTTTTCTTCTTCATATTTTGGGCTGCATAAAATAAATTTATATAGGTTAAGAAATCTACATTACCTATTCATATATACATATTGTATATACATATATTCAAAAATCTCCTGTCATTATTGTATATATTCATATACATATGAAATAAATGCAATACCTTCACTGCTTGCGACCGCCGTTCGACCCACGCCTCCTCCTCGCGTGCGCGAGCGCACGTTGCTGCCGATGAATCCAATTCTGCCAACAATTCCTCATAACCATTGAACTTGGTTAGATCAACAGACCTCCCCAGAGCTATCCATTGGGAGGAACCAGTTCACCTTCTTATCCAATTCACGACCCCACCTGCTCACCCCATCGCGATTCCCTCGCGACTTCGCTGCCATCCTCATGCGTACGCGCGCAACCATCGATTGTCGATGCCTTCGACTGCCCCTTCCATCTTCTCCTGAAATCGAACGAGTTCGATTCGAATACTTGCATCGTCCACGAGATGCTCGATTCCACTTGCGACCCATTCGAGCCACCCCCTTGCGGCCCCGAACGAGCGCCTCGTTCTCCTCTGACAAGCGCACGCGTTCACGAATCACAACGCGACCCCGCCTTCGCCGCTCGCAAGCTCGAGTTTGCTTTTAATCATCGCGACATTTTTTTTTCGTTTGATCTGAGAGGGGATTCGGCCATTTGATTTTGATTTGGAACGAAAACAGTTTTTTTTAATATTTTATTTTGAACAAAGAGCGGCCATTGATTAAAACAAATTTTCGATTTTGAAAACTGAAGAAGGGAGAGTGAGATAAATATTAAAGTATCGGCCATTACATTGAAATGAAAGGTGTAAGCTTTGCACGATTTGTGTTCGTGATTTTAAGCGTATTTAATGGGAGATAACATGCTGAAGTTGACCAAGTTTAATAATTAAATTTTAAATTGAATTCAATTTAATTTCAATGCGTTTATCTATCGTGCGCTCTCATAACAACTCTGAAAAATACGAAATTTGAAATCCAGTAAAAATTCAATATTCCGGACCCAATGGAACTGGTTTCGTCGAATTCTGAGACTGCGCCCCGGAACGCTATTTTAAATATTGATTCAAACGATAAAATTTTCAAAACTAAACAAACACTTAAAATTTAATTTTTTACCACTTCCATTATCTTCAGTATCATCAATATAAATTTTAAAAGCTTTTGAAATATTTTTCTTCAGCTTAAAACTGAAGATTCAAATTTTTATTCAACATTCAATAGACTAAATTCTACAATTTAATCGCCAAATTCATTCTGATAATTTGAAATTCAAGTCAAACCATCATTCAAATATTTAAAATTAATTAAATATTTTCAATTTAAATTGTTAAAAATTCTGGGTCGCTACACATTGTGTTATAGGTGACAAAAACAAAAGAAAATTCAGTGTGTACGTAGTGAATCGGTCGCCATGGAACACTTCGAAACACACATACATATATGTGATTTACATGGGACATTTTATAGATACATCATAATGGGTTTCTCTCCAAATTTTTTTTTAAATGGTACTTATATACAACATGTCACTAGGACAACATAATACAAATCACATGTCAATATATGTTCGAATCACGCTACGCAAGTTTCAAATTTGTGACTTCTTGAACCAAAGTCGAATCACTTAACCACTAGGACAATGGTGCTTATCGTTTCTCTCCAATATTAATTTAATTATATTCTTATATCCCTTTTATTGTTGTCAGGTTGAAATTATTTATGACATATTGTTTGAATGTGTAAAGGTCATTATAGCGATTATCGCTGTATTGTCAATTGTGAATCATCCTCTTAAATCCCTGCTGTGTGTTGAACTAGAGATTGTATTTTTACAAAATAAATGTTTAGTTGTGTTTTCGCACTTTGAAAGTTGTTTAAACTATATTTTCAAATATTTTAGGAATTTTGAAAATAAAGGATAAGTGTTGGTTAAAATTTATAAAACGATTTTAAATTGATTAATTATCTTTCAGATAATTAATGTTGTTTTAAATTTATAAAAAGATTATAAATTGGATTAATTATCTTTCAAGATAATTAATGCTATTTTAAATTAATAAAATAGATTATTAATTTAATTAATCCCCTTAGTAAAGATTTTTGAAAATAATTAATCATTTTTAATAATGATGTTCAAGATTAATCAATCATTTTAAAAAATGAAGTTTAAAGTTAATTAACTAATTTAATAATGGTGTTAAAAAAATTAATTAACTGATTTAATAAAGGTGTTTAAAAATTAATTAAATGAGTTAATTAAAGATGTTTAAAATTAATTATATGATTTATAAAGCTGTTTAAAAATAATTAATTGATTTAATAAAGGAGTTATATGTTAGATCAATTGTCTCTTAAGATAATTAATATTATTAATATTAATAAAAGAATTATAGCAATTATCTTTCAGGATAATTAACATTGTTTTAAATTTATTAAAGCATTTTAACTGATTTATTTTCTTCTTGGACAATAAATGTTGTTCGAAATTTATGAATGATAGTTTATATAATTAAGAAAATCTTGTAAAAGGAGTGGTTTTTAAAAATAAAGTTAGGTGTAAACTGTTTTGGGTTTATAGTAAACAATGCTTTAATGAATTTGTTTTTGATCCTTATCTTTTATACACTTACAATTATAGTTTGCTCTTTAAAATAATATATTAAAAGAGTTTTTTTCAAATGTTTTACAAATATTTATGATATGAAAACCAAGCACAAGTTCGGATTTTAAAAGTTCAAATATTTGATCCAGACACGGAAAGAACAAGAAATTTAACTTTCACAAAAGGTATTGCTTATATGGAAAGGATTTAGTCAAACTAAGAAAGATAGCAAATATTAGACTAGACAAAAGTGAAATAAAAATATGAGATTAAATGACAATTTAGAGGAAAATCCACTCTCATCCTCTTACATAAATCAACACAAAAACAATCTATGATATCTCATTTAATCTAAGTAGAATTAATGATGCATTTATCATAAGCATGACCTAATTGTGTTATTAATTAACACACATAAACCATAAAAATCTAATGGAACCTCTAACCCACTTGTCAATTCTCATGAAAATTATAATGAAATTAAAAGTAAAATCTATTCTAAGCATGATCTATTTACTATTGATTAGTAACATAGACCATTAAATTTTGATTCTAAATTCACTTCATTACCAAGTTCATACATAGATGATGAGGTAATTTGTGTTTATGTTGTTTAAGCATAACTTATTTGGTGTCAACAACATAGGCTATCAAATTCAGTATTAAACACAAAATTTTACCACATCAAAAGTTCCATGTAGCACAAGAAGAGATCATAAATTAGTAAATATGTTGAATCTACATGATTAAGAGAGCTTCATTACCCCAAAATTGAAGAGGTTTAGCTTCTCATACTTATTATCATTTCAACATTTCTAGGTTGCAACATAAATATAAATAAGAGGAAAAAGAGAGCTAATTAAAATAGACTAAAATCAAATCTACTTGCACAAAATAAAGAGATCTACACTACTAACATAAAAGAAACAACAAAGAAAAGAACATGTATTAAAACTGCATAAAAATAAATATCATAAGTGTAATGACCCAATTTTTCAGTCGTCCGAATTTAGAATATTTAATTGATTTTAATTATTTAAAAGTGAATTTTTATAAGTTGAATAACTTATATCTTGAATATAGTGATTTATTTGGATAATTAAATTGTTAATTTAATTTTTTGAAATTGTGTAAATAATTTGATTTTGAATTTAATGTGAATGGAACTGATTTATAAAGTTGTTTTAAATTCTATTTGAGTTAGAATTGAATTAGTGAACTTTTGAAATTGAATTAAAAGTTAATTTATAGAAATTGGAAATTTTAATATTTAATTAACGTGAAAAAATAGTCATTTTTGACACTGTCTTGGATTTTGATTAAATCAATTTCATTGGATCCGTAATAGTGAATTATTATAGGATTTCCAATTTTGTGTCAATCGGACTTACGGTTTGGTCGTACGAAGGTGAAAGTATAGAAATTTATTTAAGTAAATTTTAATCAAAATAAATTCGATTCGAAAACCTATCTTCCAAATATGATGGAATTGGCCTCCGATATATATTCCATTGTGTTCGGAATAAGGGTAAAATATTATAAATGCCTGAAATGCTTTGTTTGGAGTTCAAAAATATTTTCGGATGAATAATGCGTGAAATTTTCTATAAAAGGACATTGTTTTTTGAAAATTACTCAACCCTAATTTCCCTAAACCCTAGCCGCCATTTTCAAACCTATGCCCAGAAATGCATCTCTTTCCCCTCAATTTTCTTCCGATCCATTAAAAATTAGAGGAAACTCTAAACTAGAAGATTGTAGAGGGCAGTGAGATCTAGCTGATCAACGGCTAAGATCTGAAACGGCACGACGATCGAGGCGAAATTGGCTCGTTTATGGCATGCGTTTAAGGGGCATTTTAGCGATGAGGGGGTGGCCGAGCTTCAAGCGGCCATAGCCGTGGGTGAGGCGTAGTGAGGTGCACGTGATGGTTACGTTCGATCGAGCTCCGATCGACTTAGGTGGCGTGCGGCATCGAATGAACGAAGACGTATTGGGTTTCTCAAGTTCATGAATAGCCCGGGTTCATCGCGTTGGGGGTGAAAGGATGCGTGTGGCCAGATTTCATTTCAAGGGAATTTCGACTATGATTATTTGCAGGTTAAAATATATATATAAAAAAGAAATTTGTATATTATATTGTATAAAAAATTGTGTAAACTTATAAAAATCATAACTTGTTCATACGAGGTCCGTTTTGCACGAAACAAATTGCGTTGGGTTCATATTGATGAGCACTACATTTTAGAGCTGGATTGGAGTTGATTGGAGCTAGTGAAAATTTTGGTTAAAATTAAACGCTTGTTTAATTTTAATTGAAATAAATCGCTATTACGAAGACAACAATCAAAGTGAGTATAACTCACTCTCTCTGTCTCGTTTATATTTTTATATAAGTGAGAATAAATTTATTTTATGATGATTGGTGATTGTTTGGATGAGATATGATATGATATATATATATTGATTGGTTTTGATATATTCCCGCATATTTTAGTTGATGAGGCCCTATACGTTCCCGTGTATGAGCGGATGACCCGTTGTATGCGCGTCTGCCTCTAACCGGACATTGTACATATTTTCTCATATGTATATTTGTAGCAGGTGACAGGTTGGAGGGATACAACTAGATTCCTCACCAGTGTTGATTTTTATTTACAAATATTGTTATATATACTATTATCATGTGATATATGATTTTTGGATGCCATCATTGATATGATTAATGTGAATGCCTTTATTTAGCGCTTTTGTAGCATTGGGACATATTTTGGAATTTAAAATATTTAAATGGGGATTTCAATTTAAAATGAATTTCAAAGTGATTTTGAAAATATATAAATTTTGAATTATTAAAGAAATGGATTTATTTTAAATAAATAAAAGTTATAATTTTTATGTGATAAAAATTATGGCTTTGTAAAATATAGTCAAAAATATGATTTTTGAAATATGGAGATAACAATTTTATAAAATAGGTTAAATTGAGAATTTTAAACTTATTATAAATGGTTTATATATAAGATTTATAAATTAATATTTTATAAGTTAAAGTAATGGAATTATAAACAAAGTTGTATAAATATTAGAAATGGGATTGTAATCAAATTTATATATGGATTTGCAATTGAAATTTAGAAAAGAATTTATAATGGACTTTATAAATAATAAGATTTGAAAGGAATGAATTTATAAATAAGAGATTTATAAGTAAATTAACTTATAATCGGATTTTGGCTTATAAATGGGATAGAAATGAAAATTTGTTAAAAAAGAATTTTATATGTGGAAGTGTTTAAAATTATAAATAGAATTCGTAAACACTGTTTTATAAATGTGAAATCAATTTAATTTGATAAGTTAAATATGTAAGTTATTAAAGGAATTATATTCATGATTTTGGACAGTGAATAATCCTTTTAATCGAATGTGTAGAAGTAATGGATTTGGTAAAGGAATTATATTCATGATTTTGGACAGTGAATAATCCTTTAAATCGAATGTGCAGAAGTATTGGATTTGGTAAGGGAATTATATTCATGATTTTGGACAATAAATAATCCTTTAAATTAAATATTTAGAAGTAATGAATTTGGTAAAGGAATTATATTCATGATTTTGGACTGTCAATAATCTTTAAAATTAAATGGATGTTTTTGGAAAGTGATATTGTAAAATGGAGTTTAAAATGTTTGAAAATAAGATGAGTTGTGAATTTACTTATTATTAAAATAAGTATATGAAAATGTTTTCCAAATATCCAATAAGTGAAATAGTTTTGAATATTATCTTTTTTAAGATATTTTGTAGTGAATAATTGGGAAGTGTTTTGAATTATAAACGATTAATAAAATCATGCCCATTGACTACTTAAATGCTAGATTTTGTTTGTTGTTTTGATAGTTAAATAACCGACTATCAAATTTTGCAATTTTAGTTTCTCAACTTGATGTAGAAACTAATTAGTCATACACTTAGTATGTAACTGACTGCGTAGGCTTGATTATCGTTTGTGTTGAGAATGTTGATTCGTGTAGTGCAGAGTGATTACTCCAATCTATCGAGCTTCCTTCTTGGCCAAAGGACAGCAATGTGAAAGTTGGAGACGTGATAAGTCTATGAGACTTAGTTTCTGTGTGAGGTTGAGAAATGCTTTTGCGTTGTTGGTACGAAGAGACAGGGATTCGATTTATCTGAAAACCACTTCGTACCAACATTTATACAATGATTGTGCAAGTTGGTCGATGATATTGATATTTAGGATTTTCATAGTGTAAGACTGGTTGTTGATCATTTGGGGTTAAAATCCCAATATACATATAGTAGTAGTAGTCTCTTCGTTATGAAATATCCAAGGCAAGGACTATTCGCTACTAATCCTAGGGATTTCCCAACAGGATGTGGAAGGAAAGTACCTTCGGTTTGTCCTATTCCAAGACAACTTGTATGGATGAATGTTTGACATTGCATTTTTAAGATTACGTACATTGGTTTTAACAAACTTACATCATGAGGTAGCGGAGAAGGCACTTCTCTTAGCTTAACACCCTCCTTGTAACGTACGAGCTCAAGGGTTGTATTTTTGTGGAAGGCAATTATTAGTCAACGGAAATGGCAATGTGGCATTCAAAGATGATGTGATATGTGATATGTGAAAGGTAATCGATACCTCTTTGGCCTAACTCCCCGGAAAATGACCGAAACAGGGATAGAAGCAGCAAGGCTAAAATGGGTCGCTCCCATTAGGAGATGTCATCACTCTTCTAGATATATCTTTACATGCTATGACGTCGTGTATCTGATTATTGTTGTGTATGCTTGTGGCTACGGATTTTAGTTTGGTAACGACCGGAGTGATGACATATTCGGTACTATCTAGTGTGAGGGGTAGGTCGGTCTTGTGTGGTTTAGGCGCCCAGTATCTGGACCTTAGGTACATCCCTCTAGAGGTGTACCAAGTTTTCGGAAAGGTAGTCCCTTCACCTAGTCATTTGTATGGAAATCCAAAATCCAATACATGCCTGCCATTTTCTATTGTAGAAAGCCCTGTATTACAAGGTGTATGCTGGAATTTAATAATATAACAATTACAGCTATTTTAATATTATTTGTGTACAATAGACACTATTATAATATAATAGTGTTCGGTATGAGATGTTTTGGTTATCGTAAGGTAAAACCTTGTCGGTATTTATTTGTGACTCAGTCTTACGAGATACCTTTTGTTTTGATAAAGGAAGGTTTTGACAACTTTATAAATTCAGTTGAGGTATATTTTCTCACGCTGGTTTACCAGACTGATCCGGGCGTTCTTCTCTTTCACTGCTCGGGTCAGACCGAGTATTTTTATAGGTTTAGATTTTGTGTTTTTGGAGCTTCAACAACCAAGCTGGAGATCTTCATGTCGTAAATACATATTTGTTTATTATTCCACTGCATTGCATTACATTGTTGTTTTGTAAATTGTCAGCATTTGGGAGGACATGTTATTACAACTATCCATGCTGATGATTACTTATTGTGTACTCTGATATTGATTTATGTATATTACAATTTCTCTTTATAAAGATTATTGATCTATATTATATGTTTTCCGCTGCGATGTGAGATTCTGTATTGTTTTGGTTTTACTTCTTCTCTTCTTATTTCTTCTCTCTTTCTTCTCACCCTCTCTTTTCTTTCTCATGATCATCTGCAATCGGTGCACTCTGGGTCAGACATGTCTGGCTTATTGACAGATTCAGAGGGTGCCGAGTGTGGGTCGTCACAGTAAGCAAAGGCTAAGAAGCCATTAAAGAAAGAGAGTTTATGTTTACATTCTACAACTAAACAAAAGAGAAGGTGGTAAGAGCTCTCTACATGAAACATAAGTGGTATTTATACATGCCTAACATCCTAATCATATTTTAGGGGACTACCCAAAATGCCCCATAGGAAGTGTGGCCTTTGAGTTATCATTAGCATGAAATTAATCCTCACTAACATGCCTTTAAGCTTTCATGAACATGTGCATGTGCTTTTAATCTCCGTTAGCTTTTAATTGTGGTCCATGAGTTAGTGGGTACGTGGGCTCCTCCATGATTACATGAATGCATTTATTTCTATCTTCATTTGTCTTCCATCCTTTGTCCATGCACACATACATGAATGCTTCTTCATATTTCCATCCAAAATCCCTATAATTAAAACTAAAGTGTGCAAATAAATATTCTCAAAATTACATGCACAAAATTACCATTTTGCCCCTAAATGAAGATAGATGAATGATGATTTGATGACATTTGGATTTTTGTAAAAACATATTAAAATACCCAATTATGACATTTATTTAAAAAAATTAAATATGGAAGTAAAAATATGTACATTTACGTGCACATCAAATACCCTCAGACTTATCTTTTTATTCGTCCTCGAATAAACTAGAACTAAGATAAATCCGTTTTTGTAGGAAACACGATTGCATTAAGCATATGCAATAAGCCGTTAAATCTCTAGGTGTCCCTAGTAGGACGAGTGTTGCCTCGTGTGGGTTTTCAGAGGATACTACCCACAAAATCCAAATGCAACATTAAAGATTCCTAAATGCAAGATATATTTACAAAGGTAGGAATGCAAGTTTGTGAAAATATTTACAAATGAAGACTTTACATTTAAATTGATACAAATAAGTTAAATATAAGTTTTGGTCATTATCAAGAAATTTAAATCCTTTTACTGGTCAAAACCTCCAATAAAATTAAGTTATCATCATAATTAGACTCTAGGTCGGCTAATTATTTTGGTTGATAACATAGTGTAAAGTGTAACTACGAAATGGATCCTTAGTTGATTATCAAAGTTTTTGGAAGTGGTATTTTTATTTCTTTTGAATAACAAATCAAATAAAATAAGTGAAAATAGTGCTTGGATTTCATTTACTTACTCTCTCTATTTTTGAAAAATATTAACATTATTAATATTTACACACTTACTCAGATAAACTAAGGCCAAATATATCAGTCATGCACTGCCTTTCGGATTTACGTAAGAAGAGTACATAGCATGGCGAGTGTACAAACTTGCATATGAACACATGAATCTAGCTGGTTATTTTTATTAAATCTATTTACATACAGCTAACTCAGGTAAACTGAGGCTAGATACATCGATCCCGCACTGCGTTTCGGGCTTACGTGGGAAGGGTACAGAGCATGATGAGTGTTCACACTTGTGTGTGAACACATGACTCTAGGTATTTCTTATTTTCACAAAAACAATTTTTTTATGTTTTTTTATGTTTTTTTATTTTTTTTATTTTTTTAAAAGAGAGAGTTTTGCAAAATCATCTTAGCACCACTTAACTTAGAAGATCAAAAACATTATCGCCTTTACTTTAAATCAACCACTCTTTTAAACAAAGATTTACAATTAGGATATACTTCATAATTAACACCCATGAATCTTCCTATATACTAGTTAAACCATAGTTACTTGCAATTAAACTTTATTTTTATTTTTGTTGAGACAAATAAATTTTCAATTATTTCAATCTAATAACCAAAAACATATATTTATCCCATTGTGTTTTTTTAAAAGTAAACCAATATGCTAATAAATTTTGAAATAATTATTTTTTCTCTCTTTTTGGTTTTGGAAAGAAAATGTAAAAAATAAACCTTGAAAAATAAAAATAAGCATAAGACGCCTCTTACACTTAATTCTAATTGTGTCCCCATAGTCAACTCAAGTAAAATGAGAAAAATAAAATAAAAATATGACCTATATTTACATGAAAATGAAACGATTATTATTTATATGACATTAGAAAATATACCATTAAAGAGTAAATGAAACGGTCATCCAAAGACCAATTCATTTGTCTCGTCAAGTATGAGAGACATAGCTTAAGCACTGAAAAACAAACCATAAAGGATTTCAAAGTCGAATGTTGATTTGGGAAAACCAATGTCGTTTTATTAAAAATTGTATGAGTTGTTTTATTTTTGATGGTTTTTGGGGTAGGAAGAATAATTAGTTGAAGTTCAAGTCTATTTTCACCAAATTTAAATTCAAACTCATCATTGATAAATTCTTCAAAATTATTGATTTCAAAATCAAAATGGTGATTTAAATCTAACCCTTTAGAATTCAACAACTCGTCTTCAAAAAGTCCAAAAATTCTATGTTCATTAAAGTCCTCTTCCTTACTGAATTGTCAACAAATTCATTTTATGTATCAATTTCAAAATCTAAAGTCGTCGCATTAAAATTTTCAAAATAGGAAGAAGGAAGATCGAATTTTAAATTTGGTTTCACACTCTCAGAAGAATTGAAATACAACTCAAATTCTGCATTTTCAACAAATTCATTAAGTTCATCATTTTCAATTTCAAAAGTTGTTATTTGAAAATCGTTAATTTTGGTAAAAGGTGGATTATCACTTGACTCGTCACATGTTCAGATTTTATTTTGTTTTTCATGTTGTTTCACATATGTTTCAAAAAAAAAATCCGCGTGATCTTTGTGAATTTCACCCATTTGCTCAACAAAATCAAAGTTATAATTATTAATTTGAGAATATTCAATCTGAACTTGTTGAGAACGAAAATTATCAATTGCTCCATATTCGAGATTAATCCCACTACCATAATTATTTAAATAATGATTCACATTTCCATTTGATTTTGAAATTGATTTTGGAGTTCGAAATTGAATTGGTATGGGTTATAATCGAAATCATTTGAATTTTGAAGTGAAATCAAATTTTGATTATTTTGAAATCCTTGACTTGAGTTATTGCATAGATTAATCAAATTATTTATCATTTGATTACGTTGTTCAAGTAAAGACCAAATCGTTTCAGTACTATTTTCAAGAGTTGAGGGTTGGTCATCATTTTGAAAAATTTGTGGTTTAAAATTCGAATTGTTTGTACAATAGTCGTTTTTAAATATCTATACGAGTTTGATCTGAAACTATACAGACTATATTGATTTTCACAACTATCGTAAAATTCTTGTGAGTAGGGAAATTCAGACATTTTCAAAAATGTTTTTTTTATAAAGGAAAATTATTTACCAAATGGAATTTATTTTTCAAAAGGGAATTTGATTTTTGTTTTGTTTTTTTTTTGGATTTTGGATTTTTAAATTTTTTTTATTGGTTTTTGTTTTTTTTAATTTTTATTTTTGTTTTTGAAAAGATTATATATTTTTTAAAATTTTTGTTTTTCTAAATTTTTTTTTCTTTTTTCAAAGGAAAAGATTTAAAACGATTTTTTTTGGATTTTTTAAGAGAAAACAAAGTTAAGTCAATTTTACAAATTTTTTTGGTTTTGGGTTTTGAAATTTTTTTTAAAATATGCATGAACTAATGCAAGTAAATGAATGCAAGGACTTAAGCATAAATTTTCTGTCCTTAGTAGCTCCTAACCCAAATTTGTATAATCACACTTTGTCTTAATTCAACAAGATAATTCTTAGCCACGTAACGGACATGAGTTATCGGTGGACCACGAATCACCGTAGCAGTGCAACCAAATGCCCATTCTTTCAAGTTTGGTTTTTGTTTTAATTTGTTTCAATTTATTATTGTGTGGATGTCGTTCTTGTGAGGTAAAAATATGTTCCGTGTTCAGCGACTTGGTCACACAGAATTATTATATGTTCTACACATCTCTTGAGCTTTCTTATGCTCGTATTTCTAGATTGATCCGGGTGATATTTTTTATAATGTTTGGGTTAGACCTTGTATTTTTCTAGGTTGTCGTTGGTGTGTCATAGAGCTGAGGGAGTAGAGCTGGATGTTCACTGATCGTTATACTTTTATTTTCCACTGTATTATTATATATATACCCAATGACAATTGTTTGGTCAGGAAGTTATTATTGTCCAAGCTGATGAGGTTTGTTTTTAACTCTGATACACTATGTATTTTTGAGTGATAGCTTTTACCGTCGTTGTTATGTTATATGTTGTCGTTCTGCCGTGCGATTCTGTTTCTCCTGTTTGTTTTCTTTTCCTTTTCTCTTTATCCTAACAATCTGCCTTTTTGGCGATTGGACGTTCGGCTTTGGAATACCAGGATGTATTTGATGCCGACTTTTGATGGTCGAAAAGGCATGTTGTTACATTTGGTCTTAGAGGTAAAGGTTGAGAGAGAATCCTAGCTTTGGTGGAGTAAACTTATTAGAGATAGGGTAAGTGACAACCTAAAATGAGTTTTAGTGTGTGTGTCTATATACGAAAGTGTATTTGTTATTGTTATAAAAACATAATGTTTTAATTGGTATATTGAGTCTTTTATGAATTATGATCGAGAAGTATGATGCCACATTGTCAATAGGGATTTCTAAACACTCAAATAAGGCAAACATACACAATTTTGGTTCTTGAAGATTTGGTAAATGAAATATTTTTTATAGGATTGTATATTTTATATATATAAAGGAATAATTTTCAAATTTATATAGTTATTATGGTGTGTTGTTCGAAAATGATAGTATTTATTTCTTATCATTATTTTTGATTTGTCATGCTCGATTAGTTTAGGAGCATTGACTATTGTCTATTGATTGTTAATTTACGCTCGACCTGTTTATAAGCGATCATTGTTTGATAATTGTGAGTGTATTTGTAACGAACTGGATTTTCGACCCTCGAAAATCAACACTAATTTGTCCACTGTATCACATGACGAACATTCAAGTGCCGAAAATACCGATTTGTTTTTGTGAAAGAAGAAGGTAGAAGATAGAAGAAAACTAAACAACATAGAATCTCACAATGCAACGAATAATATATAACACAACAATGATCTTTACAAAAAGGAAACATCTTTATTCATATAACATCAGAGTAAACTAAACTTATCCTAAATTTGGACGGTTATAGAAATCGGTCCTTACATCAAACAAACAGACTCTATAATACAACGGAAGAAAAGTATACGTGAATATGTCTTGACCATCCAGCTCCTCTCCAACTCCAAAGTATCAAGCAAAATCTGGGAAAACATGCTCGGTCTGACCCGAGCATTACATGGGATAACGCCCGGGTCAGCCTGGTAAACCAACGTGAGTAAAACTTGATAACAAGTCACAACCAAACTTATTTCTACATTCGAATTTTTTTCAAACAAAGGGTATCTCGTAAGACCACACCGCACATAAAAACAGAAGGGTGTTTGCCTTACGATAACCAAAACATTTTATATCAAAATCCAGTGATATTATCGTAGTGTCCAGGTTTAAAGTAAATAGATAAAATAGCTAAAATGCTTGCATCTCACATTCCAACATACTAGGCTCTACAATCGAAAACGTAAGGCACATATTGGAGAATGGATCCCAATAATGACAAGGTGTGGGACTATCTTTCGATGATACACCTATAGAAATGCACTGATGCTAACACAGAGCAGGCTGCCCCTTTCACATGGCTAACCGGATTACCTCTTCCCCTTGACACCGAGGCCTTATACTACCATGGTGTTTGCATGCAAACCAACTCTGAAACGGACATCTAGAATGGGGTGACTACTCTTAATGGTAGCTAACTACATAGCTCTGCTACATGCCCTGCTTTCACCATTCTTCCCGGTTGTGAGGCTTGAGGCTACGCTTTACCTTCTTTCTCTTAGCAGACCATCTTAGAATGCTAACACTGCCTTCCAAGCGTCTATGCAATGCTAGCATTCATCCATACAAGTTCGTTCTGGGTTTGAATGAAACCGAAGGTACTAACTCTACTACATCCATTTTGGTATCTCCCGCAGGATTAGTAGTAGTAGCCCTTGCACTTCAAAGAGCACCCTCTTCAATCATCATCAAGATGTCTTCCACTGAACGTACATGTTTTTGTTCGGAGTGGTTTTCAGATATATAAATATGATCCCGGTCTCATTGCACCAACAACCGATAAATTCTGGTTGACTAATTCTCGGTCCTTTTGGAAGTATTCGAGTCCTTGTCGGAAACACGAATTTTACATTCATACTTCCTAAGTCAAATTAGGCCAAATTTGATAGTCGGTTATTTAACTATCAAATAAACAAATAACAACTAATTCTGTTTGAAATTTATTTATCCATAGCAACCACTAAGCCTCGAAACATATCTTTGTTTAATAAATCTCTTTCAAAAACATTCATATACTTATCTTTTTAACATAAGTATATTCACAAAACATTTGTAAGATTTCCCATTACCAAATCACTAAAAGGATTTAACTACATTAGTTAAACTGGAGAAAAGTATAACTCTAAGAACTATTAATCCTTCGGTGTAAAGTGTGGAACAGATGTTCCATACCACATTTTTTTAATGGTCAGCCTCGAGAAGCCCAAACCCCGAATTCCTGTTGTAATTATCTTCAATAAATCCTTTTATAAATTTCCCTTACCCATGGAATCCTTTTTTCTTTAACCGAAACCCGTTTACAAACATTTATCAACTTCCATACTCATTTATGAACTCTTTATAAATATTTGAACCCGGTTATATAACTTCTTTATAAACTTTCAAACCTTGTATAAGACTTCCCTTTATAGACATCCAAACATATTTATAAAAATTCAAAACTATTTCTAAAACTCCTTTTATGAATACCCCAAAATCATTCATAAACTTCTTTGTATAATATTCAAAACAATTGTCAAATCATTCTTCAAATATCTTGTTCAAAATAGAATAACTTTGAAAACCATTTTAAAAGAAAATTAAATATTAACTTTTCAAAACGAAACGGAGGCTTAATGGCTACAATGGATCATTATATTTGGGTTTACTTATCCAAGTTATATCATAGGTATTTCCTAACATCTGATATGTAAGGGAATCACACATAACATACAATCAATCATAGGTGGATGTCCAATTTATAAATATATATACATCCATTATCGGTGAAAAATGTACATTTAGAATTATATTTTATATGCTTAAGTTACCACTACCCGCTTATTGAAATTAACTTCCTTGTGTTTATCATGTTACCGATATTAAATATATATGCTAAACACAAGTGAACTTACTTCCCATAAAACGTGTCAACGTTTTATAATCACTACTTTAATTCATTTGGCTACTTAATAGTCTAAACGAGAGATCCTTTGATTTGAAATCAATTAACCTTAAAAAGAAAACTGATTTAAAACATAACCGACTAAGTTCAAAAATAGCTTCGAAAAGATTAAATTATATTCAATTACCTTAAAACCCTAATTATATCTTAATTAATTCAAGATTAATTCATAATTAAACTTTAATTAACTTAATGAACTTGGTTAAGTCCTAATTAACTTCCTAATGCATCTTAGTTAAGGTTTAAACAATTCATTATTAGTTAAAACCTAATTAATTAAAAATTAATTAAATAACCACTTAATTAAATAATAATTAATCAACTAATTAACTTAATTAAATAATAATAAACCATTTAGTTACTTCTTAACTTCATTAATGTAACATCCCGTATCTAGAGGCCAAAAGCTAAGCGCTACAGATGCTGCAGTCATCTAGAGTATTAACTTTTGGTGAAAAAATAGGGCAATGCGAATGGTTTCCATAATATTAGAACACTTGAATATGAACAAAATCATAGATTTCAAAAACAACATTTTGCTGATTACATTTCAAAACAATATCATATCCATGTTACAAAAATCCCCAAAACGTTTCCCAGGTAATGATCAAATAAAGTTTACAGTAATATGCTAAGAGTGACATATAACGATGCCCCCATGGATGATCAAAGCAATATAGTCATATCTGACTTAATACACAGCGGAATCAAAACAAAATTATTTTGTAGTTTCTAATTTAGCTATCCGTCAACCACCTGCTCGTCTCTGGAAGCTTTATTCGCCGAAAATACGAAACCTAAAAACCTAAACCTTAGTCTATTCAAATCAATTTTTAGCACCCGAGAGTTTAAGGGGAAACAAAAACTTCAAGTCAGACAGAAAGCCTGGTGTGAACAATTCTATTACATCTTGGTTTACTGATATTGAGTGAGACTATGCCACTAAGCAGAACGGGTTTCCCCTCACTAATATGCTTTTCAAAACATATATTTTTCAAATCCTTTCCAACAACCAAACCGGTTAATCGAACTGATTATAATAATAAAATAATAATAATAGCAAGATCCGTTATGCTATATACATGTAATAAATGGACTATCTGTCGAAAATCTTGGCAGTCTGCCCTCAATTGGACTAGCTGTCCGCAATCTGGACTAACTGTCCAAAAATTGGGCTAACTGCCCATTTGGCTGACTCGAGCCTACTAGATAAATATCAAATGTTCTAAGCAACTATTAGACAAAACATCTAGACGGTCTGTCCTTAACTTAAACCTTCAAGGATCAACTGATCCTAATAGGTTTGTGGGTTACCAATAACATACCTCTGTACATAAATATTTCATTCTGTGTGTAACCAACATTTTAGTCTTACCTGTGACTATGCCCTACACACTGGAATTCTGGACTAAATTTGCTAGGGGCTAATAGCTAATGAGCATAGGGAGCGACCCTACACAAGTCCTATCTGGTCTTCTAATCTGAGTCATTATATTAGGGTATACTACCATTTAAAATGTTCCTTGAAAAACCCTTTTCAAATGATTTGTTCCTTTAAATCATACATATACAAGGAAAATATATCTTTAGCTTTACCCTAAGCTATTTTTCCATGTTATATATAATTTACACAAAATAATGTTGATGACATTTAATAAGGATTATCTATCCTTTCAAAATAAGTTAAAGTACTTTATAACTTTAAAACAGTTAGGCTATTCTGCCTATTTAACACATTCGAAACCTTCGTTTAAAACCTTTAAACAACCCGTTTGAAACCCTTGAATGTAACCCTTTCGAAACCATTGAAAGTAACTCTTTCGAAACCAATAAAAGTCTTTCTTTTTAAAGCTTTAAACCTGTAGACATCCTTCTTTAATACCTTTAAAACCTTGCATTTCGAAAACATAGGAAAAACCTTGTTAACGTCAAAATCGAACGCTAACACCCCGGTGTGAATATTAGTAAAGTGGAAGCACCACCCATTGGTACGGGAACTAAAACAAGCAGATAATTGTAGTAAAAGTAAAGAGACAGTAGTTTTTATAGTGGTTCGGATCAAATCAAGCCTACGTCCACTTTATCTTCTTTATCACAAGTTCGATTATAAGTTTTACAAGAATTCCTTCGATTATTCAACAATCGATACAAGTAATTAGCACTACAATGCAAAAGGGATTCTGGAATCCATCTTGGATATAGCTGATCTTTTTCTTAGGTAGTTTGAAATGTTTTTGGTAGTAGAAGTGTTGTAGAGGTCGTGAATGCAGCAGAGTTTTGGCGCTTCAAAGTCTGGAAAAGTCCCCTTTCAATGTGGAGTAGGCGGGGCATTTAAAGGAGAAAACTAGAATTATGTCATTGGGTTTTAGGTCATGAGCGACCTAAGGGTCATCCCGAGTTAGCTTAAGTCGTTGGCGACTTAATGGAGCCATTCTGGGCGAGATACTGGGTGTGAGCGACCTAATGTAGTATATACAGAAGTTATCTCGGCTAGATTAGGTCGTGAGCGACCTAATAGAAGAGGCAGGTCGTGTGGCTTTACTATGGAGCATGTTAAGTCGTTCCCTTTTCCTGAGTTGCTAAGTCGCTAGGTCACTAACTCGTTAGGTCGCTAGGTCGCTAACTCGTTAGGTCGCAGTCTGGAGTTAGGTCGCAGGAGATTTTCTGGTGTTAGGTCGCAGCCTTCTTATCTCATTAAGTCTCTAGCTTGTAGATCGTTGAGCCGGTGAGTTTCTTAGCTCGCTAAGTCGTTGGGTTGCTGAACCCTTGAGTTGCTTGAGTCGCTTGAGTTCTTTAGATCGGTAAGTCGTAGATCGTTGGGTGCTAGGTCGTCGAAAAGGAGGTGTTAACACTTGCCCCTCGAAGTATATGCCTAGGGACTAGGTCGTGTGCTTCGACATCTTTTAACTCGTGCCATCTGAGTTGCTAAGTCGTGAGTCGCTTGAGTTGTTAGGTCGTGAGTCACTTGAGTTGTTAGGTCGTTTAAACCGATTTGAATTCAACTTCTCCCGCCTATAAGTTGCTCGGCTTCTCCTTCCTTCTCCTCACTTGCTATATTATTCGAAACTACCATTGGCGTTTTCTCCAAGCTTTCGAAGACAAATTCCAACCTTCTCGTCATCGATCAACCCTCTGTCGAACTACGTAAGTAATTCTGGCCATCGTTCACCTACACCCGTTGTCAAATCGCCGATTTCCACTTTCCAACTTCAATTCGCTTTCTTTTGCTGCATTTCATCAAGGATCATGTTTCGACCAATTTGCGACCACTATCGATCACGCTGTGGCCGCGATTCATGATAAAACAGTAATATTGAATTCATGGTGAATCTGAGACGATATTAATGGATTTTTGGGTGATTTGGTGGCATTGGAGAGACTGAGGGTTTTTTTTGTTGTGAAGGCGCCAATGAGTTATCAAGTTATCGGGTTATCGGGTTTGTGAGTTAGGCGCTAGGCGAGTTAACAACTCGAGGAAGATTGAGCGAGTTAGGGAGTTGGTGAATTGACGTATTGGGAAGTAGTGAACGGGATAAGGCATTAGGCGAGTTAATGATTTGAGGAGGAGCGACTTACGGTTTAAACATGAATCACATGACATAACTCGGCAAACGGTTTAAGGAATTAGCACGATTTAACCAAGCAAACAACTTAAAGTTTTTGCGCGATTTAACCAAAGAGAACGACTTAATGAATTCATACGACCAAACCAATCAGACAACTTAATTTTAACCCGTGGAGCAGTTTTAACTCGTAGGGTCGATGAACTTTTATAACCCAGGCAGAGCGACTTAATGGAGGCCGACTTATGTTAGGTCGTTGAACATGCTTTGGACGACCTAAGTAATCCCGAGCTAGTCTTAAGTCGTTCCTGCGACTTAAGGACTTGAACACTTGCAAAATTTTACAGAACTTGACTGAATTGCCAATTTGAACTGCTTGAACTTATTCACTTTTTCACAGATTGTATTGACTTGATTGCTAATAACCTGGTAAATACAACATTTGCAGAAAACAGGGACGAATATACTCATCATTGACTGCCCACATCAAATGATGGATTAGATCAAAAGACAATATTCTACTTAAGTAAAATAACCTAAATTCAATCGAGTGTGAAATGCTGTGAATCAACTAACTTGAATGAAGTGTCAACGCAAAATTCTCATAGTTAGAACTGCTTACTATCGAATGTTATCTGCATTGACACTACTCTCAGTTTTAATTTAATAACAAGTCTTGAATTTTCCTGAATTGACGTATGCCAACCAGTATTATTATTTTTATTTACTTGTTATTTTATTAGCTTCGCACAACACTTCACACGCTTTTAAGAAACGTGCACCTTCATATTTGAACATCTAGTTCCTTGTGTAGAATGACTTCTCATCAAACACAAGAAGAAACAGTAGAACAGATTGAAGAAGTCTTCCCAATAGCTGACCCTCTGGAGAATCCTCCGGAAACATTCTCAACCACTCTAACCCAACAGGCTTTCAGCCAGCTTTGCGTCCAATTTGGCATTGCTGAGACCGAAGCTTTACTTCCTGGAGTAAATGATACCGTCGACAGGCCACCTCCTGGCTTTATTGCGGTCAACCGTCAAATGTGCTTGAGCGGAGCTATTCCTCCTTTTAATGACTTTCTCAGAAAGCTACTTCTTCAGTTGACTATTTCTCCATTCCAGTTGCACCCCAATGGCTATGCCATTCTGATGGGGTTGTGTGTGCTGTTCGAGAGAACACTTAATCGTCTTCCGAGCTTTGACGAAATTTGCTACTTGTGTTCGTTCGGGAGGAATAAAGATCATCCTTCCATCACACTTATAAGGAGCGCTAGAAATCGCAAATTGATTACAGACTTGCCCGACAGCGCTCACGGGTTCTTAAATTAGTTTTTCTTCGTTCGTTGCCCTCCAGGATTCTATGGCATTTGGAGAGTAGGAAGTAAGATTGTCTATCTCCATTCACTCCATTTTTGAGCCTTTCAGAATTTGGGTTGTCAAGTATTAACTTCATTTTTACTCTTGTAGTGCTTCCTCCCCCTTTTAAAGACTCCAGTCACAAGTCAACTTTTGAAAGGCTAAGTGCTGTAGCCGTCGAGGGAAGGAGTATCAAATTTCTTTTGAAAGATGAATTTCTACATCAATTTGGCCTTTACATCCTTCCCGATCCCTTCAACTTCACGATGCCCCTGCTTCTCAACCAGAAACATCTGATGCCCCAACCCCCGCAAAAGAACTTGCGTCGAAAGAACTTGTTGTAGAAGCTTCATTGATAAAATGCTCCGGTTCTGCTGATGGTGCAGATTTTTCCGGCAAGTCTAAGCTTCTTCCTGTTATCAAATAAGAGGAACTCCCTCATTGTCCCGGGAAGGCCGCCACAAAAGTTGATAAAGGGACGGAGAAGGAAAGTTCTGCCACAAAAAGTGCTGAGCATGCTGAAGAAGGAACTGCTGGTGTGACTCACTTGGCTGGGCATGACGGTGATGACATCTTCGGGGGGTTAAGTGATCTTATGGTGACATCCCATGAGCTTTTCAAAGACGACACCCCTGCCGCTTCTAGACTCACTTCCCCATCAATGGAAGCGACATCCTTACTTCGTTCATTTCCGTCAACCTAGGAGTCAACTCCTGCCGTGAAAGTCGATATTTCTTCAATTCTGAAGAGCGGTTTGTAGCTTGACGTGCGTAGTTTACACGCCACACACACTTAGGATTTTTAGCAGTTACCCGCACTTAACTTCCTTTTCTTCGGAGATTTCTAAATTTTCGTCTGTTCTTTACTTTTAGGTTCTCCCATGGGACGCAGCAGCTCGTATTATGATGATTTTCTATGCCATGCAAGGCGTGACACTTATGATCCCAGACGCTATCTTCCTGCTCCTAGGGAGACTGACGAAGAGAGAGCAGCTAGGAAGGCCCGCGAGAGGCAGGCTTATGAAGAGCGATATGGAAGGAGGGACGACCGTCATGACTCCTACCAAAGAGATGACGATTCTCACAAAATAAAATCTCACAATGATAGGGGAAAAAGTCATATAACAAAGGATCCAAGAAAGCAGGCCAAACTCGATGACAAGTCTTCTTCTGAAATTTCTAAAGTGCCCACTGCTTCTATCTCTTTAGACATCCCTTCCAGCTCTCCTGCCCTTAAAAGAACTGATATCCAATCAATCATCAATAGGCCTCCCTATCAAGTCGAGAAGCCTCCGCCTACACTCCACAACCGATTCCCGAACTGGTGTCTAAAAGGAGTGCGTTTTGATTAGGATTTGGTACCGATCGACAAGCAAGCCATGCTGGGAAATCTTGATGCTGTAAAGCTCGATATCGAAAGAATGTCCAATTGGGAAAAACTGGTTGATGAACTTCAAAGAGTAAACCGTGCAAATCTTGAGGCTATGCTGACTATGGAAAATGATAAGTCTGAGTGGTAGAAAATTCTTGATCAGCACGATGCGAAAATGAAGAGCATCACTGCTTACAACAAGGAGCTTAAGGCAGAAGTCAAGAAACTTAAGGAGGACCTTGCTACCTCTTCCGCTTCCCATTCTCAAAAGGAAGAGGTTTTTCAAAAGCAAGTGAGAGATGCGCATGCTGCTCAAAGAGATGCCGAGACCAAAATTGAGGTGGAACAACATGTTGTTGAAAAATACCGCAACGATACCGTCCAGCTGCGGGAAAAAGTCAGCTCCCAAGACTTGGAGATTACCATGTTAAAAACTCAACTTTCAAAAGCAAAAAAAGAGCGTGATGAGGCCATTGCTGGAAAAGCGGCTGCTGAAGAATCGCAACGAAACAACCAAGGCCACCATCAGCTCCACTCTTTTTGAGTTTTATGTTCTCAACGTCCTAGGACGTGGAAGTCTTTCGTTCTTGGGCCCAAAATATAAAATTACTCTAACCGAAGTGTGGGAGGCAGTAAGTGAAATGTTTAAAGATGCTGGTTATGCAGAGAAGGATCTGGAAGCTAGCCACTTGGACAACGAGGGTCGTGCCGCCCTGGCTAGAGGGAAAGAACAGCTTGCTAGGGAGCGAGCCGAAGCGGCAGAAGGAGAACATCTGGGGAAGGCACCTTTGGCTGACCCCACTCGTCCTTTGGCTTCGATCGACCATGATATCATCGATTCTAGCTCTCATTCTCTGCCTCATGCAAAAGCTGAAACTGAAACCACAATTCCTGAGCCCCCAACTGCTCACACTGAAGAAGAGGCCTAAGAAAGCACTGAAGCCCACGATTATGAAATCGACATAATAAAATCAAGCTCTCCAAGTAACTTCAATTCTGATCTAGCTCAAGTGGACCGCACGTTTGCTTCACATGAGCTCGATGAACTTTTTGCCTATTACTTAAGCCTCGATGCGCCACTATCTCCTCTCTTTGCGAGAAATACTGATGTTTTTAACTTTTCTTCTTCTGTAGCGAAAACAACAAGTGCTGTACAAGCTTCGCCTCCCCCGACTGCTGCTCCTTTACCTCTTCAAGTTACTCCTCCTTCTGCTTCTCAACCGAGATCACAAGAAGAACAAATAGAAGCTCTTCAAGGCTTAGATGACCCGGCAGCTTCACAAGAACAAAAAGCTGAGGAACTTGAGGAGGGTGAGAGGTCCGCGGAGAGATTCACTGCTGATGACACAAAGCTTTCTGATCTTATTTCTCTGGGCAACGAATCTTCTTCAAAGAAGAGGGGAAAACGTGTGGCTTCAAAGAAGAAGAAAGACGCTTCTGCTGATGATGAAAAAGTGGAAGAAGACCCAATTGCACCTCTTTCTCCTTCTTCCGCAACTCGTCCAAGCCGGCCTACGAAGTTAGCCATTAAGCCAGGTGAAGGCTCCAAAGGCGGCGGGAGGAAGAAGAAAAGAGTTTGGTTCTATCTTTCTTATTTTGCTATTTTGCCTTTTGTCTAAAGGCTTGTATCGACCGGGGATTGTGCGGGTACCGGCCCCCTCTTTTTGAAACCTGTACATGTACAAAAAATTTGATAGTATGGAATAAAAATGACTCTTTTTACTTGTACAATCTCTTGTCAGTATTTGTGAATGCATTTATTCATTGTTTTTGCACAAATTTCTTTATTTTCTTTGTACGATACTACAGTGAGCTCGTGGTATGCTGTTTGAGCGTTGTTTTTATTAATATAGCTATATGCCCCCATACCACGGCTCATTGCAATATTCTGAAAAGACTTGTACTCTTATTCTAGAGAATAATTCTTCCGTTTTGAGGAAATTTTATTCTACTTTTAGTAGAGTGTGCCTTGCATCGGAGAAGTTTTTCTTTCTCCTTTTTTTTAAACACTTCAACTTTCAGAGATGGTCACTTTTTATCTTTTGAAAAGTGGATTCCCCTACGCAGTGAAGTGAGCTTCTGAAGAAAGCTTTGATCTGTTTGTCAGAAAGTTATGTTTCATCGCTGAATGGGCCCACGGGACAGACGTCAGCTGTTTTATCGGATATTTGTTAGCACAAATGATCACGAGTATTTAGCTGCGGCCTAGAACCTTCTTTTTGAGAAGATGCCCCTTCGGTGGTTCCATCAACGAAGTTTTTGGATGTGCCTCGTTAGAGGGCTTTACTTGTTTTGTGCTTTCGAAGAAGGCTTTGTACCTCCGAAGAGGGCTTCTTGATTTGTGCCTCTGGAGAGGGCTTGTTTGATATGCCTTTGGGAAGGGCTTTTTTGTTGTGCCTCTGGAGAGGGCTTTGTGCCTCCGTAGAGGGATTTTGCCTCGTTGGAGGTCTTTGTTTGTGTGCCTCCGAAGAGGGCTTGTGCTGTTTTGCTTGAAAGTTACTTTCTCATAGTTGAATGGTCCGACGGAGCAGACGCAAGCTACCCGACTGGATGTTCGTTTGCACAAACAACCGCAATCAAGTAACAAGGGCCTGGAACCTTCTATCTTGGGAAGGTGCCCCCTTGGGTGGTCCCACCAACATTCTTGGGTGAGAGAAGCATTTCGATTTGGGCATGCCTTGTTAGAGGGCTTTGTGCCTTCGTAGAGGGCTTTTGCCTCGTTGGAGGTCTTTGTTTGTGTGCCTCCGAAGAGGGCTTGTGCCTCCGAAGAGGGCTTTGTTTGGTTTGCCAGGAAGGTTGCATTTCACAGTTAAGTGGGTCCATGGGGCAGATGCAAGCTACCCGACTGGATGTTCATTTGTACGAACGATCACAATTAAGTAACAAGGGCCTGAAACCTTCTATCTTGGGAAGGTGCCCCCTTGGGTGGTCCCACCAACATTCTTGGGTGAGAGACAAGATTCCATTTCGGCTGTTTTTGTCTGCTTGTCCATGTCTTTTCATCAACTTCCGCTTAGCGATTCCTCGTTATCATTCTCAAATACATGTTCCTTTCTTTGGTAAGCTGTTTGATTTTTCAAAGAAGTGTACTTCATGGTTGAGTGAATCCACGGGGCAGAGGCAAGCCACTTAACCGGATGTCTATTTGCACAAACGATCATAGTCAGTTAGCAAGGGCCTGGTGCCTTCTCTTTGGGAAGGTGCCCCTTCGGTGGAATCACCAACCGTTTGTGTGAAGCCCTTCTTGTGTAGGAATTGAGTCTGGAAATTTTGTGGCTTGATATTTGTTTGTTGAGTGATTTATAGGAATCGCTTGGGTTTGTGACGTGTTAAATAGGTAAGCTTTGCTTTGATTGCCTGTAATGTTAAATCGATATTTTAGCAACATATTTAAGATATTTGCACATCGAAATGAGACAGGCATTTTATAGTAGTAGAAGACACAAGATTTATAGTGGTTCAACCAAGAATTGGGCCTACATCCACTTTATAGTTCTTATTGCTGAGTCACACTGATTTTACAATGGGTTACAATACAAGAATGATACATCCAGAATTATTCTACAAATTTAAGCATAGCTTTTAAGTAAAATATGGATGCAAGTGATTGCTGTTCCAGGCTCTAGGGATTGGATCTCCTTCGATAGTTGTGAGTTTGAAAGTGCCATCAAGAAGTTTTTTGCCTATGACATATGGCCCTTCCCAGTTTGGCCCAAACACTCTTATTGTTGTCATGATCCTTTTCAAGACTAGATCCCCAATTTCAAAGCTGCGTTGACGAACTTTAGAATTGAAGTGCCTGGCTATCCTTTGCTATTGAGCTGCAACTCTGAGTTCAGCTTCTTTCCTTCTTTCATCAAGCAAGTCAAGTGCTTCAAGTTGCAGATTTTCATTTTCAGCTTGGTTGAAATGAATTCTCTTGTGTGAGGGGACCTCTATTTCCACTGGAATCATTGCTTCTGATCCATATGCTAATGAGAATGGAGTTTGCCCAATCGCAGTTTTGTGGGTAGTCCTATATGCCCATAGTGCTAGTGGCAGCTTATCAACCCAACCACCTTTTGCTTTTTCCAGTTGCTTTTTGATGGTTGATTTGATGATTTTGTTCACTGCTTCCACTTTCCCGTTTGCCTACGGATGAGCCACTGCTGAGAAGCTTTTTCGGATCTTGAATCGCCTGCAAAATTCCACGAATTCTTCGCTTTCGAATTGGGTACCATTGTTTGTTATTATCTTCTGAAGCACACCATACCTGCAAATGATATTTTTAGTCATAAAATTTATCATCTTTTTAGAGGTAATAGTTGCCAATGGTTCAGCTTCAGCCCATTTAGTGAAATAATCTACAGCAGCAATGGCATATTTGATTCCAGATCTGGCAATCGGCATAGGCCCAATGAGATCTATTCCCCAAATGGCGAATGGCCATGGACTGACCATCTGTGTTAGCAAGGTGGAAGGTGCTCTTGGGATTTTTGCAAATCTCTGGCATTTGTCACACTTTCGGGAGTAGCTAGCAGCATCTCGATTAATATCCGGCCAAAAATACCCATAGTGGAGAATTTTCTTTGTAAGAGTTTGGCCACTTGAATGATCCCCACACTCTCCTCCATGCACCTCAGCCAAAATTGTCTTAGCCTCTTCTTTGGTTACACATCGGAGTAATGGCATCGAGAATCCTTGTTTGTACAAATGATCGCCTTGAATTACATATCTTCGGGCTTTTCTTAACAGCTTCTGGCGTTCTTTTGAGTTTTCTGGCAAGGAAATGTTGAGTAGATATTCCTTGATTCGAGTCATCCATGACTCCTGTTCTTGAGATACAGCCATGATCCAGTCAATATCCATCTTGTCAATACTCGGAGCTATCAAGACTTCTACAGGGACCAATCCCAATAATTGATCTTCGCCAGAGCTTGAGTATTTCACGAGAGAATCTGCCTTCATGTTCTCTTCCCGTGGTATATGGTTTATTGTATAATGATCAAAATCTTCGAGAAGCTCGCAGGCTTTTGATAAGTAAGCAGGCAGATTTCCTCCTTTAGTTTGAAACTCTTTCTTGACTTGGCATACAATAAGCTGGGAATCACTGAAGATCTGCAATACTTTGATGCTCAGTTCTTTAGCAATCCTCAGACCGGCAATAAGAGCTTCATATTCAGCTTCATTATTTGTCGAAGGAAATTCCAATCTCAATGCATAACACAATGACCGCCCTTCGGGGGTTTCAAGCACAACCCCAGCTCTTGAACAGTAGTCATTTCTTGCACCATCAACATATAATTTCCATCGGATCGGGATGTCATCAGTTACCTCTTCCTCACTGCCACCTTTATCTGTGTATTCTGCAATGAAATCTGCTAAAGCTTGTCCATTGATTGCTTTTCGGGGATGGTAGGTGATATCGTATTGACTAAGTTCAATATTCCACTTTAGAAGACGACTCGAAGTTTCAGGGCAGAATAGGACTTGGTTTAGAGGTTGATCAGTGAGGACTTTAATAGGATGAGCCTGGAAGTATGGCCTCAACTTTCTGGACGCGATCAATAAACAATAGGCGAGCTTTTCTAACTTCGAATAACTCATCTCTGCCCCAGTGAATCTTTTGCTGATGTAATAAACTGGGTGCTGAACTTTTGCGTCTTCCTGTACCAATGCGGCACTGAGAGCATGAGATGAGACTACTAAGTATATGAAAAGATCTTCACCATTGCTTGGCTGAGAAAGTATTAGAGGCTTTTCCATGTGATGAATCAGTTCTTCAAAAGCTTTCTGACATTTGGGAGTCCACTCAAAGTTTTTCTTTCCTTTCTTCAGAGCATCAAAGAAGGGAATGCATTTATCAGTGACTCTAGAAATAAATCGACTCAAAGCAGCGACTTTCCCATTGAGGCTTTGCAATTCCTTCTTTGTTCTAGGGGCTTTGACTTCTCTTAAGGCAGTAATCTGAGCAGGATTAGCTTCGATGCCCCTAGCACTCACAATGAAACCCAAGAATTTTTTGGACTCCACTCCGAATGAACATTTCATTGGATTTAGCTTCATCCCATACTTTTGGAGAACCGCGAACATTTCTGCCAAATGATCCATGTGGTCTACTGCCTTTTTCGATTTTACCAACATATCATCAACATGCACTTCCATAGTCTTCCCAATCTGGGGTTTGAACATGGCATTCACAAGTCTTTGATAAGTTGCCCCCGCATTCTTTAGTCCGAAGGGCATGACTTTATAACAGTAAAGACCAACATCAGTGATGAAGCTCGTGTCCTCCTGATCTGGCTCATGCATCATGATTTGGTTATATCCTAAGTAAGCATCCATAAAAGACATTAATTCACGCCCGGCTGTTCCATCCACCAACTGATCAATTCTGGGCAACGGGAAACAGTCTTTGGGACATGCTTTATTCAAGTCTGAAAAGTCGATACATACTCTCCACTTCCTATTTGCTTTTTTAACCAACACTGGATTAGAAACCCAATTTGGATAAGTGGATTCTCTTATGAAGCCATTCTCCATGAGCCGATCTACTTCTTCTTTTAATGTTGTCGACCTTTCAGGACCCTGGGTTCTTCTTTTTTGCTTTACGGGTGTGAACTTCGGATCAATATTCAAAGCATGCACTGCGATTTCTAGAGATATTCCACACATGTCGGCATGACTCCAAGCGAAAACATCCAGGTTTGCTTTCAAGAATGCTATTAGTATATTCTGAACCGTCATACCAAGTTGTGAACCCACATTCAACAACTTGTTTGGGTCATTCGGGTCAACAGGTATTGGCACCGTTACTTCTACCGGCACCACTCTATTCTCCCCTGCACTAGTCTTTCTAGGATCAATTTCTTTTCGTGCACCACTATGCTCAGCAGTGCAGGGTCCACCCCATAATTACTACAAGGTGGGTTCTTTAATGCGGAGTGGAGCTGCCGCACCCTTTCCGATATCTCTCTTCTTCGCCTCCCGCAACTCTGTGAGATAACATTCCCGCCCAGCATTTTGGTCCCCCTTCAAAACACCAACGCCGATATCAGTGGGGAATTTCATAGTTAGGCAACACGGGGCGAGAATAGCTTTGAATGCAGCAAGAGTTGGTCGTCCCAAGAAGGATTTATAAGTAGAAAATTCATCAACAATAACAAAAGTTTGCTTACGGACCACTTTTCTTTCCCCTTCACCAAGTTCTACAAATAAGTCGACGGTTCCGATGGGCTGTTTTGGTTCCCCAGTGAACCCAACAATTTTTTGCGAAGAAGCTTGAGCATCAGCCATCGAAATTTTCATTTGATCAAATGCCTTTTTGAAGAGGATATTACAAGAAGCGCCCCAATCAACAAGTACTCTTCTCACAATAGCTGGTCCAATACCGGCGGATATTTCCAAAGGATCCATGGTGGGAGCCTAAATTCCCACAGAATCTCTAGCTCTGAATATGATGTCATCGTGAAAAGTTCTTTGCTGTTTTGAAGGCACGGCATCTTCCAAGACAAAAACAGTTTCTTCTTTCGGGGCATGTCTTAGAGCATGAGCATACCTCTCCATCTCTCCCCAACTTCTGCCTGCTGGGTAAGGACCCCCTGTGATTACATTAATAACAGGCCTTTTAGATTCATGCACCATAGCCTTTTCACCTGAGCCAGATTGACGAGCAGGGAGTTGCTGCCCTTGAGTAGATGAGGCCGGATCACCTCTGTTTCTCTTGACATACTTTTGTAGTTTATTCTGTCGTAGCAGCTCTTCAATTAAATTCTTCAAATGGCGACACTCATTAGTGTCATGGCCAGGCTGATTGTGAAATCGACAGAATCTTCCATTAGGCACAAAAATTTTCCCAAGCTTCATCTCAGGTGGCTTAGGGTACTCGATAGCATCCTTGGTTGCGAAGAAGATGTCCTCTGGAGTCTCAGTCAAAGGAGTAAAATCTGAAAAACAGCGAGGTTTCTTCATATCTTTCTGCTTTTTCCCACTGTTATTTTCCCTCTTCTGACCACCAGATTCTCTCTTATTAGAAGCTTCAGCCACATTGTTGTTTTCAATTTCAGCCACAAGCACCTTTGCTGGTGCAGGAAGATACTCCAGATGCGTAAATTCGTCAGCCTTCTTATAAAACTTCTCAAGTGAATTTGGTTCCTTCATCTTCAACCATTTTCCGAATTCACTCGTTTTATCGATGGCTCGCATTAAGTAAGTTAGAATCATTCGAGGCTCAGCATTATCCACTTCGGCAAAGGTTATATTGAAGCGGTTCAAGAAAAATTTGATAGATTCTTCGGGAGCTTGTTCGAGGCTGGACAGTGACATTATGTCCTTAGACTTTGAAGCATACAACCTGAAATGATCCTTGAATTTACGAGTTAAGTCAGAGCATTGATCCACAGATTGGACTGGTAGCTTTGTGAACCAAAGTAGAGCCACCCCCTCCAAATAGACAGGAAAATATCTGCATTTAATCTCATATGTTGCCCTGGCACCTGTCATATGCCAGTCATACTTGTACAAGAACTGATTAGGGTCGCTTGTTCCCCGATAGGCTGGGATAGTAGGAGGAACAAATTTCTTTGGAAATTCAGCTTTTAGAATTCTTTCGGTAAACGGAGTCTTGCTTGGAGCAAACCCCCAGTCATTTTCATCTTCATCCCTTTGCATACTTTCTCTCATAATTTGGCGAATCATTCCTAATAGGTATTCCTCATCATTCAGAGGTCTTGCCGGGTAGACGTCAGCCAGTTTTTCGGAAGTTTGCTTGAACAAACATTCGCGAAGAGGTGGCTGCGGCCTTGAACCTCCAGCTTGGGGAGGTGCCTCTTTAGCGGTGCCAGCTGCCCTTTGAGGAATACTTTTCTCTTGGGAATCATGAGCATCTTCAGCAAAGGTTGGTTCATTATTTTCTAGTTGTTGGTTAACCCCAAGTAGAGTGTTTAACCTGTCCATCATCAAAGCATTTTGAGCTTCCATTTGCTGGTATAACCCAGACACAACATCATCAAGTTCGACCCTTGTGACTCCAACAGTAGGAGTCGCCTGATTTGGCACTGGAGAAGTGGCAGTCCTATCATAAGCATCTCCAGATCTAGTAGATCTACTCTTTCTTTCAGGAGCCATAATTTCAGATAGACTTCTGGTTTTTAAGGAGAATCTTTCTACAAATCTTTGAGAAGCAATGATGAAAGCAATCCTAAGTTCGGTTCTCAGTGAAAGCACCAAAAATGTTAACGTCAAAATCGAACGCTAACACCCCGGTGTGAATATTAGTAAAGTGAAAGCACCACCCGTTGGTACGGGAACTAAAACAAGCAGATAATTGCAGTAAAAGTAAAGAGACAACAGTTTTTATAGTGGTTCGGCTCAAAATCAAGCTTACGTCCACTTTATCTTCTTTATCACAAGTTTGATTATAAGTTTTACAAGAATTCCTTCGATTATTCAACAATCGATACAAGTAATTAGCACTACAATGCAAAAGAGATTCTGGAATCCATCTTGGATGTAGCTGATCTTCTTCTTAGTTAGTTTGAAATGTTTTTGGTAGTAGAAGTGTTGTAGAGGTCGTGAATGCAGCAGAGTTTTGGCGCTTCAAAGTCTGGAAAAGTCCCCTTTCAATGTGGAGTAGGCGGGGTATTTATAGGAGAAAACTGGGCTTAGGTCGTTGGGTTTTAGGTCATGAGCGACCTAAGGGTCATCTCGAGTTAGCTTAAGTCGTTGGCGACTTAATGGAGCCATTCTGGGTGAGATACTAGGTGTGAGCGACCTAATGTAGCAAATACAGAAGTTATCTCGGCCAGATTAGGTCGTGAGCGACCTAATAGAAGAGGCAGGTCGTGTGGCTTTACTTTGGAGCATGTTAAGTCGTTCCCTTTTTCTGAGTTGCTAAGTCGCTAGGTTGCTAACTCGTTAGGTCGCTAGGTCGCTAACTCGTTAGGTCGCTAGGTCGCTTTCTGGAGTTAGGTCGCAGGAGATTTTCTAGCGTTAGGTCGCAGCCTTCTTATCTCGTTAGGTCGCTAGCTTGTAGATCGTTGAGCCGATGAGTTTCTTAGCTCGCTAAATCGTTGGGTCGCTGAAACCTTGAGTTGCTTGAGTCGCTTGAGTTCTTTAGATCGGTAAGTCGTAGATCGTTGGGTGCTAGGTCGTCGAAAAGGAGGTATTAACAAACCTTCCTTTTCAACCTTGTCGAAACCCTAGGGAACTAACCCTTTCGAAACCATTCCTTAAACCCTTTCGAAAGCATCAAAACTCTACTCTTTAGAATGTACTTGGGTTCAATTTAAAACTGTGGAGCACCTTTCAAAACCATTCAAAAATTTACCTTTTGAAACCTTTGAAAACCGTATCGGTCGAAACTATTTGGATTATGCCTTCAAGTAGAGCAAAAGGATCAGAAACTCAATAAAGTTGAAATTATTTGTTTCGAAACCACTTCCTAAGTGAAGAAGTGACGGTGTCGAAACCATCCCTACAAAAGCATTGGAGAGGTAGTCAAATTTTTCAGAAAACAAAACAACCCCTTCGAAACCATCTGGATCGAAAGGAAGGAAGCGGCAGCTAAAGGCTTCGACTCAGTTGAAAGCGGTTATCTAAAACAAATGCGCAACCCAATCGAAATCATCTTCTAAACCATTTGATCTAGTCGAAAGCTAACTAAGTCGAAATCAACTTAGTCAAAAGCAAGCAGGCGCATTTTCCTTTAAATCCAAAGCAAAGCTTCAACCTCTTCGGAACCCCTTTGTTTTGACCCTATACCTTTCACCTTCTTCCAGTTCACTATATACCAGTTGCCCGATACCATGTGCACTGATTTCGACTGTGTTGAAAGCGAAGGAATGGAGGCGGAACCTGGTGCCGGAAGCATCGAAATAGTGAAAATGCTATTTATTTGTACTTTTAAAATATTCTTTTGTACCTAACCTGCCTTGTTTGTCTAAATTTGATTGGTTCCAAGTTTCTATTTTCAAAAGTGCCATTGACTTTCTAGATTTAACAATTTAAACATTTTACCAAAGCCCATTCTCCACCTTTAATTATATAAAACATTTAAGTCCCATGCCTTAATAATTTTATACAACCATTAAAACACTTAGGAGAAATCAAGAAAAATTTCAAAAAATCTCTTTTAATATGTTTTCCAACATATAAAAATTTCAGACCCAAACAAATAATTAATTACCCGTAAAAAATTAATAATCCAAAATAACATTTTCTTCACTAGAAAGTTCATATAAATTCGTCAAAAATTCAGAAAAACCTGAAAATTCAAACCCATCCCCAAAATATTATTTCTGGTCTACGTAAAAGTTTGCAAGGCATTTAGATGTCATTTAATAGGGTTTCACCTTAAAACCTATCATAAAATCAATATGAATATACATAAACCATCAACAAGTATATATAATCATTCCATCATTCGAAAACATGGAAAATAAATGCAAAATACTTCGGAATTCATCTTAAAACCAAAACCATAAAAGATATGAGATGTAAACATTATTCACCTTAGCTTTAGAGATTAAGGAGCTTGAGATTTGAATGGATTTGATTTGAATTAGCCTTTCCTTTAGCTTTTCTTAATCTTCTTTCCTTTTTTCCTTGTTAATAGGGGTCGGCCTCTTGTTTTAAAATTTTCAAAATGAAATGAACCTATAGTATAATAAACGGCCAAGGTTTGGAGGATATAGGAATTGCCTCTTTCCTATTTTACCCCTACTATATTTCATTTTAAACTCTTTCTTAATTCAATGATTTTAAATGGTACGGCTACCCTTAATTAAAATCAAATCTCAATCCCTTAGTCAACACATTATTTTATTAAATTTAACTAATTAAATATCCTAAATAATGTTATCAAAAATCTGGGGTGCTACATACTCCCCTCCATAAAGAATTTCATCCTCGAAATTACGATAAGACACACAACAAATCAAACAAAGAGGTAAAACATACCATCAAATAATTTAGGATAGGTATCTCTAATCTTGCTCTCAAGCTCCCAAGTACAGTCCCTGTCATCGTCACTCCACTAGACTTTGACTAATCTTATTGTCTTGGTTCTAAGCCTCTTCTCATCTCTCGCAACAATGCAAACTTGCTTT
The DNA here is from genome assembly GCA_030737815.1 of Allium fistulosum. Classification (NCBI taxonomy): domain Eukaryota; kingdom Viridiplantae; phylum Streptophyta; class Magnoliopsida; order Asparagales; family Amaryllidaceae; genus Allium; species Allium fistulosum. The sequence continues at coordinate 812,226,255 of CM060901.1, read as the reverse complement.
CTCACTATAGTCAAATCCGGTTCTACCACTAAATCATCTAGCACAGTTGGTGCAATAGTAGTATCCGGATCTCTAACACATTTTCTGAGATGAGAATAGGACAAAAATCGTGGACACCTGCCAAACTGCTCGGTAACTCAACTCTATATGCGAGTTTCCCGATCCTCTCAATAATAGGAAAAGGTCCAACGAATCTCGGTGCCAACTTTCCTAATCTTCCGAATCCGATCACAGCCTTCATCAGTGAAAACTTAATAAAAACCTGTCTCCAACTGAGAACTCTAAGTCTTTCCATCTCTTATCTACATAACTCTTCTTCCTAGACCGAGCCTCCTTTACTCTAGCCCGAATGACCTCAATCTTTTCAGCAGCTTTCCTCACTAAATCTGGACCAAAAACCAATCTATCCCCGGTCTCCAACCAGAAACTGGAGATTTGCATGGACTTCCATACAAAGCTTCGAACGGTACCAACCCAACACTAGTCTGATAACTATTGTTATACGAAAACTCAACTGATGCAGATGGTCTTCCCATGATCCCTCAAAATCTAGAACACAAGCTCTTAACAAATCCTCTAAGATTTTGTTAACTCTTTCTGTTTGCCCATCAGTCTGCGGATGGTAAGCGGTACTCATCTTAAGCTTGGTTCCTAATAATTCCTGTAGACTCATCCAGAACTCGCTAGTAAACAAGTTAACTCAATAAGTTACTATGCTACTAGGAATTACATCCAGTCTAACCACATTCTTCAGGAACAACATTGCTAAAATAGGTACCGTCCCGGTGGACTTAACGGGAATGAAATGGGTGTTCTTGGGCAATCTATCCATTATGACCCATATTCTTTCATTTCCTCTGTTCGACCTTGACAACCCATCAATAAAGTCCGTAGAAATAGAATCCCACTTCCAAACTGGAATATCTAATGGTTGAAGCAACCCACTTTGCTTATGGTGTTCGGCCATTGCCTACTAGCAATTCAAGCACTACTTTACACATAAGCCAATGTGAGAAATGCAGATTAAGGATCTTAAGGCTAGAATTAACACTAGAGGGGGGGGGGGTGAATAGTGTTTTAAGAATTTTGTTAATCTTTTTGAGTTTATCTTACTTTGTTAATAATGTATACACTAATCAGACATAGATATGAACACAGAATCAAACATAGATGCAAATATAAAGTAAAAGCAGTAAAGGAAAGAACACACCAGATTTTATACTGGTTCGGAGTTACCCTACATCCAGTCCCGCACAACCAAATACGGATTTCCTTTCAAACTCAATTCAACAATTACAACCATCGGTTTCAAGGCTACGAGGTACACCCTCTAGAATCACAATCCTTTAGGTAGAGATACTTGATTTTCGGGGCAACAAGTTCACCCAATTGATTTCCAGGGCTATAATCACACCTTCTCTCGCTCAATTGATTTCAAAAAGTCTATAACTCAAATTAGCACTTGGATCTTGTAGAGATAGTGGAGAGAATCAAAACCAAAAATAATCGAGTATGATTCGATGTTGATTTCGGCAGAGTAATGGTAAGATTTTGTATTAAGAAAAGTGGAAGAAGAAGAGAAGTGAAAAACCAGAAAATTATGTTATAAAATTCGTTGAAACTGAGCCCTATTTATAGAAGAACAACAGCCATGACCATTCATGAAGAGTTATGGCGAATAGACACTTCTTTTGAAATTTGAATTTTGAATAAAACTGTCACCATGTCGACATAGTGCCTATGGGCATGTCGACATCCCTCAGCCAAATTTGATGTTTTGAATTTCTATAAAAATAATATTTATCTTATATAAAAACTATTTAAAACTTTATAAATATACTTGAATATAGTTGAAATTCATAAGTAAATATAAAGAACAATATATATATATATATTATTTAACTATAATTTAAAAGTTAAATATATTATTTGAAAAGACAGTTTAAAATCAGGAGAAATTTTGACTTTGAAAAATAAAGATGTTTTGAGGCTAAAATTATTTTAAAAACGAAATCGAGGGTTTTGAATCTTTTTAAAAGGAAAGTTTTTAAATCATTTCAAAAAAAAGATAATTTTGAAAAATCATTTGAATTAAGCTTAGTGGATACAAAACAATGTCCCACTAGATTTTTGTAGGTTCCATCCTAATTATGGTTCCATCCCTTTAACAGGCTCGAAGTGGATTCCATTCCACGAATAAATTGGGTATTAAGATGCCAGTGCTTTTCTACGAGTTTTAACAAATATTCCTAATAAAACAAACTTAACCTTGAAATCTTGAACTCATGATAATCTTGATACTCATGAGTCTTCTATCTCTATATCTTGAATCTCTATACTGTACAGTCTTCATTCTTGATACCTACATGGTTAGATCTTGCATATACATATATATCTAAACTTGTAATGTTAGTATTTATATTTTATAATCTATTCTAAGGTTGTTGTCATCAAAACCATCATCTCATGGACTAATAGTCTCCCCCTTTTTGATGATGACAACCTTTGTTTATAAAATATCACTTATATCCTAATAACTCCCCCTAAAACTGACAACTCCCCCTTAATCTATGCCTAACTACCCTATTTTATATTTCTCCCCCTTTGTCATCAACACAAAACTTACTCCCCCTTATTCTTGGACTTCAGTACCTGCATTGATAAACTATACAACGGAATATATAATATATAGATTAAGAAATAATGATACTTATGAACATAATAACTTAATTAAAGACTATATTCATTTCAGTGTGTGTGTATATATATATATATATATATATGTTTCACACACCAAACTTCAAACCAAATAAAATCAATCCACACAAAGTATCAATTCAAACCAAATTAAATCAAACAAATTAATTCAAACAAATCAAACAAATTAATTCAAACAAATCAAAGAAAGAAAATTAAATGTTACGAGGAAAATCAACCCATCCATCTTCTCCAAATATAAGGTCTGCTTTAATTGCATCCCAATTCACATTGTCATTGGTGAGAGAGACAAGAGGATGTGCTTCATTATCATCCTTGTGTAGAGAGGAGATCATCCATCGCATTACATCGAAGTGTCTCTCTTGTTCCTTGATCATCTGCATTTGACTCAGTTCTAAGTGACGCTGGTTTCGTAGAATAAAAGAGAGAATATTCTTGAATGAATTGAGTGTTTCTTCAAGATTTTCAGATAGATTGTGAATAAGATTGGCCATAATTGAATTAGAGAAAGAAATGAAGGATATAGATAATGAGAAATAAATTTCAGTGAAGATTTCTGGAAGAAAAAGGTATATATAGGTTGTTAACGCTAAAATTTGAACGCTAACACCCGGTGTGTGTAATAGAGTCATGAAAGCACCACCCGTTGGTACGGGAACAGAATACAAGCTGAAAATAGCAGTAAAACGGTAAAAAGACAGCAGATTTATAGTGGTTCGACCCGTAATTGAGTCTACGTCCACTTTATAGTCTTTTATTACTGATTCGGTTACAATTCGATACAACACACTTGTGAAATACGATACAATTTGATCACAAAAACACTCTTGACTACTAGCTCAAACTTTGATGAAGAAACTTGATGAATCCGTTCCGGATGTATGGAATTCCTCTCAAAGCTTATTGTAGTGTCTTGAGTATTTGGAGATCTTCAAGTGTTGAGTGAGTTGAGAGTTCGGCAGAGTAACGATGCTTTTAGAAATGGTCGGCCCAAAAAGTCTCTTCCTTGTTGGAGTTTGGGGGGTATTTATAGGGGCTGAATTCTGGACAGAAGTTTTCCCCAAGTCTTAGGTCACGTACGACCTAAGTGAGGTCGTAGGTCGCGAACGACCTAAGCTAGGTCGCAGTCTTCTCTCGACTTAGGAAACAAGCCTGATGCAGCTTTATGCGGTTTCATTTGAAGAAGTGGTAGGTCGTGGATGACTTAAAGTAAGTCGTGCTCCTTTCTTTGCTTTTAGCTCGTGAAGTTTTTAGGTCGTTAGCTTTTAGGTCGCTGGGTTTGCTTCAGGAGTTAGGTCGTGAACCCATTTAGGTCGGTAGGTCGTAGAGTCTGCTAAGTCGTGAAGCTCTTAGGTCGTGACATTCCTTAGGTCGTTAAGTCCCTTAGGTCGCTAACTCCCTTAGGTCGTTAAGTCCCTTAGGTCGCTAGCTTCTTTAGGTCGTTAAGTCCCTTAGGTCGCTAACTAGCTTAGGTCGTTAAGTCCCTTAGGTCGCTACCTTCCTTAGGTCATTAAGTCCCTTAGGTCGCTAACTACCTTAGGTCGTTAAGTCCCTTAGTTCGCTACCTTCCTTAGGTCGTTAAGTCCCTTAGGTCGCTAGCTTCTTTAGGTCGTTAGATCCCTTAGGTCGTGAGCTTCTATAGGTCGTTAGATCTCTTAGGTCGTTAAGTCCCTTAGGTCGCTAGCTTCTTTAGGTCGTTAAGAGCTGTTAGGTTGCAGAGTTTTAGGTCGCTGAAATAAAGGAGTTAACATTTGCCCCTCGAAGTATATGCCTATGCCATAGGTCGTGTGCTTCGACTTAACCTTGCTAGGTCGTGAACGACCTAAAACTCGTGATAAATTGTATGCCTGCTCGCCTTCCTCCTTTAGCCTTGTATAAATAAGTTAGGTCGTGCCTTCCTCCCCACTTTACTGCTATGAAATTCCATTGCCCTTGATGAATTTTCAATTCCTCGAAGGCGAATTCAATTCAGCAAAACATCGATCCACTCCTATCAGCATATTATGTAAGTGGATCAATCTCTACTCCTCCACAATCGCTACTCGATTGTAAATCCACGTTTTCCGACCCAAGTTTAATTTCATGTGTCATGCTTCGTTTTTTGAATGATTGTTTCGATCGATTTTTGATCGTTGTTTGATATGTTGTGGTGATTTATGATCGCATGGAAATTTTCACAATGGATCGGTGGGATTCGCAATCGATTTGCTGTATGACTTGGTGGTATATGGAGATGAAACGAAGAGGATGACGAATTCTTTTGTAATGGCAGTATTGGGTTATCGGATCCAGTAAGGTGTTGCTTGGAGAGGAAGTCAGCGACCTACCAGTTCTGGACGACTTAAAAGTTAGGTCGTGCTGGGATTCTTGGCGACCTAAGCCTTGCGATCTAATAATACTTGCGACTTAAGCGAAACTGAACAACCTTTTCTACGACCTAAAGAGTCTCCGACCTATGCCAAGTCGTGTGCGACCTAGGACTTAGAGAAAATTGCACCGCTTCGATTCATCCAGTTGCACTATACGACCTAAAGATGCTTCGACCTATGACAGGTCGCAAAACGACCTAGGACTTGAACCACCTTTGCACTGCCTTGAACGTCTTGATTCGCACAGTACGACCTAAAAATCCCCGACCTATGATAGGTCGTTAAACGACTAAGGACTTAGGGAAATTTGCACAGAAGTTGACTGAATTTTTGAATTTGAACTGTGCTGCATTTATTTTCAGACTGTCTTGACTTCAATGCTAATAACCTGTTTAAAAACAACATTTGCAGAAAAACGGGACAAATATACTGCCATTGACTGCCCACATCGCATGACAGATTAGTTGACAAGGAATAATTAACTTACATGAATTCTGTGAATGAAATGCTGTGAAACGATAAATTCAAATGAAGTATTGAAGCAAAGCTGAAATAATCAACCTAAGCTGACTTGTTTGCATCAACACAACATTATTATTTGAACTTGAAATAACAAGTCTCGAAACTTTATAATCGACAAATGTCAACTATCTAAATTCCAGTTATATTTGCTTGTTATCGTTTTAGTTTTTGCACAACACTTCACACTTTTAGGAAACGTGCACCTTTATACTTAAATATCCAGTTGATTATGTAGAATGACATCTCAAAAAGAAGATTCAGGATCAGCCGGAGAAACTTTCCCGATTGCTAACCCACTGATCGATCCTTCGGAGAGAACTCCGACCACTCTAAGCCACAAAGTTTTTAGACAACTGTGCACCCAATTCAGGATTGCTGAATCAGATGCTATATTCCCTGCAGCAAACGACACTGCTGACCGGCCACCTCTCGGCTTTGTCGCAGTGAATCGTCAGATGTGCCTAAGTGGAGCTATTCCACCTTTCAATGAATTTCTTCGAGAACTCCTTCTTCGATTAGCCATCTCTCCCTTCCAGTTGCACCCCAACGGTTACGCCGTTCTAATGGGGTTGTGTGTTCTGTTTAGGAGAACGCTTGACCGTTTCCCGAGCTTCGATGAAATTTGCTATTTATGCACTTTTTCAAAGAATAGAGATCATCCTTCAATCGTGCTCGTAAGGGGTGCCAGAAACCGGAAATTGATTCTGGATTTGCCCGATAGTGCTCACGGATTTCTAAACCAATTTTTCTTTGTCCGATGTCCTCCAGGATTCTACGCTGTCTGGAGAGTCGGAAGTAAGATTGTCTTTTTCTATTCATCTCATGAGCTTTTCGAAACCCGAATTATCAAATGCTTAACTTCATTCTTTTTCTTTTTCCAGCTCTTCCTCCCCCGCTCAGAAATCCCAGCCTCAAGTCAATCCTTGAAACCTTAAATGTTGTGGCGGCGGAAGAAAGAAGCGCTAAATTTCTGTTGAGAGATGAATTTTTGCACCTGTATGGACTTTTACACTCTTCCCGATCTATTCAGCCGCATGAGGTTCCTGATTCTCCAGCTAAGGCAACAGATGCCCCAGTTCCTGCTACAGAACATTTACTGAAAGAAACCACCGCCGAGACTTCACTAGTAAAGTGTTCTACTTCTACTGACGTTGTGGGACTGTCTAGCAAGCTGGCACTTGCTCCGATTATTGAAGAAGAAGAAACTTCTCAACATTTTGAGAAAGATGATAAAGGAGCCGAGAAAGAAAACCCCGCAAAACACGATGGTGACGATACCTTTTAGGGGTTGAGTGATCTGATGATTACTTCACAGGAGCTTTTCAAAGATGATATAACTAAAGCTACATCTCCTGCAACCGAAGCGACATCTACTTTGCAGCAAACTTTGTCGGCTCAATAATCAACCCCTGCTTCTCAATCTGTTATCACTCCCCAACCAAAGAGTGGTTTGTAGTTTGACACGCGTAGTTCGCACATCACACACACTTAGGATGCTTAACACTTATACGCACTTAGACTTTTCTACTCGAAGATTTCTAAGACTTGTCTTTTTCTTCAATTTCAGGTTCCACAATGGGGCGAAGTGGCTTATATTACGACAATTTTCGGTGCTACGGAGGGCGCGATTCTTACGATTATGGACGCTATCTTCCCACTTGCAAAGAATCTGACGAAGAGCGTGCAGTTAGAAAATCTCAAGAGAGGCGAGCTTATGAAGAGCAACAAAGAAGGAGAGACGATGACTCTCACAAAAGAAAATATCATGACGAAAAAGGGAAGAGGCATGCTACCGAAGACCCGAGTAAACGGGTTAAACTTAGTGAAAAGGACGCGTCTTCAATTTCCGAAAAGACTGACACTCCTATCTCTTCTGATATTCCGGCCGGCTCTCCTCCTTTAAAGAAATCCGACATCCAAGCGATCATCAGCAGGCCCCAATATCAGGTTAAAGATGGCCCTCCAACGCTTCAAAGCCGGTTTCCGAACTGGTGCTTAAAAGGAGTGCGCTTTGACCTAGATTTGGTCCCGATTGATAAGCAAGCCATGCTTAGAAATCTTGATGCAGTTAAGCTTGACATTGAGAGGATGTCGCAATGGCAAAAGCTTGTTGATGAACTCCAGAGAGTCAACCATATGAATCTCGAAAACATGCTGACTCTGGAGAATGATAAGGGCGAATAGGATAAATGGTGCAAGCAGCACGATGCAGAGATGACGAGAATCTCGGATGACAATGCAAGGCTTGAATCTGAAGTCAAGCAACTTAAGGAAGATCTCGCCTCTTCTTCTGCATCGCATACTCAAAAGGAAGAAGTCTTTCAGAAGCAAGTGCGGGACGCACATGCTGCGCAAAGGGATGCCGAAATGAAGCTTGCAGCTGAGCAGCACATTACTGAGAAATATCGCACAGAAAACGCTGAACTGTGGGAAAAATTTCACTCCCAGAACGCAGAGATTGAGATGCTAAAAGCTAGGCTTCTTAAAGTTGAGAAGGAGCGTGACGATGCAGTTGCCGGACAAGTTGCAGCTGAAGAATCCCATGAAGCAACTAAAGCTAGCATCGATTCTACTCTATTCGACTTTTATATTCACAGCGTCTTGGGGCGCGGGAGTCTCTCGTTCTTGGGACCAAAATATGAGATCACCCTAGCTGAAGTCTGGGAGGCTACGATTGATATGCTCGAGGGAGCTGGCTACGATGAGACGGTGCTTGAGGAAATTTATCTTGATGATGATGCTCGCGCTGCTCTTGCTAGGGGAAAAGAGCAACTCGCTGAAGCTAGAGCCGGATTAGTGGCAGAAGAACACTCAGAAAAGAAGATATCTTTAACTGCCCCTGTCCACACTTTGATTTCGACCGATGTTGATATCGTTGGTTCCAGCTCTCACTCTCCTCTTCCTGCAAAAGACATTGAGGCTAAGCCTGTCACCACCGAGCCTCCCCTTACTCAGATTGAGGAAAAGAGCCAAGAAGACATCGAGGCTGAAAAATTTGAAATTGATTTGTCAAAACCGACTTCTCCAGGTAACTCCAAGTCAGATCTGGCTCAAGTGGATTATTCATTTGATTCAATTGATTTGGATGAATTTCTCGCTTATTACTTAAGTCTTGGTGATCCAATATCTTCTCTTTTCTCGAAGAATACTGATTTTGACTTCTTTTTTCCCGTAGCAGAAGCACCGAAAGTTGCGCCAACTTCTCCTTCTTCGGCTGCCGCTCCTTCTTCTTCTCAAGTTACTCCTCTTCCAGCTTCTCAACCAGGATCGCAAGAAGAGAAAATAGAAGCCCTCAAAGACTTGGACGATCCGGTTGTTTCGCAAGAGCAAAAGACTGTGGAACTTGAAGGAGGCGAGAAGACTCCGGAGCAGTCTCTTGATGACGACATGAAACTTTCCACACTGCTTACTACTCCTGGAAGTGAGTCTTCCTCGAAAAGGAAAGGGAAGCGTGCCATGAAGAAGAAGAAGAAGAGCACTTCGGCTGATGAAGAAAATGTTGAAGAAGACCCAACTACTCCTCCTTCTCCATCCCGTCCACGCCGGATTCCGAAACTGGTCATCAAACCGGGCAAGGGTACTAAAGATGGGAAGGAGTAACAAACTGGGCTTTTAGGCTTTTTGTCTTGCTTTTTGCTTGTATCGACCGGAGATTGTGCGGGTACCGGTCCCCGCTTCTTTTTGTGATCTGCACAATGTAACAAGTTTTCATAGTATTGAATAAATTAGCTATTTTACTTGTACAAATTCTTGTGTATATGAGAATGCATTTATTTCCCATTGTATTGTAGAATAAATGATTCTTTATTTACTTTATATGATATTGCAGTGAGCTTGTGGTATGATGGTTGAGTGTTGTTTCTATTAATATAGTTATATGCCCCCGTATCACGGCTCACTCCGATATTCTATAGAAACTTGTATTCTTATTTTAGAGAATAATTTTTCCGAATTGAGGAAATACTATTCTGCTTTTAATAGAATATGTTTCGTATTGGAGAAATTTTTACTTTCTCTTTCTTTCTGAAGAACACTTCAACTTTCGGGGATGATCACTTTCATTTGTTAAAAAGTGGATTTTCCTATGAAGTGAAGTGAATTTTCTGAAGAATTTTTTGATTTGTTTAGTGCTTCCGAAGAAGGCTTTGTTTTTGTGCCTCTGAAGAGGGCTTATGTCTGGTACTTCAAGCATGGTGAAGTGTGCCTCCGAAGAGGTCTTTTGGTCTCCGAAGAGAAGCGATTTTGGTCTCCGAAGAGATGCGATTTTGGTCTCTGAAGAGAAGCAATTTTGGTCTTCGAAGAGAAGCAATTTGGCATTTCAGTTCTGGTGAAGTGGGCCTCCGAAGAGGAGCATTTTGCACTTCTACAGTGGTGAAATGTGCCTCTGAAGAGGGCTTTTTAGCATTTTAGTTCTGGTGAAGTGGGCCTCCGAAGAGAAGCATTTTGCACTTCTACACTGGTGAAATGTGCCTCCGAAGAGGGCTTTTTAGCATTTTAGCTCTGGTGAAATGGGCCTCTGAAGAGGAGCATTTTGCACTTCTATACTGGTGAATGTGCCTACGAAGAGGGCTTTTTAGCATTTCAGCTCTGGTGAAGTGGGCCTCCGAAGAGGAGCATTTTGCACTTCTACACTGGTGAAATGTGCCTCCGAAGAGGGCTTTTTAGCATTTCAGCTTTGGTGAAATGGGCCCCCGAAGAGGAGCATTTTGCACTTCTACACTAGTGAAATGTGCCTCCGAAGAGGGCTTTTTAGTATTTCAGCTCTGGTGAAGTGGGCCTCCGAAGAGGAGCATTTTGCACTTCTACACTGGTGAAATGTACCTCCGAAGAGGGCTTGTACCTCCGAAGAGGGTTTGTGATTGCCTGGAAGTTACTTTCTCATGGTTGAATGGATCCACGGGGCGGACGCAAGTTGCTTGATTGGATGTTCGTTTACACAAACGGTCGCAATTAATTAACAAGGGCCCTATTCCTTCAGCTTGGGAAGGTACCCCTCCGGTGGTTCCACCAATCTTTTTTTTGATTGAGGAAAGCACTTTCATTTTTTGGCGTGCCTCGTTAGAGGGCTTTATTGGCTTCTGGAGAGGAGCTTTGGTTGATTGGTGTGTCAGGAAGGTTGCGTCTCAGAGGCGAGTGGATCCACGGGACGGACACAAGCTGTCTGATCGGATGCATCACGACCAGTTAGCAAGGGTCCTGTTCCTTCTGCTTGGGAAGGTGTCCCTTTTGTGGATCTACCGGCCTTCTTATTGAGAGGCATACCTCCATTTGGCTGCTTCTATGTTCGCCGGCCCATGTTTCCTCATCATTTGCTCATCAACGATCCTTTATTATTGCTTCCAAGCGCGTCTTCCTTTCTTTTGCAAGTAAATTGCTTTATCCAAAGAAGTGGGCTTCACTGTTGGATGACTTCATGGGGCAAATGCAAGTCACCTAGTTGGCTGTCTGTTTATACCGACGATCACAACCAGTTAATGAGGGCTTGACATAGTGGAGTCGCCAACTTTTTATGTGAAGTCCTTCTTGTAGGGGATTTGAATCTGGAATTTTTTTGTTGCTTTGTATTTGCTTAATCACAACCAGTTAAATAGGGCTCGCTTGGCTTTGCGATGGGTGAGCTTCACTTTAATGACCTGCAATATTAGATCGATATTTTAGCAATACATTTAGAGTATTTACACATCGAAATATAACAGGCATTTTGTAATAAAGAACACATAATTCATAGTTTTTTATTGTTCAATCATACTGATTTCTCAGCAGTTTACAATGCAAAAGTTACACATCCATTATCATTTTAAAAATTTAAGCAATGATGTTAAGTAAAAAATGGATGCTAGTGATTTTTGTTTTAGTATCTCCGGGCTGAATTTCCATTTGCACTAGATTCATAGCTCTGGATTTATATGCCAGAGAAAGTGAAAGATGCTCCAGCCGTAGTTTTGTGGACAATTAGCAGTCATCCCAACTTCTTCCTGCTGGGTGCGGAACTCCTGTGACAACATTAACGACAAGCTTTTCTGAATCTTGCACTGCAGTGTTGTTGCAAGAACTGGATCGATGGGCAGGACGTTGTTGATCCTGAGTGGATGAGGTTGGATCGACTTTGTTTCTCTTAACATATTATTGGAGTTTACCCTACTTCAGTAATTCTTCAATCACATTTTTTAACTGGCGACATTGGTCAGTGTCATGGCCAGGTTGATTGTGAAATTGGCAGAATTTTCCGTTACGCACTGCACCTCTCCTCATCTCAGGTGGCTTAGGATACCTGACAACATCCTTTGTTGCGAAAAAGATATTTCTTGGTGTATCAGTTAAAGGAGTAAAATCTGAAAGATCGAAGCGGTGGAGTTTCTTCTCATTTCCCTGATTCTTTCCTCCGTCGTTTTCCCTTTTCTGATTCTCAAAATTTCTTTTGTTAGAAGCAAGATCATTATTGTTGCCCTTAGCAACTAATACTTTTGCTGAGGCGGAAAGATTTTCCAATCGCATGAATTCATCGGCCTTTTTATAAAACTTCTCAAGGGAATTTGGTTCCTTCATTTTTAGCAATTTTTCAAATTCACTCGATTTATTGATGGCTCGCACCAAGTAGGTCAGGATCATACGCGGTTCTACATTATCCATTTCGGCTAAAGCTATATTGAAACGGCTTAAGAAAGATTTGATTGATTCTCCGGGAGCTTGTTCAAGATTAGACAGTGACATTATATCCTTAGCTTTTAAAGCATACAATCTGAACTGTTCTTTAAACTTTTGCGTTAGGCCGGAGAATTATTCTACTGACCGAATTGGAAGCATTGTGAACCAAAGTAAAGCCACACCTTCCAAGTACATTGGAAAGTACCGACACTTAATCTCATCTGACGCTCTTGCACCGGTCATATGCCAATCGTACTTGTATAGGAAATGATTAGGGTCACTCGTTCCCCTATAGGCTTGGATAGTAGGAGGTGCAAATTTCCTTGGAAATTCCGCTTTCAGAATCCTTTCAGTAAACGGAGTTCTGCTTGGTGCAAATCCCTAGTCACTCTCATTCTCTTCCCTCTGCATGCTCTCTTTCATGACGCGGCTAACCATTTCGGACAGGTACTCTTTATTGTTCAGAGACATCTCCGGACAAGCATCAGTCCTTCTCTCTGCAGCTTGCCCGACAACATGTTCATGATAAGTTAGCTGCGGCATAGAACCCTCAGCTTGGAAAGGTGGAATTTCAGGAAAGGTTGTTTGATGGTTTTCTGGTTGACGATTTGCCCCGAGCAGAGCAATTAATCTATCCATCATCAAAGCGTTTTGAGCTTCAATTTGTTGGTATAATCCAGAAACTGCATCATCCAATTCAGCCCTGGTGACTCTAACGGTAGGAGTTACTTGGTCTGCTATTGGGGAAGTGGAAGTCCCTTCATGAGCATTTCTGGATCTGATAGGTCTACCTCTTCTTCCAGGAGCCATTATTTCAGATAAACTTCTGGTTTCAAGAGGGGTTCTTTTTATAAGTCTTTGCGAAGAAACGGTGAAAATCTTCCTGAGTTCAATTCTCAATGAAAGCACCAAAATGTTAACGCTAAAATTTGAACGCTAACACCCAGTGTGTGTAATAGAGTCGTGAAAGCACCACCCGTTGGTACGGGAACAGAATAGAAGCTGAAATAGCAGTAAAACGGTAAAAAGACAATAGATTTATAGTGGTTCGACCCGTAATTGAGTCTACATCCACTTTATAGTCTTTTATTACTGATTCGGTTACAATTCGATACAACACACTTGTGAAATACGATACAATTTGATCACAAAAACACTCTTGACTACTAGCTCAAACTTTGATGAAGAAACTTGATGAATCCGTTTCGGATGTATGGAATTCCTCTCGAAGCTTGTTGTAGTGTCTTGAGTATTTGGAGATCTTCAAGTGTTGAGTGAGTTGAGAGTTCGGCAGAGTAACGACGCTTTTAGAAATGGTCGGCCCAAAAAGTCTCTTCCTTGTTGGAGTTTGGGGGGTATTTATAGGGGCTGAATTCTGGACAGAAGTTTTCCCCAAGTCTTAGGTCGCGTACGACCTAAGTTAGGTCGTAGGTCGCGAACGACCTAAGATAGGTCGCAGTCTTCTCTCGACTTAGGAAACAAGCCTGATGCAGCTTTATGCGGTTTCATCTGAAGAAGTGGTAGGTCGTGAACGACTTAAAGTAAGTCGTGCTCCTTTCTTTGCTTTTAGCTCGTGAAGTTTTTAGGTCGTTAGCTTTTAGGTCGTTGGGTTTGCTTCAAGAGTTAGGTCGTGAACCCATTTAGGTCGGTAGGTCGTAGAGTCTGCTAAGTCGTGAAGCTCTTAGGTCGTGACATTCCTTAGGTCGTTAAGTCCCTTAGGTCGTTAAGTCCCTTAGGTCGCTAGCTTCTTTAGGTCGTTAAGTCCCTTAGGTCGCTAACTACCTTAGGTCGTTAAGTCCCTTAGGTCGCTACCATCCTTAGGTCGTTAAGTCCCTTAGGTCGCTAACTACCTTAGGTCGTTAAGTCCCTTAGGTCACTACCTTCCTTAGGTCGTTAAGTCCCTTAGGTCGCTAGCTTCTTTAGGTCGTTAGATCCCTTAGCTCGTGAGCTTCTATAGGTCGTTAGATCTCTTAGGTCGTTAAGTCCCTTAGGTCGCTAGCTTCTTTAGGTCGTTAAGAGCTGTTAGGTTGTAGAGTTTTAGGTCGCTGGAATAAAGGAGTTAACATAGGTGTAGAAATTCGTTTGAAATGAATAGACATTTGGTAGTTATTCAAATTTCAAATTCAAAATCAATAATCACTTCTGACCAGTACATGTCGACATGGTCTTCTAGGGGATGTCGACTTGGGTTAGTGAAAATTTATGACAACTTTGATTTTGTGAATAATTATGTATATGTATATATTTATATAATATACTAATATTTATTCTAGAGATAAGATAAGGTAGATAACAGAAAGGAAATTTCATTTCATTGCGATAATACAAAGATTAAGCATAATGAACTACATGAACATTCGAAATAAAACAAACTAAGACAAATACAATAAGATACTAAAAGATAAAACTAGTTAGAAGATGAAGATGATGAAGATAGTCCAGGTTTCTTGCTGACTTTCGAAAAGAACTTATTCATCTTCAAAGAAATGTTATCTAACTTCTTACTAACGGATCGTTTTAAAATCCGTTGATTCTCCACAATTATCTTTTGGTTTTTGAGAAGGGTTTTGTTGGATGGATTGGAAGGATATTCGATGCTTTCCAAAGAGGTTTCACCTTCTTCTTCTTCTTTAATTTCCATTTCATCCCTTTCTTCTCTTTCTTCCTCTTCCTCTTCTTCCATTTCCTCATGAGCCAAACGCTCTTCCTTTTCGGTAAGGGTTTCATAAGGTTGAAAAACATATGGGATTTTCATGAGAGAAATGTTGGAGATATTAAAAACTTTTCTTGAAATAAATTCTTCTCCTTTTAAATTTACTCCAAAATAGTTGAAAATCCGAGTAAGGTAAATTCCATGATATAAAGTGTTTTCTCCCATTTCAAAATTTTTAGGATGAAGTTCATCCAAAATAACTTGCGCCCAATTGATATCATAATTTCAGAAAATAGCAAAAAGTGCTTTGCACACTTTTGAAGTAGGATTGTTAAAATTTCCCGATCTCGGGGTCAAAGTATGTTGTAAGAGAAGATTGACAATTCTTGCTTTAGGACGAAAGTTTCGGTTTTTAAATTCAAAGTTTTCATCTCCTTCAAAAATATGATGAAATATCTCACGATCATGTTCATCGATTTTAAAACTCGAAAGATCCATTCCCGTGATTTTGCAATTGAGAATGGTATCCAAAAGATCACAATTCAAAACAATTTGAGTGCCTTTGACACTACTCCAAATTTCATTCTTATTTCCAATATAAAAACCACGGTTTAAATTAGCATAGAAGATTTTGACAAGATTAAGATAGCAATCAAAGTCATTTTGAGAAGAGTCAATAAGACTTAAACACCATTATTTGCAAAAAGAGAATCAATTTCATAAGAAGAAAAATCTTGAAAAATAGCAAATTTTCCGGGATGGACTTTGGCATAATTAGCATAATTGATGTATGCTTTAATTGCCTCCGGATCATTGAATAATTGCTCTTTGATTTTTCTGGAAATTCTCAAGGTTGAGGGGTTGCTTGAAGAAGCCATTAGAGTAGAGAGTAGAGTTGAAGATATGAAGAGAGAGTTTGAATTTGAAAATGAAAGTGAAAAGATATGATAAAAGATAGATTAAATAAATAGACTTTCAAAGGACATATTCTCCGCTCAAAAGGTATCCTTTCAGAGAAATAAATGAAGTGAAAAGGGGGAGGGAAATTCAAACATTTGAATTCAAAATTTGAAATTCAAATTCAGGCAGGCATGTCGACATCATGGTAGGGGCCATGTCGACATGTGCCTTTGAATTTTCATGACATGATTTTTCCTAAGTTATCTAATATACATATATATATAAATATTATTATTAATGTCTATATTTCTGAAATATTATTGTACTTATAATATGTTTCAGAATGTGTCAAAAATAATAATAATAATAATAATAAAATAATAGTAAAAATAGAAAATAAATTTTAAAATTCAAACAACATATCAATTCAAAATCAATCAATCAATTAATCAATTCAAGCATGCAATTTCAGCCAATGTATTGTAAACGTGTACCTTTTTCAGATTTCGTATCTTTGGTATCTATGAAATCGAGAATTGCTGTGAAACACAGATTTGAATTATCTTTCTTCTGTTCATCATCGCTGGAGGATGAGTCAGAGTCATCTAGAGTAGCAGTGAATGCACGTTTACGTTTCTTTGCTGATTCATTGTTCATAGGAGGATTCTGCTTATTTGGATGCGGACAGTCTCTTTTGATATGACCTGGTTCGTCATAATTGAAGCATTTGATAAAGTTTGGTACTGTAGTCTGATTACCGGAATTCTTAAAGTTGTTTCTCTTGAAACTATTCAATTTTCTGTACTTCAAAAATTTCTAAAAATTCCTGGTTATAAATGCTATCTCTTCATCATTATCACTTTTTGAGTCTGATCCGTCGATTAATGCATTGAATGCCATTAATTTCTTTTCAGATGCTTTGCTTTCTCTTCTCCCGATCATTTGAACTTCAAACGACATTAGATTTCCAATCAATTCTTCTATCTTTAAAGTACTGATGTCATTTGCCTCTTCAATTGCAAGTGTCTTTTGATCCCATTTTGGAGTGAGAGAATTTAAAATTTTTCTGACTTGATCTTCATCCGAAAATTCCTTTCCCAAAGATATTAAAGAATGCACAATATCTTGAAATTGACTATACATATCTGAATAGACTCATTAGTATTCATTTTAAATAACTGAAACTGATTTGTGAGCATGGAAATTTTGGTCTGTTTAACTTTGCTTGTTCCTTCGTGAGTAACTTGCAAAGTTTTCCAGATTTCATATGCAGACATACAAATTGACACTCTATTAAATTCATTTCTTTCAAGTGAAAAAAACAGAATATTCATTGCTTTAGAATTATTTTGTGCAACAGTCTTTTGCTCAGTGGTCCACTGTGAAAAATTAGTTGTGGGTTCAGAATATTCAGTTTGTGTGATATTCCAAGTATCTAATCCTACAGATTGTAAATATATTTTCATCCTACATGCCCAATATGCATAGTTACTGCCATTAAAAAGTGGTGGTCTGGCAGTAGACTGACCTTCTACAAATGAACTAGTGTAGGTGGTAATAGCAGTACTAGTGTTAGTAGCCATTTTGAAATTTTTCAAAATTTAGATAATGAAACTATTGAAAACAAAGCTCTGATACCAAATGTGAGAAATGCGGATTAAGGATCTTAAGGCTAGAATTAACACTAGAGGGGGGGGGGGGTGAATAGTGTTTTAAGAAATTTGTTAATCTTTTTGAGTTTATCTTACTTTGTTAACAATGTATACACTAATCAGACACAGATATGAACACAGAATCAAACACAGATGCAAATATAAAATAAAAGCAGTAAAGGAAAGAACACACCGAATTTTATACTGGTTCGGAGTTACCCTACATCTAGTCCCGCACAACCAAATATGGATTTCCTTTCAAACTCAATTCAACAATTACAACCTTCGGTTTCAAGGCTACGAGGTACACCCTCCAGAATCACAATCCTCTAGGTAGAGATACTTGATTTCCTGGGCAACAAGTTCACCCAATTGATTTCCAGGGCTACAATCACACCTTCTCTCGCTCAATTGATTACAAAAAGTCTATAACTCAGATTAGCACTTGGATCTTGTAGAGATAGTGGAGAGAATCAAAACCAGAAATAATCGAGTATGATTCGATGTTGATTTCGGCAAAGTAATGGTATGATTTTGTATTAAGAAATGTGGAAGAATAAGAGAAGTGAAAAACCAGAAAATTATGTTATAAAATTGGTTGAAACTGACCCCTATTTATAGAAGAATAACAACCATGACCATTCATGAAGAATTATGGCGAATAGACACTTCTTTTGAAATTTGAATTTTGAATAAAACTGTCACCATGTTGACATAGTGCCTATGGGTAAGTCGACATCCCTCAGCCAAATTTGATGTTTTGAATTTCTATGAAAATAATATTTATCTTATATAAAAACTATTTAAAACTTTATAAATATACTTGAATATAGTTGAAATTCATAAGTAAATATAAAGAAATATATATATATATATATATATTATTTAAGTATAATTTAAATCAAAGTATAAATAATTTAAAAGTTAAATATATTATTTGAAAAGACAGTTTAAAATCAGGAGAAATTTTGACTCTGAAAAATAAAGATGCTAAAATTATTTTAAAAACGGAATCGAGGGTTTTGAATGTTTTTAAAAGGAAAGTTTTGAAATCATTTCGAAAACAAGATAATTTTGAAAAATCATTTGAAATAAGCTTAGTGGATACAAAACAATCTCCCACTAGATTTTCGTAGGTTCCATCCTACTTAGGGTTCCATCCCTTTAACGGGCTCGAAGTGGATTCCATTCCACGAATAAATTGGATATTAAGATGCCAGTGCTTTTCTACGAGTTTTAACAAATATTCCTAATAAAACAAACTTAACCTTGAAATCTTGAACTCTTGATAATCTTGATACTCATGAGTCTTCTATCTCTATATCTTGAATCTCTATACTGTACAGTCTTCATTCTTGATACCTGCATGGCTAAATCCTGCATATACATATATATCTAGACTTGTAATGTTAGTATTTATATTTTATAATCTATTCTAAGGTTGTTGTCATCAAAACCATCATCTCATGGACTAACAGCCAATATCCCGCTTCACAACTTCCTAGAAGAAACTCCTCTTTATATCCTGATACATCTTAGTTCCTCCTGGATGAATATAGAACTTCGAACGATGGCATTCCTCTAAGACTTCCTTTCTTATGTTCCCTATACTCGGAACACATAATCTTCCTTTATTTCTCAACCACCCATTCTAGTCAAGACTGAAGTCCTTCAAGTCATCGCTCTCGATTTCATATCTAAGCTTCCAGATCCGTTCAGCTAACACGGGATCCTCCATCTATTTAGAAGCAATCCTTTCGATCGTCACTGGTCAAACTTCCAAACAAGATAATACAACTGTATCCCCATTAGATCCAACCTCAGATCTCCACTGCACTCTGCAATCTGCCAATGCTTCCAAATCTTTCCACTCAGCTGCCATCGCCAACACTGTATTCTGATGTTGCCTGCTATGTGCATCTGCAACCTTATTGCCTTTCCCCAGTGTGTACTCAATCCCAAAATCATAAGTGGCAATAAACTCTAACCACCTCTGATGTCTCATGTTCGGATCCTTTTGAGAGAACAAATACTTCAGCGACTTATGATCTATATATATCTCAAACCATTCTCCCAAAAGGTAATGTCTCCACACCTTCAAAGCAAAAATCACTGCAACCAATTCCAAATCATGCGTCAGATACCTGACCTCAAGTGGTTGTAACATTTCGTATCTAAAGGCCAAAAGCTAAGCGCTATGGATGCTGCAGTTATCCATGGTATTAACTTCTGGTGAAGGTATGACAGTGGTAATGGTATCAATAATATCAGAAGCACTTGAATACGAACAAAATCACAGATTTCCAAAAACAACAATAATTTCATTGATTATATTTCAAATAAATCATATCCATGTTATAAAAATCCCAAACGTAATCCCAGGCATTGATCAAATATAATTTACAACAATATGCCAAGAGCGACATATGAAGATACCCCTTTGGATGATCAAAGCAATATAGACAAAATTGTCTTAATATACAACAGAAAAAATTTAAAAACATAATTCCTAAATTAGCTATCCATCAGCCACCTGCTCGTCTTCGGATGCTTTATTTGCCAAAATCTGCTAAAACCTGAAAACCTAAACACTCAGCCTACTCAAATCAAATTTTGAGCACCCGAGAGTTTAAGGGGAAATAAAAACTTCAAGTCAAACATAAAGCCTAGTATGAATAATTTCTATTACATCTCAGTTTACTGATAAATAGTGAGACCATGCCGCTTAGCGGAACAAGTTTTCCCTCACTAATATCTCTTTTCAAAATATATATTTCGCAAATCCTTTCCTGCAACCAAACTGGTTAATCAATTGATTATAATAATAATATAGCAATATTCATTATGCTAAAATAGGAAAAGAAATAGACTATCTGTCTAAAATCTAAACTATCTGTTCTAAATTCTGAGCTATCTGCTCTTTTTTGGACTATCTGTCCTAAAATTGATTATACCAATATATTTTATGCTAGCTAATGGGCTGTCTACCCAAAATAAGTAAAAAGGGTGGACTAACTGTCCTTAAAAATTAACATGATCCGTTATGTTAATAAATGAACTATCTGTTCATATCAGAGCTGACTGCTCTTTCTGGACTAACTATCCTCTGGCTGACTGCCCACAAAATGGACTGACTGTCCGAATTTAAAATGGACTGACTGCCCGAATTTTCTTTTTGGTTAACTACCCTTCAAATATCTGAGCTAACTGCTCTACAAAATATCTGAGCTAACTGCACTTTAAATTTTTCTTGAAACCTTTTCAGAATGATTTAATCCGTCAAATCATATATATACAAGGAAAATATATCTTTAGCTTTACTCTAAGCTATTTTTTCCATGTTATATATATTTTACTCAAAATAATGTTGATGATGTTCAATAAGGTTTGTCTATCCTTTATAATAAGGTAATGTCCTTTATAACTTAAAACACTTTGGTTATCTACCTAGTTCTTATATTCAAAACCTTTGTTTAAAACCTTTAAACAACCTTTGGAAAACATAGAAGGTAACTCCTTCAAAACCATTTACAAAACCCTTCGAAAGTATTGAAGGTAACTCATTCGTATCGTTTAATAAACCTTTCAAAATCATTGAAGGTAACTCCTTCTAAACCTTTTAAAAGCTTTCATTTTACAAGCTTTAAAACATATGAAATCCGCCTTTTAAATCCTTTAAACCCTTAGCCTTTTGAAAACATTGCAAAACCATACCTTTCAACCTTGTCGAAAGGTCCTGCCTTTCGACCTTGTTGGAATGTTTCTTTTCAACCTAGTCAAAATGTTTCACTTTTTGACTTTTTCGAAAGCCTGGGGTACCTCCCATATATAATAAACCTATCGAAGATATTGGGTTCAATCTAAAATAGGTGGAAAACCTTTTGAAATAAATCTAAGTTAACTACTTTGAAACCTTTAAAATGTTTCGACTTAAAAAAATTTAGCACTATATTAACTCTCTCCGTTTGGCCAACCATCTAAGGGTGATAGATTGTACCCAATCGAAGCTGCATCCCTAAAGCCTCTTGCAAGCTTCTCCAAAACTCGCTACTAAAAATATAGTCTCTATCGTTCACAATGCTAGAGGGAACTCCATGAAGTCGCACTATCTCACGAACATATAAAGATGCCAAATACGGTGCCATCCTCTTACTCTTGACCAAAATGAAGTAGGCGCTCTTAGTTAAGCAATCTATAATCACCTAAATACTAGCATTCCCCTTCCTAGATCGGGGTAATCCATCTATGAAATCCATCGAAACACTATCCTACTTCCATTCGGGTACATCCAATAGCTGAAATAATCTTCCGGGCTTCTGCTGCTCTTCCTTAACCCTTCGGCACACAAGACACCTAGCTACAAACTCTGCCACATCCTTCTTCATGCCACTCCAATAAAATACCCTCTTCATGTCCCTATACATCTTATCACCACCCGGATGAATAGTCATACGCGAATGGTGTGCCTCTATTAGAACTGCACTCACCAAATCACTAGTGCGGGGAACACAAAGTCTTCCATCTCTCCTTAGCCACCCTTTACTATCAATGGAATAGCGTTGGAGATGTCTAGAGACCTCTCCTCTACTAATCCTCTCCATAATATCCATAAGCTCTACATCCTCTCGTTGCGTCAAACCAATCTGATCCACGAGTGTAGGCCTCACCTTAAGTGCTGCTAACAATCCAGGGGTAATGTCCGTAGAAGGCTTAAAATAAAAAACCGAAGATAAACTCTAGGATTTTCCACTCTACGAACATTAGACTAAGGGTTGCTCTCTTCCTACTCAATTCATCCGCAACTACGTTTCCCTTGCTAGGGGATATAAGCTATCTCAAAGTCACATGATGCCAAAAACTCCATCCAACAATGCTGCCTCAAGTTTAAATCCTTCTGTGAGAGTTGGTACTTCAATGATTTATGGTCAGTGAAGAGATCGAACCTCTCTCCTAGCAAGTAAAGCCTCTAAGACTTGAGTACGAAAACAATAGCAGCTAACTCTAAATCATGGGTAGGATAGTTCCTCTCATGAGTCCTCAACTGTCTACCCCATAACATACTACCCTCCCTTCTTACATAACACTGCTCCTAGACCCGTCTTACATGCATCAGTGTATACTGTAAAAGGCTTAGCTCCATCGGGTAAAACTAATAATGGTGCACTAGTAAGGGCCTTCTTCAGCCTCGTGAAGGAATCCTCACAATCTACGGCCCACACGAATGCCGAATTCTTCTTAGCATGGTGAGTAAGCCGTGCTGAAATCTTAGTGAAGTCTCTAATAAACTTTCTATAATAGCCAGCCAAACCTAGGAAGCTTCTAACTTCGGTAGCGTTCTTGGGGGCCTTCCAATCTTGCACTGCTACAACTTTAGCGGGATCTACCGCCAAACCCTCTTTTGAGACTACATGCTCTAAGAAACGCAATTCCTTTCGCTAAAAGTGACACTTCGAGAATTTAGCCTTCAACTAATGCACGCGAAGTGCACGAAGAACCTCCACTAGATGAACAGCTTGCTCCTCCATACTCTTGGAAAACACCAAAATGTCGTCCACGAATACTACCGCGAATTTATTTAGGACATCTCTAAAAACACGGCTCATCAAATCTATAAAATATGATGGGGCATTGGTTAGCCCAAAAGGCATAACCAACCACTCAAAGAATTCATCCGGTGTCCTAAATGTCGTCTTATCGATGCTGTCGTCAGCGACTCTAAGTTGATGAAATCCGGTAGCCAAATCAAATTGAGAAAATACTGAAGAGCTAACTAGCTGATCGAAAAGATCGTCTGTCCTAGGAAGGGGGTCAAGGTTCTCCTTCTTAAGCTTATTAAACTCTCTATAGTCTACGCAAAGTCAAAGGAAACCATCCCCCTTCGTAGCGAAGACGATTGGCACTCCCCACTTAGATATGCTACTTTTGATGAAGCCTTTCTCTAATAGCTCATGAATTTGCTTGCTTAACTTCTTCCTCTCCCTAGGAGCCATATGTCTTGCAGGCAATGCCACTGGCTTAGCATTGTCATTAAGATAGATCCTAAAGTCGATTTCTCTCTTAGGGGGTAGTCCCCTAACCTCCTCAAAGACGTCTAGAAAATCTCTGACGACAGGAACTGAATCTAACTCTGCTAGCGATGAATAGAGGGAATAAAGAAAGCTCAACATGACTAACCCTTGTGGATCACAAGAGACCTTGAGAGTCCTACCGCTGCATTTCTCTAGTCTAACGACTCTCCTCTCGTAGTCCAATATTGCTTCATAAGGGGATAGCAAATCCATCCCCAAAATCATCCCATACCTCGAAAATCCTAATACATAGGCGTCACAATCAAACTCTACGCCTAGGATAAAAATTTCAAACCCCTACAAACCATAGATAAATGTGCCGATCCTCCTATGGGGTTTGAAACAACTATGGGGTCTATTACTAAGGAGATATCTAAGTGCAAACAATCAACTAAGGAACTCGAAATGAAAGAGTGTGATGCTCCAGAATCGAAAAGAGTCCGAATGGGAAAATCAGAAATAGAAATCAAACTTTCTATGGTAACTTTCCTACCTATATCTAGTCCGCTATTGGAAGGTGTTGCATCCAAAGCCTGAATCTTTGCTGTAGGTGCACCCGCAGCCCGCCCCGTCCTTTGAGGACAAAATCTACTAAGGTGGCCGAGTTGCCCACAATTATAACACTTTCCCTTCATTGTCTCCTTCTTGCAGTCTCTTACGTAATGACCAACCCGACCACAGTTATTGCATTTCTCGCTTTTCTTGATCTATTTTTTGAGGTCCGCTTCCTTTCTTCTTATCCTTCTTCTTCTTCCACCACTGGTTCTTAGAATTCTCCGACTTAGGAACCTCCTTAACTTCTTCTTCCTCAACTGCATCAGACATAAGTGCCATCTCCACCAGTGACTCATAGGTAGCTCCCATCGGTACGTGAGTCAATAACAACCCTTGGATGGGATGATTCAATCCCTTTGCGAACTTTATGGCCTTCTTGTGTGGTGTATTCACTAGCTCCATTCCAAACCACGACAACTCATGAAATTGGTTGACATACTCCTTTATTGAAAGACTTCCTTGCTTAAAGCTAAAAAACCTTTCCAACTGCATACTCTCTTCTGCTTGTGACAAAAACTTCATCTCAAACCTCTCTCGGAATCCAAACCATCCAACGTCTCTTCCTTCCAACTCAATAACCTCCCACCAATAAGAAGCCTCTCCTTTCAGCTGCCAAGATGCAAGCTGAACTCTCTACTGATCCTACAGTCCCAATAGCCCAAATTTCCTCTTTGTAATCCTTAACCAAGCTATCGCCTCCACAAAATTCTCTATACCAAAGAATGTCTTGCCCCCTAGATTGGCGAAATCCTTTCATAGCTGAGAGAAATCGGTTGCTGCAGGTCGGTTGATGGGATTCCCACCTACTGGTGCTGGATTGGGCGCTTGCCCTTGCACCTTTGGGGTCATAGCTTGCAGGTATCTACGAAACCAGCCTGGGATATGGACACCCTCGAGAAGATTAGGGACATCCATCATGCTATGCAAAGAAAAAGAGAATTTAAGTTCGAAAGAATCGAAAGGAGATTGGACTGGACTTTGATAGGATTTTTATAAAAACTCTTTTATACTTTAAAATCACTCCTATACTGAGAGTTTCTTTTTGAAAAATAATTTGAAAATATGTTACTTATCAAAAATACTTTACTTTTAAAACAAATTTTTAGGAATCCTGTAACCTTAGGTTCTGATACTAAGTGAAACACCCCACACCCCTCAGTATACCCAAATGGACACACTAAAGGATATGGTGCGTTATAGGTATAGCTAAAACTTTACAGAGACAAATATTCAGAAGACAAAATAAATAAAAGAGCAAAAACATTTAAAACATTAACTTAATTAAAAGTCAAACTTCATAAATACTTCATAAAACCAAATATGTCTGAAAATACCAAATATCCATGTCTAGTGGAAAACATTATCGCAGTCATAACATCAGAGTATGTGAAATAACTATCCCTCTCAAAGAAAAGTACCAGTACATCAAAATGGAATAAATACTGAAAAAGAAGAAGTAGAATACATGAAGAAAAATCTCCGCGGCTGGAATCTCCAGGAGTCCGAAATCTACTGTCCCTGCCTCTACTGGCCTATGTAGGGAAAAGGGGAAAATAGAGGAGTGGGTTAGACAAAAAGTTTGGTGAGTGGAAGTAACTACTAGTATTTTTAAGTGAGGTAAAGGTAATAGACTTATCAACAGTTCTAGTACAAAAAGGAAATAAAGGAAAATATAAAGCTGGAATAAAACGCTGCTTGCTTTGATTATTTTGATTGTTTGCACTTGTTTAGATTACTACTTTGATTAGGCTGAATTCCTAATCCTACTATAATTAGGCTAAATTTCTAATTCTACCCATTGATCGGCCTTCTATCTCTGTTGTGCCACCATGAGCTAGTCCCCAACATGGGTCCTACAGCAAAAAGACACCTACTAGCGCTCTGGAACTTAATAGCAACTTATCTCCCCACACCAAGGCCGCACGCACGACCACCGTTAGGTTCGCACTATCTGTTGCTCCCTCTTACCTTAAACAGTTTAAGCATGCCCAGCGTCACCTCCTACATTGTGAAACCATCAGTCCTAGTCTGAAATAGTCCTGCCCAGCCTCACCTAAGTGTGTTTTGAGACCATCAGTCCTAGTTTGAAAGCGAATATTGCCAATTCAGGTCCAACGAAACAAAATCTAGTTGCGCCCCTTGCTCAAATCCCTTGATTTGAACTTCTATCTATTAGCCCCTTAGTTACTTTAGTTAGCATAAGCGTGTCCCAACCTTACCTA
Organism: Allium fistulosum; assembly: GCA_030737815.1. Taxonomy (NCBI): domain Eukaryota; kingdom Viridiplantae; phylum Streptophyta; class Magnoliopsida; order Asparagales; family Amaryllidaceae; genus Allium; species Allium fistulosum. The sequence continues at coordinate 812,199,951 of CM060901.1, read as the reverse complement.
ACCTACTGTGAGCCATCGGTCCTAGTCTGAAAGGGTTATGCCCAGCATCACCTACTGTGGTACCATCAGTCCTACTCTGAAAGGGTCATGCCCAGCCTCACCTATTATGAAACCATCAGTCCTAATCTGAAAAGGAATGCTATTGGTTATGGGCCCTACTTCTATCTTTGCTTATTAACTTAATATAAGTCTTTCAAATAAGCCTCTTCTGTTCTTTCTGCTCTATTAGCTTATAAACTTATTCCAAGTCTTTTAAATAAGCCACTTCTATTATCTTTGCTATATTTTCTTATTAACTTATTATAAGTCTTTAAAATAAGCATCTTTCTATTCTTTCTATTTAATTATAACATATGTTATAATTTCTCTTTTATCTTGTCTTTCTAGTTATAATCGACTAGTTATAACTTGCTTCCAAATGTCAAATTTACCTATTTCAGTCTATATTCTTTTATTACAGTTCTACTTATTTACATCCAATTTTCTGTAATTTTAGTGTTCTTAAAATTTAGTCCATATTAACGAATTATCCACCTTTTATTAATTTATTCGCGTAAAAGGAATAAAAAGAACTAAAACTTACTGGCTGAAATCTAATGCAAAATGGATGTAAATAAAATACAAATAACTGTAAATGATAGTAAATAACTGTAAATAAATGAATAAAATAGTTAAATAAAAATTTCTAAATAAAATAGACTGAAAAGAACATTAAAAATTAACTGTAAACAACCTGTATAAAAGTGGTCTCAAAATTGTAGAAAAACTACAACTGTTGAAAACCCTATTATTTTAAATTACTTAAAAACCTAAAATAATTACTTAAACACTCACCTGTGGTCCTTAGATCTTTCCTTGGCCTTCCTGGATCCACTTATAGCATATAAAATATTTTAATTAAAAAGATCTTCTCCTCAGAAAAATATTCCTTTTAGTGTCCAATCTTAGGCAATGAACCCAGATGGAGAAAATCTGGCTGAGAAAAATATCTAGGCCTAGGGTATTATTTGTAGTGTCACTCATGTATCTCAGACCGTTGGATTTGAAGATTAAATCTAGCAGATCCACGTCATTGGCTCAATGGGAACCGTCGGATGGAAGCACGGACACACCAAATGAGATAAAATCAACAAAACACATCACGCTCGAACCTGGAAGATTGCTCGTCCAAGTATACACGCGGGTCGACCTTTGTGTGGTGAGGGTCGACCTATAGGTCGACCCTTCTATGGGGAAGGTGACTGACCCTTTATAATTTTTTTTTTCATTTTCTTGTTTATTTTGTAACTTCTTCATTCTAGGTAGGATTTTGACAATCTATATATGGACATTGGCCAGAAAATTACCACGGACACAATGGTGAAACTCCCATGGTTCTTATCTTCTAATTTCACAAAGTTATTCTATAATTTAATTAATTCGTTAATTAATTATTATATATTAAATTTTGGGTTGTTACACCGCCTCGACGACCTCAGCCCATGCGCACATGGAAATCATCGCACACAAAAACCCAAAATCGACATGAAATTCATGCTCAAATTATGGCGATCTCGAGCAATATTGACTCGATCCAACCATTCAGATTGTAGATCTCATCGAGATCTACGTTTTCCCTTTTGGTGGAATTTGATTTCGATGAATGGATGAAGTAAAATCAAGAGGAGAACGATGAACGATTTTGGCCATTGAAATCTCTAAAATTCATTTTAGTGTTTTATATGTTATATTCCTATTTCGAACACAATGGAACGTGTATCGGACGCCAATTCCATCATATTCCGAAGATAGCTTTGAAAATAAAATTATTTTAATTAAATTCCTTTAATTAATTTCTACGCGTTTCAATCTCGCACGACCAAATGATAAGTCCGATCGCTACAAAACTTGGAATACTACAATAATTCACTATTACGGATCCGATGAAGCTAGTTTCGTCAAAATCCGAGATAGTGTCCAAAAAGACTATTTTTACACGTTAATTAAAATACAAAATTTCCAAATTCTATTTATTCACATTTAAATTCAATTTTAAAAGTAAACAAACTTCATTCTTGTTTAAATAAAATATAAATCAGCTTTTGAAATCATTTTCATTCATATTAAATTCAAGATTCAATTATTTAAATAATTTCCAATATTAAATTTAAATAATTCAATTATCAAATAAAGCTTTAATTGAAATACAAGTTATTTAACTTATAAAATTTAACTTATAAAACAAATTCAAATAACAAAACAACTACCACACTTAGTTCCACTTCTTTATTTAAAGTACTCCAATAATCCAATTTCGATTAATTCCAATATTAGAATTTTAATAAATCCCAATATTAGATTTCAAATGAATTTTTATTATCAACAATTATTTTATTTTCATATAAATCAGTTGACACTTATTATTCAATTCTTGTTGTTGATTATAAACTCATTCAATTCATAGAATTTCATTCTAATACAAAAAATTTCCTTAAATCTTATTGAAATTGTTATTTCAAATTTTTTAATTCAAATTCATATTAAATAAATTACATAAATAAAACATAAATTTTTATTTCCAACCATTTTATTCAATAGTCATATTATATTTCATAATTTAAAATAGTTAAAAATACGAGTTGTTACACTGAGCCCCAAATGAATTATGAAGAATGGACTAGTAATTAAAAGACACAAGCACTCAATAATTCAAAGACAATGAATATTTTATTCTACGCCTTAGACAAAAATGAGTTTAATAGAGTATTTATTTGTAAAAGTGCATATGAAATTTGGAGAACACTATAGGTCACACACGAAAGCACTAGCAAGGTTAAACAGACAAAGATTATCCATTGTTACCCAGTTACTTGTCTTGGGTATGAGATACAGATTATTGACCTGAACGCACCGTTTGGCCTAACGTACCGTTCGACATCCTTCAATCGACCATCAACGCTCGGCTAGAATGGCTCGGCACTTGGTCGTTCGACATAAATGCTTTGTCGCGTACCGCTCGGCCATAAAGAGACAGTTACGTGGCTCAGTAAGGAAGGCCGCGTGGTTCGGTGACCTCTCACTTGGTCTTGGAGAGGGAGTAGTCGCTCGAATAAATGTCGCTCGGCTAACTTCGCTAGGCAATCACCATTAAGCCAATAATGTTAAGGGTGATACGGCTCGGTCTGGATGCTCGAGAAAGATGGCTCGGCATGGGTAGTTCGGTCGAGGAAGCACAGACGCGTGTCGCTCGGCTTAGATGGTTGGCACATGTCGCTCGGTGTGGAACGTTCGGCGCACATCGCCCGGTGCATTCCAGAGAAATTGTTAGGCTATCGGGAGTACAACAAAGTGAAGCGATCTGCATGGTTTCACTTCGAATCAACCATTTGCTTCGAGTACTTTGAGGTTTTACTTCGAGTCACTATTTCAACGACCAGATAATTCTCGACCGGCATTCCTCGCTCGACATTCCTCGTTCGGCAGCCCAGGCTTGGTGTGCAGGAATCACCCACTATGGGCCGAAGTACTTTATTTTTGGGCTCATGAAGGAAGTCCTGCCTATCTTCGCCTATAAATAGAGAAGCAGGGGCACAGTGAAAAGGGACCCTTTTATGTGAACTCCGGGGAGACTCTACCATTTTAAAGACTCATTTGTTTTCTGTAAGAACTTGTATTCAAGTTATTGCTGTACGGATTGTATCTGTATTCAATTATTTGAAAGAGCAATAAAGATTAAACTTAAAGTGGACGTAGGCAGTTATGCCGAACCACTATAATTCCGATGTACTCGTTTTTACTTTTAGTTTTGCATAGATTCCTCTATTTTAATTTTCTATCTTCATTAATCTCTCTACAAAAATCTTTCTTTGGGTGTTAATGACCAATTTTGGTGCTAACATTTTGGTGCTTTCACTGAGAACTCATTCTCAGGTTATTAAGATCTACTTTGTAGCTACTGGATTGAAGAAATCCCCCGAAGGAGATCCAAGTCTTTCATAGGAAGTCCGTTGATTCTACTCAGAGTTTCTACCAATAACTCTACAATTGGAAGACCACGTACCAGGTTAGCCTCACACAACGTGGACGTAAACGAGACCGCTAGCGTCTAGGGAATAGGACCCATCAATCAATAGTTTAATCCGAGCGCAGGGACTGTCACCGCCCAAAACCAAATGGAAGTTGTCACTAGGACAGAGTTCAACGAGCTGATGAGAGAACTCATGGAAAGCAGGAGACAACTTAGTGAACAGATCCAAGCTAACGCAAACCTTATGACTCAGCTTACTCAACAACAACATCAGAATGCTGGAGGAAGCCCCGCTCCTTACTCCTCATCCGACAGCGCTTCTTCGTCCGATGAACCTCCCAGGCGTAGACGTCGTAGAATAGAACAACGCAAGCAGGTGCTGTTGATCGATCAACCAGGGATGGTCCGGGTTCCCTACCTTGAGCAATGGCCCCTTACTTACACCAAGAAAATCACACTCAAGCTGGAATGGGAAACTTATGATCCGGAGTACGAGTGGAAGCTGGACAGCCGACACACTAAGGTCCTAATGATGCTGGTCCCCAGGATACACACGTGGTGGATCTCCAACAGAGGGGACACCGACTAGAACGGTCTCGCAGGACAAACACCAACTAGCCATCTTCCATACAAACCCTAGACCTATCAGCTATGGTCAAACAGCTGATTAGAGAGAATCAAGGCTTATCAAATGATGATTGGGGGATTTCCAGGAGTCATACTCCATTCACCGATGCTATATTACAGGCCGAGTACCCGAGGAAGTTTAACATGCCGACTATTCCGACCTACGAAGGAAAGACTGATTCCGATAGCATGTGATGAGATATGAATGGGTGATGGACTCAGCTAGAGCGAATGATGCAACTAAGTGTAGATGTTTCTTAATAACTTTATCTGGAATTGCTACCATGTGGTTCACCCGACTTCCTCCGTGGACTATCTCTAACTTTGATGATTTAGCGACGAAATATGTGGAACAGTTCAGAATTCATGCCACTCGTCCCAAGGACGTGATGTCCTTGTCCAGTGTGATTCAGGCTCCAGGGGAGTCATTAAAAGAGTACTTACAAAGATTCCACATTGTCGCAACTGAAGTTAGCAACCCCAACGGCCATGCTATTTTAATGGGCGTGATGCGAGGAGTAAATCCGGATTTGGAGTTTGGTGATTGGCTGGTGGGAAAGCCTCCGACTACACTGGAACATTTTTATTCAAAGGAACACCAATCTATAAGAAGGGAGAAAGCTAGATGGGCGAGGCGCGACAATGCACAGTACCTGGTAAGGAGACTGTTCAGAGCAACATTGCTGTAAAACAATCCGATGACAACTCTGGAAAAGTACAAGTCAATGTTCAAAACAAGCCTGAACAATCTAAAGGATCTGGTGGGGGAAATCCTGGAAAGAAAAGGGAAGCCAAAAAGTGGAAACCAAGGATCCCAACTTACAACGAATACACTCCTCTAAACGCATCTCTGGAGAATATTTACTTGACGACTTGTAATACTTTCCAATATCGAAAGCCACAACCAAAAGAGTCCACCAAAGAGCAAAAGCACACTGGGAAGTATTGCCGCTTCCACGAGACTTACGGGCACAATACCGAGGAGTGTAGGCACCTCCACGATGCTATAGAAAAGCTGATTCGACAGAAGAAGTTGCGGGAATTGGTCAAGAATCCGCTGGAGGGTGGACAAGGAGCATCATACCCCAGTCGCGGGCAAGCTCCACGCCATCCTAAAGAACCGGCTTGGACCGTAGGAAGACTAATCATAAACACGATAGTCGGAGGGCCTCACCCGGTAGACAAGAGTTGGCAAGAAATGGAATGTTATGCCAGTTCCCTAAAGCATGCAGATTTTGAATGTTGTTCAAACACGAAAGACGGTACCCCAGCTAAATTGTAGCAAATGATGACGAATGATATAGTGTTTAGAAGTAGAGATGCCGATCAGGTGGAGGCACCTACCATTGACCAGATGTTCATCTCGGCCACTATCGGGCCAGCATGTGTAAGTAGGATACTGATTGACTTTGGAAGTTCTGTTAATATCATCTTCAAAATGGCATATGATCAAATGAAGATGGAGACAAAGGACCTAAAACCATCTAAAGCCCGTATTCATGGCTTTAGTGGTGCGGCTACCGATGTTGTGGGCTTTGTTGAATTACCAGTTGAACTTGGGGAAGGTGAATGTAGGAGGGTGCGGATCCTGCCGTTCGTTGTTTTGGATGTCGATTCTCCGTATAATGTGTTTCTGGGTCGACCGGCCTTGGTAGAGTTTAGGGTAGCTTTGGCCCCGTGGTGCTTAACCTTGAAGTTTCCGACCGATAAAGGAGTTGGTGTTGTGCATGGCGATCAGGCGACTGGTCGTGCGTGTTATGTGGCTGAGCTGAGAGAGGCCCAACGAAGAGAGAAAGGAAAGGTTGTGGACAACTCCGTCCGCATCCGAGCCACTGAAGATTGACAATTAATGCCCGAGCCTTGGCTCGGGCAACATGATCGGATCTATAGAGACATAGATCCAAGAGATGATGATGAGGAACCCATGGAGGCAAAAGCAGCACCGGCTGAACTGACAATTGACATTACAGTCAGCCATGATGATCCATCGTGAGTACTTAAGATTGGATCACAACTTGACCCCTCGATGATCGAGGATCTTACTGATTTCCTCTAAGTAAATTTGGATGTTTTCGCTTGGACACATTCTGATATGTGTGGGATTTCTTCAGCCATTGCGAGTCATATGTTGAACATGGACCCAAAATACGTGCCAATAAAGAAAAAAAAGGTGAGGGATGGACCCGGAGAGGTCCGCCGCTCTCAGAGAGGAGGTGGACAAACTCAAAGCTAATGTGTTCGTCCATGACGCCCTCTACCCTGAATGGGTATCTAACCCCATGCTAGTGAGAAAAGCGAATGGGAAATGGAGGACCTGTGTTGATTACTCAGACTTGAACATGGCTTGCCCTAAGGATAATTTCTCTTTACCCAGAATTGGCCAGCTGGTCGATTCAACTGTCGGGCATGAGTTATTGTCATTTATGGATGCGTACTTGGGATATAATCAAATCCCAATGCACATTTTGGATCAGGAGCACACTAGCTTTGTCACGGATGTCGGACTATATTGCTATGTGGTGATACCTTTTGGACTGAAGAACGCAGGAGCGACTTATCAGCGCTTGGTGAATCGGATGTTTAAAGACCAAATCGGTAGAACAATGGAAGTCTATGTGGATGACATGCTTGTGAAATCACGACAGTCAAATGACCACATTCGAGACTTGGTAGAAATGTTCGATATACTCAGGTGATATGGAATGAAAATTAACCCACTAAAGTGTTCCTTTGGTGAAGCATCGGGAAAGTTTTTGGGTTTTATTGCAAATGCACGAGGAATTGAAGCTAACCCAGAAATAATCAGGCTATTCGAGACATTCAAGTGCCCAGAACTATAAAGCAAGTGCAAAGCCTGAACGGAAAAGTGGCCGCGTTGAGTCGATTCATATCCAGAGCGACCGACAAGTGCATTCCTTTCTTCGATGTAATAAAGAAAGGGAAGAGAAATTTTGAATGGACGCCCAACTACGAGGATGCATTTCAAGCTTTGGTAAGACATTTGGAAAGGCCCCCGGTGCTATTGAAGCTATAGACCACGAAGTGTTATATGTATACATGGCCATATCTCAACATGCCATCAATACGGCTTTGGTTCGCGAGGAGGACCGAGTTCAAAAGCCGGTGTACTATGTCAGTAAACGTTTAACGGGGGCAGAAAGAAATTATCCTAAAATTGAGAGGCTAGCCTACTGCTTAGTGATTGCATCATGCAAGCTTCGTCTGTATTTTCAGGCACATCCGATCAGTGTTTACAACGATCAACCTTTGCTACAGGTGCTCCAACGTTCAGAGACCTCAGGAAGGTTACTGAAATGGAATATTGAGTTGAGTCAATTCGATATCACCTACCTGCCACGAAGGTCCATACAAGGGAAAGCGCAGGCAGACTTCATTGCGAAATTTACCGCATCCGACGAACCAGATGGTGTATACCCACTATTCGATGGAAACTATACACCGATGGGGCATCCAACGACCGTTGCTCTGGAGCTGGAGTCATTCAAGTAACTCCTGAAAGCCGATATATTTGTTATGCTTTGAAGCTTGATTTCCCAGCTACGAATAACGAAGGAGAGTATGAAGCATTGCTTGTTGGCTTAAAACTTGTCAAGGAGCTCGAAATAAAAATGGTTGAAATTTTTTGTGACTCTTAGTTGGTGGTGTACCAAGTGCGAGGAGATTATCAAGAAAAGGGGCAGAGACTTGCTCCATGCCTCGCTTAGGTTTAAGAACTTTTGGAAGACCTTGAATATTACGATATTTCGCATGTCCCGCGTGAACCAAACAGGGAAGCCGATTCATTAGCAAAATTCGCAAGTACTGGCAATGCACAATAGATGGGCTTGGTTCCTGTTGAAGTTTTGCAATTTCCAAGAATAAACGAGATGGAAATAGACTTTCTGCTAGAAGCTGAAATTGAAAAGGAGTCATGGATGACCCCATTCAAACAATACATACTTTATGGGACTTTGCTCGATATAAAGAACGAAAGATGACAGGTCATTCGTAAAGCTTCACGATATATAATGCAAGATGGAATAATGTATCGGAAGGGATTCTCGGTTCCATTACTTCGGTGCATCGCACATGATGAGATAAAATGAGTCTTGAAGGAAGTTCATGAAGGAGAATGTAGCGACCATACTGGGGGGCAGACATTGGCAAAAAAGATCCTCCGCTATGGATACAATTGGCCCATTGTAAATCGGGATGCTGCAGATTATGTAAAAAAATGCGAAAAATGTCCAAAGTTTGCAAAAATCCCGAGAACTCCGCCAACGCAACTCACACAAATGGGTAGTCCCTAGCCATTCGCGATTTGGGGGATCGATATAATCGGTTCCTTACCGATTTCCAGAGGTGGTGCAAAGTATGCAATTGTTGCGGTTGATTACTTTACTAAGTGGGCAGAAGCAGAGCCTTTAGCTACGATCACCACCAAAAAAGTAATTAATTTCATTGTACGAAACATCATATGTCGTTTTAGCATCCCACGAACTATCATCACGGACAATGGAACTAAATTTGAAAGTAGAGAGTTCAATGAATTTTGCCAAAAATATCACATTGAGAAAAGGTATTCGGCGGTCGCTCACCCTAAATCAAATGGACAAGTGGAAGCCGTAAATAAAACAATCAAGTCCATATTAAAGAAACGATTGGAAAAGGCTAGAGGCAAGTGGGTGGATGAGCATCCGATAGCGCTCTGGGCTTACAGAACCACCCACAAGTCCGCGACTGGCCATACTCCATTCACCTTGGCATACGGCGCTGAAGCTGTGAGACCCGTGGAACTTGAAGTTCCTTCCCATCGGGTAACTTATTATGATCCTAAGACAAATCAGAACCTCTTATTGGAATCACTGGACTTTGTTGACGAAAAACGTGAAGAAGTTGATTTAAAAGCAGCTGCACATAAGCACTAAGTTGCTCAATATTATAATGAAAAAGTTCAACCTAGAATTTTCAATGTGGGTGATCTCATTTTGAAGCGAGTTTTTCCGATTCCACATCTGAATCCCACATGGGAAGGTCCGTATGTCATCGAATGGAGGTTTGGAGAAGGAACTTTCAAGCTAGCGACCGTAGACGGCGTGACACTTCCTCGCGCATGGAACATCGAGCATTTGCGTTGTTATTACACCTACTCTATTTTCTTTCGTATTGTAGTTGCAATTATTTCCAGTGTATGTTCGTTCTATTGTTTTTAGTTTTTGGCATGTAATAAGACGTTCTAGTTTGTTCCCATTTATTATAATCAATAAAGGCTTGAAGCCATCTTTTTCATTATCTATTGATGTTTCTGTATGCTGCAATTCCGTAACAATAAAAATTAAGTTACATTAATCTGCCTGGCATATGAAAACACACAACGATTTAAAAATCTCTAAGTCCCCATTGTGCAGACTAGAGTACTCTGAGTCCCCAGAGTGCGGACTAGAGTATAAACGACTTGAAAAAATATCTATGTTCCCAGAGTTTGGACTAGAGTATAAACGACTTGACAAAATCTATAAGTCCCCAAAGTGCGGACTAGAGTACTCTGAGTCCCCAGAGTAAGGACTAGAGTATAAACGACTTGAAAAAATCTCTATGTCCCCAGAGTGCGGACTAGAGTACTTTGAGTCCATAGAGTGCGAACTAGAGTCTAAATGACTTGAAAAAATCTCTAAGTCCCCAGAATGCGGACCAGAGTACTGTGAGTCCCCAGAGTGCGGACTAGAGTATAAAAGACCTGAAAAAATCTCTAAGTCCCCAGAGCGCGGACTAAAATTGAAGTAATTCAGAAAACTCCGAGTCACGCGGAAGTGAGCAAGTACTTGCTTGACCCACATAACTTTGGATTTCAAACACAAGACAGATGGTGAAGCTAATCATCGAACATCATCAGAAAAACAAAAATTTTATTCACTAATCCCAAAACAGAATTCCACTACAATTCCTCCTAAACTCGGAGTTAAAAGTCTATTAACATCGACTATGAAAATAAATAGAAATAATTACATAATCCAAGCTTACTTATGTTAAACGAAGCATGACAGCTACTTCTTTAGCTTCTTCTCCTTCTTTGGTTTCACAGACGACTCCTCCCCTACGCATTTTCTCTTGGACGCTTTACTCGCTAGAGAAAGGGTGTCAGAGGAAGGAGGAGGAACTTCAAATGACCTGGTCCCACCTGGAAGAATAACCTTTAAAGGCCTATTCAGTGGGTCTTCGAGTTCTACCACTTGAGACTCAGCCTTAATCTTGGTTTTCTTTTTCCCCTCTTCGATGATCTGTTCCTCAATGCTCAGCTTTGAAGTATGTTTGGAGGTGCCTGTAATTTCAACTTCATAATGTTCTTCTAAAGGAGAAGGGTTCTCAGACTTGTCTTCATCGAGCGCCTCGATCACTTGAGCGCCGGGTCTAGGAGTCTCTTTGGTTTGAATAGCCTCTCCCATTTTCTCCTCTCCCTCCGTGGTGACATCGCTCCTTGGAGTAGGTTCGGGATCAGGATGGCCTACATGAATTCATAAGAAAAAAATGTTAGAATACATTTATCACTCGTCGAAAACGAGAACCCTTTGAACTTTGGAGGAAAAGTTATGTACCAGTCTCTGGTTGACTCTCAACTGTTCGGGGAGTTTCGCCTTTTGGAATAGGAGATAGAACGTGAATATTAAGTCTAGGGTCTTCTGGGTCATAGCCAATATGTTGCTCGAAGGGGTCAAGTGATGGGCGAAAAGATTGCTGAGCAGGGGGAGGAACCGAAGACTCGGTTCTGGACGGACCATCAATGGCATCTTTTCCTTTTGATAAGGGGGAGTCTCTACTGCAAAGAGCCTTCGCCGCAAACAAGTCCGGAGGCTCATTCCCCCGAATAAATTCCTTCACTAAACCTTCTTCATCAATCTCTTCCATTCCCAACTCAACCTTTTTGATTTTAATTAAAGTGTCCCATGCTTTGGCCAAAGATTCGAGATAACCCTCGCCAAGAAATGTTAAGTCGCGATGCATGAGAACTCGAGCATTATATTCGGCTATGAGCGGATCAAACATACACTTGATTTTCTCCCTACCAGCCTCAGTAGCCGCCTCAAGGCGAGAATCAATTCCTGAAAGAGCTATTCTTTTACCCTTCTCACGGGCTTCGTCCTTCAGCGCTTTGACTTTGGAGAGGTCTTCATCCAGTTTTGTTTTCAAGAGTCGCGTAGCAAAAATTTTGTCGCAATATCGTTGCGACTCCTTCTGAGTAGCAATTTTTTCTTCTTTCTCTTTGAGAACTCTTCTAACTCTTTGACTCGTTGAGCGAACGCATCTCTCTCCTTTGGAATAGAGTCTTTCTCTAAAGCTAAAGCGCCACAGCGTTGGACAGCTTCATCGATCTCCTTTTTGTGTGTGGCCTCGAAGCGACTGACTGCCTTAGTAGTCTCTTTAGCGTTCTTCTGGGCGACCTCAAGTTGAGATTTATACATGGAAATCTCTTTATCTTGGGCTCTAATGATGTCTTTGTCATGGATGGCCTCAAGCTTCAGACGATCGATTTCGTGTTGGCGTTCCATAGAAACTTCAAAAACCTTTTCTGCCAAGTGAACAAATGCGTCGTGTTGGACGTAAACATCATTATTGCAAGCAATGGCGCTATGTTTAACATGCCCCAGAATAGGATGGATGGTTGGAAGAAATTTTAGTCCGTCAAAGCATATTTTTGGGAATGCGGCTTTAAGCTCAGCAAGTTTCTCCGCTATCGACGGATCGTGTGCAGGAGTAAAGGAAGTTTGTTTAGTCGGAACCACGGACTTCTTGTGAGCCTCCCAAGATTGCCTAGTACTTGATGAACCCGAGTATTGGTTGTGGGGAGTTTCAGATTGTGATCCCCTTTGACCTGATTTATCCCTGCCTTGATCCGGTGGAGGAAGAGGGTCGTTGGAGTACGATGAGTGACTGTGAATTTTCCTTCGAGAAGATGAATCTCGGGGGCAATAATCTCTATTGCTGTTGTCATCTCTATCCCGGCGTTCGCCATATTTAGAGTCTCGGCCGGAATGATGGAAAATAGAGGAGCCACGAAGGTGGTCGAATCCATGTAAGCGTCCCATTTCACCTGCACAGAAGTTAAGTGATGACGAGTTAGCAAAAAAATGGTATGATGGCTGAAGTTTAGTGCAAGGTGAAGTGTGAGTGTTCGTGTGTGTCCTAGTGTTTCCCGCCGATGGACCTGTTTCTTTAGCTTTACTTATCGGAGTTTTTTCTACTTGGTGATGGGCTTGAACGCCTTCACTGCTTCTCGCCGACGAATGAAATTTTATGGCTTCCGGGTCGTCGAAACCGTAGTTGAGCAAATCATCAGGAATTGTAAGGTCAGACAAGCCTTTCAATGAACCCTCTAAGTGTTGTGAAGATGGCTCTTTCTCCATTGGAGTAATTGTCACTTTCGAAGCTCCGCCCACTACCTTCTTCCTCAGCTTGTAAGCTAGTCTCTTTTTTCATTTTGAAGAGGGAGGTGGTTCATCAGTGCCATGTGCTTCAACTGCTAGTTCCGGAGCAGGACTTACACTCTCACCCGGAGCTTCAGCCTCCTTTATTTCACCTTCCTCAGATACATCGGGAGTCTCTCTTGTCAAAGGCACCGAAGGCCCAGCTTGCCTTTTGCCTTTATCTAAGGCAAGTCCAGTTGTTGTGGCACTGTGAGGAAGGCTTATTCGGCGACCTTCCGCCAACAATCCAAATCTTGAAAGTGATTCATTAGAAATGATGAATTTGATGTCCCGGTCTCCCACGTGAACAACTCGAATAGCTTCGACGGCCGCAGAGTACCCGGAGCCTTCGGGACGTGGGCTAATACCTGTAAAAATCAAAAAAGGTTTAAAAAGAATGCACTTCTTGCCACGTACAACTATTGATCTAGAACAGGAACTTACTCCCTTCCAACCATCTCCTCCCAAAGCCAGGGGGCAGCGCACATAAAACCATTCCTGCTTTTATAGGGATAATTTGCTCCACGCCCTTGTTAAGATTTGGCACTTGGAGTGTGGCTCGAGGATTATGAAAGATGGGCTATCGAATCGTCTCTTGAAACGATAGATATATCGGATATCCCTAGGTGTGGGTAGTCTGAACAGAACACTCATGAAAAGAATACACGTGCCATAGAGGAACTCATGACTATTGGGATGTAATTGTGTTGGGGCAATCTCCATATATTACAGCACTTCACGAAGGAAGGGGCTGAAAGGTGGCACACTACCAACCCAGCGCATGAATTTGTTGCAAGCCGTATACCCGGCTGGGGGTAGGTGGGGACGATCTTGTCCCGACGGAACCAGCACGTCATCAAAAGGGATTCCGTGGATTGAGCATAGTCGGCGAAAAGCGTTGTCGTTAATTCTCGAAGCTTGAGAATCGACCGGATTGTCTAGGATAATTGCTACATCTATGGCATTGGGAGTTAAGTCAATAGTCGCAGTCGTTGGACTCGTGATATTTTGTGCGGGAGTCATCGATGGCTTTGAAGTTTCCACTACTTCCTATCGAGAACTCGGCCTGGGTTTATCTGAAACTGTGGTGGAGCTTGACTTTCTAGACATCTTCAATGAATGCTGAATTTGATTAAACACCTGTTTTAACTATACTTGAAAGACAATCAATATTAGGCATAAGGACAAAAATATTCCCCTCATGTGGTGTGTGGACTAGTGCAATCGTTCGAGTATAAGTGTAAAAGAATTAAAAGCCATGAAGCTGATAAAGTAATGTTAAACTTTGAACTATCATCTTCAAAAACCGTCATTGTTGACCATCTCCGAGAGCTTGTCGTATGATGGTTTTAGTTTTGAACTCGGACATTGGCACTATAGGTTGAAGGCTACTATTTATTTTAATCGAGTTAAACTCAGGTTTATAGTTGTTGAAACTGAGGAGTGATCAGTCCGGATTAGTTTGATATGCTTGTTGGCTTAAGTCCCTATCCTTGTTTATTGTCATATGATTAGGCATGGGAAATAAGTGAATTTGACATAAGTTGTGTTCAATTTGGAATGATTTTGACTGATGTTGTCTACTTCAAGGCTTAATGCCGAGCGACATTCAAAACATACGACCAAATGGCCACCTAAACCGGACACGCCGACCCACTCTATATATATATATCTCTCTCTATCTCTCTCTCCTTAGATCGAACGACGCCCCATCCCACTACCTCCCTAACATTACTCTCACATGAAGACTACCGAGCCACCTACTTTGTAGTTGACCAGCTTCCACCCAAAAAAAAAATGCTGACCCATTCACACTCACTTCTCCCTCGCTCCTTGGTTACCGAACGACCTCAATCACCAACTTAGTTCCACTTCCACAACCTAACGACTCAGCATTAACATTCAGCAAACACCTCTTGAACTCACTAACTCCTGCCGACCACTACCACTTCCTCCTCCCTCACTTGGTGGCCCAAAAGTTACCACTGTCCTGGGAACCACCGGTTCCAAACTAAAACACGATCTAACCTCGGATTTGACTTCATCACCTACACAACTCCTACCGTATGTAACCTGAAGAAAACTCGTGGAACTGAATTTTATACAAAACCCCTAGCTTGAGAAGGTTGGTCGTATGGAAGATTCATACCAAAGAGAACGAGTCAAGGCTTGGAGAATTGAAAGATTAGAGGTCGGAGTTCGTCTCGATTGGTTATTAGAGGAAGTTGCGGAGCAGACGCACTGGATTTAGGATGAGAGAAGAAGATTTAGTGGTAGCTGAAATTCGGTAGAAGATAGGTAAAAAGGTCATGTGGTGTTGAAGTAAGAATGAAGAGAGGAAAAGGGGAAGTGTTAGTTTTTATATGAGAAAGCGGAGGTCAACAGGCGTTAACCAGTAGACCCGGTCAAAATATTTCACTGGTTCGGTGAATAATGATACCGAGCGGCAATAAGTGTACCGAACGAGTGGCTTGGCATGTGTACGTCGACCGGACCACATTGGAGCTGGCAACGCGATAGAGAAACAGATTTTGCCCAATAAGTGAAGAAGAGTGGAATACATGGCATGCTTGAGATTCAAAGCATATCATGACTGACTCTCATGATATGCTTTGGGGGGCAAATGTTACCCAGTTACTTGTCTTGGGTACGATATACTGATTATTGACCTGAACGCACCGTTCGGCCTAAACGCACCGTTCGACATCCTTCAATCGACCATCAACGTTCGGCTAGAATAGCTCGGCACTTGGTCGTTCGGCATAAATGCTTTAGTTGCTTACCGCTCGGCCATAAAGAGACAGTTACATGGCTTGGTAAGGAAGGTCGCGTGGTTCGGTGACCTCTCACTTGGTCTTAGAGAGGGAGTAGTCGCTCGACTAAATGTCGCTCGGCTAACTTCGCTCCGCAATCGCCGTTAAGCCAATAAAGTTAAGGGTGATACAGCTCGGTTTGGATGCTCGGGAATGACGGCTCGTCATGGGTGGTTTGGTTGAGGAAGCACAGACGCGTGTCGCTCGGCTTAGATGGTCGGCGCATGTCACTCGGTGTGCAACGTTCGGCGCACATCGCTCGGTGCATTCCAGAGAAATTGTTAGGCTACCGGGACTACCACAATGTGAGGCGATCAGCATGGTTTCACTTCGAATCAACCCACCATTTGCTTCGAGTACTTTGAGGTTAGTCACTATTTCAACGACCAGATAATTCTCGACCGGCATTCCTCACTCGGCATTCCTCGTTCGGCATCCCAGGCTCGGTGTGTAGGAATCACCCACTATGGGCCGAAGTACTTTATTTTTGGGCTCATGAAGGAAGTCTAGCCTATCTTCGCCTATAAATAGAGGAGCTGGGGCACAGTGAAAAGGGACCTTTTTCCATGAACTCTGGGGAGATTCTGCTATTTTGAAGACTCATTTCTTTTCTGTAAGAACTTGTATTCAAGTTGTTGGTGTACGGATTGTACCCGTATTCAATTATTTGAAAGAGCAATAAAGATTAAACTTAAAGTGGACGTAGGCAGTTACGCCGAATCACTATAATTCCGGTGTTCTCGTTTTTACTTTCAATTTTGCACAAATCTTTCTTTGGGTCCTAATGACCAATTTTAGTGCTAACATCCGTGTTAACGAATTAATTTCAACTGTTTAGAATGAAAAAAAAGAATCCATTTTAGATATTTATTCTAGATTTTAGAATATATTACATGTATTAATATCATTAGGAAGGAATGTTGCTGAAGAGGACCTAGTCGGACAGATCATAAATTTACATTCTAGTGAATGAGATCAAAAGAATCTAGCAATCGAAGAAGCCAATGATATTAGTACTATAAAATAGAAGATTTAATTAGTAATCTAATGTCCTATGAAGTACAGTTGCAGGTCAGAAAAGAGAATTAAGAAAATAAGAAGAAATCACTGGCTTCAACGCTACAAATCACAATCATGAACCGGATGATGATGATGATGAGGAGGAAATCAATTTCATGACTAGAATTACAAGAAATTATTGAAATATAGGACGATGAAAAAACTTCGAAAAACTAACAACTTTAATTCCAGAAATTGAAATGTTGTTAAGTGTTTTGAATGTGATCAACTTGGTCATTTGAAAAGAGATTGTCCAAATCTAAAGAAATCAAAGTACTCTTCAAACACTTTCAATAAGAAGAAAAACATGCTTACAATGAAGCATCAGATGATTCAAACATTATCAAGTGATAGTGATTCAGAAACTAAAAATGCCATATGCTTCATGGTAAAGGATGACCAGGTATGTAATTCTTTCGAAATATATAGACACATACACATATACACAAACTCCATACATATTATCTAGTTGTGCTTAAATGATTCTTTTTCGCTCTTTTTGTCAATGACAAATGGGGAGAAAATGTATAAATATACTAGACAAAATGATAGGGGGAGTGCATAGAGTTGGGGGGAGTCAAATATAAAAATATTTCATTTTATCACTCAATTTGGTTGTCATCATAAAAAAGGGAGAGATTATGGATAACCTAAGTATTGATTTTGGTGAACAACAACCATATAAATATTACTACTAACATTTCTCTGAGTTGAGGAGTACTTTCAAATATATTATGGAGACATTTTATAGAGATTAACAAGAACTGGGTGAAATCAAATGAATCATATATATATATATATATATGAAGATTAATCAGAGAAAATGGTAGAACAAGACTGATTGAAGAAGAATGTTGTAGCGATAGTGATATTTGAAGTGATGAATCTTAGAATCTTTTGTTGAAGACCTCTTGGCAATTATACTTAAAGATCATCAACCATTGACCTCAACCGAATCAAAGAATATCCACAAATATGAGGTACTTTGATATCTAAAAATCTACAACACTTTATTGAAGTTCCTGTTTTTTGAACCACACATATGTCGACATATAAAATAAGTATGTCGATATATCAAAATAAGTATGTCAACATACTAGCCATTTTTTAGTTTTTTTAAAATTCAAACGAAGGGATTTTCCCGACAGCTCTTTGGCAAAAGACATGTCTCTTGATCCACTTTATTTAAAGGGCTCTTGAAAAAAAAATTCAACAATAATTTTCTCATTATCTACATCTAAACCCACTAAAAATAAACATGAACTTGGATACACCCGTAAGCCAAAATCAAAGAAAAATAGTACTCAAAGTACTAAATTTGTTAAGGCTACCAAGTTCAAACTAAAACCTAGAAAAATTAAGTTAAAACCCCCAAACAGGTTCATTAATTTATGGGTTCCTAAAAGTTTAGGTAATAACTAGAAAAAAAAGGATATTGATAATACTATTAATAAAGTTCATTTACCTAGTGATTATATTTTATAGGGCATTCAAACTCTTCATGGGTTTGGCTTCCCCAAACTTAACCTCATAGACCCCAAAATAAAATTTGGTACTAGTATGCATATTTCATATTTTTCAAGTAGCGAAAATGGATACCAGACAGTGGATGTTCAAAGCATATGACAAGAAATCCATAGATAACGAGCGACATTATGTAAAAAGATGGTAAATAGTGCACTTTGGATATAATTTAAAAGGATATGTTATTGGCATCAACAATGTTGGTAATTGTAAAACTCCTCATACTTTAAATATTTATTTCATGCTTTATGGTGATTTTGATTCCCCCCATAGGTATTATATATATGTGTGTGTGTGTGTACAAACTCTATGTATACTGTCTAGTTGTGCTTAAACGATGATTTTTCATCCTTTTTGTTGATGACAAAGGGAGAGAAAATGTACAAATATGCTAGACAAAATGATAGGTGGAGTGCATAGAGTTAGGGGGAGTCAAGTATAAAATTATTATATTTTGACTCTCAAATATTTATATGGTTATCATCATAAAAAATGGGAGATTGTTAATACCCTAAATATTGATTTTGATGAACAACAACTATATGAATATTACTACTAACATTTCTACGAGCTGTAAAGTACTTTCAGATATATTATGGATACATTTTATAGAGATAAACAATAACTCAGTCGAAGAAAATGAATTTTATATGTGTGTATATATATATATATATATGAAGATTAATCAAAGAAAATGGAAGAAAAAAGTGATTGAAGAAGAATGATGCAAGGACAGAGGTATTTGAAGTAATGAATCTTAGAATCCTTTGTTAAAGACCCCATAGCAATTATACCTGAAGATCATCAACCATTGATCTCAACCGAATCACAAAATATCCATGAAATATAAGGTACTTTTATATCTAAAAATTTGCAACACTTTATTGGAGTTTCTGGTTTATGAAACACACATATGTCGACATGTCAAAAATAAGTATGTCGACATACTAGCAGTTTTTAAGTTTTTTAAAATTCAAACAAAGCAATTTTGCTGACATTTCTTCACCGAAAGACATGTCCCTTTAACCACTATTTAAAGGGCTTAAAAAACGAAATTCAATAATAATTTTCTCTTCTTTCTTATGCACTTTCATATCCATACATTTGTGAGAAAGATCCATCACATATTCTTCCACTCCATTTGCAGATCCATATTCTTTTACTCTAATTCTTCAAGGATTTGCAAACACTACACCATATTGCCTATTTTGCCACACCCCAACGCGAAAAATTTGCCACAGTCTTGAGCCTTGAAAATTTTGCCACGGCTTTAGTCGTTGCAAAATAAATAGCATTGTTAAGTTCCGTGGCAATTTTGCAACAGCTCCAGGCCATTGCAAAGTTATCATATTTTTCTGCATCTGTTTGAGCCCTTGCGTACATATATGCTGCTTACATTCCCCCTCCCAAATAATACATCCCCTACCAAATTTTATTTTCACCATGCCCTAATCCCACCTCCTCTCTTTCTCATTCCGCCTCCACCCCAACTCTCGCAAGTTCTGCCCCTTCTTTTTTATCACGGAGTGGTAGAGTGAATAGTTATTTGAAGGCCCGATCATCTAAAAGGTTCATCGAAGAAGGTTAGAGTTAATAGCCACTGGAGCATGCGGTAAAGGAAGATGGATCATTAAGTGTTTTGGTGGTTGGCGATTGGGGAAGAAAAGGCAAGTTTAATCAATCTAATGCCGTCGTTCAGGTATTTATTATCATCATAGTATACCACTTAAAATTGTGTAAAATAGGTTTTATGATTTGAGTTTAGTGAATGCAATTTTTCCTGTTTTTTCCATTAAGTAGAAGAAGGTTTTTTAGTCTCAATCCAGACAGTTAAAGTCCTTATATACATGTAAAATCATGCAAGCATCAATACCCTCATTTCTCTTTGTCGTAAAGTTCCCATAATTTGTTTCGATTTTCTTCTTTTTAATACTTCTGTTTTTTGTCATAGGTTTCGATTGTAGTGGACCATGTTCAATCAGGCACTATAGCTGTTCAAAAAAAGCAAAATCCCTACAAAAGAACTCATGTAAATGGATATGTATTGCAATAATTATTTAATTTTCTCTAAAAAAAAGCTGAAAAATCGAATGCTTGACTTTCAGGTGTTACATTTTGTTCTAGTACATTAATGAATATAATCATATGATGAAATTAACTCCAGGTAACCTTTTCTTATATGCAACACAATGAGTAAAAACTGTTTTCACATATAAGATGAATCCTTGAACTTGTAACTAACTTGTTCAATCTGTTTGTAATCTTTAAGGGAACTTATCCAGTAGGAGTACCGAGAGGTTATTGAGCGCAAATTTTATATAGGTTGATAGTTACACTCTCTTGTGCTTAAAAAGCATTGTACATTAAAATTGTTTTGAGTATCACTTGATTTCTTAAGTGAATACCGGTCATTGTTTTCTTCTCCATTGCATTTCTTATAAAGTAACGGGTAATCGAGCCGATGAAGAGGTACAAACAACTAATTATTGATGTCAATTATGATCATTGTTGTGTTATTTGTTCGACATCATAGTGTCATTGTCCTTTATTAACATACAATAGAGATAGAGACCCGCAACAACGTACAAATATTTCAAACTGTTATTTAGGGTCGAGGCCAGGTTTCTCCAGAAAAATGATTATTTCTTTGTTCCAAAGAAAATATAAAACGCCTTTTATTCTCAACAGTGCATATCATTGCCATAATAACAAACTTCCGCATTTTCTTAAGGTTATGGACACTCTTGCTGAAATACATGAGCACCATGGTAATGTGAGAGAGTTAAAACGGAGGCTTCTTGAGTTGCATCAGGTAATTTAATTTATATCATGTATATGTTACAGCTAATACGGTTGTGATTCTTGTAAAAATAACAATTGATGATATCTTCGCGTCGTGTGTGGAGAAATGAACTTTTCAGGTCATAGAATTGTTTGAAACAAGAGCTTAATTGAAACTTTTATAGGCAACCATATTAACAAACTGTTGTTATGCAACTGTGGTTGTTTTGATGCAGTTGTGCACTACAGTATACAACTTCAGTTGCACACCTTGGAGGCCCTCTACAGCTAGTCTACTTACCATTTTTATTTTAATATTTTTGCATATAACTTGTATTTAAATGTGTAAATTTTCTTTAAAATAATTCACAGTTTCGATTTTGACAGCGGTTGAACCATCAAACAATAAACCTTAAGTCATCATGGTTCAACTTACGATCCGGTCATGAAAACTATTGTATGCTATATCATAAATACCTACTTACCTGAGATATTTCAAACATTTGATTAACTAAGGAAGCACATCACACTTCAATCCAATTAATTTAAAAAGAGAAATTTTTTCATATAACTAATCATTTATATACTTTGAAAACCACTACTACGTGCCCTAATTGCCCTAAAGGAGGCAAAATGGTTGTTACTTCATTTGATAAATGATAATGAAGGTGGCACATTAACAAAAATATCCCCATAACAATATAAAAAATATATTCAATTTTAATTCATTTTATAAGTTCACCTTCTTTACAATGTATTATAAAATATTTGGATTAATTTGGATGATATTTATATATATAATACTGCAACTACTTTTGTTTTGTTAAAATGCTCCTTATTTTACTTTTATAAAAAATCTGAAATAGAAGTAAACTTATAATTTTCTTATTTTATTTTATTTTATATTGAATGCCTAACAAATTAAACATTCTATACAAGGACAAATGGTCATATGATTCAGATTATTCAAACGAATTTAAAGTCTTCCACGTCCCATCTTCATGTATATCATCGTCCAAATGAGTTATCCTTTGAAAAGAAAAATTCATATAATGTTTACTTAGAAGTAAGCATGTTTTCCAAATTGATTACCTTACATGCAGGTTGCAGCCTTTGGCTTTGAGGCAACATTTTGCAGAATTAAATGTAATAGTAGTATAATTTTGAATAGAACTAATGCACCCACCATATTTGAAAAAGTCTTCATTAGACTTTGCACATTCCTGGAAAACATTCAATGCAATTTATTTGAACTCTATCATGTTCCTTTCTTTGCACTGCACTCGCGCACTATAAATAAGCACACAAACATACTCTACGATATATCAAAAACACATACTATCACTTCATTGTTCATACTTCAAACTTTTGCAATATGCAATCTCCTACCGCTACCTCTAACTCACTTTTTCTGTTTTCCCCTAAACATGTTCATCGATTAACCAAATCTAACATTGAGCAATTTCCAATGAGAACCTATGTAATGAACCTTTCTTCCGTACCCTTTGAATCAACATTAAACCACACATGTCCAACTCAAATTGCACGAACAAGCAGATCATTAAGGGTAGAAAGAAAATAAAGACATAATAGAATCTCAAACGAATGGAATAACATATATTATTTCAATAATAATCTTTACAGTGGAAAATTTTAAAATACAATATCAGAGTCTAACCTACATTCAGCCTGGACAGTTATAAACCCCCATTCTTACAAATGCTGAAAACAACAAAACAAATGAAATAGATGTAGAGGATAATAGAATTCGTCCATACGATAATGAAGATCTCTAGCTCTCCTCTGGAAACTCCAACCGTCTTCAACTAAACCTAAAACTACTCGGATCTGACCCGAGTATAAAAAATACCCGGATCAGGCTTGATAAACTAGCGTGAGATACTCGAAATTTTAAATGCATAGATCATGACGATGCTATCAAAAACTTTGAAAATAAGGGTATCTCATAAGACCATGCCCACACATAAATACATACATGTTTTTACCTTATGATAACCAAAACACTTTTATTACCAAAATAATTTGATATTATCTTTAATGACATTCTTTCGGAAAACACCTTTCAAATAACTTATTCAAATAAGGTATCAATATCCGGACTAAGTCTAAGGGAATATATCCAGACTGGGTTAACTGATTATCCCGACGGAATATATGATACTAAAAAGGGGTAGCTGAAATGTATGCAAGTCATCAGTGTTTTAAATCTCGGATTTTGGCCAATATCTCGGGAAAATATCTCGGCTATCTCGGGCGATATTTAAAACACTTATAACTAAATAGGCTGCCAAATCTCGGATTTTGGCTGATATCTCGGATTTTTCATCTCGGCCATCTCGGGGAGATTTAAAAGCCTGCAAGTCATTACAGCTATTTTGGGAATACAATCAAAACCGTAAAGCTCGTATTGGAATTGGATTTTCCAACATGATAGGGAACCTCGATAACCACGCATAGCAATCGGACCCCTGTGGTTTTTCGTGCAAGGACTCACACACCACTATTCCTCATATTGCCACACTTCTTGATATTCGGTGGCTTCTCGTGCAAGGACTCACACGCCACTATACCATAAAATAAGGGTCCCGTTTGGACACCTTGGTGACATAGATCATACGCCGTCAATCACCTTGAGGTATCATACACCACCCTCGTAATACTCAACCTGAAATATGTAACATAGTTCCCATATCATTTCTAAGATGTGAGGTATGGGAGTGAGGTTACGCTCAATTTAGACAAAGCCACGCTTTTGATACAAAACCACGCTTTTATCATAATAGGTTCCACTTTGAAAGCCACATTGCCATTCCACGTCACATGACTGATTTCTAGAAAGTATAACTTCCTCAGCTCGTATGTCTCGGGAAAGGGTGTTAAGCTAAGAGAAGTTGCCTTCTCCGCCACCAACTGATATACATTTATAGAAACCACTCAAATGTGATTTAGAATACAATGTCAGACAAACATCCCTACAAGTTCGTTCTGGGACTGAACGAAACCGAAGGCACTCTCCTACTATCACCAGTAGCGAGTAGTCCTTGCAATTCGAAAAAAATCTCCACAACGAGGAGACCACTACTATAAATAACTCTATAATGGGAGCGACCCAGAGCATGTCAACAAGCAGTCCTTAAGCTATGAAGATCCTCTGTCTTCAATAATCATCATCTTCAATGTGTCTTCACTTTCGAACATATACATTGGTTCAAAATGGTTTTCGGATAGGCATTACCCAAATCTGACCTCGGTTCCTTCGAAGCCAATCATCGTTTTAAAAGATGTTAAGTGTTAAGTTCATTTGTGGATATCAATCATCAATCAATTACTTCATCTTTTATTTAATATCTTTCTTAGATATATTCTTTTCAATTTATTCCATTTTCTTTTCAAGAGTATATGGAATCATTAAGCCTCACTTTTGAAATCATTTGGTTTATTTAAACCTTTCTTAAGAATAATTCCAAATCATTTTCCCTTATACTTAGGAATACTTTTCTAAACCATTCATTAAATATTAATCAAAGATTTCTTATATTCAATTTATAACTTTTAACTCAGGGAAAAAATATTCCCTAATCATTTATTAAATATTAATCAAAGATTTCTTTCTTAACTTCAAATCATATTCTTGCAAATCGAAGATTTCCATAACAGAGCACTACGGCCACTTTAAATATGGTAAATTTCACCTCCAGAGACTAGTATTTCACCTCCATAACAGAGCACTACGGCCACTTTAAAATATTCTTCTAGTAAATATGGAATCATTATAGTCTTCCCTTGAAATTTATTGAATCATTTGATTTACTTAAGTCATTTTGAACTTGGAATAATTCCATTTTATTTCGCCTTTTATTTAGGAAAACTTTAATATAAATTTTAGAGTATCCGGGCTTTCCCTTTGATCTATTCCACCCCTCGTCTAAAAGAGAAAAAAAGGCCAGGTAAGTTCAGGGCACTGGTTGTTCCATTCCTAACCTTAGTTACACACCAAGTTTTATCGGTTAGCTCTCATAGGCGGGATAAATGTACTAGTCGTTTCCGCATACTCAGTTATTAGCTTTATTTTGGAATTGATTACAAGATTCCAAATTATCTTTTAAACTCTTAATTTTTCTTTTAAAAACATTCATAATTGATTCTAGGAAATATCGTTATGTTTAAACTCATATTTAAAAGGTTATAGAATTCACAGCATGAAAGTGTTGCAGAAAGTGCTATATAAGCTTATTTGATTTAAACAACTTTTTAATATTTGAAAGTTCATATTTTCCATTCCAAATCTCTTTTAAACCATTTTAATAGATTTATCAAATTTATTTCATATTTTTAATCATTTAAAAATAACATTTATAAAGAAATCCCTGTTTGGATTCCAAACTACAAAACCGTGATGTTTTTAGAAAATTGTTTGGACATATTTCAAACTCTACTTGATGAAAGTTTGATTTTCTTACTTCGTTGGAAAACTATTATCATTGTGGACCAAAGAATTTTTATTTCGTAGAAATCCGACTTATAAATCATTCTCTACGTTAATTTGAAGTTACGAGCCAAAATTTACGAATTACCGCTACGCTACGAGCTCGATTTTGACCAATTTTGTGAATTGCTTCGGAACTTGTCCGAAACGCTTCAAATTTGTTTAAACCATATTTAAACTATTTTAATTTATTTAAAACAATATTTTCATCATTTTAAACTCATTTTTCATTTCATTTCATATTGTAATATTATATTGTTATAATATCACTGTCAATCTTTTTAGATATTTTGAAATTATTAAGAGGCTAAATAATTTCCATACACACATTTATATGGATTTAATTTCCATTGAATTAACTATACTTACTAACCATTTCTTTTATCATTTATCAAACCAAGTTATCATTCATATCACAAACATATAATCAACCATAATATCAATCAAGTTATCAAACATTCAGACAATTTATTCAAAGGTTTTAACGGACATATTTAAATAGTTATAATGATGATTTAACTTTAAATAAACAACGAGAACTCACCTTTAACCAAATCGTTTAACTTCCTAACAACATTCATTTAATCCGACACTTCACTAAATCATCTTAACTTCACCAAACCATCACCTAAACAACTCCACCTCACTCCCTAGTGCTCGGCCATCACTTTACTTCCACTTGCTCTCGACCAATTCTTCCAACAACACCAATAGGGCTCGTCCACACCTTGATCCTCCCCTTACTTCATCATTTCTCCACTTCTTAGATGCTAAACCATGTTTTGGTTATATTCTAAGGTCTTTGGCAAAGTTTGGTGGAGTTTTGAATTTGTTTGATATGGTTTTGAAAAAGTTAGTAAGGAAATGGAAGAGAAGAAGTCATTAAAGAATTGAAGAAAAGCTTGAAAAAGGAAGAAGAAGAAGTGTAAAATAAAGTGAAGAAGTGAGTTGGTATTTATAGAAAAAGGTTTGGAATAAAATATTATTATATAAAACGACCAAAATACCCTTACTTTAATTTTAAGCAAAGTAACACTTAACATCAAATGTCCTTTCACAACTTTATGTCCATTTCACTTAAGAGGTAAGTAAGGAATATAATAATTATGTTTGTTTTGATTTGATGTTTACTTTTGACTTTTGTACTTTTTTTTGTCTTTTTGTGCTTACTTTTTCTTAATGAAATTCTAGAATTTTCAAAGTATGTTTAGTAAAAGTAAACATGATTAGTGAATTAATTAATACTTACACTGTTTGAATATATATGTTCCTATATAAGAAAATAAAGCTGCGACAACGCTGCGACAACTTTGAATCGACAAAACGTTGATTTTCTACAAAATGTTTTATGATCATATTTTGACGTTTTAGTTAAACTATTTATTTATGTAAACCAAATTTAAAAATAAATTTGTATAATGTTATTTAAAAATATAAAATCTTATAAATAAATTAAAATAATTTGTTTAACCATTGAAACTTACTTTTCTGAAATCAACATTTTATCACTTTTGTCGATATAGGCAAATGTTACTATTTTTGTGTATACTTCTTTTTCCAAATCCTATCTAATATTGTTTGAATCATATAACCTTACCTATTTTATATTTAAAATCACTTTAAATAGTATATTTTAAAGTGGTCAAATTCTGGGTCGTTACATTCTCCCATACTAAATGAATTCCGTCCTCGAAATTACCCAGAACAAAAGTTTGCCCAAAACATTTGTCTTTAAAATTAATTCCATATAATATACATAGATCATTCGTATGAAATATCTTATTCGATCTCCTATTCGAATACAAAACTCTATTTTCGAACTAGTATCGATCTCCCGATCCTCTAGTGCGGACTCTGATCAGGCTTCTAGATCAGAACCTTTGCTTTCCTTGCATAGTGCTCAACTATGATAGAAAACTCAAGTATCTAACCACAAACCCTCATCAATGTTCGTCGTCAAGAATTGAGTGATAAATCCTTTTTTGGACCAGTGTAAACACCTCAAAGTTTCAAACTCGAATGTTAGATCAAAATTGTGTGATGAGATGATCTACATATAACATATGTATTTATTAACCCTCAAAAACTTTCATAAACACTTTATCTTAAGCTCAAAAACTTTATACAGGTGCTTCTTTATATAATCCCTTTAATTATTTATTTCAAATATTTTTATTAAAGGAAAATATTCTAAAGAAACCATTTTTCACTCAAAAGATAATTTATCTTTATTATAATTTTTTTCCCATAATCCTTTAACTTAGTATATTTGCTTTAACACTTATATATTTATGAATTATTTCGTAAAACTATTACTTAAGTTTATTTCATCTTATAACTTATGCAAATCAATCACTTTTAAAGACTTAAGTCCAAATTCTTAATTTATGCTAAAATTCATTAATAAAACACTTTCTAGGTTATAATGACCTTTTTAAAGAGTCGTTATTTTACTTAAGTGTATAGATAGTTCATGACTTAAATCTATATTTGTATGGTATACCTTTACATCCTAAGAGTATTTAAATCCTAAATTTCAAATTGATTTTACTTAAATCTGCCTGTCTAACAAATTTAAACTTTGTTGTAATTTACTATTATCTCAAATTCATAAGTTATAAAACTTATTTCTTATTTAATACTATTATTAATTTTCTAGCTTTGAAATACAAATTTAAAAACCACATGTATTTAAATCCTCATACTCTTAACTCTTAAATCTTTTTTTCTTTATAAATCAGATTTATAAATTATCCTTATCTTATTTCAATTACTCAAAGTATTTCACAATCTTTTACCAAAAGTTTTCATAAATTTTTTAGCTTTGAGTTAGGTATGATTTGAAAATTTCGAATATCCAAAATCGTCGAGAATCTCGCTTTATCTTATCAATTAGCGATTCCAAATTTATCTTTGGTTTAAACACTTTTATAAATAGTACTAATCAATTTATCAATTAATTATTCACATTATCTCTATAATTTAAGAAAATTATATAGATTGAGTAACTCCAAAACAATACCAAGGAACTGAATACTACAAATAGTTACATATATCCTCTTAACAAGAAGAGTAATACTGAAGAGGTGTGTTTACCATCCGAACACTTCTCTTGCCAATTTTTAGTTTATTTTCGAGCCAATGGAACTAATTATCATAAAATACCTTTTTTATTTGAAATAATACCATTTTCAAAATCCTTTAGAGATTACTTTTGTTTATAAAACTTATTTTATAAATTCGTTTTATAAATTTACCTTATATTAATTATCTTCATTTAAATTTCCACAATTCTTTTACTCGAATTTAAATTCTCGTTTCTTTTATATATTTTTTCCTTTTACATAATTATTTTCAATTATTTAAATACTTTTGTCTTATATGTTCATTCCTTAAACAAATCTTATTATCAAACACCTTATAGTCAAATCGTGAAAATTAATTCACAAGGTATTTGTACTTAAACTTTTAAATTAAACAAATGATCAATTTATAATAATAACTTAACATTATCATTTCTTAATTTATTATTTTGGAATAAGTATTAAAGATCTTAATTACCTTATCAGAATTCTTACTTATCGATTATCTTTATGAAACATCTTATAGTCAAACTGTGAAATTCTAATCACAAGATGTTCATATTTAAATTTCACTAATCCTGATTTCTAACTATACAACTTTTCAAAATATACACTTTATATTCAAAATATAATCATAGGTAAAATTATTTCACTTACCAATTTTTTCAAAATCAATGTGTTGGTTAACCTTGTTTAAATGTTTAGGAACCTTTATCGATAACGGAGATCAGGCATATCGATCAGAATCCATAAATCACTCAATAGATAAATCAACACAAAACAATTTATTAGTCACTAACAAATACGCACTCATATATAATACACTCAAACTCATTCTAGGGTGTTCAACCCTATCTCAATGAGTCACTCATCCTAGGGTATTACTAACCCTATCTCTGATGAGTTTTTATCCCACCAAAGCCAAGGTTCCCGCTTAACCTTCAGCTCTAATACAAAATGTAAGGAACCATTTTTTCGTACCCTTTAAATCGACATTAAACAACACATGTCCAACTCAAATTGCACGAACAAGCGGATCATTAAGGGTGGAAAGAAAATAATGACAGAACAGAATCTCACACTAATGGAATAACATATATTATTTCAATAATAATCTTTACAATGGAAAATTTTAAAATACAATATCAAAGTAACCTAGATTCAGCCTGGATAGTTATAAACCCCTGTCCTTACAAATGCTAAAAACAACAAAACAAATGAAATAGATGTAGCGAATAATAGAATTCATCCATACGATAATGAAGATCTCCAGCTCTCCTCTGTAAACTCCAACCGTCTTCAACTAAACCTAAAATTACTCGGATCTGACCCGAGTATTAAAAATACATGGATAAGGCTTGATAAACCAGCGTGAGATACTCAAAATTTTAAATGCATAGATCATGACGATGCTATCAAAACCTTTGAAAAGAAGGGTATCTCATAAGACCACGCCCAAACATAAATACAGACGGGTTTTTACCTTATAATAACCAAAACACTTTTATTACCAAAATAATTTGATATTATCTTCAATTACATTCTTTTGGAAAACACCTTTCAAATAACTTATTGAAATAAGGTATCAATATCCGTACTAAGTCTAAGGGAATATATCCGGACTGGATCAACGGAATATCCCGATGGAATATATGATACCAATATGGGGTAGCTGAAATGTTTGCAAGTCATTATAGCTATTTCGGAAATACAATCAATACCGTAAAGCTCATATTGGAATTGGATTTTCCAACAAGATAGGGAACCTCGATAACCACACATAGCAACCGGAACCCGGTGGTTTTTCATGCAAGGACTCACACACCACTATTCCTCATATTGCCACACTTCTTGATATTCGGTGGCTTATCATGGAAGGACTCACACGCCACTATACTATACAACAAGGGGCCCCTCTGGACAACTTGGTGACCAAGATCATACGCCAGCAGTCACCTTAAGGGATCATAGGTCACCCTCGTCATACTCAACCTGAAAAATGTAACATAGTTCCCATATCATTTCCGAGATGTTAGGCACGGGAGTGAGGTTACGCTCAACTTAGACAAACCACGCTTTTGATACAAAACCACTCTATGATCATAATAGGTTCCACTTTAAAAGCCACATTGTCATTCCACGTCACATGACTGATTTCTAAAAAAGTATAACTTCCTAATATCGTATGTCTCGGGAAAGGGTGTTAAGCTAAGAGAAGTTGCCTTCTCCGCTACCAACTGATATACATTTATAGAAACCACTCAAATGTGATTTAGAATACAATGTCAAACAAACATCCATACAAGTTCATTCTAGGACTGAACGAAACCGAAGGCACTCTCCTACTACCACTAGTAGCGAGTAGTCCTTGCAATCCGTAAAAATCTCCATAACGAGGTGACCATTAATATAAATAACCCTATAATGGGAGCGACCCAGAGCATGTCAACAAGCAGTCCTCATAGTATAAAGACACTCGGTCTTCAATAATCATCACCTTCAACGTGTCATCACTTTCGAACGTATACATTGGTTCGAAGTGGTTTTCGGATAGGCATTATCCAAATCTGACCCCGGTTCCATCGAAGCCAATTAATACTTTAAAAAATGTTAAGTTCATATGTGGATATCAAACATCAATCAATTACTTCATCTTTTATTTAATATCTTTCTTAGATATATTCTTTTCAGTTTATTCCATTTTCTTTTCAAGAGTATATAGAATCATTAAGCCTCACCTATTAAATCATTTGGTTTATTTAAATCTTTCTTAAATCTTGGAATAATTCCAAATCATTTTCTCTTATACTTAGGAAACCTTTTCCAAATCATTCATTAAATATTAATCAAAGATTTCTTATATTCAAGTTATAACTTTTAACTTAGGGAAAATATTCCCAAATCATTTATTAAATCTTAATCAAAGATTTCTTTCTTAACTTCAAATCATATTCTTGCAAATCGAACAAATCGAAGATTTTCATAACAGAGCACTACTGCCACTTTAAACATGGTAAATTTCACCTCCCTGGACTAGTGGTAAGTAATCCTACATCATGAAGATCTCTATCATCAATGATCATTGTCTTCAATATATTTTGTTTTGAAAATTAGTTTGAAGGGATTTTCGGATAGGAATCACCCAAATCCTATCCCGATTTTTCGAATAGGAATCACCCAAATCTGATCCCGGTTCCTTCGTGCCAATCATCGATTTAAAATGATTATTGTAAGATTTGATGATTGATCTATGCATTTCCTTTTATTAAATATCTTCGATAGATATAAATCTTTATAAAATATTCTTCTAGTAAATAGGAATCTTTATGGCCTTCGTTTAAAATTTTTCGAATCATTTGATTTACTTAAATCTTTTTGAACTTGGAATAATTCCATTTTATTTCGCCTTTTATTTAGGAAAACTTTAATATAAATTTTAGAGTATCCGGGATTTCCCTTTGATCTGTTCCACCCCTCATCTAAAAGAGAAAACAAAGGACAGGCAAGTTCAGGGCACTGGTTGCTCCATTCCTAACCTTAGTTACACACCTTGTTTTACCATTTAGCACTCACAAGCGGGACAAATGTACTAGTCATTTCCGCATACTCAGTTATTAGCTTTATTTTGGAATTGATTATAAGATTCCAAATTATCTTTTAAAGTCTTTGTAACAACCCGCATATTTTACGATTTGTATATTGAAATATTTTATTTAAATATAGAATCGTTAATCGGATTGAAGTCCAAAAAGCTACTTTTTGTAAACGGTCGAATTGGGACTCGAGACCACCTCCAATGAGTCCAAAATAGCGTTTACAACTTTTTTGAGTATAAACATCGATATGTTTGGAGTTGAGTAAAAATTATGACTTTTCACTTTGGGTTTGGGTTTCAACCCACTAACCCATCTTAATACCCTAACTCAGCCCCACCCCTCTTCATTAAGCATTTCCTAATACATTCAAGCTTAAGTAAAAATGGGGAGAGGAATGAGAAATTAGAAATTCCTAAGCCCTAGTTTCTTTTACAAATCCAAGTGTTAGCTCCAAAATCATAGAGATGCTTAGGTAAGCCTCCTCTTCATCTTCTCCAACTCATTCTCTCTGTAATTTCAGAAATTTCCTAAACCTAACTTAGGAAATGTTCTTCTTTTGAGCTTAGTTTCAAGCTTCTAGAGTTGAAGTTGAAGAGTAGTTGATCTTCCTTTGCTTTCAAGCTTCTCCTTCATCGTTTTTGGGTGTAAATGTGAGTTCTTTAACTCACATCTATGTCTATAGCTATCTTTATTGTTAGGTATGAATTCCTAACACTTGTGCATATTCATTTGCCTTTGCTTTGAATTGATTTAGTGAACATTTCAATTTTTGGTGTTTTGAAGTCAAAACTTTGAAAATCCTAGCTTTGATTTATGAACATGCTTTTGGTGGTGTATCGAAGAGCCTGTAGGACTGGGTTGTCGATTGGAAAAAACCCCTAAAGCCCATTGCTCATCTGATTGCAAATGGTGAGAGTTTACTCTTCATTTGATAGGCTGGAAAATAGTTTCAGTGCCAGCCAGTCGACTGGCCTCTACAGTCAGTCGACTGACTGTAGGGTCTGAAACTTTCGAGTTTCTGGATCAGTCGACTGACTGTAGAGGCCAGTCAACTGACCTGCTTGTTTTTGCCTATTTGCTTGAGGTTCCAATTTTTATCGATTCATGATTATCCAATTTATTGTTATCATTTATTATTGACTTTGATGACTTCTTTTTCGGGATTTTTGAGAATATCCATTTTGATGGATTCGGTATCGATTTCTTCGGATTTGATTCACGTCTTCGAATGTGGATTGTGGTGATTGATTATTTCTACAATCATTTCTATGCTTTGTCACTTTAATATACAAAGGTTTCTATACTAGTAGTAAATATTCAAACTCTTTTACAAAGATGATTTCAACTCTATTTTTAATACAAAGCTCGTTTATAAAACCGTTTTCTAATCTATTAGTATATACAAACCTTTACCTCATTCGTATGAGAAAATCTAATTAAATGGCTTAGCAAAACAAGTGGTATGAAACGCTTGCGTTTACTTCGCCAGTTAATTCTTGGACTTGTTCGATTGAACTCTTATGACAATTTTAGAGTGGGAATCTACAATCTGTTCGTAAATATTTGAGTTAAGCTAGTGGTTATGAGACATGAAGCTAAACTCTTATATTTACTAGCTTAGTGTAATTTACACTTATTTTCGAGTGGAAGTCTACAATATGTTCGTAAATATTTGAGTTAAGCTAGTGGTTATGGGACATGAAGCTAAACTCTTATATTCACTAGCTTGGTGTAATTTACACTTATTTTCGAGTAGAAGTCTACAATCTATTCATAAATATTTGAGTTAAGCTAGTGGTTATGAGACATGAAGCTAAACTCTTATATTTACTAGCTTAGTGTAATTTACACTTGTCGATCAT
Organism: Allium fistulosum; assembly: GCA_030737815.1. Lineage (NCBI taxonomy): Eukaryota > Viridiplantae > Streptophyta > Magnoliopsida > Asparagales > Amaryllidaceae > Allium > Allium fistulosum. The sequence goes on along the minus strand of CM060901.1, from coordinate 812,165,634 downwards.
TGATGATCATTTTATGATTTAGACTAGCGATTGAGCGATGTCTCTTTGTTGGTATGGGGATTAAAACCCATTTGGGGAGCTTCACCTCAAATTTGGCGGGGTAGCGACCCGTGGTCTTCGGACCGTTCGTGGAGTAATCGGTTCAATGAGTCTGTGCATGAGTCGTATCTTTTAGGCTGCATCGATGTTCGGCTCATTTATCCACGTGGGGAACTGTACCACGACCAAATCTGTGCATGAGGCGTATCTTTTAGGGTGCGTCGATGTTTGGTTCATTTATTGGGTTAGCGACCCATGGAATAGCATTCCGTTTGTGATACACATGTTGGTGAGTTTTCGTGCTCCCGTTTGTGATAGGCCTTCCCCCTTTTGAGATTTCTGGATTTCTGGTTGTGATTTCTAGAATTTGAGTTTCACCAATTTTTGTGGATTGGCATTAATATGTTTTGTCAATATTTGTGTTTTGGTGAATTATTTAAAGAAAGTGATTCTTTTTGGTGTTTTGAGATGATTTGAGATATTGTATGATTTTTGTTGTTATTTGATGTATACTTGATATAGTATGACATTTATGTTATCATACGTTTTTGGTCATATCCCTTATCATATATCTTATTTTTTTGATATTTATAGCTACACTGATCCGTTTATTATTTTCTTCTTAAATAATACTCAGGTCAGACCGAGGTATTTCAGGTGCTCCTGCTTGACTCCTTATAAGGGATTATCATATGATTCTTTTGGCTAACTACTTTAGATTAGTAGTTTTTGTTATTATACATTTGAGATATAAACTCCTTGATGTATAATTATTCTTTTGTCTAGCACCTTATCTATTCTCTTATGATGTGTGGATCTTGTTTTACCACTACTTTGATGTACACTTCTTTGTGTTATATTCATATCTGTTTCCGCCTTTGGGATATGAATGTTTGTGACTGATTTGTGTTATGTTTATTTCTATATTTGTTTCCGAGGTCCACTTAGCCACTATGTGGTAGCTTTGATTTTGAATCGGTATGTCGGATTTCCTCTTAAAAAGAAATGTGAGTTATAATTTCTGACATATCGGTACTCGTACAAAGTAATTACACAGATGGTCGCTCCTCAACAACCTTATTTTTCGCGCTAGTTGACGGCATTACTCCGTAGTGTTCTTAGCTAGCATGAGGATAGAGATGGGGCGTCAAACTCTTAATTTTCCTTTTAAAAACATTCATAATTGATTCTAGGTAATATCGTTACGTTTAAACTCATATTCAAAAGGTTATATAATTCGCAGCATAAAAGTGCTGCAGAAAGTGCTATATAAGCTTATTTGATTTAAACATCTTTTTAATATTTGAAAATTCATTTTTTCCATTACAAATCTATTTTAAACAATTTTAATAGATTTATCAAATTTATATTATATTTTTAATCATTTAAAAATATCATTTATAAAGAAATCCCATTTTGGATTCCGAACTGCAAAACCGCGATGTTTTCAGAAATTTTTTTTGGACATATTTGAAACTCTACTTGATGAAAGTTTGATTTTCTTTCTTCGTTGGAAAACTATTATCATTTTGGACCAAAGAATTTTTATTTCGACGAAATCCGACTTATAAATCATTCTCTACGTTAATTTGAAGTTACGGGTCAAAATTTATGAACTACCGCTACGTGACGAGCTCAATTTTGACCAATTTTGTGAATTGCTTCGGAACTTGTCTGAAACGCTTCAAATTTGTTTTAAACCATATTTAAACTATTTTAACTTATTTCAAACTATATTTTCATCATTTCAAACTCATTTTTCATTTCATTTAATATTATAATATTATAGTGTTATAATATCATTTTCAATCTTTATAGATATTTTGAAATCATTAAGAGGCTAAATAATTTTCATACACACATTTATATGGATTTAATTTCCATTGAATTAACTATACTTACTAACCATTTCTTTTATCATTTATCAAACCAAGTTATCATCTTTATCACAAACATATAATCAACCATAATATCAACCAAGTTATCAAACATTCGAACAATTTTTTAAGTGTTTTAACGGACATATTAAAATAGTTATAATGATGATTTAACTTTAAATAAACATTGGATACTCACCTTTAACCAAATCGTTTAACTTCCTACCAACATTCATTTAATCCGACACTTCACTAAATCATCTTAACTTCACCAAACCATCAATTAAACAACTCCACCTCACTTCCTCGTGCTCGGCCATCACTTTACTTCCACTTGCTCTCGACCAAATCTTCCAACAACAAAAATAGGACTCAGCCACACCTTGATCCTCCCCTTCCTTCATCATTTCTTCACTTCTTAGATGTTAAACCATGTTTTGGTGATATTCTAAGGTCTTTGGCAAAGTTTAGTGGAGTTTTGACTTTGTTTTATATGGTTTTCAAAAAGTTAGTAAGGAAATGGAAGAGAAGAAGCCATTAAAGAAGTAAAGAAAAGATTGAAAAAGGAAGAAGAAGTGTAAAAGAAAGTGAAGAAGTGAGTTGGTATTTATAGAAAAAGGTTTGGAATAAAATATTATTATGTAAAATGACCAAAATACCCTTACTTTAATTTTAAGAAAAGTAACACTTAACATCAAATGTCTTTTCACAACTTTATATCCATTTCACTTAAGAGGTAAGTAAGAAATATAATAATTTTGTATGTTTTTATTTGATGTTTACTTTTTGACTTTTGTACTTTTTTGTCTTTTTGTGCTCACTTTTTCTTAATGAAATTCTAGAATTTTCTATGTATGTTTAGTAAAAGTAAACTTGATCAGTGAATTAGTTAATATCTACACTATTTGAAAATATGTTCCTATATAAGAAAATAAAGGTGCGACAACGTTGCGACAACTTTTAATCGACAAACATTGATTTTCGACAAAATGTTTTATGGTCACATTTTGACGTTTTAGTTAAACTATTTATTTATGTAAACCAAATTTAAAAATAAATATGTATAATGTTATTTAAAAATATAAACACTGATAAATAAATTAAAATAATTTATTCAACCATTGAAACTTACTTTTCTGAAATCAGCATTTTGTCACTTTTGTCGATATAGGCAAATGTTACTATTTTTTTGTATACTTCTTTTTCCAAATCCTATCTAATATTATTTTAATCATATAACCTTATCTATTTTATATTTAAAATCACTTTAAATAGTATATTTTAAAATGGTCAAATTCTGGGTCGTTACAACCTACAACAAAACTGGCCATAAAAAAAATAATCTACTAACTTGTAATTATATGGCAATTAGCACTGATCAAACTTCATTTTTCCATGCTTACAAAGAACATTTAAGGTTTATTTTAACTAAGAATATTTGCACATTATTATCTTTTAACTTACATGTTATTTTAGTCCTTAAATCACATACATACATACATATTCACACACACAGAGAGATATATATATATTTTAAAATTTCTATTAGTAGGATGAACATGTATTATGAAGTTAAGCTTTAAGTGCAGGAGAACGATGTCCATGAAAATGGCATTGTGGATTCTACTTTATATTCTAATTACTGTCAACAAGGTCGGCGAAAAAATTGTTTTGATGTATTAGTATTCTAATCTGATCAGATGATCAACTGCTTCTTAGTTTTGATCTTTTTCCTTAAACAATTCTTATTATTTGAACTTATATTCAATAGGACATAATGAAATGCTGAAGAATGTAGGGCTAGCTCTAGGTGGAAAATGCAAAGCTACCACTTTGTCCAACTTCTCCTCAAAATTATTTACTCTATTATAAGTAAGCCATTTAACATTTGTATTTCACCAACATATACCCAGGGCCGGCCTTAGGAGTTTGGTTGCCCTAGCCGAACTAGAATTTTACAACTTTTATTGCCTTAATTTAAAAAAAACCGGGATGCTTATTGAAATAAAGATAAATACTATTGTGACATATATTATTGATCACAAAATGTTTTCAACTAGTCATTTATATTAAATATGCAAAATTTCAAATGTTAACGTGATATCCTAACATATCGTTACTTCTCAATTGGAACAACTCAGCAATTCTTTTTAGCAATTTAATTAACAAATCAAATATTAATGGGAAGAGCAATTTTTACTTTCAGATACATTTCAATCTATAGTGACATTGTTGTTCTACGCTATTTTACTTCAAATATCGTCATTTTCCAATTTATGACCTGGATCTAAGAAAGCTGCATAAGATAGTGAAGAATCATCAATGGCTCATAGCCATATCCATGCTTGAGAATTGATAACATATGTTGTCCACACCACATATGACATATGTACTTGTTCAACATGGAACAATTTTTTTAATGATTCATCCTGCTTCTATTCTAAACTGAAATGTCCCTTGAGCATCCAACTGTTTTTGGTTTTCAACGGATTGCATTTCAACAAATTATGAAATCAACGGTATAAACTTTTAATTTAAAAATACTTACATTTGAATTAGCAATCAGAAAACTAGTCGACTAGCACATAGTAAACGGGGGCAACGACAGTACCTAAGTTAAAATCAGGGCAAGGAGGCACTACAGCAGTAGGTGGTTATTGGCGGCAAGGTGAAAATAGCATATAAACTGAACGAAGGTAACAACGTATGGAGATAGAGGTCTTGCCAGGTTTTTATCGTCGATTTCATTTCAAATTGAAAATTGGGGCAGCTCAATTTGTGGCAACGTAACATTATGCAGTTGATGATTAGTAGGCGGAGCTGGAGCTACTGCCTGGATTGTACAACGGTGAGATGTGGAAAGTGAGAGCGGAGGGAATTCAAGAAACATGATTTTGATTTTTCTGTTTTTTGTTGCCCCTACTGCTGATGTTGCCCTAGTCATTAGTCTCTCTCGACTATGCTTTGGGCCGGGTCTGCATATACCATGCTATTATTTGAAATAAAATTTCATTAATAAGCATACATTTTTTTAATTTTAGCTTGGTGAAGAATTTAGCATGAAAGTGAATGTATCGTACATCTCAATTACAAGCATCTATGTTGAAACCTTCATTTTCCCAATCCCAGATAATGAGGTAATTAGTAACATAAAATCTTCATAATATGTTTTCCCTAATATACATATCAAATGGTTTCTTATTTGGATTTTTCCAATGAATGTAGCTAATATTAGAGGCAGAAGCTGAAATAATATTGCTTGGCAAAAATTGCCGTCCTATTAGTATTTCTGCCGTATGGAGAACTGATTTATTGCTTTTTGATTTCGTTGATATCTTTGAGTAGCGATTCACTACCTTCTCGTTCTACTATTTTTATTCTTTATGGATTTCATCTTTTCTTGTTCGATTTTCCTCAAAACATATTAAAAAAACAATACAAGTTACGTTTGGTTGCGTTTTAGCATTCGTTTTCTGATGATTTGATTCTATATTCTTCAATCAAAACCTTTTCTATTACTATAGATTTTTGTAGATATGGCTATTCTAATTGATGCACATGGCGACATGCTTGATAACATTTAAAATCATGTCAACAACAATGCCCTCATCTCTTTTTGTCGTACAGTTCCCAGAATTTGTTTCAATTTTCTCCTTTTTAATACTTCTGTTTTTTATCATTTGTTTCGAGTGCAGTGGATCATGTTCAATCAGGCACTACAGCTCTTCAAAAAGCAAAATCCCTGCAAAAGAACTCGCATAAATGGATGTGTATTGCAATAATTATTTAATTTTCTTAAATTAAACCATACAATTTTCTTAAACCGTGTAAGACTAAAAGTAGATGGTTATTAAACGTTAGCGGTCACATTTACCAGTGCATGATTAATTTATTAAACTTAGATTGCTATTCTTTGCTATTTTCTAGTGTAAAATATTTAGCATATTATTTTTTGCTTTAGCATTCTACTTTATTATTATTACTATGCCTTAGGCATTAATTAATTGGAAAATAACGTACAATGATATTTTTTCTTGTACCATATCATCAAATTTAATGACTTGTTTGTTATACAAGTAATGAAAACATATGTTATTTTGTAATGTGCGTATTAAAAGCTCTTTTTAAAAAAAAGTACAACTTAGCCAAAATTTAGCCATGGCTCTAAGCTATGGCTAAATATAAATTAGCCACTGCTACGTGCCTAGCTAAATATTAGCCACCGCCCATTTTACCATTGCTCTGGGCCGTGGCAAAATGGCTTTTTTGTGTAGTGCAACCACACAATATCAGATAATTTTCACTTGAATCCATATCATTATCTCTCTGATTTCATCATATTTCTGAAAGAATTCGAAGATATATTGCTATTGGAGATCTATAGGATCATTGTACTAAATCTGGGGGAATCTGTATTGAAGATGTAATTACTTGCCATACCCTACGGTTGATTGTAAAGAGAAGAAGGTGTTCTTGTAGCTCGTGAAATCAAGTGGGTGCATCTTGTAGCCCATGAATTCAAGATTGTAAAGGTGTTCTTGCCAACAATGGAAAGTAAGCAGTGATAATGAAATTCTGTATGATGCAGTACATGACAAAATGTAGTATTGCTCAATCCAACGATTCCAACCTAGTATAAAAATCCTCGGTGTTATTTACTTTACTGCATTTTACTATACCATTTACTTATTCTATGATTACTTATTTTGTTTGCAATTTGAGTAGATAGGGATTTAAATTCATAAGTAATTTTTAAATAGTTGAAACACACACTTCGCCCTCTCTAATGGATAAATAACCTTAAATCTATTGTGCGTTGTGTTATGGACAATCTTTTTTCCCAAAGTGGGTGTACTACTGTAAAAACTTTTCCCAACCTTGTAACGGTTATAGAAATCCTTGAACTCGTTACTTTTGAACTGAGCTCCATTGTCTGTTATAATTTTTTGAGGTACTCCGAACTTATAGATGATGTTTTTCATCATAAAGTTGATCGCCTTTTTTGTTGTGATCATGGTTTTAAATCTCCTATATATCGCCCGAGATCTCCTCCGAGATCTTCTTTTCACATTTAAACGAGACGAGACATCAAATCTCATCCATATCTCGCTTGACACTCATCTCGTCCGAGATATTCAAATCTCACCCGAAATATGGATCAAAATCTCAATCCGAGATCTCACCCGAAATTATACATTTTCCCTATTTTCCATAATATTTTTTATTTTCATATTGATTCAAAAGAAACTACTCAATCCAAATATAATTTACCAACTTCTTGAACATATTCTTTACTTTTTATCTTAATGAGTCATAGTGAAATGTTTCACTTCTTTATTATGTTCAAATAAAAGGATATTATACAATCATTACCAAATCAATTAAGCTAATCAAGCTACTACTCTTCTAAAAATATTCATTTTTCCATATAAATCAAGTATGTTACCATTTTTATTTTTATTAAGAAAGTTATAACCGTTAAATAAATTTTTGACACATCAATTATAGACACATAAGTACATCCGAGATATTCCCGAGATGCATTATAAGACCCGAGATGTCAATCCGAGATGTACACCCGATATGTACTCATCTCGTCCGAGATCTCCCCCGATACGAGATAACTTGTGTAAAAATTCCGAGACGAAACGTGACCGAAATCCGATATTTAAAACCTTGGTTGTGATTGTGGTAAGCAATTCTGCTTCAACTCACTTTCTGAAGTAATCCATGGAAGCTTTAGCATACTTACCTCCTCCTTTTGCTATCGGTAGCATACTAACTACATCAATTCCCAAAACCGCAAATGGCCACGAGCTAACTATTTGCGCAAGCTCCGTTGATGGGGCTCTTGGTACCTCCGCCAACTTCTAGCAACAATTAAATTGCTTGGTATAATCAACTGCATATCGATTTATTGTTGGCTAGAAATATCTATAGTGAAGTACCTTCTTTGCTAATGTCTTCCCTATGGTGTGGTCACCACAACTACCCTCATGGCTTTCAATGAGGATTTTTCTAGCCTCATCCTTACTTGCACATCGAAGCAGAGGGTACAGAATCCTCTTCTGTAATGTACTCCTTTTTGCATCATGAACCATGGTGCTTTTTGAAGAAGTTTATTCCATTAATTTCTTTCTCTCAATAGAATCCCCTTGAGTAAATAATCCTTGATTGGAGTCATCCATGACTCCTCTTCGTCCATGGTCTCTAAATTCCATCCGATATCCATCTAGTCGATAGTCGAAGCTATCAAAACTTCCTTTGTAACAAAACCCATCATATGTGCTTCACTAGAACTAGCCAGCTTAGCCAATTAATCAGCCTTCGCATTCTCCACTCTAGGGATGTTGGTAATTGTGTAATGCTCTATATCATCTAACAGTTTCAGCGCCTTTGTTAGGTAAGGAGCAAGTCTCGCACCCTTAGCCTGATATTCCTTCACATGACAAACCACCAACTAGGAATCGATGTGTAACAACCATCCTTTTCGACCCTCAAAAGTCGACACTAACACATCTACGTTATTCACATGTCGGACAATGAAGTGCCGAAAAGATGGATGGTTAGGGGAAAGAAGAAGAAAGAAGAAAAGAAGAAACTAAACAACATAGAATCTCACATCGCAACGAATAATCTATAATATAAAAATGATCTTTATAAAAAAAACTTTTATATACATACATCCATCATGATGCCCAAGACCTGAGGTAAAGGTTTAAATCATCCAGCAAATGCCCTTGTTTAGCGCCTTGATCTAATGGGGGATTGGTTGGGACGGGGAGCGCGCCGCTAGATAATCCGCAGTATTAGTCTATCATCTACCTGGACAGTTATAATACATATCCTTACAATTTCTAATAAGTACAACAAAGCCATGTAGTAGAACATAGATAAATATGTCGATACGTCTTGGCATCCAGCTCGTCTTCTGAGCTCCAATGCATCCAAAGCTAATTTGATAAACATGCTCGGTCTGACCCGGGCATTAAAAATCAACACCTGGACGAGTCTGGTAAAACCTGCGTGAGAAACTCAAATCACAAGAAATTTTATTTATTATAACTTGTAAATCCTTTAAAATCAAAGGTTTCTTCAAAGATCACGCCACACATAAACATGGATGGGTTTTTACCTTACGATAACCAAAACATTTCTATAGAAATCTAGTGATATTATAATAATGTCTAGGGTTAAAGTAAATATCACCTAAGAGAACATAATAGATATACATATTAACCATAAAATACACCTAAGAGAACAAAGGTATGAAAGAAGGTTAAGAAAAAATACTAGGCTGTACAAAAGTTAAAGACATAGGTTTCGTCAAGGTTCGCAGAAGGGTATATCGAAGGCATTGAGATGACTTTCGAAGGAGTCACAAGCACCAGGCATCATTACAGATGATAAACAGTGCACAAGCTTTCGAAAGGATGAAAAAGAAGGCAAGTCTACCATTCCGCCTCATTAAAACCCTTCTATGTAGATGGATTTGCATATATAAGAAAAAGCAAGAGTGGGTTCGAAACCCCCTTTCGAAGGCAGTGGATAACAACCCTTCATATATGCGCCAGACCTTACCAAACCTTTCAAAACCAAAGGTTTCGCCATCATTTAAATAACTCAGAAAGATGCCTTGACCAAAACAACCCTTTCGAAAGCATAATCAAGCCTTTCGAACCGGTCGAAGCCTTTAACATCAGGGAAGGTTCATCATCAATTCACAAGCATGCATTCAAAAGCTATCTACCGCGTTGAAACTATCAACACTCAACACCTTCGAAACCCTAGAAAACTACCTATCGACAGAGTCGGAAGCTCATATCTTTACTTCTTATGACAATAAAGCAACACAAAGAGAAAAGGCGCATCTATCACCTTTTCGATGAAGTTGAAAGCAATCCAAGAGAAAGTAGAGAAATAAACACTTGGACCTTAATGACGGTGAAAGGTGGACAAGGGGACCCTTTCGACTGGGTTGAAAGGTCTGGAATAAGAAAATGGGAAGCACAAGGATGAATGAGGAAACCCAAAGGGAATGCCTTTCGATAGCATTGAAAGCAGGCGCACTGAACAAAGAGGGCCTTTCAACTAGTCGAAAGTATGGATGTAGAAGATAGGAGGACCTTTCAACCGAGTCGAAAGAAGGGGCGCAAAAGGGTGGCTGACTTGCATCTATAAATAAGACCCTGGGGTCCGATTTTGGGGACCGGATTTTGGAATCCAAAACTCATTCTTCTACTTCTTAGCAAAAACCAAATATTTGTAACCATAAATTAATTTGGGGAAAAAGACATCAAACTTGTAACTCATTTTGGATTAATGTGAAAAAGAGGAAGTGCATGGATTCAATAAAGATTTTGATTATGAAGGAGATCATTTTGATCATTAGCTGGACTAATGATCAATTGCACATGATGCTATCTTATTGTCTTAACTCATTTTTGTCTTATGCAAGGTCATGGGATCGACTTGGATAATATGCATACAAAACACATTATCATCGTGATTAACAATACATTATGACAAATAAATATGATGATGATTTCTCGATCTTAACAAGGTATAGAATATGTGTTATCTAAGACGATTTCCCATCGCATATATTAAATAAGGCTTTGCATATTATACATTTGATCTACTTCAAAAGAGCCAGATCCCTTTCGACTTGGTCGAAAGGGACATTTCGAGGAAGACCAGATGCATAAATGTGGAGTAATGTCATATAAAATGGGTTCCTTCGAAAGGTATATGCACCCTACAAAGCCTACGTCCCTTTCGAAGGATTTCCTCCTAAAGGAGCGAAACAAATGATGTTGAAAGTAGTTTCTTCTCTTAAAGGCAAAGCAAACCTTTCGATATGATCAAAAGAATGAGTGGACCTTTCGACATAGTCGAATGGGATGAATATTGGATATAAATAGCTACATTCGACTCATTCGAAAGAGGGATTTCGAATGACATACTGTCTCCTTAATCTTCACCTTGAGGAGGTGGGTTGAGTCAATTCAACCCGATCGAAAGGGAGGTTTCGAAGGGAGTATCTCTTTAACATTTCTCTTTTGCATCACAAACAAACTTATTTGTTAAAAATGTAGCTTCAGGGATGTTGACAAATTTTCTTGCTAATATTTTTTGCGCTAAAATGAAGGCTCGAACCTCCGACCATGTGATTATCATACAACTCACTATGGGTTATTTAATTTGGCATAGGAATGAAATCCAGGAGACTTAGTAGAATGAATGAGGAGGTTGTTCACACTATAACCTTAGATGAAAATATCACTCCAACTTTCAACGTGGAGGGGTTGTACCAGGGAAACTATCAACATCAGCTCAAGAAGATGATAACTCCACCAGAATAAGGAACTTAGAACAGCAATTGCTCGAGATGTAGGAACTTCTCAAGATGGCATTGTCCAAAAAATATTCTAAGACAGCAAGACCAACAAATGGAGACGAGGTTATCTCTCCGAGAAGAAATTCTAAGGCTTATGCAAACGAAGAAAATAGAAAAATTTATTTAACATCTTTAAAAAAGAAAGAGCATCCTCCAACTAAAGCTGATCATAATTGAAGAGTACTAGATAAATCTCTTGAACAGTCTGGTAGCTCAACATCGAAAGAATACTATCCGGACCGAAAAAATTATCATGATGCTGAAGCCTGTCTAAAAGATGCGGCCGAAAAAGCAATTTAAGCTATGATGAATGCAAAGGGGCTAGACGAGAATGTGAATGATACTGAGCGTGTAGCGCCTTTCACGGATGAAATCATGGCAACGGCTATCTCCCCTATGTAAAGATCCCAACTATGAAGTACCATGGAACTACAAATCCATACGATCACTTGATGGCTTTCGATTGCCAAATGGATCTGTATAATGCATCTTGAGCCGTTCGATGCAGGTTGTTTCTAGTGACTCTCCAAGGGGATGTAACTAAATGGTATCGACAGTACTATGAAAAGACAATCTACTCGTGAAAGAATTTTTTTATGAGTTCTCTGGTCAATTTTGCATATGGAAAAACCCAACCATAGACTTTATAGTTCTAGCTAACATTAAATAGAGACAAGGAGAGTATTCGGGAGATTGCTTTAAAAGATTAAATATCAAAGCGTTAAAGGCTAAGGACATGAATGACCGTGATACGCTCATTTCGGAACATTCTGGATTAATAGAGAATACCCTATTCTAGAACAACTCTTGATTAATTGGTGCAAGGATCTTCAGGACGTCCATTTTCAAGCTGATAAGTTCATTCAAGTGGATGAGCTGTATCATGCTAAGAAGAAAGCAATCCCTTAAAAGGAAGGTGGAAGGTTTGGATGAGATTGAGGGCATAAAAAAGCAAGATGGGAAGAACCTATTACTAATTCAATCGCTTCGAACGTGCCATTGTCTTACATCTATGCTGTGGCAAAAGAGAGAGTCAATTTCCCAACTTCCTTCAAGGCCAAGAATCATCCAGAATAGAGGAAGGATGGAGACTACTGTGTGTGCCACAAAGTAAAGGGTCACAAGACAGACGAATGCAAAGTCTTGGCGGGAATCATCCAGAAGTTGATTCGCGAGGACCATTTAAAAGTGTTCATCCAGGACAAATAGAAAGCTCCATGGATAGGGGATGGTCCATAAAAGCTCCCTCGTAATGCTATTAATATTCTAGAGGAAGAATATCCTTTGAGCTTAAGTCCGCCGCTGAATAAGATCGATGTAATTCATGGAGGACCACATCTAACATGGACTAGCAAAGGGGCAAGGAACATGTAAATTAAGGAGGCTAGAGAACGTGCGTTCTCAATCCAAGAGGAACCCCTGGCTAAAAAGTCTACGATACAACATCCTAATGTCGAATCTTTTCATCTTTCCTCAGGAGCTGAAGAAGGGAGTCCATCACCTACACAATGATCCTGTAATGATTCTAGCTCAGATTGGATTGTTTATAGTATCCAAAATTCTTGTAGATACTGGTAGCATGGTCAATTTCATTTTAAAGCATGCCTTTGATTAGATGGGTATCCCTGAAAACAACCTAGAGCCCAGCATGGAAACAATCAATCTTTGGGTTCAACAACAAATGATCGACCCTAGTGGGATAAGTAAAATTGCCGGTGCAAATGGGAGTGCCACCATGTTGTCGGACTTTCGAAACTCTCTTCGTGATCATCAACCAACCATTCTATTACAATTTCTTTGTGAGACCCGCGCTTGATGAAATAGATGCTTTTGTCTCACCGAAATATCTGATGGTGAAATTCTTGACCAGGAGAGGCTAGAGAACTGTCCATGGGGAGCAATTTAGCTCTCGTGAAATGTATTTTGCTATAATTGATCAATACAAAATGGAGTCTTCTGCTTACTTTGATTCTTCTACTGTCTTTCAACCTTCGAATGATGGATTTTAACATCAAACATTCGAAGCAAAGGTTAGATCTAATAAGACTAACAAATGTATGTATGAAAGGTATATTTCTCCTGGAGGCAAGAGGAAGAGAGTCGATGCAAATTTTGTAGAAGAATGCCAAATCATCATCGAATTTGATTGTCGTGGGGAAGTAGAAAGAATAAAACCCTTGGAAGATGTTGAAGAGGCATGCATAGACCCAGATGATTCCACTAAAGTAGTCAAGGTGGGAAAGTAATTAGATAGTAACTTGAAGAAGGAATTAATCTAGTTTCTAAAAACCAATAAAGATGATTTGCTTGGTCTCATTCAAATATGGTGTGGATCGACCCATCGGTTATGTGTCATGCATTAAACATCAATCCAGAAGCAACCTCCATCAGACAGAAAAAGTGACAACTAGATAAAGTGCGGTCCGATGCCTTAAAAGAGGAAGTTAATAGGCTCCTTGAAAATGGATTTATACGGGAAATTTACTAATCGAAATGGCTAGCAAACCCAGTATTATTAAAGAAGTCGAATGGTAAGTGGAGGACTTGTGTCGACTATACTGACTCGAATAAGACCTATCTGAAAGAATGTTTTCCATTGCCATGGATTGATCAATTGGTTGATGCAACTAGTGGGCATAGATTGTTATCTCTCATGGATGCATACTTAGCATACAATCAAATACCCATGTTCAAGCCAGATGTGGAACACACAAGTTTTATTACTAATTGGGGAACCTATTTCTACAAAGCAATCCATTCGGGTTAAACAATGCAGGGGCTACGTATCAAAGGTTTGTCAACAAGATGTTGAAAGAATAGATTGGACAAAATATGAAAGTTTATGTTGATGACATGCTAGTAAAGTCTTATGAGGATAAAATTCACCTTGAATATCTAGGGGAAATCTTTGAAATATTACGGAGATATCATATGAAACTAAATCCTCAGAAATGCTCTTTTAGAGTTTATTCAGGGAAGTTTTTAGGCTATCTTCTAAGTGCTCAGGGGATTGAAGCTAGCCCAGACCTGATTCAATCTATCAAGGATATGGCTGGGCACAAAACTAGAAAAGAGGTAACGAGTTTGAACTAAATGATATCTGGTCTAAGTAGATTCATTTCCAAGGCGACTGGTAAGTGTACCCCCTTTTTCGATGTAATCAAGAAAAAGAAAAACTTTAAATAAGGAGAAGATTGTAGGAAAGCGTTTCAAGAGTTGAAAAATCATTTGGAAAAACTGCCAATACTATCTAGTCCCGAGAATGATGAAATCTTGTACCTATACTTAGCAATCTCAGAACATGTAGCGAGTTTGGTATTGATCAGAGAAGGAAGGGGGACTCAACTTCCTGTTTATTATGTAAGTAGACGGTTAAAGGATGCATAGGTTATGTACCATATGATAGAAAAATTAGCTTATTTCTTGATACTCACAGCACGAAAGCTTAGAGCATACTTTCAAGCACATCCCATCAAGGTATTGACCAATTTTCCCATCAAACAAGTTTTCAGTAAGCCGAAAACTTCAGGTAGGCTGGTGAAACGGGGAATTGAGCGTAGTCCGTATGATATTGAGTTTCAGCCATGGGCAAGTCTCAAAGGACAAGCATTGGTAGATTTTATCAATGAGTGTACCAACTTCATTAAAGAACAATCATAAAAGGAAAGGGATCAAAAACCCATGTGGCAGTTATTCATCGACGGTGCAACAAATGAACAAAATCCTGGTGCGAGATATGTCATAATAACACGAGACGGACATCGTCTACACTATGCTATGAAGTAAGGATTTCCAGCAACAAACAACGTAGCTGAATATGAATCAATGGCGACAGGGTTGACTTTGGCATTAGAGCTTAAAATCTCATGGATTCAAGTCTTTAGTGTTTCACAATTAATTGTGAATCAAGTGTATTAGACTAAAGACTCCAAGTTATCTTTATATGTAAAGAAGATATTAAAGATGCTAGATTTATTTGAAGATTTTTCGATACTCAAGTTCCGTGAGGAGAAAACTCGTAGGCAGATTCATTATCAAAATTGGCTAGTTTAAGGGGAGCCCCAGAAACTCGGACTGTGCCAGAGGGATATCAAGCAAATCCGAGTATAGAAGAGGGGACGTCCGATCAAGGAACTGCTAGTCCTAACTAGATTTGAAGCACCCCACACCCCTTAATATACCCAAAAGGACACATTAAAAGGCGTGGTGCGTTGTAGGTATAACTAAAACTAACAGCAATTAAGTTTCACAATACAGAAATAGGTAAAAACAGTAGAAACAATTTAAATAAGGACTTATTTAAAACCGAACATCATAATTGCTTTAAAACCCAAATGAGTCACCAAATACCAAATACATCACGGGTCAAAATACCATACATATATGTCTTATGAAATCAAAAAAAACCATAGTCTTAAAAATCAGAGTATAACTATTCCCCAACATGTGCCGGTACAAAAAAGAACAAAACGCTGAAATAAAAGAAGTGAAAGTACATAGTGGAATCTCCTTCAAAGAAACCTCCAAGCAACAGCAACCTACTGTCCTCTTCCTTGATTGCCTATGGGGGGAAAAGAGGAAAATGGAGGAGTGGGTCAGACTAAAAGTCTGGTGAATGTTAGTAACTACTAGAATCTTTAAGCAAAGTAAAAGTAATAGACTTTACAACAGTTCTAGTGTATAAAAGAAAACAAAGGAAATAGGGATAAGGAACAAGATGGAAATAAATACGAATTAATTAAATTAACATAATTGATTAACTTTGATTGTATGCACTTGTCTTTGATCGTTGCTTTGATTAGGCTGAATTCCTAATCCTATAATTAGGCTAAAATCCTAATTCTACCCTTTGATCGGCCTTCTACTCCATTGTGCCTACTATGGACTGGATGCTATAGCTACATACACAGTAGACATTGGTGTCTACGGAAGACACACATACTAAGTGCTTGGAACTCAATAACGGCTTATCTCCCCTATTCGATGCTGCACGCTCGGTCACCGCCGGTTCGCGCTATCTATTGCTCCCTTTTTTGACCTT
The DNA here is from genome assembly GCA_030737815.1 of Allium fistulosum. Classification (NCBI taxonomy): domain Eukaryota; kingdom Viridiplantae; phylum Streptophyta; class Magnoliopsida; order Asparagales; family Amaryllidaceae; genus Allium; species Allium fistulosum. The sequence goes on along the minus strand of CM060901.1, from coordinate 812,149,277 downwards.
TTATTTACCCTAGACAACATAAGCGTGCCCTCATCTCACTTCAGGCTATTATGAGACACCGTGTCCATAGAAAATAGGGAATGATGTTGGTACTAGACCCCGTTAAACAAAATCTAGTTGCGTCCCTTGTCCAAATCCCCACGATTTAGTATTTTAATTATTGACCACTTATCTACCCTAAGTAACATAAGCGTGCCCCAAGGGAAATGTTGCCGGTACGGATCTTTTCTTTTAACTATTAACCACATATCTACCCTAAACAGCATAAGGGAAATACTGCCGGTGTGGATCTTTTCTTTTAACTATTGACCACCTATCTACCCTAAACAGCATAAGGGAAATGCTGCCAGTACAGATCTTTTCTTTTAACTATTGACCACATATACCCTATACAACATAAAGGAAATGCCTTCGGTATGGATCCTATTTTCATCTTTGCTTATTAACTTAGATAAATTATTTTAAATAAACCTTTGTTATTATTCTTACTATCTGTGCTTATTAATTTATCCTAAGTCTTAAAATAAGCCTCGTTCTGTTCTGTTTTCTGATTATAACCTAGGTTATAATCATGCTTATTACTTAACCCAAGGTCTAAGTGTGAAAATAAGCTTCTTTCATCTTTTACTCCTTTTAGGTATAATTCTAAGTTATAACTAGGCTAATTATCTTTAATTAGTCCAATTCTAACATCAATATCATAATTAGGCTGAATTTCAGTCTTAATTCCATTTTTATTACAATCCTTGCAATTTACATCCTATCTTCTGATATTTCAGTATTCTTATAATTTTAGTCCATATTCGCATTTAACGTTTTCTAATCCATATGCGAAGAAGAAGGATAAATAAAAGAAAAATGAAAATAGAAGAAAATCCAAAGCGTAAGAAAAAGATGTAAATAATGCATAAATAATAGTAAATAAATTAAAATATTGTAAATAAACTGTAAATAAATGGAAAAGCTATAATTAACAGAAATAAATTGAAATTAACTGAAAATAATAGCTAAAAGAAATAGACTGAAAATAATTCTAAAAACTATAAATAAACTACTAAAAAGGTTATTCCAAAAATCGTAGTTAAACTACTACTATTGGAAACTCTATTATTTTAAATTACTTAAAGAAATCTAAAATAATTACAATCACTCACCTCTCGTCCTTAGCTCTTCCCTTTATGCCTTCATGGATCCACTAGGGGTTGTTAAATATTTTTATTTAAAATGATTTCCGCCTTAGAAAATTATTCCGCTTAGGGTCCTTCCTAAATAGGTGAACCTAATTGGAAAAAATCATAGAATGACAAAAAGTGTTAGGCCTAGGGTTCTATTTATAGGGGTAGAAGTGGATCTCAGACCGTTGGATTTGGGGATTGAATAGGATGCAACCACGTCATAGGCTGAATAGGGGCCATCGTTTGTAGAAACGGAAGGACCAGATCGAGTTGAAGAATGCAAAATACGTCACTAACGTTTAAATGAACGAACGTTCGTTTGTTCGCTAAAAAAAGAAGGCGGGTCGACCGCCCTTATGCCTAGGTCGATCGGCCCATCGAACTAGCCTATATATATTTATATATACATATATATTTTCAGTGTTTTTTTTAATTCATATCTCGTTCACTTTAGCTCGGATTCTGACATTTTATATATGGAAATTGACCAGAAAATTACCATCGACACAATGGTGCAACTCCCGTGGCTCAATTCTGATAATTTCACAAAGTTATGTTATTGTTTAGTAAATTAACGAATTAATTATTATGGGTTAAATTTTGGGGTTTTACATTCTCCCATCCTTAAGGGATTTCGTCCCCGAAATCTCTAAGGATAAAAGAATGTACTAAATGTTTTCATCCAATTCTACAACCAGCTACTCAATCATCAACCATTCAACCATTGTCCTTAAGTTTTTCTAATGCAATTTATGATACTTATGCAATTAGTGTAGTGTAAATGTCCCTAAATAATGAAAAAGATTAGGCGGTCCACTGATTCAATTGACCTCCTTTTATGCAATCATGTCCGTGCCATGTATCCTAATGAATGCGAAAATTTCCTAATGATAAATTATAATTCTATATGCGTGCTACAAACATCATCCAAATGCAACAACCATGTTAAAATCATCCATTTATAGCAATAGTGGAAAATAAAATAAAATGTGCACACATCCATATGCGTATGCTCTAGTGTCCTAGTTAGGCCGATCCCAAAAGAATAATAGTGCCTGGTGTACCTATATGTGTCCATTAGCATCCACTAGCAAACACTTGCAATCAGTAGCATACACCATTCATAACATGTTCTATTAACAAGTTTACATCAAATCCTACCATCCATAGGTTAAATCCTAAGTTCTACCCTCCCAAAGGATAATAAAGGAAAGAACCTATTCAAAACTAAAGATGGAAATAGGAAATTCGAAATTTACTATCAAAGAGAGACGTGGATAAGAAGTACGCATTTTCTCATAATCAATTTAATCTTCTTCGAAGTCCTATTTTAACCTCTGTAGACTCTATCTAACGCGAAGGCGACTTGCGCGGTCTTTCATAAAGAGCTTCGAAAGGTGCCACTCTATTGCTAGCTTGAGAACTACCATCTTATGTGAGTTCCACTAAAGAAAGATGCTTTTCCCAAGTTCCTCAAAATCAAGGATATCCATTCTCAACCATGTGTGCCTTACTACCTTACTCATTTCACTTTACTGTTTTCTTTAGTCTGCACACATGAATCAACATTCCTAGGTCCTTACTTGTGTCCTATACATTCCACAGGAACTTCTATCATTACTTCCAAAAGTAATCACTACTATCCCTTACATGGTCTTGCAATTTTTCCATTACACCTAGGAAATGATTCCTATCTACTTCATGTTTAGGAGTTTGGTTCGGTATTTATAGTTCCATTTTAAAAATTAAGGTTTCTAAATTTTTAAAACATCAAATCCCAAAATCTTTTTCTTTAAAAAGTGTTATTTTTGAGTTTCTATTAAATTCAAAAATACTTGGTTGCTTAACATTATGCCCAACTTAGAGGGGAAAATTCTAAGTCCAAAACTTATTCCTCATTTTCTTTTAAAGACCTTTTCAGTTTTCTTTAAAAATTTGAATTATCAAACTCTACTTTTATTAAGTTTTTCATTTCCAAAAACTTGTTTACTTTTTCACCAAACCATTTTCTTTTAAAATATCTTTAAACTGTTTTTATGTGTTTCCAAAACATCTTCTTATTATACCTTACAGTCTCATACCTTAATATATTGGAACTACTTTCTCAAATAAGAAATTATTAATGCTAAAATCTTCTATGAACCTTTTAAAAGAGAATTTCATGTTTATGTCAAATTACAAGGAACTTGTTTTATATTTTTCGAAATAGGCTATATAAAATATGGTGCTTTTCATACCTTGTATATCACTTTCATGTATTTCTTGTAACTTGCACAAAACATTTTTATTGGTTTCATAGAAAATTATACCATTACTCTTTTCATTCCAATAGATTAAAGTATGTTTAATTTGTATTCTTCCATGATAAATATTTTCTAATATCTAACTTACACATTTTCCTTTCAGAATAAATCATCTTCATAACTGTTTTAATATTCCTATAAATGCAAAAACATTTCCTTATACTAATTAAAAAAAATAAGTGTACTTTACAAACCCATTTTGTTTCTATACTTAGAAATTATCTTTTAAAATACATTTTTATTTGGATTAAAACGAATGTTGCGTAAAACACCGTTACTACAACCTAAAAATACTAGTGTATGGATTTAATTAAATAACTACCAATAAATCTCATATACCTATGTAAAATATTTCTCTTGGGAATTACTTACTATAAAAATAGTGTTATAGCCTATGCTCCTCTTATTTTTCACGAAAACATTTATTACAACAATAAAAGTTGTAATCTACGTTTTTGATACTTGATACACTCTAGGTTTTTATATTTAAAATTTTTGTTTACTTTCAAAGAAACTACTAAGTTATATATATGTGTGTGTGTGTGTAAACACACACACACACACTCCATAATTCTTCAAAAAGAATTCCAATTTTTCATTATATAAAAACCAACTTAAATTTCATACCATTCTTTAAAAACCCCATATTTGTTTTCTAAAAGAAAATATTAACAATAAAAAATTTTAATTCTAACAATTACATTTTTTTTCAACTTTTTAAATTTCAAAAATTTCATTTTATTGAGCTTGGCATAAAGTGGACTTTGTCCTTACTAACCTAGGAGTACTTTTATTAAACCTTGGAAATCCCATTTCCTTACTAAAGTCTTTCGTTAGATTTATTCTAAGGTACTACCTTTAAATCAACTTATATGAAACAACTATAATTTCTGCAATTATCTACACAGGGGTTTTCATCTTTCTTATCAACTAAACCTATTATACATCCCTAATCTTTGCCTACCTCTCTTTGGATTTCCACAGTCTGATCCTAAATGTGGTCTTATTAATGCTGTCATCAACTACCCTAAGTTGATGAAATCCAATGGCTAGACCAAGCTGAGAAAATACTGAAGAGCCACCTAACTGGTTGAAAAGATCATCTATCTTAGAGAGTGGATAATGGTTCTTCTTTGTGAGCTTATTCAATTCTCAATAGTCAATGCAAAGTTGAAGAAAACCACCTGCGTTGATAGCGAAGATGACTGGCGCTCCCTATTCCAATATGTTTTTCCTTATGAAACCTTTCTCAAAAGCTCACAGATCTGCTTGCTCAATCCCTTCCTTTCCCTAGGTGTCAAATGCCCTATGGGTAATGCTACTGGCTTGCAAAATAAATCCTAAAGTCAATCTCTCCCTTAGGGAGGTAGTCCCTAACCTCCTTGAAGATGTTTGGAAAATCTCTGACGACAGGAACCATATCTAACTCTGATGATGATGAATTGAGGGAATAAAGGAAGCTCAACGTAATTGACCCTTGCGAGTTGCAAGAAATCTCGAGAGTCCTATTGATGCATGTCTCTAGTCTAACGCTCTCCTCTCGCAATCTAATATAGCTCCATATGTGGATAGCCAGTCCATTCCCAAAATCATTCCCCCGAAAATCCCAAAACATAGGCGTTATAGTCAAATTATACGCCTAGGATAAAAATTTTCAAACCCCTACAAACCATAGACAAGAGTGTTGATCCTTTTATGGGGTTTGAAACAAAGATGGAGTCTACTACTAAAGAAATGTCTAAGTGAAAACAATCCACATGAGAACTAGAGATAAAAGAGCGTGACGCTCCAGAATCGAAAAGAGTCCTAATGGGAAAATCAGAAATAGAAATCAAATTTTTCTACCTAGATTTGGTCTGCTGCTGGAAGGTGCTATATCCAAAGTCTGAATCTGTGCTACTTGTACACCCGCACCCTGCCCCGTCTGCTGGAGGCAACTCCTACTCCAGTGACCAGGTTGTCCGCAACTATAGCGCTTTCCTCTCATCTCCTCTCTCTTGCAGTCTCTCATGTAATGACCAATCATTCTGCAACTATGGCACTTCACTTTCTTCTTGATTCGCTTCTGAGGGCCTTCCCTTTTATGTTATTCTTCTTTCCCTTCCACCATGGCTTCTTAGAGCTTGTAGGAACCTCCTTAAGCTCTTCTTCCAACTGCCAAGATATAGGTTGAACACTCTGTCGTTCCTCTAAACCTAACCGCCTAAACCTTTGCTCCATATTCTCAAAACTAACCCGCCTCTCCTCGGAATCCTTCGTGTCAGAAAACGTTATGCCTCCTATACTAGCGAAGTCCTTGCATAGCTTATAAAAAGGGGCTGATGTGGGCGGATTAAAGGGATTTCCATTTACTGGTGTTGTATTGGGCACTTGCCCTTGCACATCTAGTACTGTAGCTCTACGGAACCTGTCAGCCATTATATGCAAAGAAAAGAGAATTTGGGCTCGAAAGAATCGAAAGAAGATTGCATTGGACTTGGAGGTGATTTTTATAAGAACTCTTTTATACTTAAAACTATTTCCAAGAGTTCTTTTTTGAAAAATGCTTTTTAAATGAAGTTATTTTGGAAAATACTTTTACTTTCTAAATAATTTTTATGAATCTTGCAACCTTAGGCTCTGATACTAAGTGAAACGCCCCATACCCCTTAATATACCCAAAAGGACACATTAAAAGGCGTGGTGCACTGTAGGTATAACTGAAACTAACCGAGACTAAGATTCACAAGACAGAAATAGGTAAAAATAGCGGAAACAATTTAAATAATGACTTATTTAAAACATAAATTCATATTTGCTTTAAAAACCTAATGAGTCACCAAATACCAAATACATCACGGGTCAAAATACCATACATATATGTCTTATGAAATCAAAGAAAACCATAGTCTCAAAAATCAAAGTACAACTATTTCCCAACACGTGCCAGTACAAATAAAGAACAAAAAGCTGAAATAAAAGAAGTGGAGGTACATAGTGGAATCTCCTTCAAAGAAACTTCCAAGTAACTGCAACCTACTATCCTCTTCCTTGATTGCCTATCGGGGGAAAAGTGGAAAATGGAGGAGTGGGTCAGACTAAATGTATGGTGAATGATAGTAACTACTTGAATTTTTAAGCCAAGTAAACGTAATAGACTTTACAACAGTTCTAGTATATAAAAGGAAACAAAGGAAATAGGGATAAGGAATAAGCTGGAAATAAATATAAATTAACTAAATTAAGATAATTGATTAACTTTGATTGTTTGCACTTGTATATAATCGCTGCTTTGATTAGGCTGAATTCCTAATCCTATAATTAGGCTGAAATCCTAATTCTACCCTTTGATCGGCCTTCTACTCCATTGTGCCTACTGTGGACTAGACGTTATAGCTCCCTACACAGTAGACATTAGTGTCTACGGAAGACACACATACTAAGCGCTTGGAACTCAATAGCGACTTATCTCCCCTAATGGATGTCGCACACTTGGTCACTACCAGTTTGCGCTATCTATTGCACTCTCTTTTGACCATTTATTTACCCTAGATAGCATAATCATGCCCTTGTCTCACTTTAGGCTATTGTGAGGCACTGTGTCCATAGAAAATAGGGAATGCTGTTGGTACTAGTCCCTGTTAAACAAAATCTAGTTGCGTCCCTTGTCCAAATCCCCATTATTTAGTCTTTTAACTATTGACCTCTTATCTACCCTAAGCAGCATAAGCATGCCCCATGGGAAATGTTGTCGGTACAGATCTTTTCTTTTAACAATTGACCACCTATCTACCCTAGACAACATAAGGGAAATGCTGTCGGTACAGATCTTTTCTTTTAAATATTGACCACCAATCTACCCTAAACAGTATAAGGGAAATTCTGCCGATACAGATCCTACTTTCATCTTTGCTTATTAACTTAGATAAATTATTTTAAATAAACCTTTATTATTATTCTTACTATCCATGCTTATTAATTTATCCTAAGTCTTAAAATAAGCCTCATTCTGTTCTGTTTTCTTATTATAACCTACGTTATAATCATGCTTATTACTTAGGGTATGTTTGACTCACATCCCTAACAAGTTTTAAAATAGAGAAAACATCCTTCCCAACCAACATTTACGTTTCCGCTCCCTGTTTTCAAATTCACGCACGCAAAAAGACCGAAATACCCTTTATGTTTTTAACTTTTCAAACGTGTATAACTTTATTTACAAAAACCGGATCAACATAACGTTTTCACCAAAAAATCGCAAATTTTATGATCTTTAAAATGAGATCCATTGTTGATACCAAAAATTTAAATTTGTATTAAATCTGCAATTATTTCAAATATTTGCAGATAATTCAGCAAATATTGAACATTTTCGATTTTTTTTCAAATACATAAAAATTGCAAAAAATTGCAGATATTTCTGCAACTATATGATATAGTTGCAGAAATGTCTGCAACTATTGCATATAGTTGCAGAAATGCAACTATTGCAAATAGTTGCAGATGCAACTATTGGAAATAGTTGCAGAAATGTCTGCAACTATTTCATATAGTTGCAGACATTTCTGCAACTATTGCATATAGTTGCAGAAATGCAAATAGTTGCAGATGCAACTATTGCAAATAGTTGCAGAAATGTCTGCAACTATTGCATATAGTTGCAGACATTTCTGCAACTATATGATATAGTTGCAGAAATACAAATAGTTGCAGAGGCAACTATTGCAAATAGTTGCAGAAATGTCTGCAACTATTTGGTATAGTTGCAGAAATGTCTGCAACTATTGCATATAGTTGTAGACATTTCTGCAACTATTGCATATAGTTGCAGACATTTCTACAACTATTGCAAATAGTTGCAGAAAACGAACTTACACGGTATTTCAGTAAAAATCTTTTATTGCAAACAGATAAATCATTAAGCAAAGATAATTTTATTGTTCAATATAAACCAAATAATCACAGATAGTAAAAATGGAGCACGGTATAAACGAGGGTATTTATGAAAAAGAATTAAGCCGAAACAAAAATAGGGACCGGATTTATAAAGTTTCGAACGAAAGGAGTTTTTGTGAATTACATTTGGTTTTAGGGATGTGACCCTAATTTTCACTATTACTTAACCCGAGGTCTAAGTGTGAAAATAAGCTTCTTTCATCTTTTACTTTTTTTAGTTATAATTATAAGTCATAACTAGGCCAATTATCTTTAATTAGTCCAATTCTGACATCAATATCATAATTAGGCTCAATTTTAGTCTTAATTCCATTTTTATTACAGTCCTTACAATTTACATCTTATCTTCCGTTATTTCAGTATTCTTATAATTTTAATCCATATTCGCATTTAACCTATTCTAATCCATACGCGAAGAAGAAGGAGAAATAAAAGAAAACTGAAAATAGAAGAAAATCCAAAGCGTAGGAAAAAGATGTAAATAACGCATAAATAACAGTAAATAAAATAAAATATTGTAAATAAACTATAAATAAATGGAAAAGCTATAAATAACATAAATTAACTAAAATTAACTAAAACTAAAATAAAATATTGTAACAACCCGCATATTTCACAATTATATATTTAAATGTTTTATTTAAATATAACATCGTTAATCGGATTAAAGTCCAAAATGTTACGTTTTGTAAATAGTCGAATTGGGACTCGAGATCACTTCCATTGAGTGGAAAATGGCATATACAACTTTTTTGAGTATAAACACCGATATGTAAGGAGTTGAGTAGAATTTTGCTATTTTTCTATTTGGGCTTTAGGTTTGGGTTTCGACCCACTAACCCATCATAATACCCTAACTCCTCTACTCTTCATCCATTCACCCATTCTATTTCCTAACACTCAAGCTCAAAGTAAAAATGGGGGAAAGAAAGGGAAAGGGAAATTCCTAAACCCTAGTTTTGATTAGGAAGCTCAAATTCAAGTCCAAAATCAAGGAGAAGCTTAGGTAAGCATCCTCTTCATCTTCACCATCTCTATATCTCTTCAATTCTCAGAAATTCCTAACCCTAACATAGGAAAAACTTTACCTTTAATAATAGATTGAAGATTCTAGAGGTGTATTGAAGAGGAATTGGCCTTTCCTTTGTTTTAGAGCTTCTCGTTCATTGTTTTTTGGTTTAAAGGTGAGTTTTTGAACTCACATCTACGTCTATAACTCTCATTGTTGTTAGGTATGAATTCATAAAATTTATACATGTTCACTTGCTTTTGCTTTGAATTGATTTGATGAATTTTCCAATTTTTGGTTTTGAAGTCCAATTTTATGAAAATCCTACTATGGATGTTTGGACAAGATATTTGGGGTGTATCGAAGAGCCTATAAGGCTGGGTTGTCACTCGGCATAAATCCCTAGTCGTCGTTGCTCGTCCGATCGCTCCCGAAACGTTTTGGCCATCTTGGCCTAGGAAAATTGTTGCCCAGACCAGGCGACCAGACATATGGTTATCAAGTCCAGACGTCTGGTTTAGACCTGGAGAGAAAAAACTATAGAACACAGAAAATAAAAAATGGCAAAAGAAACCAATTCCAAACGTCTGATTTATAGGTTCAAACGTTTGGTTTGGTCTTAGACGTTTGCCTTGAAATTTCAGACGTCTGGAAGCTTTCTGGATTATTTCCAAAGAACAAATCCATATGTCTGGATTCTAAACCAGACGTTTGGAACTGTGCATTTTGCCTATTCTGGGCTGTTTTTTGTGGATTTCCAATTTTATCGTTTTTTTTATCCGGATAGTTGTTATCACTTATTATCGACTTTGATGACTTCTTTCTTTGGATTTTTGGAATATCCATTTGATGGATTGGATATCGATTTTTATGGATTTAATTCACATTCTCGTATGTGAATTTTGGGGGATTGATTGTTTCTACAATCATTTCTGTGGTTTGTCACTTTAAAATACAAAGGTTTCTATACTAGTAGTAAATACTCAAACTCTTTCGCAAAAATGATTTCAAAGTTATTTTTAATAAAAAGCTTGCTTTTAAAACCGTCTTCCAATCTATTAGTATATAGAACCTTTACCTCATTCGTATTGAAATCTAATTAAACGGCTTAGCAAAACAAGTGGTATGAAACGCTTGCGTTTACTTCGTCGGTTAATTTTTGTTCGATTGAACTTTTGTGACAATTTTTGAGTGGAAATCTACAATCTATTCGTAAATATTTAAGTTAAGCTAGTGGTTATGGGACATGAAGCTAAACTCATTTATTTACTAGCTTAGTGTAAATTACACTTAGCGATCAATGATGATCCTTTGGTGATTTAGACTAGCGGTGTGCGATGTCTCTTTGTCCGCATGGGAGACTGTACCCCGTTCTATAGAGCTTTGGCTCACTTTTATGGGCTAGCGACCCATGGTCTTTGGACCGTTCGTGGAGCAATCGGCTCGTTAAGTCGGTGCATGGGACGTATCTTTTTAGGTGCGTCGATGTTCGACTAAGCATGGGGTGTATCTTTTTAGGTGCATCGATGTTCGACTAGGCATGGGGTGTATCTTTTTAGGTGCATCGATGTCCGACTAGGCATGGGGCGTATCTTTTTAGGTGCGTCGATGTCCGACTAGGCATGGGGCGTATCTTTTTAGGTGCGTCGATGTTCGGTTCATTTGCGACCCGAGGCGTGTTGGTGAGTTTTCATGCTCCCGTTTGTGATAGGCCTTCCCCTTTTTGTGATTTCAGGATTTCTAGTTGATGATTTCTAGAATTTGTGTTTCACTGATATATGTGATTGGCATTGATATGTTTTGTCAGTATTTGTGTTTTAGTGAATAATTTAAAAGAATATGACATTCTTTTTAGTGTTTGAGAATATTTGAGATATTGTATGATTTTTGTTGTTATCTGATGTATACTTGTCATAGTATGGCATTATTGTTATCATACATTTTTGTGATATCTCTTATCCAATCACTAGTACAAAACAGATCAGTTGCTTCGCCTCATTTGTGTCGGTTGTCCATAAAACCAACACAAATAGTGTAATTTGTGTCGGTTGTTTATTACCAACCGAAACTATTGACTTATGGGGTAAGAAGAAAATGTTAAAAATGTAATTTGCATATGTTGTTCTTAAGAAACCGACACAATTGAAGGGAAGCAATAGATTTACTCGTGTCGGTTGTTTGAACAACCAACACAATTAAATACAATAGAATCGGTTGTCCAAAAACCGACACCATAGGCACACAACTTTCCCCCAAATCCATTTCAGCCGCCCCATCTTTTCCCACGAACCCTAAATTTTAGAGGGAAAATTTGGCACGTCTCTTCTTTTCTTCTTCGAAGTGGTTTAGGTACTCTCGAAGTCAAAGTGAACCTCGAAGCGATTCAGCAATCCACGAAGCGATTAGTGATTTTCGAAGTGGCCTGTGAGTTCTGAGGCGATTAGTGATTATCGAAAGGAAGTGACTTTTGAAGAGGTTCTCAGAGTTGATCAGAAACTTTCGAAGTGGTTCAATGGACTTCTAAGTAGTACTTAAAGTTATTCGCAAAGCGATCCGCAAGGAAGTTCAATAATTACTAAAGACATTAGTGATTTTCAAAGTTATTCGGTTATTCACGAAATTAATCTTGAAAACGAAGTGAACTTCGAGGCGGTTCATTAATTCTCGAAGATGGAGTGACCTTCGAAGCGATCGGTGGCTATCAAAGTAATTGGATCTGTGTTTATAGAGAATTAGGCAGCATCGGAAACGAACACTGTTTTTGTGTTAGTACTTGGCTTCTGCGATTTCAAATTGGAAATTCACGTACTGAGACTTCTGCGATTTCAACTCTCTGTTCCCACCATTAAAACATTTCTTAGGTAAAATACAAAAGCTTGAATTATTCTTGCTCCTAACAGTTTTATGAAAAAAAATTCTAATGTGTTCCTGTTATCAATTATCATCTGCAGGAGATTTATTCGTGTTGCAAATGCATCATACAAGGTGTGCATTTAGAAGCCGTTGTAAGTATATGATAAAATATCTTTGTTTATTGGTTAAATATTAATTTGCCCTCTATTAAAACATAGGTTCCTCCTCCTTCTCTGAGTCACCTTGCAAATTATTTAGCGGAACTGACTTTGGTTGAGTATAGCTTTTTAAAATTTATGCCTTCAATTATTGGAGCTTCTTCTGTTTTCCTTGCCAAATGGACATTGGACCAGTCTGATCACCCATGGGTATGTTTTTAACTGTGTACAACCTCTAACATAGTTTTTTTATTTTTATGAATGCAGTTGTTTCGTATCATTTGTTTATATACTTTAGTTTTGATCCTTTTTCATTTAATTTGTCTGCATTTTTTCAATATATTTTGCTGAATGAGTCTCTGGTGCATTATACCTCTTATACGGCCTTAGACCTTAAGCCAACAATTATTTCATTGCAAGAGTTGCAAATGAATACAAACAATTGCCCTCTTAATGCGATTCGTGAGAAGTACAAGCAACCAAAGGTATACCATTTTATCTCCATGTGGATAAAATATTAAGTGTAGTTCCATATATATACTTCAGACATATTTTCTAGTAATTTCCATTATTCTTATAACATCACATTTTTTTCTACATTTCTTTTTAAAGGCGGTCACATTATACTATATATAATATAGAATTATAGTTGGTTTAATCATTGTTGAATGAAAATTTTCGCTGGTTCGTTCGTTATTTTCTTGTCACATAAAAAGTTTAAATACACATGTAAACTTGCATATTTAAACATAATTTTTTAAATAACATGGTAAAATGGTAATACATGTTTCAATTTTATCCAATAAACATGTCTGTTAATCGTTTGATTTTATTGCTTTATCGTATCATTATGTTTACTTTTATATGAAATTGCATAATATACTTTTAGCATGTCCTATTTAAGTTTCAAACATTGGCATCTACGTATATATTATTTATTTTTTTTGCTGTAAGGCCATCTTGAGGCAATTTTTTTTGCTTTAGTCCATAGTTTTAAATTATAATTGAAGTGTTTAATAATGAATTATGATGGAAGCTGCATATATTGTATCCATATTACATGCTATTTTAGACAAAATTTGACCCAACTGCTTATCATAGTTATTCTTTAAGTTTCCAAAAGCATACTTGAACATGTTGGTCATTTCTGGTTTTATAGTTACTATTTTATACGTTGAGCATTTAATCACACGATGCTGGGTTTGCGATGCATATAAAACTACGTCATGAAGTCATGCGCTAAATTTAAAAATGAAAAGTATATTAGCAGTGGAACATTCTTGGTCAACTAAGTTTAACACCTCAAATTTCTTGGAAGAAAAAGTTGTATAAGGGATCAAGATTTATGTTTACAGGAATGAACTTCATAAAGACAATTGCATGATTGAACAAATTAAAGTTGATGTGAGGAAGAATGGAAGAAATTAAAGATTAGAGGACGAAATGAATCTAATTCTGAAACAGAGAGAAGACAATATTGATGCAGCTAAACCCAGAGATGAAGTCCTGAGTCGTCCACGAGATAAAACTAACACGGCAGATATAAGTCGTCTACGACTTAAGGGCAATGTGATGAGTCGTCCACGACTCATAGAGACAGGCATGAATCGTATGCGACTTAAGGAAGCGGTGATGAGTCGTCCACGACTCATAGAGACAGGCATGAGTCGTCTACGACTTAAGGAGGCGGTGATGCGTCGTCCACGACTCATCTGGAAGACCAAAGGGAAAGATGTGACGAGTTTCCAACTTAACGAAGCAACTATAACTCGTCTACGACTTAACAAGGAGATGAGTCGCTCACGACTCAAGGGGAAGAATACACAAGTGATAAGTCGTCTACGACTCAAGGAAGGTGAGGAGATAAGCCATCCACGACTCAAGGGCGAGGCTGGTATAAGTCGTCCACGACTTATCAAAACTGGGTTAAGTCGTAGAGGCTTGGAGCTGTATATTCTGATGCCGTTTTAATCCATGCCGTAGATTCTCCTGACGAGTTAATCTGAACCGATTGTTTTCTAAGTCGCATCTGTTATAAATCATAAGTCGTAGTGTGTTGTAATTTGATAAGTCGTAAACGACTTAAGATGAGTCGTCTGATTATGAGTCGTTTACTTTTGAGTCGTGTTGTATGTTGATAAGTCGTTGAAGGTTAGTATTGTAACATTTTGTATAAGTCGTAAGTCATGTTGTAATTTGATGAGTCGTATACGACTTATGATGAGTCGTAGAGCATAGCTATGAGTCGGAAACGACTTAGGAGTTGGAGAAATTTCTGTTGTAAAGTTGTTCACCTATAAATAGGCCGTGAGTCTCATTTGTAAAAGGTTGTTGATTTTTTGAATAAAATTCTCTTTTGATTGCTGTGTGCTTTCATCTAAATTGGTAGTTGAGTGTAATCTCCTATCTCCTCTTTCGGATAATCGAGTGCGCTCGATTCAACGATTGTAGAAGCCGATTCGCGGAATCTAGTGCGCTAGATCAACGCTCGAAGAATTGAAGATCTTTGAACCCGGTATCGTGCGCGATCAACGAGTTCGAGATAGCTAGAGTTCGGTATCTTTGGATCAACGAATTCGGGCATTTCAGCATCTTCCATTCCACCGATTGCTACATTCAACGATCTACATCATTTTTGTAATATCCGCTGCGTCATTTGGTATCAGAGCCTGTTCTAACCAATCATAGTTAGATCGAGACTTGGAGCCTATTCATTTGAAGATTTGAAGTTAATCCTCACGGCCGAGAGTTTGAAGAAGTGGGTCGTGCATACTTTTGAAGTTTGAAGTTTAGATTTGTGATTTGGAGAAGTCGTGTTCATCGTGTTCATCGAGATTTGCAACAAAGTGGAAGATTTCGATCCGTTTCATTTTGGATCAAAGTCCGAATTGTGTTTGAATTTTGCAGTGTTGAAAAGTTTGTGAAATTTTCAAGTATGCCGCCAAGAAGAGCTAATCGCCACCAAAACGTAGAAGCTTTGTATCGAAGAGAAGAGGCTGATGAGATGGAGCAAAGAATCAATGAGAATTTTAGTGAAAAGCTTAACGAAGGAATTGGCCGGTTAGAGAAGCTTATGACGGAGATGAATCAAAATCGGAGAAGGGTTTCACTTGAATCTAATCATGGAGTTAGTAGAGTCTCGCCACATTCCAATCGAGACAGAAGTATTGAAAATGATCAAGGGCGTGGGAGGAACGTGAATGATCGAGAACGGAGGAATGTCGATAGAAGGGATGATGGTGGAAGGCGTAATGGTAGTAGAGACATGGGTGGACGAGATAGACAACGATATACATCTGATTTTGAATAGGAGTATGATGGTGGTAGTGTTCGAGGACAAGGAAGAAATCACTCTGAGTATGATCACAAGTGGGAGTCGGGGATGAAGACTGAAATTCCTGAATTCAAAGGTGGTATGCAAGCGGAGGAGTTTCTAGATTGGGTAGCTAATGTTGAGGAGATTTTTGACTTCAAAGAAGTTCCAGAACATCGTAGAGTGAAGTTGGTTGCTACAAGGCTAAGGGGTAGAGCTTTGGCATGGTGGCAGCAGACCAAACTTACACGTGATCGGATGGGAAAGTCAAAAATTGAATCTTGGGAGAAGATGAAGAAATTGATGAAAGCAACGTTCTTACCTTACAATTATCAATCTTTGATGTATCAACGTTTGCAAAACTTGAGGCAGGGCACGAAGACAGTTAATGACTATGCTGATCAATTTTACCAACTGATTGCGAGGAATGATATTATGGAAACGGAAGAGCAGCTGACATCTAGGTTCATTGGGGGATTGAGAATGCAGAGTCAGGATATGGTTAATATGTTTGATCCAAGATCTGTAGCGGAAGCTCATCAGAAAGCGTTGGCTTGGGAGAAACAGGGGCGACGAGGAAGTGGTGTGTTTACTAATTCTAACAATCAAGCGAAGAGTGTTGGAGGAAGTTCTAATGTTTCTAAACCTATCAATAGACCAGTGGTGAAGGAGGTTGAGAAGGCGAAAGTTAACAATGAGTTTAAATGTTACAATTGTCAAGAATTGGGTCATAAAAGCAGTGAGTGTCCAAAGCCAAAGAAGAGAACCATGATTGCAGAAGTTGAGGATGAGGATGGTGATGGAGATTGTTCTAGTCCAGTTGAGGAGGATGAGCAGGATATTGCGTCAGGAGATGAAGGTTGTAACCTAATGCTGAGGAGATCGTGTTTAACACCGAAGCAAGAGGAAGCTAGTTGGTTGAGGAGTAATATCTTTTAGTCAACATGTACTATTCTGGGGAAGGTGTGTAAGTTTGTGATTGACGCAGGAAGCTGTGATAATATTATTTCAACCGAGGCTGTGACAAAGTTGAAATTGAAGACAGCGAAACATCCGAGTCCATACAAGTTAGCATGGTTGAGAAAAGGAGGAGAAGTGAAAGTGGATAGACGAGTTCGTGTTCCATTCTCTATTGGGAAGAAATACAAAGACGAAATCTGGTGTGATGTCGTAGAGATGGACGTTTGCCACTTATTATTGGGAAGACCATGGCAATATGATCGAGCAGTACTACATGACGGTCGGACCAATAGCTACAGTTTTATGTTTAAAGGCACGAAGATTATCTTAGTTCCGAAGAAGTGATCACCAGGAGAAAGTAAGTCCGAAGAGATTGAAGAGCTGAAAACTTTATTGACTTTAAAGGAGTTTGTTAAAGAAGTTGAAGAAGAGCCGGAAGTATTCTTGTTGATTGGACGTGAGAGCAGTGAAGAAGTTGAAATTCCAGAAGAAGTTAAACCAGTTTTGAAAGAATTTGACGATGTATTTCCAGAGGAATTACCAACGGAGTTGCCACCGTTGAGGGATATACAACATCAGATAGATCTTGTTCCAGGTGTTGTATTGCCACACAGACCACATTATCGAATGAGTCCGAAGGAACATGAAGAGTTGCGGAGGCAGGTAGAGGAATTGCATGAACAGGGGCGTGTGCAGGAGAGTCTGAGTCCTTGTGCTGTACCAGCTTTATTGGTACCCAAGAAGGATGGGACGTGGAGGATGTGCACTGACAGTCGAGCATTGAATAAGATTACTGTGAGATATAGATTTCCAATGCCGAGGTTGGATGACTTGTTAGATCAAATAAGCGGAGCTACTATATTTTCGAAGATTGATTTGAAGAGCGGATATCATCAAATTCGTATCAGACCAGGAGATGAGTGGAAGACTGCTTTTAAAACCAGGGAGGGTCTATACGAATGGTTGGTCATGCCATTTGGTTTATCCAGCGCACCGAGTACTTTTATGAGGGTGATGAATCAGATTTTTCGACCGTTCATTGGGAAATTTGTGGTGGTATATTTTGATGATATTCTGATTTACAGTGGGAATCCAGAGGAACATCTGAATCATCTTAGAGAAGTGCTGATGGTACTGAGACAAGAACAATTTTATGCTGCTACGAAGAAATGCGTGTTCATGACGCACAGTGTTTTATTTCTGGGGTATGTTGTTTCAGAGAAAGGAATACAGGTTGACCAAAGTAAAGTTGAAGCAATTAGAGATTGGCCACAGCCCAAGATGATAACGGAAGTTCGAAGTTTTCACGGGTTGGCTTCATTCTATCGAAGGTTCATTCCACACTTTAGTAGTGTGATGGCACCAGTGACTGATTGTATGAAGGGTAAACAATTTACATGGTCAGAGGAAGCAGGGAACGCCTTTGGGAAGATCAAGAAGTTGCTGACGACTGCACCAATTTTAGTATTACCTGATTTTCAGCTAGTGTTTGAACTACACACTGATGCATCCAAGGTTGGGATTGGAGGAGTGTTGAGTCAGAAGGGACGTCCTATTGCATATTTCAGTGAGAAGTTGTCAGGAGCGAAGATGCGATACAGTACATATGATGTGGAGTTTTATGCTGTTGTACAATCTATTAAACACTGGAGACGCTATCTATTTCAGAAGGAGTTCGTTCTTTACACTGATCATGAAGCATTGAAGCATTTGCAAGGGCAAGACAAGATTTCAGCGAGACATGCATCGTGGATTGCATATCTGCAACAGTTTACTTTTGTTGTTAAACACAAGTCAGGGGTGACAAATCGTGTGGCTGATGCTTTGAGTAGGAGGAGTCATTTGCTGACTACACTGAAGGTTGAAGTGACGGGGTTTGAAATGTTGCCAGACTTATTTACTAATGATCCTTACTTTGCAAAATTTATTGATGAAGTCAAGGAGGGAAAGACGGATGATTTCGTGATGGTAAATGGTTTTCTGTTCAAAGGGAATCAATTGTGCATACCGGAGGGTAGTTTGAGAATGAAAATTATCAAGGAATTACATGAAGAAGGGCATGTTGGCAGAGACCATACCTTACAGTTAATTTCCCAATCCTACTTTTGGCCATCGATGAGGAAAGAAGTGGAGAGGTTTGTTGAGAGATGCCATATCTGTCAAGTTTCGAAAGGAACTGCGACTAATGCGGGTTTATATATGCCGTTACCGGTACCAACTAAACCATGGGTTGATGTGAGTATGGACTTTGTGTTGGGATTGCCGAGAACGCAGCGTGGTAATGATTCCATTTATGTGGTGGTTGATCGATTTTCGAAAATGGCACATTTTATTGCTTGTAAGAAGACGGCGGATGTTGTTCATGTTGCTCAGTTGTTTTTCAGAGAGATCTATCGACTTCATGGATTGCCAGAATCGATTGTGTCGGACAGGGATACTCGTTTTCTGAGTCATTTTTGGCTAAGTTTGTGGAAAATGGTGGGAACGAAGCTGAAGTTTAGTAGTGCTTATCACCCACAAACGGATGGACAGACTGAGGTGGTCAACAGATCATTGGGAAACTTGTTGAGGTGTCTTGTTCAAGATAATCTGAAGAGTTGGGATGTGAAGTTATGCCAGGCAGAATTTGCTCATAATCATGCTATGAATAGAAGTACTGGGTTCAGTCCATTTCATATAGTATATTCGAGCTTACCGAAGGGACCATTGGACTTAACGGTAGTGCCACAATCAAAGAAGACAATTAAGAAAGCTGCTGATTTTGTTAAAGGGCTGACGGAGTGTCATAAAATCGTTCAAGAACGATTAGAGAAAGCAAATGAGAAATATAAACAATCTGCAGATTTGAAACGAAGGAATGTTGAATTTCATGAAGGTGATATGGTTTATGCAGTATTAACAAAAGATCGTTTTCCAGTGGGCGCATACAACAAGTTGAAAGCCAGGAAAATTGGTCCGGTGGAAGTTGTGAAACGAATCAATGAAAATGCTTATAAACTAAGGCTGCCAGATGATGTGTATACATCTGACGTATTCAATGTTAAGCATCTCGTACCATATCATGGGGATGAGTTTGTTGGGAATGAAGAGTGTGCAAATTCGAGGTCGAATTTCTCTCAACCTGGGGAGGATGATGCAGCTAAACCCAGAGATGAAGTCCTGAGTCGTCCACGAGATAAAACTAACACGGCAGATATAAGTCGTCTACGACTTAAGGGCAATGTGATGAGTCGTCCACGACTCATAGAGACAGGCATGAATCGTATGCGACTTAAGGAAGCGGTGATGAGTCGTCCACGACTCATAGAGACAGGCATGAGTCGTCTACGACTTAAGGAGGCGGTGATGAGTCGTCCACGACTCATCTGGAAGACCAAAGGGAAAGATGTGACGAGTTTCCAACTTAACGAAGCAACTATAACTCGTCTATGACTTAACAAGGAGATGAGTCGCTCACGACTCAAGGGGAAGAATACACAAGTGATAAGTCGTCTACGACTCAAGGAAGGTGAGGAGATAAGCCATCCACGACTCAAGGGCGAGGCTGGTATAAGTCGTCCACGACTTATCAAAACTGGGTTAAGTCGTAGAGGCCTGGAGCTGTATATTCTGATGTCGCTTTAATCCATGCCGTAGATTCTCCTGACGAGTTAATCTGAACCGATTGTTTTCTAAGTCGCATCTGTTATAAATCATAAGTCGTAGTGTGTTGTAATTTGATAAGTCGTAAACGACTTAAGATGAGTCGTCTGATTATGAGTCGTTTACTTTTGAGTCGTGTTGTATGTTGATAAGTCATTGAAGGTTAGTATTGTAACATTTTGTATAAGTCGTAAGTCATGTTGTAATTTGATGAGTTGTATACGACTTATGATGAGTCGTAGAGCATAGCTATGAGTCAGAAACGACTTAGGAGTTGGAGAAATTTCTGTTGTAAAGTTGTTCGCCTATAAATAGGCCGTGAGTCTCATTTGTAAAAGGTTGTTGATTTTTTGAATAAAATTCTCTTTTGATTGCTGTGTGCTTTCATCTAAATTGGTAGTTGAGTGTAATCTCCTATCTCCTCTTTCGGATAATCGAGTGCGCTCGATTCAACGATTGTAGAAGCCGATTCGCGGAATCTAGTGCGCTAGATCAACGCTCGAAGAATTGAAGATCTTTGAACCCGGTATCGTGCGCGATCAACGAGTTCGAGATAGCTAGAGTTCGGTATCTTCGGATCAACGAATTCGGGCATTTCAGCATCTTCCATTCCACCGATTGCTACATTCAACGATCTACATCATTTTTGTAATATCCGCTGCGTCAAATATACAAGGGTTCCATGACTGATGTATAATGGTAGAGTCGTAGAGCATTTAACCACTAGACTGGAAAAAATTATTGATCTGAGCAGCAAGTTAATTTCTTGTGATTCAAGGTATCAAACTATGTGTACCTTTCTTATTTTTATTTATTTATTTTAACATAGGTATAATGATTCGATGTTTAATTTTCAGACCTTGTGACTAGGGTAAACCGGACATCGCACTGTTAATTAGGCCACAGTGTACAATTACAAAGGCACGTGTTATTTAGAGTAAGAGCCGTAGATGCTTTGCTTATCATAGGGTACCGAGACAATTAACTTAATTAGTTTAGTTGACTAACTATTTGAGATGCAAACTTCTTGTTTGGCGTGGGTAGTCAAATATCCTACGTCAGTCAACACACCAAAACTGTTCATCATCTCCATACTTAATTTCCTGTACATTATTTGAGACAATAAGTATCCAATGACACAGAACATCAAAGTACTGCTAACCAACATAGAAATATTCTTAAGTATCCTATTTAATACAGTATGCACCAACTTTTCTGAAACCGTAAGCTAGCTGCATGTGTGCTGATGTAACTATCATATATCAAATTCTAGATATTTTGTTGAACCGGACCTTTCGATTTTATTTGCATTTACGCATAGCTCACTAAATTATAGCGGACTTAAGAGTTCCTTCCAACAGTATCTAATTGCATTTGAACACAAACATAAACATTACCCTGCATACAAACAGTGTACACCTCAAATATCTCTTCAAATAAGTTCTAATCAAGCAAATATCTCTTCAAATAAGCAAATATTTAGTAGATTATTATGCGTCTTTGTTGTTTATGTGCAGCTTTTGGGGCATGGACATGCCAAATGTAGAGTTGGTATGTGCATGCATTGACATTTGCTGTAACAATATTTAACTAATTTATTAGTGCATGTGCCGGTTGGACATCTTTACAAATCTGTCAGTGTGATTTAGTTCTTTAGTATAATCGTTGCTATTTTTTTGAGAAGAAGAGACAATATCATAATCGGCTATATATGGTTTCCCTTTATCTCATGTTCAACCTTATGATTTCTCTTTATCTCATGTTCAATAGTAGTTATTATTTAACATTTTCTTGCATGTGTAGGGCCTTCAAAATTTACAACGCATTCGGTGGCAAGTCTCGAGGAAGTACCTTGAAATGGAAGCATGTTAAGGTGATTTGATTTTCAAACAAAAAATAAAATAAAATAAATACTATATATTGTTTGGCATATGAATTCATTTTAAACTAACTATTAAGTTATCTTGTAATATTGCTGTAGTGTCCTCAACAATTAGGAGCAACTGACTGTGTATATTATGTGATGAGGTATATGCATGACATAGTGAAAAACCACAATCAAAGCATCGATTTACAAAAGGTACTACTTTAGTTTTTTTTCCTTCATATTATACATTAGCTACATTATAGGTATATTTCGAACAAATCATTGCTGCAATGCTAGTTAGAAGAAATCAAATGCCAAGTCTTTATTTACTGTTCAGTTCATGTATTTGAAGAAAAAAAATAAACCGAGAAAATGTGTAGTGATGCACCACGCAGATTGGAAATTGGTTTATACACTTCCAAAACCTAATTCATGGTTGATTGTAGTTGTTTGGGTTAATTAATTAGTGCGCAGTTCGGTGGTGAAGGCGGTTGAGGTGATGTTGTTCGTGAGTTGTAGAGGAAGTGTAGGAGGTTGATTTGGGTTTAAGGCGTTCGAAGTTGTATCTGTGGTTGGTGACTGTTTGCTGTCGGGAAGTGATAAGGCAGGGTTCATATGTGGTTGGTGACTGTGGTTGGTGACTGTTTTCAATTCGTTTTAATGTTTTTGAAGTTGAAAAGAATCCTTTTAGATTTCCTTTGGATCTGAAGAGATGAATGTTTTGGTTTCTTGGAGGATATGCTTATTCACTTTGAGGTCAATAATTCTGTTAATATAGGAGTGAATTATAAGGAAAAATTTGGAGAATCTGTATTCGTGAAAGATTTTAAAGATGATGGTTTGGATTTTTATCGTAAGGTTGATTCTGGGATTAACTTGAAGGCAGAGGATAATTTAGTTGTTAGGTTCTTTTTGATGAGTTCAGTATTCCCAGTATAGATGATTCTTTGCTTGATGATGTTCCTCAGATTTTAATTCCTGAATATATGAGTTTAGATCCTTCTGTGTTGAAGTTTTATAAGGATTGTCAGTCTTCTTGCATGTCTGTATCTTGTGTGAGGGAGGAAAACCAGACTGTCTCTGATGATACCATCCTGGATATTGATTTTAATAGTTGCAGAAAGAAGAGTACTGATTTTATGATTGTTGATGGTAAGCATAGAGTTGGATTAGAGGAGGAATCTGGTTTTTTGGATGATGTTTTGGTGCACTGCGATATTAATGAGGAATCTCTAGGCACTGTTTCAAATAAGGTGTCTTCTTCTTCTTCGAGTTATTATGATGTTTTTCATAATGATGAAAACAGTAAGTTAGTTGTTATTTATTGTGAAGTTGATGATCTTCACAAATGCACTGTTTCAAATAAGGTAACCTTTGGATACGTGGAAATTGTTTCTAAACACAAAGTTAAGAGCAGGCCCGGCCCTTTGGTAAAGCGGCTAAAGCAAACGCTTAGGGCCAAAAAAAAATTAGGGCACCAGTCTTCATGTCGCGAACCGCGATAAATAAAAATTGAGCAGTGCGAAGGTGGAGCCCTAGCGGAGCACAGTGACACTAGTGGAGCACCAAAACCGTGAACCACCAGCGCGGAGGCGGAGCCACGTAGCACTAGCAACGCCATGGAGCACCAATGAACGACGCCTGTCCTCGGCGATGGCTTCATCTCCTCCAAATCAAGGTACTGCTTCTAAAATATGAATTCTACATTTTCAGCTGATCTGAAAGTGAAGGCTGAAGCCTGGATTAGAATAGAAATTAGGAACAAAACTTGTTTTTTTTAATCTTGATTCAATAAAATAAGTTTGAACTAAAATTAATCTGAAATATATATAGCCTTCAGTTTTATGTAAGATATTTGGATTGTTCTTTTCCTTCTGAGTGGAATAACCCACATCATCATTTTTCTACTGTACTGTAAATATGTAGAATTTTGTATATGTTCGGTGTAAACATGCAATTCTTTGAGTGGTGGATTTAACAATCCACAATGGAAATGGTAATGAACTTAGTTTGCTTCAAGATACAATGAAGTTTGATACTAAATCTATTTAACCAAATCAAGAATGGTCCTATGCTTTTCCTAATTAGGTTGAACCAGTTTTGTTAATTATGCTAAAGCCTAAACCAATCGAAAGGAATTGTTTTCTTAATTCGTCTTATGTTTAAGCAAGATTCAAGTCATACGATTAAAAAAATTTGTAATCGTTGATGCATTACAGATCATTATATAATTATGAATGAAGTTATTTTTTTTCCTCTTCTCATTATTTATAAACAATATAAATTATTTCGATGATTTAATTAATAACAATAGTATTAGTTCTGTATTAGGGTCTAAGTTTCACAATTCGCTTTAGGTACCAAAACCCCTAGGACCGGCCCTGGTTAAGAGTGTTGGATTGCTCACTGACATGCGCTAAAGATACCTTGTCTCTCAGCCTAAAATCAGATTACCCAATGTCCGAATGAAAAAATATATTGGGAATTTTATTTATGTGAAAATAATGAAACTATATACAAACCAATGACAATTATAAGACTAACCTTCCAAGTGCAATTACTATCATTAGGAGAGAAACTAACGTTGTTTCATTTACACCGAAATGTATTTCATGAATATGGCACTGTTTATTCATACATACATATTATCAGTGGTTCGACAGACATAATAAACTAATTTAACTACGTCAACATTGACTCAGCAATCTCCTTTCACATAATCATGATTTATACATGCATACACACACGTGAACACTTTCTTAGCCTACATGAATACTAAATCATGTAACTGGGAGCTATACATTTTTTAATCCGCACAGTAGTCAAAAGTTACCCAGTATGTGTGTATGTTCGGTACAACAAATCTTTTCCCTATCAATTCAATAGTAAATTGTAGTGTTAGTGAACCACATGAAACTTGTAAATTACCAAGCAAATACCCGTGGAGTAGCATGAAATCATGAGTTTCCTAAAGAGGATGGGTAGGAAACCTAGAGTGCCGAAGAATGGAGGACGTACAAAATATGCTTCCATTTTTAGTGGTAATTTATAATGACTTGAAGTATCAAAGACTTGAGAGTTGAAGGGTCAGTGAGTCACTGACAAAGAGTATCTACTAAGAAAGATCCCAGTTGTCTACTATATTAGTTAACCTCAAAGCTTCAGGCCTCAAATCCAAAGATTATCCTTCTTACAATTAGGAATCAAAAAGATACAACTTCAAATGATAACCCTAGTTTGGTTTTAGTTACTGGAGATCTCATATTAGCTAATATACCCTTTCTTTCACTATTATCTAATTGTGCTTAAATTCATTTCATATAAGGCTAATACAATACTTCAGTGAAAAAATAAATTTAGTATTTTCAGAATACACTACAACATATAGCCTCTGTCCTAATCTCTAATCAGCTTATAGGAAGATCACTCATTAAATTGAATATAATCTTTGTTATGCAATATAATGTGAAGATAACAACTAACAACTGTGGCCTTTTGTGATGTCTGCAAATGGCCAATATAATATGTATAAATGGTACAGATGCTATGGGTAGACAAATTTTCACATCATGATAAAAAGGAAAATCTTACTAATAAAATGCAACTGTTGTATAATTTATTTCACGCTGTTTGTGACTTAATTATTTTTGTCAAAAACTGAAAGTTAACTTATAAACCTTTAGGTTGGGAGGTCTATACAGAAGGCTAATCAAACCTTCTCCTACTTATATTTTAGTTCATTTAATAAAAATTACCTAAAAAGACAATCATATGCAGTTGCCTTTATTAATTTCTTGATAAAAGATCGCTCTTTTTTAATATTATCTGGTAAGTAAACATTTTGACACTTTAGCCATAGGATCATTCTTGTATCAGATTACTGAATTTTTTATGCGATTGTGCCTATTTTGACTAACAATCAAACATCGCTAAGTTGTTTCAGTCTTATGATTTAAGCTGCAATTTTCGGACAAATTACAAAAAATAATCCTCTTGGCCGTTTATAACAAGTTCTGAGGTTTGAAATATTTTTTGGCTGATGACAACTGTTCAGGCAATGAAGAGCACAGATATATGATTGTATGATTGTACGATTGTGTGATTGGCATATTAGTCAACAGCTTGATTGTGTGTATGTCGAACGGGTGTTATGAAATGGGTGCTTATGACAGTGTTGTGTTGGTTGCTGGGTGAATTGCGGTTGCTTAGGAGGTGATGATGAATGTCTGTAATAATTTTGTGCAGTGCGCAGTTGCACAGGGAAGAGCGGTAGTGGTTCGGGGAAGTGGAAGTTGAAGTGCATGGGGTAATTCAAGAGTGAAGTTTGGGAGTATAGGTGAGGCAGTGGAGCAATTGAGGCAGAGGGTTGGTAGTTGATCCATGGCATAGGGTGGTTTGTATAGTATGGTAGGTTGGAGTTGAATTGTAGAAGAGCGACAGTAAGACAAGTTTGTACTGGTTTGTAATGTTAGTTTGATGGTTATGAGGAGATATCAGTTGGTGATGAAGTAGGGCCTGTCTGTAAAACAGGGATCTTGAAATAAATTTCCTTGTAGCTATCATTTAATTTGTTTTCAATATTCAGCTTATGGTTCAACCTGTGTTTGAATTACATTCCTCTCAGATTGATCTTTTATATATGCAGAGTATTCCTGACTTAATTATTGTCTTTTGTATAACAATTCTCTTAATTGCAGGACTTTGTACGAGACGGTTCTGATGACCAACAAGAGATAGACGAGGTACGAGAGAATTTAGCTAGTTATATCATGTATAATTGGATGTAGTTGGTTGTGTACGCTGATCTTTTGTAACGTACGTTGGTATTTTGTCATGTACGTTATGTTTGTGATAGATTATATTCTATTTTGGTCTGTAAACATGAATTATGTTGATGGATAATATAATTATATTTTTTGTTCAATCAGTTCATAGTAACGTTGGTTTATAAAAAATTAAAATTCAATTTCATACTGTTTTTATAATCTTAAACGGTAATAAATTTTTTTTTCCTTCAGATATTACTTGTGTCGGTTGTTACTTCAAAGGGAACCGATACAACTGTATATCAATTATGTCGGTTGAAAAAACAAACATAACCGACACAAATATCAATCATTTGTGTCGGTTGTTAATAAAAAACCGACACAAAACTATGAACAGTTGTGTTGGTTTTTCTAAAAGGACCGACACAATAAACGGCGGTGTGCTTCACTATACAAGCTGATTTGTGTTGGTCCTTTTAGAAAGACCGACACAACTGTTCATAGTTTTGTGTCAGTTCTTTAATAACAACCGACACAAATGATTGATATTTGTGTCGGTCGTACAACCGACACAACAGAAAAATGTCTTTTATGTCGTCTTCATATGAGTCGGTTGTAAAACCGACACAACAGGGGATACACAATCGACACAAATGATCAGTTTTGTACTAGTGAATCTCATTTTATCTGATATTTATAGCTAGACTGATCTGTTTATTATTTTCTTCTTAAATAATACTCGGGTCAGACCGAGGTATTTCAAGTGCTTCTGCTTGACTTCTTATCAGGGTTCGTCACGTGACTTTTGGCTAAATACTTTAGCTTAGTAGTTTTTGTTATTATACATTCGAGATAGAGACTCCTTGATGTATACTTTTTCTTTTGTCTAGCACTTGTATCTATTCTTTTGTGATGTAGTGGATCTTGTATGACCACTACTTTGATTTACACTTCTATGTGTTATATTCATATCTGTTTCCGCCTTTGTGATATGAATATCTATGACTGATTTGTGTTATGTTTATTTCTATATTTGTTTCCAAAGCCCTCACAGCCATTGTTTAGTAGCTTTGAGTTTGTATTTGATATGTCGGATTTCCTCTTGAAATGAAATCCAAGTCATATTATATGACATATCGGTACTCGCACAAAGCAATTACATAGATGGTCGCTCCTCAACAGCCTTATTCTTCGTGCTAGTCGACGGCATTACCCCGTAGTGTCCTTGGCTAGTGTGAGTATAGAGGCGGGGCGTCACAGATTCGTATCAGAGCCAAACTTCAGAACAATGTAGAATAATCTAGCAAGGATCATTGTCCTAAGTCTTTCTTAGGAATCGTGCCATAGGATTTAATTCGAGTCTTCGTACCATTCTATCCTATTTCTTTTTATGATGCCTTGTTTTATCAATCAAGTTTGTTTGATATTCATTCTGAGAATAACCTTTTTCCTCTTCTTTCTTTCTTTCTTTCTTAAAGAAGAGAAATGGTTAGATCTGGCAGTCCTAGCGCTGGTCAATCCAGTAGTCCTTCTTTGGATGGCGTATTCATGTCTGCCCAACAACTTTTGGATCTTGTAAAGAATCAAAGGTTTATCTGTGCTTTGAATAAGAACCCCAAAAAGGTTTTACCTTTGAAACTAGAAGTTCCTTTCAATCAGCTTGTAGATATCACTCTTCGATTAGAAGAGGGTGATAAAGAAAGTGATGTTGAAGTTGTGGATGCCAAACAAAACTTCAACATCAACAAGAAGAGGCATATTAAGTTCAAAAGCCCTAATCCCAACAAGAAAGGGAAGCAGGCAATTTCAGTAGCAAAGACTCCTACCTCTAGCCGTGGACGATGCTACAATTGTGGTTCTATGGACCACTATGCAAAAAAGTGTCCAAAGCCCCTTACTTGTCGCTACTGCAAAGGTTTGGGTCATCTTTTATCTTCATGCCCCAAACTTCCAAACAAGAAAGAGGGAAAGATAAAGGTTGTGCAAGCCCCTAGTAACACTTCTCTTGGTCAAGGTATTTCTCATTCTATCCTTGATGGCATTATTTTATTTCATGATCTTCCTATTTAATTTCTTTTGATTCGGTGCATCTCACTCTTTTATATCAAAAGAACTTGTTGATACTTTTTCTTTAAATATTATGGGCTTGATGACTTCATTGAGAATTGCGAATCCGGTTGGTGGATCCGCAACACTCAATTTTCTTTGTAAAGATGTTGATATTATTTTATGTGATTATTCTTTTCGAGCCGATTTGCATGTTATGCGTTACTTAGGCTTCGAAATTGATTTTTGGGAAAGGATTGGCTTAATCATTATGAAGCTCATATCCTATAACCTGAGAGGACTATCCATCTTCGACATTCTTAATCTGTTAAGCAGATTTCTATTGTTTTTAATGATTTTGATTTCCAAATTTGGTGGCATCATTTTATTCTTTAAACCCACTTGATGAGGAAAGTGTTATTTCTCTCATTCAAGTAGTTTGTGAATTTTCTGGCATATTTAAGCTTGTCTTAGGATTATCACCTAAGCAATTTATTGATTGGTGCTAAGGTCTTTTTAGCTCGACCTTGCCATCGGTTTTCATCAGCTACGAGTTGCAGAGGGTAGCATTCCACTTACCGCATTCCGCACTCTATATGATTCTTATAAGTGACCCGCGATGTCATTCAGTTTGTCCACCTTATTTCATCCATCTTATGAATCGAGTATTCTACGAATATCTCGATGAGTTTATCCTTGTATTTATTGATTATGGATGAAAACAACAATTTAAAATTTGCAAATCTTTTTAATAAGATATTTATAAGTATGATTGGATTTTGTTCTTAAAACGAGCAAAGAATATTTGTAAAATTTTTAAGAGACATGTTTATCATATAAAAGATGATTTTGTGTTGTTTTGCCCATTGAGTGCTTTAAGAATTCTGGTCGATGCGCTT
The DNA here is from genome assembly GCA_030737815.1 of Allium fistulosum. NCBI lineage: Eukaryota > Viridiplantae > Streptophyta > Magnoliopsida > Asparagales > Amaryllidaceae > Allium > Allium fistulosum. The sequence goes on along the minus strand of CM060901.1, from coordinate 812,119,351 downwards.
GATCAACGTTATCGATAGGAATCTCCTAAACGCTATGATGAGACAGTCAGACATGGTAAATTGACTTGTAAAAAGTAATTTTTTCTAAAAAGATGATTATATAAAGTTAATTATAATTTTGAATGTCTTAGCTTTTCGGGAAAGAGGATCATTTAAAAGAGCTTCTTTCCGATGCTCCTATTCTTGTGATTCCCGAAGGGAACCAAGACTTTATTGTTTGAACCGATGCTAGTCGTATTGGTTTGGGTGCCATTTTCTTGCAAAGGGAATGTGTTATCACATATGCTTCTTTACAATTAAAGCCTGCCAAGACTAGATATGCCACTCATGGTCTAGTGCTCGCGGCCATTGTTTTCGCTCTTAGAATTTGGCGTCATTATCTTTTGGGAGAGAAATTTGTTCTCTACTCTGACCATAAATCTTTCAAATATTTATTTTCTCAAAAGAAACTTAATTTGCGTCAACAACGTTGGCTCGAGTTCCTTGCATCTTATGATCCTGATATTCTTTATACTCCGGAAAAGGATAATCGTGTTGCCGATGCCCTTAGCCGATAGCAAAAAGCAGTTGTTTCAATGATGATATTCGAATGGAATGATCTCGATACTTTATCCACTTGTGAGATTCGAGATCGTGAATCCAATTTATGTTCATCTCTAGTTTTGTGTAGCCTTAAGGCTCATCCTTCTTATTTGGACCATACCTCTTTTGGCTAAACTCTATGTCAAAGAAATTGTTAAATTGCATGGAGTTCCTACTTCTATTGTTAGTCATCATGATCCATTATTTACTACTGGAATTTGGAAAGGTCTTCAAAAATCTTTGGGAACAAAGCTTAATTTTAGCACCGCTTATCATCCTCAGTCCGATGGACAAACCGAGCGTGTGAATCAAACTCTTGAAGATCTCCTTTGTACATGTGTTCTTGATTTTGGTGGAAGTTGGGAAGATCATATTTCTCTTCTTGAGTTTTCTTCCTATAATAGCTTCCAATCTTGTATTGGTATGGCACCTTTCGAGGCACTTTACGAAAGGCCATGCCGATCTCCTTCGTGTTGGCTTAAAGCCGAGGAGAAGCTGGTTTTCGGTCCAGATTTTATTCGTGTTTTACCTATGAGGGTTGTTATGTGTTTCAGTCGATCGGGAAAGTTAGAACCTCGATATATTGGCCCATTTTCCCATCACCGAACGCATTAGTTCCGTGGCTTATCGCCTTTTATTACCGGCTCAATTCTTTGCTATTCCTGACGTTTTCCACGTCTCTCAACTACAGAAATACCTTAGGGATTCCGATTATATTCTTGAGCCCGGTGTAATTGTAGAAATTGAAGTTTCACCAAATTTGACTTAGAGCAACATTTTATTCGTGTCATTGCTTCGGAGGTTAAACGCCTTCGAAATAAAGATATTCCTCTTATGAAAGTTCAATGGTCCTCAAATCCTAAGGATTGTTCTTGAGAATCTAGAGAATTCATCGAGCGAATTCATCCGGACTTATTCTCTCTTGCTCCTTAAGGTGAACTTCTCGTTTAAAAATTTCTTCTTTTGTGTTGTTATGCCTTAGTATGGTTGTTACTTTTTATTTCCTCTTAACTATTGCAAGGACGCAATTTCTTTAAGGAGGGGAGTCTGTAACAACCCGCATATTTCACGATTATATAATTAAATGTTTTATTTAAATATAACATCGTTAATCGGATTAAAGTCCGAAATGTTACTTTTTGTAAATAGTCGAATTGGGACACGAGACCACTTCCATTGAGTCCAAAATGGCGTTTACAACTTTTTTGAGTATAAATATAGATATGTTTGGAGTTGAGTAGAATTTTGCTATTTTTCTATTTGGGCTTTGGGTTTGGGTTTCAGCCTACTAACCCAACATAATACCCTAACTCCTTTACTCTTCATCCATTCACTCATTCTATTTCCTAACACTCAAGCTCAAAGTAAAAATGGGGGAAAGAAAGGGAAGTGGTAATTCCTAAACCCTAATTATGATTAGGAAACTAAAATTCAAGTCCAAAATCAAGGAGAAGCTTAGGTAAGCATCCTCTTCATCTTCTCCATCTCTATCTCTCTTCAATTCTCAGAAATTCCTAACCCTAACTTAGGAAAAACTTTACGTTTGATAATAGATTGAAGATTCTAGAGGTGTATTGAAGAGGAATTGGCCTTTCCTTTGTTTTAGAGCTTCTCGTTCGTTGTTTTTGGGTTTAAAGGTGAGTTTTTGAACTCACATCTACGTCTATAACTCTCATTGTTGTTAGGTATGAATTCCTAACTTTTATTCATGTTCGCTTGCTTTTGCTTTGAATTGATTTGGTGAATTTTCCAATTTTTGGTTTTGAAGTCCAATTTTATGAAAATCCTACTATGGATGTTTGGACATGATATTTGGGGTGTATCGAAGAGCCTATAAGGCTGGGTTGTCGATCGGCATAAATCCCTAGTCGTCGTTGCTCGTCCGATCGCTCCCGAAACGTTTTGGCCATCTTGGCCTATGCAAATTGTTGCCCAGACCAGGTGACCAAACGTCTGGTTATCAAGTCCAGACGTCTGGTTTAGACCTGGAGAGAGAAAAATATAGAATGCATAAAATAAAAAATGGCAGAAACCAATTCTAGACGTTTGATTTATAGGTTCAGACGTCTGCCTTGAAATTTCAAATGTCTGGAAGCTTTCGGGATTATTTCCAGAGAACAAATCCAAACGTCTGGATTCTAAACCAGACGTCTGGAACTGTGCATTTTGCTTATTTTGGGCTGTTTTGTGTGTATTTCCAATTTTAATCGGTTTTTGTTGATTCGGCTAGTTGTTTTCACTTATTATCGACTTTGATGACTTCTTTCTTTGGATTTTTGGAATATCCATTTGATGGATTGGATATCGATTTTTATGGATTTAATTCACATTCTCATAAGTTAATTTTTGCTGATTGATTATTTCTGCAATCATTTCTCTAGTTTGTCACTTTAAAATACAAAGGTTTCTATACTAGTAGTAAATACTCAAACACTTTCGCAAAAATGGTTTCAAAGTTATTTTTAATACAAAGCTTGCTTTTAAAACCGTCTTCCAATCTATTAGTATATACAAACCTTTACCTCATTCGTATGAGAAACCTAATTAAACGACTTAGCAAAATAAGTGGTATGAAACGCTTGCATTTACTTCGTCGGTTAATTTTTGGACTTGATCGATTGAAATCTTTTGACAATTTTCGAGTGGAAATCTACAATCTGTTCGTAAATATTTAAGTAAGCTAGTGGTTATGGGACATGAAGCTAAACTCATTTATTTACTAGCTTAGTGTAATTTACACTTATCGGTCAATGATGATCCTTTGGTGATTTAGACTAGCGATGTGCGATGTCTCTTTGTCCGCGTGGGGGACTGTACCCCGTTCTATAGGGCTTTGGCTCGCTTTTATGGGCTAGCGACCCATGGTCTTTGGACCATTCGTGGAGCAATCGGCTCAATAAGTCGGTGCATGTGGCGTATCTTTTTAGGTGCGTCGATGTTCGACTAGGCATGGGGCGTATCTTTTTAGGTGCATCGATGTCCGACTAGGCATGGGGCGTATCATTTTAGGTGCATCGATGTCCGACTAGCCATGGGGCGTATCTTTTTAGGTGCATCGATGTCCGACTAGGCATGGGGCGTATCTTTTTAGGTGCGTCGACGTCCAACTAGGCATGGGGCGTATCTTTTTAGGTGCGTCGATGTTCAGTTCATTTATTGGGTTAGCGACCCGAGGAATAGCGTTCCATTTGTGATACACGTGTTGGTGAGTTTTCATGCTCCCGTTTGTGATAGGCCTTCCCCTTTTTGTGATTTCTGGATTTATAGTTGATGATTTCTAGAATTTGTGTTTCACCGATATTTGTGATTGGCATTGATATGCTTTGTCAATATTTGTGTTTTGGTGAATAATTTAAAAGAATATGACATTCTTTTTAGTGTTTGAGAATATTTGAGATATTGTATTATTTTTGTTGTTATTTGATGTATACTTGTCACAGTATGGCATTATTGTTATCATACGTTTTTGTGATATCTCTTATCCTATCTCATTTTATCTGATATTTATAGCTAGACTGATCCGTTTATTATTTTCTTCTTAAATAATACTCGGGTCAGACTGTGGTATTTCAGGTGCTTCTGCTTGACTTCTTATCAAGGTTCGTCACCTGACTTTTGGCTAACTACTTTAGCTTAGTAGTTTTTGTTATTATACATTCGAGATAGAGACTTATTGATGTATACTTATTCTTTTGTCTAGCACTTGTATCTATTCTTTTGTGATGTAGTGGATCTTGTATGACCACTACTTTGATGTACACTTCTATGTGTTATATTCATATTTGTTTCTGCCTTTGTGATATGAATATCTGTGACTGATTTGTGTTATGTTTATTTCTATATTTGTTTCCGAAGCCCTCACAACCACTTTGTAGTAGCTTTGAGTTTGTATTTGATATGTCGGATTTCCTCTTGAAATGAAATGCAAGTCATATTATCTGACATATCGGTACTCGCACAAAGCAATTACATAGATGGTCGCTCCTCAACAGCCTTATTCTTTGTGCTAGTCGATGACATTACCTCATAGTGTCCTTGGCTAGTGTGAGTATAGAGGTGGGGAGTCAGATAGCTAAAAGAAGTAAACTAAAAATAATTCTAAAAACTGTAAATAAACTACTAAAAAGGTTATTCCAAAAATCATAGTAAAATTACAACTATTGGAAACCGTATTATTTTAAATTACTTAAAGAAATCTAAAATAATTACAATCACTAACCTCTGGTCCTTAGCTCTTCCATTTATGCCTTCATGGATCCACTTGAGGTTGTTAAATATTTTTATTTAAAACGATTTCCTCCTTGGAAAATTATTCCGCTTAGGGTCTTTCTTGAATAGGTGAACCCAATTGTTGAAAATCTTAGAATGATAAACAATGTTAGGCTTAGGGTTCTATTTATATAGGTAGAAGTGGATCTCGGACCATTGGAAATGGGGATTGAATAGGATGCAACCACGTCAAAGGCTGAATAGGGGCCATTGGATGTAGAAACGGAAGGACCAGATCGAGTTGAAGAATGCAAAATACGTCACTAACGTTCGAACGAATGAACATTCGTTCGTTTGCTAAAAAAACAAGGCGGGTCGACCGCCCTTGTGCCCAAGTTGACCGGCCGGTCGTCTTGGCCTATATATATATACATATATATCTATGTATGTATGTATGTATATATATTTGCTATTTATTTTGTTTATTTCATATCTCGTTCATTTTAGCTCGAATTCTGACGTTCTATATATGGAAATTGACCGAAAAATTACCACGGACACAATGGTGCAACTCCCGTAGCTCAATACTGATAATTTCACAAAGTTATTTTATTATTTAGTTAACTAAAGAATTAATTATTATGGGTTAAATTTCGAGTTGTTACAAGATCCCAAGCCATGTCACGAGAAAGGAAAGAAAATGAAATTAATAGGGAATTCCCAAATTAGCGAGTTAACCAGTCAAGGGCAGATGACTATTATGATAACACTTTGATGTCACCTATTGTTGAATATCTTTCAAAGGAGAAATTGCCATTTGAAAAGGGGGAATCTAAGAGAATCAAGCGACAGGCTACAACTTTTACTATACTGGATGGTATCCTTTACAAGAAAGGATATGCACTACCTTTTTTAAAATGTGTAAGCTTGGAGGATTGGATGATATTGCTTGTAGAAGCGCATAAAGGATTCTATGGAGACCACTCTAACGGGACAAAATTAGCATAAAAGATAATGAGATAGGGTATTTATTGGCCTCGAATGGTAAGCCAAGCCGTTGAATATGTTAGGAGACACGAGAAATGCTAGAACTACTCGAAGATTCCCCCATTACCACCAAGTCATTTGACCCCAATCTCAAGTCCATGGCCCTTTGATATATGGAGAATTGACTTAATCGGCCCATTGCCAATTTCTAAAGGGGGAGCAATATATGATGTAGTCGCCATTGACTACTTTACAATGTGGGTTTAAGCAAAACCACTCCCCAAGATCACCTACAGAAAAGTACTCAGATTTATCATTAAAAACATTTTAACCAGATTTAGAATTCCTCATAAGATTATCTCAGACAACGGAATGCAGTTTGAAAGTGAAGAATTCTCTTGATTTTGTCATAAGAATGGGCTTACTAAGAGCTTTTTCTTCATGGCGCATCCGAAGGCAAATGGGGCCGTTGAACAAAGCCAATGAGAATTGGCTAGAAGAGTTGCCACTTGTACTATGGGCTTACCGTACATCTACTTGAACAGCGACGGGACATACTCCCTATTCATTAAAATATGGGTGTGATGTGATGTTACTAATTGAGATTGAAATACCATCACATCAAAGGATCGTGTATGCATTCGATTTAAACCAGGAACTAAAGAGAGAATCGCTAGATTTAATACATAAGTTGAGAGATGAAGCAGCAATTCGAACAGTAGAATATCAAAGAATTATTTCTAAATATTACAACTCAAAAGTGAGAACAAGGTCATTTCAAGAAGGAGACCTAGTACTTCGAACAGTAAGGCAAACACAAGAAATCCCATGGATAGACCGCTAGGACCAAATTAGGAAGGTCCCTTAATCATATGCAAAGTAATTCCCCCAGGAGCTTATAAGCTATGCCGACCAGATGACAATATGGTTTGTAGAACATTAAACACAGAACATTTGAGACCATATTTTCCTACAATGAATGAAAAAAGCATCTCTTTCTTCAAAAGAATAATCTACATGGTTGGGAGTGAAATACTCCTTTTACTTGGACACTACCTTTGACGGTCAAAGCCTCTGTCCACACTGAGTTGGCCAGGGCAAAGCACTTCCTTGAGGGAGGAGTGTAAGCCTTTATCTGAGCCATGATATGGCCGGGTTAAAGCATTAACAAGCTCTTGACTGCACCACGCTATGGCCAGGTCAAGGCGCCTCCTGAAGGGAGGATGGAGTAAGCCCTTAGTCCTGCCACACAACGGCCTGGCCAAGGCACCAAATAAGCACTTGACCACGCCACGCTATGGCCAGGTCAAGGCGCCTCCTGGAGGGAGGACGGAGTATGCCCTTGGTCCTGCCACGCTATGGCCTGGCTAAGGCACCAAACAAGCCATTGATCGTTCCATGCTATGGCTAGGTCAAGGTGCCTCCTGGAGGGGGTTGGGTAAGTCCTTAGTTCCAGCTTGAGAATAAGCTAACCAAGCATACCAGTCAACAATGGACTAAGACGTCCAGCCCAAGAAGCGGCATATCTACAATGGAATAAGACATCCAAGCCCAAGAAGCAGCATATCTACAATGGACTAAGATGTCCAAGCCCAAGAAGCGGCATATCAAACAACGGACTAAGGCGTCCGAACCCGAGAAGCGGTGTATCAAAGGATGGACTAAGACGTGCAAGCTCAAGAAGCGGCATATCAAACAACGGACTAAGGCGTCCGAACCCGAGAAGCGGTGTATCAAAGGATGGACTAATACATGCAAGCTCAAGAAGCAGCCAATAAAACAACAACAACAAACAAGGCCTAAAGGGTTTGACATGTCAAAGAAGACAAAATCTAAGAGTGGAACAAATCTTTGCTAATTAGTACCTGAATCTAGGTTTCGGGTCTTTTATTTCTAAACTTCATCTGTTAATACCCGAATTTGGGTTTTGAAACTATTACTGGACTTCACTTATTAATCCCTAATCTAGGCTTGAGATTTCTTTTATGAAGATAATTATTATGGATTTCTGATTATCCAACATTGTGCCCTAATCTGGGCTTAAGATTTCTGTCATGAAGACAATTATTATGGATTTCTAATTATTCACCATTAATACCTGAATCTGGGTTTGAGGGTTCTATCATAAAGACTATTTCCGAATTTCACTTTTTGAATCCCGAATCCAGGTTCTGAACATATTACTATTAACATCTGAACTTCACTTATTGATGCCATAATCTGGGTTCTAAATTTCTTAACTTTCTAATATCTGAATTTAAATTTTGGGTCTTTCATCATCAATTTTGGATTCCATCTACCAATTCTGAATCTAGGATTTAAAGTAGTGGTAGCAAAATTACAATGAATATCTAAGTCTTCAACCAAAAACTCCAAGTTTGTCTTCTTAATACCTAATAAGGGTTATTAATTTGCAACTCTAAATGAAGTTGACCAACATCATAATTTTTGGCCCCTAGTTCATTCTTATTTCCAAGAGGAGTTTCTAAATACATATTACTTATTCCCCCAAATAAAAGGTTTTTGGATCAATTGACTTGTTTCCAGATGATAGCTTATTACCTCCTATTTCCAAACATTGGTTGTCTCGAGCAAAATGTTTTTGGACTTCAAGTATTATATGCATGGATAACTATTAGTTGTGTGGGAGTTCAACCAAGAACTTCATTTTTAACTATAAAAGTTGAATGGTGTACTTATAATATTGCCGGGCAAATGTCCTTAGTCCTCAATCATTTACAATTGGCGATTTCATGTCCTTATTAGCTCAAGATTATGACCAAATAATCATTTGAGTTTAAAAGCATTACTATATTGACTTATTTCTAAATCATGAAGCATATATTTAAATAAATAGTGAGTTAACAATAGAAAATGTTACTTGCTTTTAATTTTGTAGGAAAACGAGATTATTAAGAACGAAGAAGATGTGAAATGTTTGTCCTAAAGAACAAAAGCTTCTTTAATACAGAGGGGCAAAATGTTAACCATAAATTCCACCTAAGAGAACATAGGTATGAAATAAGGTTAAGAAAAGTGCTAGGCTCTATTAAAGTTGAAGACATAGGTTTTGTCAAAGTTCACGAATGGGTGTTTTGAAGGCATTGAGATGGCTTTCGAAGGAGTCGCAAGCACCGGGCGTCATTGCAGATGATAAACAGTGCAAAAGCTTTCGAAAGGATGAAAAAGAAGGCAGGGCTACCCTTCCACCTCATTAAAACCCTTTGATGTAATTGGATTCGCATATACAAGAAAAAGCAGGAGTGGGTTCGAAACCCCCTTTTGAAGGCAATGGATAACAACCCTTCATATACATGCCAAACCTTTCGAAACCAAAGGTTATGCCAGCATTCAAATTACTCAGAAAGATGCCTTGATTAGAACAACCCTTTCAATAACATAATCAAGCCTTTCGAACTGGTCAAAGCCTTTAACTTCTAGGGAAGGTTCCGCATCAATTCGCAAGCATGGGTTCGAAAGCTATCTACCGCGTCGAAACTATCACTACTTCAACACCTTCAAACCCCAGAAAACTACTTATCGATAGAGTCGGAAGCTCGTATCTTTAATTCTTATGACAACAAGGAAATACAAAGAGAAAGGCCTGGAATAAGAATATGGGAAGCACAAGATGAATGGGGAAACTCGAAAGGAATGCCTTTCGACAACATCGAAAGCAGGCACACCAAAAAAAGAAAGTGGGCCTTTCGACTATGTCGAAAAGATGGATGCAGAAGATAGGAGGACCTTACGACTGAGTCAAAAGATGGGGCGCAAAAGGGGGCCCAACCTGCATCCATAAATAAGACGATAGGGGTCCGATTTTGGGGACCGGGTTTTGGAATCCAAAACTCATTCTTCTACTTCTTAGCAAAAATCAAATATTTGTAACCCTAAATTGATTTGGTGAAAAAGATTATAAACTTGTAAATCATTCTGGATTAATGTGAAAAAGAGGAAGTGCATGGATTAAATAAAGATTTTGATCATGATGGAGATTATTTCGATCATTAGCTAGACTAATGATCAATTGCACATGATGCTATCTTATCGTCTTAACTCCTTTTTGTTTTATGCAATGCCATGGGATCGATGTACATAATATGCATACAAAAGACATTATCATCATGATTAACAATACATTATGACAAAAAAAGATAATGATGATGATGTCTCGATCTTAACATTTTATAGAACTTGTGTTATCTAAGATGATATCCCATTGCACATATTAAATAAGGCTTTGCATATTATACATTTGATCTACTTCGAAAGAGCCAGATCCCTTTCGACTTGGTCGAAAGGGACGTTTGGAGGAAGACAAGATGCATAAGTGTGAGTAGTGTTACATAAAATGGGTTCCTTCGAAAGATATATGCACCCTACAAAGCCTATGATCCTTTCGAAGGAGTACCTCCTAAAGGAACGAAACTAATGTTGTCGAAGGCAGTTTCTTCTCTTCAAAGGCAAAGTAGACGTTTCGATATGATCGAAAGGGATGAGTGAACCTTTCGACATAGTCGAAAGATGGATATTTAATATAAATGGCTACTTTTGACTCATTCAAAAGAGGGATTTTGAATGAGGTACTCTCTCCTTAATCTTCATCTTGAGGAGGTTGGTTGAATCAATTCAACCCGTTCGAAAGTGGGGTTTCGAAGGAAGTAATCTCTTTAACAATTCTCTTTTGCATCGCAAATAAACTTATTAGCTAACCAGGTAGCTTTAGGGATGTTGACAAATTTTCTTATTAATAATACAATCAAGTCTAAAGGCTCGTATTGGAAAATGGATTCCAACTATGACTAGGTAAGGGACTACCTATCGATGATACATCTCTAGAAAATGTACCTGAGGGCTACAGATGCATCTGCCCATCTGCTACAAAAAGTCGGCTTCCCCTTTAACATGGCAAGATGGATTATCTCATCCCTTTACACCAAGGCTGCAAACATTACCCCTTGATGCCTACTTGCAAAACAACTCTAAGGGAACAATCTAGAATGGGATGGCAGCTTCTAATGGTAGCTAACCACATAGCTCTCTGCATACCCTATTTTAGCCATTTTTCCAGTTTTTGAGGCTTGAGGCTATGCTTTTACCTCCTCTACTAGCAGACCATCTTGGAATGCTAACACTACCCGCTAGACAGACATAGAATGCATGCATTCATCCATGCAAGTAGTTTCAGGATCGAACAAACAATCAAAATTTACTATCTTCCATTTTTGAATCACCCTCAAGAAGAATAGTATAGCTCCATAGCATACTTCATAACGATCTATCATGACGTTATTAGTTTGGAGTTGGTCGAATAAATCATAATTATCTGAAACCGGTGTCTTTCAACTAAGCGGTAATTTCCGACTAACTCAATTCCAGTTCTTTGGAAGTATGCAACAAGTATTTGGGTCCTCACCGGGGTTAAAACAGGTCAAGATTTGATAGTCGGTTAGTTAACTATCATATAACAAACAATCAATCATTGATTTAATTCCATATAGGATCCATTAAACCTCTATTAATTAATCTTTATCGGTTAAATCTCTTTTAAAAAACTAAAGATTTAAAATACCTTTTGCGAAGAATATTATTTCACAAACAACTTATACTTCTTCAATACTTTAAAACCTTTATATACTTATCTCAACGGTACAAGCATATTATCAAAACATCATATTTTAAATACTCAGAAAATGTATCTATATATTATCTCATTCGTATAAGTATATTAACAAAACATAAGAATGATTTTCTCTTTTATTCCCAAAATTCATATTTAAATGGGCCAAAAAAATAACTTTTTAAACATTCACAAAAATATCATTTTTATATTTCCTTTAAATAAATTCTTTATAAAAATATCCTTTTCGTAAACAAAATATTATTTATAAATCCCTTTAATAAAATAATTGGATTACTTACAAAATAATTTAAAACACTTAACCCCAAATTGATAGAATTTAAGTTAAATTTAAAACATAACTTTTGCAAATTTGGAAAGAGGCTTTGCGATCACAATGGTACTAAATCAAGTTATTATTTATTTAAATTTGAATTCCAAGTCACATAACAATTATTTACATAAGCCAACATATATGTAAATAAAATCCATAACCAAATCGGGGAATAACATGTCAATATAAACCAGCTGACAGATAAATATCCAAACAACACAATAGCAAGATGGTGATTTTTCCTTCTAAATAGATGTCTAAACAATCTATAGAGTTCAATTATAGCAGAACGAAAATTTATTCTATTAACAGATGTCCACATATTCAAAACAATTGAATTATAGCAGAATGAAGATTAGTTTTCCTAACCAGGTGTCAAGTTTACTATAACCTAGTCACATTTGTATGGTTACTTAATGGTGTCGACAATAGAATACCTTGTGTTCAAAACAATTCTTTGTAAAAGAAAGTTCCCTATAAACAAATTGATCCTTGGAAAATAAATTAATTAAGAACTTAAACCTCTTTTAAAATCATTAATTACAAGTCAAACCCTTTATTTAATCATAATTAAATCTTAGTTAATTCTTAACTTAACTTAATTATTAATTATGAAAAAACTGACCTATAATAAATAATTTATTTATAACTTAAACCCTAAATTAGTTTATAATTAGAATAATTAAACACTTACTTAATAACTAATTAATAATTAATCCTATACTTAATTAATAATTAATAAAAAATAAACCACGTACGTAATTCATAATTAATTAAAATTAATCTTACTTAATCCAAAATTAATTAAAATTAATTAAAATTAATTTCACTTTTAAAAGATAATTAATTAGTAATTAATCTCCCCTTAATTATAATTAATAAACCTTGTTTAATAATTAATTAATTATTAATTAACTAACATAATTAAAAAATAATTAATTAATAAATCTTTAACTAAATTTTTAATCATTATTAATTAAGTTTTATAAACTATTTCCAAAGTGTTTTAAGTATAAAAACTTAATTTGCAAAAAGTGGACTTTTTAGCAAAACTACATCCATAGTGACTGTCGTTATGGATGCCATAACTAGAAAATGTTACTTAGCTTTCTCTTTTGAAAACTTAACATTGGAAAGCTTACTTACTTTTTCAAATCATAAGTAAGTATTTGTAAAACTAAATAAAACATGAAAGTTGAAAATGGCTTTAATTTTAAAACTAATAACCATAGTTCGCACAAGGATTCTAAATTGTCAAACAGTACAAAGGTGCTAACTTTTCTTAGCTTATTATTACATACACTTGTCTATAGAACATACAAGACAAAAATAAACACAAATAACTTAAAAATCCAAACTTTATTACATCCATAACACATTTGGACTTATTTATCAAGTCTAAGGCAATTTCCAAGCACAAGCATATATAAAATCACATACAAGCATGTAAGTAACCAATAACTAAGCAATATCACATAATAACAATAAACATAAACCAAAGATGTAATTTTCAAAAGGGATGTGAGTTTCTACTCACCAAAATTATGAAAGAAAACCAAAACTTTTTGAAACTTTGAAATAAACTTTAGATCTTGCATTTTTAAAACTAATACTCAATTTTTGGACCTTGACAAAGCAAACTAGGCTCATATATGGTGCTTGGGCTTCGTCTAGAGTGCTTAAGCACGGCCATGTTGGGTTTGAGGGGGTTTTGGACTTATATTTGAAGAAGAAGGTGTGTAGAAAGGAAGAGAGGTATTTAAATAAGTTCAAGAGCTTTTAAAGAGAAAAAGGTGAAATTTTTAAGACTTTAAAAAATATTAAAGCCATTAATAAGCTTTTGAAAAACTTAGAAGATAAGAAGAAGGTTGTAAAAAATGAAATGAAGAAGGAGAGAAAGGAAAGGAATTACTTTTTATAACATTTAAGAAAGGAAATTATCAAATTGCCCCTTAAGTACTTACCCTCCATTAAATTATGAACACATCACCACTTCCACCTCATCCTCCCTCCTTTACATGTTATATGCATGGGTGAATCCTTTTACCCACCATGAAAAATCCCTAAGTGTACTAAGATGTGAAATGATGTGTGACATTTCATAATTCACATTTTTATTTAAATTTTATAAAAGTTGTCACATCCATTTCTTATCATAAGCAAACATATATTTACACATTTACACACTTAATTAAGTACACATTATTTATATTAGTGTGTTGTTAAATATATTACGGTGTTTTATAACCTTTTTAATAACTTTTTGATGATCAAAAATCTGGATTTTTGAAAAAGCTTTCCCGTCACATTTTCTAATTTCCTTTTAACTAATTATTTTTGCAAACATATCTTAAAAATAATTTCACCATTATTAATAATAAATTAAAAGGGTTATTCTTAATTATTAAAACCATTATTTGAATATTTAAAATTAATTAAATATTCACAAATCAAAGCGATAAAATTCCGGGTCGTTACACACTAAATATATGCATCATTCTTATACCCTGATCTTTTGTTATCTCGAGCTCGGCTGTCAATGCTATGTCATCAACTTCATTGTTAGTCGCTGGACCACTTCTACACCCAAACGACATTCATTCAAAGCTCCATCCACAAATAGTATCCAATGAGAAAATGTGACCATATCATTTTCCTCTTCACCATCTCGTGTAGTAAACTCAACGATGAAGTCCGCCAATGCCTTCCATTATTTATCTTCTCAGGATGTTGAGTAATATCATACTTAATTAGTTCAATATTCCATTTCAGCAACCCTCCTGTAGTCTCGGGTCGGTACAATACCTACTTCAAAGGTTGATCCATTAGCACCTTAACCGAATAAGCCTTAAAATACGTTCACAACTTCCTCAACGCAATCAGCAAGCAATAGGCAAGTTTTTCCAACTTTGGGTAATTCTTTTCAACTCCAATAAACCACTTGCAAATATAATAAACCATCCTTTGAATCCTCACCACCTCACATACTAATGCTGTATTTAGTGCATGGACAGACACTGTTAAATAGACAAACAATTCCTCCATGTCCAACGATTTGGATGGAACCAGTGGTGTTTCCTTATGCCTTAGCAATTCTTCAAAGGCATCCTGATATTCCTTATTCCATTCAAAATTCTTCATTCCCTTTTTGAGGACACCAAAGAATGGCATACATTTGTTCGTTGCCTTTGAGATAAACTAACTCAAAGCTGCAATCTTCCCTTTTAAGCTTTGTAACTCCTTCTTCATGGTCAGGGAAGTTACGTTCCTTAAGGTGTTAATCTGCTCTGGATTGGCCTCATTACCCCTTGAGTTGATGACAAACCCTAGAAACTTCCTTGGTGCAACTCCAAAGGAACATTTCAATGGATTTAGCTTCATTCCATATTTCCGTAGTATCTCGAACATCTCCAAAAGGCCATCCAAGTGGTTCCCTGATAGTCGTGACTTCATGAGCATATCATCTACATATACCTTAATAGTTCGTCCGATTTAATTCCTGAACATAGAACTCACAAACCTCAGGTAAGTAACTTCTACTCTTCAGACCAAATGACATGACCCGATAACAATATAATCCCTAATCTATTATAATGCCTATGTGTCCTAATCCTGAACGTGCATTGGTATCTGGTTATGACCAGAATAAGCATCTATAAAATAGAGAAACTCGTGTCCTGTGGTCCTGTATACCAAGTGGTCGATCCTGAGCAAACAGAAATTGTCCTTTAAGCATGCCTTATTCTAGTCTAAATAATCATGCACGTCCGCCACTTTCCATTTTCCTTTTTAACCAACATGGGGTTTGATACCCATTCAAGATACAAAGCATCGCGAAGAAAACCAAGTGCTTTCACGCAGCATATCGCTCTAGACCATGACTGCTTCTCTTCTACTTCACAAGTGAAAACTTTGAGCCTACATTCAGTGCGTGCCACGCTATCTTCGATGATATCCCGCATATATCTGAATATGTCCAAGCAAACACATCCAACTTTTATTGTAGAAAACTGACTAACTCATTCCTTAATCTTTGCACTGAGTCGAGATCCAATCTTAAGAGCCAGAGTAGGATCGTTATATCAATCGAAACATTGATTGTCAGCTCAGTTGGCGCCACCCGCACTTACTCTAACTTCGTCCTGGGATCCATAGACTTATCAAAATTACTATGGTTCTCAAGCTAGGGCTTGGACTTTAATTGCTATACTTCGTAATTCTTAATGCAGAAAGCCCTCTCTATATACTTGCCTTTATCATGTCGCTTTGTTTCTGTCAGCTCAGCGATATAACATTCCCCTCCAGTGCTTTGTTCTCCTCTAATTGATTCAACCCCATTCAAAGTGGGGAACTTGACCATTAAGCACCAAGGAGCCAGTGCTGTCCTAAAATCAGCAAGGTTCGGATGGCCCAAAAAGGTGTTAAACATCGAGTACTCATCCACTATTACAAACTTCTAAATTTTCACTGCCTTGCTGTTTTGTTCACCTAACTCCACGGTTAAATCAATTGTTCCAATCGGTTGGTTTTCCTCACTAGCAAATCCTTGAATCCTGGATTTACAAGGCTTAACATCCTTCATACTAATTTTTATCTGATCAAATGTTCTTTTAAACAAAATATTTATTGAACTTTAACTATTCACTGAGACCCGATGTACCATAGCTGAGCCAACAACCACCGTACTCATAATGGGATCAAAAGTTTGTGCTTTTAACGTATCAAAATCCCTATTCCTAAACACAGTATCATCCATTACCATCTTTTGCTGTAAGCATATCCGTAGCTCTAACACCATCCACATGCCATATGTACTTAAACAAGTACTGCCTGGGATCATTGGTCTTATTGTACGATGACCTGGTAAACTTCTTGTGATACTCCGCCCTAAAAATATTCTTTGTGAGTGGAGTTCTGCTTAACGTAGAACCCCAATACTCATTCTTCCAACATTTATTTTCCTCCATCAACCGCTTGATCATATCTGCTCTTCTTTAGCTTGGTACTCCAAAAGTTGACTGTTAAGAACTACGTCGAATGCTTGGTTCTACAAACGATCTCGGTTTGGTCATTGACATCTAGGTTCTCCAGTCTTAGGGAGAACCGATTCTTTAGCTCTTTTCTAACATCTGATTGGCTCCATAGCGGTTGTTTGCACACCTGCATCATGAACTCCAACATCCAATTCATAATCCTCAATATCATGTTATAGATCATCCTCGGAATCAAATGGGTCAACTGCCTCAGCTCCCTGCCCCACTAAGGGCCTTGGCATCATCTTTGTATCGACTGAATGTGACCGATACTGATCTGAATCACCTTAGAGGGAGCTCTCCAACTTCCTCTAGCAATTGTCCCTACTACTGCAATAGTTGTTTCCTTCTGCTTTTTTTTCCATATCTTTTGAGGAGAAGCAGGCGAGTTCACTCTTCAGATCCAGTAGGTGAAGTCTCCCTCCTGCTCCTCTTGGTTCTCTATGACTATTGGGTCAGCAAAATTATGCTAGCATCCATCTTTTCTAATCGAGCCTTTTGACTATTAGCTATTTTCTAATTCATTCTACCGTCGTCTTATCAAACTCCACTCTCGTGAATATCTTCTGAGGAGTAGATGGTCCTGCCAATGCTGTTGCCGGTAGGTTGCTAACTTCCATATGATGAGAAGCTCCTTCATCTGCACTATCTACCGCTCCAAATTTACCATATTTTGTTGATAGTTCCATTGATTCCAATATGCAAATTGTTCAAATCCTTTGATGAAAACCTTCTAGATCTAACCTTCGGACACTCCAATCCATAAGAGATAGCTAGATCTATACTTGAGAAATTCCTTTCTTAGTAAAGGCACCAAAATAATGAGCTGGATACTGCTGCAACACCCAAAAGTGAATTTAAATGCATATATTTAGTAAATAAAAGTACGAACATAGAGAAATTTTTATAGCAATTTGACAAATCTAAGGCCTACATCCACTGTATAGTTATTGATTATGGATTTTAGTTAGAAGTACAAAGGTTTCACTGATCTAACAGCCAAGAACAGTGAAAATAGCTTCCGTAATGACAAGGGCCGAGTAGAGAGAGAAGAGAAGAAAGCAAGTGCTGAAAAGTCTTTTCCAAATGCCATAGTGCTGTATTTATGGGGAAATTCAAATAGAATCGCCAGATCTCAATATGCGATGAATAATTTCAGATCCAAAAATGTAGGAGAGAAAGATGAAGTGTCTAAAGTTGAAAATTCATCTTGATGCTGGCCAAAAGTAGTTGGTACTGACCTAAATTTATGGGGGAAGATTGCTCTAGCTTTTTCCCCTGGTCTACTATCGTTGATCCATCGTGCTTCGAGCACTTTTCTTTGGAAATCATGTTTTTTAGAGGTTATGATATTTTTAGTACTTTTCTTCTTTCCTACAAAACTTCCTTAGAGTTTTTCAGCTACTCCTTGAAAATGCCTCTTAAGATGATCACCTAAGCCATTATTCCAGAAGCCTATTTCTGAAGCTAACTAGGGCCTAAAAATTACTCGGTACCAAATAGAAAATGGTTTGTACTGACCTATTTCCTGGATTCCAAATGATTCTCCAATCTCTTGAGACCATTTTTATTATTCTTCTAAGCAAGTTCCCAAGTCCTTGAATTATTTCGCTTTTGCCTTCACATCTTGATTCATTTGAAAGCTGCTTGGTTAAAAAGTTAAATAACAATAACTATAAATATTATATTATACATATTCATTAAAAAATGTATAATTGAATAATATAAAATTAATTAAAATGTTAATTAATTAAATTAATAAAATAAGATATAATAAATAATATTAATATAAGATTATACATAAGACCATTATATAAGTTAATTAAACTATAAAAGTCATATAATAGTCAAAACTTATATAGTATGAATTTAGAATAAATGATGAAACAACAAGAAACTCTAATTAGATTTAAAGAATAAAAACATATATATATATATATAGAGTACATATACTATGATTTTCAATGTGTTTAACACTTATTCACAAGGGTATTTCATAAGAAATACATTATTTCATAAGTCTATATCACTCAAATAATATATTAAAGACTATGAATCTTTAATATAAAGTAGTTATCTACCATTTATATATAAATATATTATTTGCATACTCCTTAGTTGTTGAGCTTTCCTCGAGCTAGAGATGTTATGTATAGTACTATTAATATATAGAATTAATGAGGTAGGAAAACTGCACATGTTTATTGAGCTTTCCTCAAGGTATGTACATTATACATAGGTCGTCACAAAATGGTAGGTACGAGTGAATAATCTCTCTTTATTTTTTGAGTTTTCCTCAAGATAAAGATGTGATTAGGACAAAGACCACAAGGTTAGGTATTGTATATGATACAACAAATAAGGAGTTATCCCTCTTATAAGAGACTATGATTTGTTGAGCTTTTCTCAAGGTCAGATTCCTAAGGCGTACGAGTCATAAGAAAGTTGAAAGATTTATATGTTTCGTATTAGGGTTTTGAGAAACATAAAAGTCTAGTGGGAGCTTATTAGTAAAATTAAATATAATGTTTAACCTCACTAATATTATAAGAACATATATTATGAATAATGTCCTAATCTACTAAGTTAAAATTTGCAAAAAATGTCTACACCCAAATTCTTTTTCTAAAAACGACAAACTCACCGGACCAAACTACATAGACTGGTTAAGGCAATAAAGATAGCACTAACATACAAACATCCATGCTCATCAATAATCGAACCTCCAAAGCAAAAACTTGATGATAATGTGGACCTCGAATTACACATGGCCTATAACAAGTGGGTCATGGACCTTGAAATCGCCCAATTTTACATGTTGTCTATGTTAGACAAACCATTGCATAGACAGCGCGAGAACATGAATATCAATCAAATTCTTGGTAGCCTTAAAGCTTTGTTTGGGAACAGTCTTGTTCCGTAAGTTACAAACTTATGAAGAAATTGTTCAATATGAAATGATGAAGAGCATGAAGGCGGATGATTACATTCATATAATGAAAGGCTATATTGATATATTTTCTCAGTTGGACGTGATGATAGGCAATGAGTATTGAGTGGATATGATCCTATAGTCTCTTACTCCTTAGTTTGAGCCATTTATATTAAAATGCAATATGAACTAGTTGAACGTAAGTCTCATGTAGCTCCTTAATATGTTGAGCTTAGCCTAGTCTTCATCCAAGGATAAGGGCGTAGTACTCACGTCTTGGAAACACTTCATCTTCGAAAGGTGCGAAGAAGCAAAAAAGGGTTAACGAGAAGAACAAAACGACTACACCAGTTGATAGGGGTGAATGTTATAATTGTCACAAGAAGATTCACTAGAATCGGAACTATTTGGAGTACTTAAAGATAGCCAAGGGGAAGAAATAGAATAGTTTTGTTGCTCCTATAGGTATATTTATTATTCAAAATATTTTGTAGCCAATAAATTATCTTGGGTTTTAAATACTTGATTTGGAACTCACATCTGTAATTCGTTATAGGGACTTAGGAATAGACGTCATGTGGCAAAAGGATAAATGAGGCTACAAGTTGTTGATGGACCACTAGTAGATGCAATGATAGTTGGGGATTATAATTTATCTTTGCCAAATAGATTGGTTTTAATATTTAATAATTGCTATTATGTAAAAGACTTTATTTGTGGCATTTTTTCTATATCTAGATTATTTGAGACTGGATATATGTTTCACTACATTAATAATGTTATTAACTTTATGTAGATGGTGATAAAGTATGTGATGGTATTTTGGATGATGACATTAATGTAATTAATACTAATTATGTCTTTGCCATGAATAAATCTTCTAATATTGACAAACATAATATCTTTTGCATTGTAGGCTAGGTAATAAAAATGAGAATTGTAACGAACCATAATTTAATCACTTTGAACTTGAATACTCAATATGTTTTTAAATAATTAAATAATTAATTTTATATCTAAAATAATTTTTTGGATAAAACGCCTCCAATGGATTTTTAAAACTGATGTAAAATGTTAGTTTAAAGACGGTTCGAGTTAAAAGGGGTTAGGGGTACCGATTTATTTAAGAATAAGTTTGCCTAATAAACCAAATGAGAATGATTACTTAAGAAAAGAATTTGCCTAATAAAACATAATAGTATAATTACTTGCCTAGTAAAACAAGAAAGAATTAATAACCTTTCCTAATAAAACAGAATAGTAGAATTACTTGTCTAATAAAACAGAATAGTATAATTACTTATCTAATAAAACAAGGAAGAATTATTAACCTTACCTAATAAAATAGAATAGTATAATTACTTGCCTAATAAAACAAAATAGCATAATGATTATTATATTCCACACAGATGGTTGCCATTGGACCAAAATCTGGTCGAATCAGGTTATGCCATGCACATGGTTGCCATAGGACCAAAATCTGGTCGAATCAGGTTAGGCCATAGTTGATAAGGAGGATTCCTATTGGACCAAAATGTGGTCGAATCAAATTAAGCCATAAGGATGCTTTCTATTGGACCAAAATGTGATCGAATCAAATTAGGCCATAAGGCTGGTTTTTGTTGGATCAAAATCTGGTCGAATCAGGTTAGGCTATAGGAAATTACTGAAGTACCCTTCTCTTCACCTATAAATAGCAAAGTCCATATCTCATTTTAATTCATTCACAAACTAAAGAAAAAAAACTAAATTCAATATCAAAGGCAAAGTATTCCAAGTCTCCAGCAAAGCAAATAAGATGTGAGTATATTCCTTGTTTTCATAGTTTAGTGAGTATAACTTATTCTAGGGTATAATTTAATTATTTTACACTGAGTGTAATCTTAATCTCTTTCCTTTAACTCATTCACATTTTAATAAATGTTGTGCTAACTATTGATTGTAAATTGTTAATAATAATGGTTCTGTTATTATTCTTCTAATTATTCTTGTTTGGTTGTTTGATTTGTGCTCGGCCAGTTTATGAGCAATAAACTTGACGTTTAGTTAAAGTGAACTTACACAACCTTTTAACTTAGGATTAACATTTAATGATTTTTTGCTTAAAAGGAAATAAAACCCCATTTAGCTCTCTCATTTGATTAAGAGGGAGCGTCACCCCTCTTGGTCGTATTTTCCTTTAAAGAAGATGGGTTTAAGTTATGATTTTAATGGAAGTTTTCAATCTTGGTTTAAAGTATTTTAATGGAGCTTTGAAATTTATATAATGATTTAAATGGGTTATTTATGGAAAGTAAGTAGTCCTATACTTGGCACTAAATGTCGATGAGTAGATTGGTCCTCTATTTGTGAGATCTAGAACCGAAGTGTTTAGGCAAGGCTAGGAGCAACCTGTGCCCTGACTTACCTTGCTTTGTTTTTGGACGAGGGACAGAGTACGTCGAGAATATCAGAAACGTGAAAAGTGTGGGAGATTTGATTTCCATAAACGATCTTTATAATTATGATGGTATGGAAAACATTCGCCTTTCTTGTAGACTATTGTTTTTGACCCATTTAAGTATGCTTTTGAGATATGAAATCCTCCCAAATGTTTTGTAAATATACTTATACCAATGAGATAATTATATGGATATTTTCCAAGCATTGAAAGGTATAAGATTTAATTTCCATAAACGATCGTTTTGTTATCCCCGATAATTGATATCTTAAATATCAATTTCGATACCCTTCTTCCTTTTGTTTTTGTTTCGTCAATCTAATACGATTTGTTACTCATTTAGAGCATTGATATCCTTTATTGGAAATGACTAAATAAAGAGCGAGTGAGGGCCAAGCTATGTAGGGTTGCTTCCATTAGGGTATTTTCACATCTACTCTAGATTGGTTTCGGTTGTATGCTCACTGTAACAACCCGGGGTTTTGCGCCGGTTGATTATCGTCATTAGACGATTAATCTGCTAGCTAATTACTATGGGAGTTTTTAAATCAGGTTGTAATTCTTTTAATAATTTTGTTAAGGGTTATGCGGGCTTTAAATGCAATTTAAGCCCATGTTTCTTTTTGTGCTTGAGCCGTGTTATATCAAAATATTCAGACCCGTTCTTCCACCCCATTCATTCTCTTCGCAAGCCCTAAATTAATAAAACGAACGAGAAAAAAAATGGCTGCTAGGGTTTTGGATTTTGAATGATTCTCGAAGCCTTGTCCGACTTCGTGCAAATGCGAGATGAGTGGGGGAAAGGAAAGGGGAACTGCGACCCTCAAATTCGTGCTCTTCGAACAAAGGTGAGTGACACTCACATCTAATTCAACCCTATGCTCGGCAGTTCGATTTTGTTTTGTTGTTGATTGTTTCACTAATGATTCCTTCTTGACTTCGGCCATTTGACCTTGTTTCGTTGATTGATGTTTTCTCTGAC
Organism: Allium fistulosum; assembly: GCA_030737815.1. Lineage (NCBI taxonomy): Eukaryota > Viridiplantae > Streptophyta > Magnoliopsida > Asparagales > Amaryllidaceae > Allium > Allium fistulosum. Next base: position 812,096,229 of record CM060901.1, on the reverse strand, counting down.
TTTATTGTGCCGATGAGGTTATGGTTTATATATGGTTCAAATTTCTAATTTTGTGTTTGTCTGATTGTTGCTTGACTTCACCTCGGCCATTAGATTTTGTTTTGATGCTTGATATACATTACTGACTTTTGCAATTCACTTGAATAACACGGTTTTGAATTCGAACTTGATTTTGGTTTCGTGAATTTCTCTTTGTGCTTAGTGAACTTCGGCCTTCGTGGTTGAACTCGCTACTGCTGGTGACTTTGTCATCACTGCTTTGACTCTTCATTGACCCTGTGCAATTGCTTTCTGTGTGCTAGTTGACTTTGACATGATTTTTCATATCTGTAGCTTACTTGACTTTGGCATTGCTTTGAACTGTAGTCATTAGTTGTCTGGTGGCATTTGGTCTTGATGTTGTACTTGATTCAATCGAGTCTGGTACCTTTTGTAGCATTGTTTCTTCATGAGTCCACTATCCTTGGCTTAATGAACTATTTATAAATTTGGGCTTGTGGTCATCCTGCTTTGCTTGATTTTGTTCACTGTATCATTGTAAGCCTATTGGTTCATCACTGTTTATATGTGTACATCAGTGTATGCATTAAGTGGTTGCCTCGAGCTGCTGTCTTCACTGCAATCATATTGTCACTATACGTTGGGTATGAGCTTTGCCTCTATTTGATAGATGTCTGCATGTTGTCTAGTTAACTAGTCACTGCATTGCATTGAACTTTGTTGACATGTGCATTAAATTAGCTCTGAATCGATATCGTATATGTGAGTGCACTTGTTCATCTCTGTTGACATAGGCCTTGACATTTTTGGGATGAAACTGTTGATCCATGATTTGAATTTGACTGTGCGATCTGCATTGTTGTACTCCTGTTGGTTCCATTCCACATAAATGTTCTTGCATGTATATATAATCATTGAGTTGCTTTGAGTCTGGAGCTTGTTAGTTGCATCCCTTGAGTACTTGTCTGGTTCATGCCTTGATATTGACTATTGCATTGCTCCATGTATATATATGCATTAACGTATGTATATATGTGTTTGTTATTGCACTTAGATCTCTCTGGCTTGTTTCCACTTTGCCTGTGCTCTGGTCTTTGACTTGTGAACTGCCTTTGTTGTTGTCATTTGCTTAGAGGCAGTTTGCGTTCATTTGTTATGTCTTAATCATCTTGAACTGTTGGCATTTCCATGATTCTGGATTATCTTGAAGTCTACATGTGAGTTGTATGCATATGTGTTACTTTAATTTTGAAGCTGCTTTCAAGCTCGAATATAGTTTGTATCAATGCCTTTGTGCACTTGGTCATCCGAGCCTTCGTGTTTTGCATTGAGTTGAGTTGCCTTTCAGTTTTTGTTGTACATATATGCATTCGATTTGAGGCCTGCTGCATTATTGCTTGATTCAGTCTTGAACACTACATCCTTGAATATGTATGTGTATTTGATGTTGTTTCACTGGTCTGGTTTCATGCCATTACTGTCATTTAGTCTGATTTATTCTCGATTTCTTGTATCACTTGTGTGCACTTCTGTGTTGTACTGATTTGATATTTGGTTCAATTTAGTTTGGTTCACCTTGAACTTGATCTCGAGTTGGTGCCATTTGCTTTTGATTTATCGAGCTTTTGTGTATTTCATCACTGTAGTGTTTGCAGTTGTGTTGAGTCATGATAGCCGTGACTTGACCTCTGCAGTTTCGACTTATTGCAGTATTTGGTGTTGTGATGATATCAAATGCTGTAGTGGCGAGGCAGTACACGCGAGCATGTACTATAGCCCTATCAGAATTGACGTTTTAATTGATATTTCAATTTATGTGTATTTACTGTTGCATTTCTGTATGTGCTTTGAGTTATGGTAGCAGTGACCTGAACTGTTGGCCTTTGGTTTGAATTTACTGTTGCATTTCTGTATGTGCTTTGAGTTATGGTAGCAGTGACCTGAATTGTTGGCCTTTGGTTTGAATTTGCTGATTGGTTGTTTAACACTGTTTCGTGTTATATCTACCGTTATTTGATTCTCTTATTGAAGGGTTGGATATAAGAGATTTATTGTGACTGTCGTCTATTTGATTATTTAATTATTATTGCTTCCGTGCATTAATAAATGAGTTTGAATTAGACTGACCCGTGTATTATTTTCTTTTGAATTTAATACTCGGGTCAGACCGAGTTATTTCAGGTTGTTGATATCTTGCTCTGGGTTGCTGCTTGAGCTATGAAGTCTCTTCATATCTTTTGGAGTAGTCGTCGTCATAGTATAGGATGATATGTATTCATGTATATTATTTATAATAATGTACTTGTATATGTAACTTCCAGTGTCGACAGTTGTAGTTGTATCATATGTATTGTATCACATGTATTGTAACTGCTTTCAGTTATATATATATATATATATATGAGATTTTATATTATCTGTGTTCCGCATTTAGCTTATCTATGTTATTATTATATATGTTGTCCTAAACTATTATGAACCATCGTAGTTCGTTTTATACTTGTTAACGCTTAAAATTGAACGCTAACACCCGGTGTGTGTAGTAATGTTGTGAAAGCACCACCCGTGATAGGGGAATAAGAAATAAGCAATAAAATAGCAGAAAACAGTAAAAAACAGCGATTTATAGTGGTTCGGCTTAAGATCGAGCCTACGTCCACTTTGAATTCCTTTATTGCTGATTTTGGTTACAAGATGATACAATGCACTTAAAAATACAATATATTTTGGTTCCTAAACACTTTAGACTAGTAGCTCAAGCTTTGATGTAGAAGATCTCCTCAAATTCATGTTGAATGTGGTAGATTTCTTTCAAAGCTTGTTGTAGTGTTTTGAATGTTTGGAGTTCTTCAAGTGTTGAATGAGTTGTGAATTCTGCAGAGTAACGACGCTTCAGAGAATGATCCGAAAAATTCCCCTCGTTGTTGGAGTTAGGGGGGTATTTATAGGAGTGATTCTGGGCGGAATTTAATCATACAAGTACTAAGTCGTCTACGACATAAGGTAGGTCGTAGGTCGTGGGTCGGCGACGACATAGGGGATCCGACTTATTTTAGTTGTATTTGGTTCTTTCTGAGCGAGTTATTTAGGTCGCGTACGACCTATTATGAGTCGTAGGTCGTTGGGACAGCTTCTGTTAGTTAGGTCGCCAACTTCTCAACCCGATAGGTCGTAACTTCTTAGGTCGGTAGCCCTTAGGTCGGCAGCTCTTAGGTCGGCTGCTCTTAGGTCGGCTGCTCTTAGGTCGGCAGCTCTTAGGTCGGTTGCTCTTAGGTCGGCAGCTCTTAGGTCGGCTGCTCTTAGGTCGGCTGCTCTTAGGTTGGCAGCTCTTAGGTCGGTAGGTCGCGAATCAAAAGAGGGTTAACATTTGCCCCTCGAAGTATACGCCTAAGTCGTAGGTCGTGTGCTTCGATTTTCTTAGCTCGCTCTTTTGTTAGGTCGTGAGCGACTTAAGATAAGTCGTAAGTCGTAGATCGTGGGTCATGGATCGTGTGTGTCGATTCGCATTTCACTACCCCAGTGTATAAATAGCTTAGGTCGTTCCCTCTTTCACTTCACCTGTTCTATCATTCCGTTCAGCCATTAGCAAGTACTCGAGCTCTCGAAGACAAATTTCAGATTACTCGACCGTTAATCGTCTCCATCATCATATTTCGTAAGTGAATCCAACCAATATTCAATCATGACCATCATCGAATCGCGAGTCCCTTATTTGTCGTCCCTAGTCCAAGTTTGTATACTATGCTCCATCATGACTTCCTTTAGTTGCTAGGTCATTGTGATTTCTCGAAAATACTGCAGCATACTGGTTTTATGATGGATTTGGGATGATTTGGTGATGTTGTGAGATGTGATGAGAGAATGTGGCCTAGGGTTTTTTATGGGGGATAGTTCAAGTTTATTGGGTTTATGGATCTCGAGTTGGCGAATTACTGAACTCCTCAGTGGAGAGGGAGGAGATTGGTAAAGGGAAGTGAGGCTTTGGTTCAAACAGGAAATAGCTTGAGATTCCTTCGGAGACGACCTAAAACATTCACGATCTAACAGCTTGTTCGGTTCAGGAGTTCCTGCGACTTAACTGATTTGAATGACCCAACTTTCTCTGCGACCTAATTAGCTTGCGGCATAGGCCTTAGCTCGTGGCATTACGACCTAGGGCCAATGACTTAACTTTAACTCGTTGCATATCCTTTAAGTCGTGGACGACTTAACTTGCACATTGTGACCTGAGGAGTTTCCGACCTATGCTAGGTTGTGAGCGACCTAGGACTTTGAACAATTTAACGACCTAATTTCTGCAGCATAGACTCTAGGTCGCAGCCGAGTTAGAACTTGACATATTTGCATAGCCTTGAACTTTGAACTTTTTGACTTGAATTCTTGACTTGAATTGCCGGGATAAACTGCTTAAACTTTGAACTGTCTGGGCTTTAAACTTGTTTAAACTTCCCTACAGATTATCTCTAATGCTAACAACCTATTAAACACAATATTTGCAGAAAACCGGGACGAATATACAGCCATTGACTGCCCACATCAAATGACAGATTAGTTAACAAAGAAAAATCCACTCAAATGAACTGTGTGAATGAAATGCTGTAAACCAATCAATTCAAGTGAAGTATTAAAGCAAAACTAAAATAGTTAACTAAAGCTGACTCGTTTATATTAACACTACACTTGAGTTTTAAACTAACAAATCCTGAAATCTCAAATCGACCAACTGTTAATTAGTTTAATTCCAGTTATGTTTGCTTGTTATTTTTATTAGTTCTGCATAGCACTTCACACTTTTTAGGAAACGTGCACCTTCACATTTGAACATCCGGTTGCTTATGTAGAATGGCTTCTCACCAAGAAGAAGTAACAGTTCAAGCTGGATAGGCTATCCCTATTCCTGTTCCAGTAGCTAATCCTCCAGAAACGATCTCGACCACTTTAACATATAAATTTTTCCGCCAACTGTGTACTCAGTTCGGCATTGCTGAAACGGATGCCATACTGCTTGAGAGAAGCGACACTGCTGACCTACCACCTCATGGTTTCGTTGCCGTTAATCGCCAAATGTGTATGAACGGAGCCATTCTTCCTTTTAACGATTTCCTTCAGCAGCTTCTTCTTCGATTGTCTATTTCTCCCTTTCAGTTACATCCCAATGGTTACGCCATCCTGATGGGACTATGTGTGTTATTCAGGAGGACGCTGGATCGTCTTCCAAGTTTTGACGAAGTTTGTTATCTGTGCTCATTTGCAAAAAATAAAGACCATCCTTCTATCACAGTCGTGAGAAGTGCTAGGAACCGCAAGCTGATCATTGGTCTTCCTGACAGTGTTCACGGGTTTCTAAGTCAATTTTTCTACGTTCGGTGTCCTCCGTGATTTTATGCTATCTGGAGAGTAGGAAGTATGATCATTTATCTTTTTTCCTTTCCTTATGTTTTCTGAACTTTTCGAAGCCCGGGTTGTCAAGTGTTAACTTCGCTCTTTACTTTTTTCAGCGCTTCCTCCTCCTTCCAGGGATTCTGGTCACAAATCAACTTTTGAAAGGCTTATGGCCTTGCTAGTTGGGGAGAGGAGTATCCAATTTCTATTAAAAGACGAGTTTTTTCATCAATTTGGACTCTTACATCCTTCCCGTTCTATTCAGCCACAAGAAGTCCCTGATTCTCCAGCTAAGGCATCAGATGCCCCAGCTCCTGCCGAAGAACTTATACCGAAGGAACCTACCACAGAGGCTTCTCTGGTGAAGTGTTCTACTTCTACTGACGTTGTGGGGCCATCCAGCAAGCTAACACTCTCTCCAGTTATTGAAGAGGAGGAACCTCCCCAACGCTCCGAGAAGGCAGCCGATGAAGAAGTTAAAAAAGAAAGTTCCGCTCGGCATGATGGTGAAGACATTTTTGGTGATTTAAGTGATCTAATGGTGACTTCACGCGAGCTTTTTAAAGATGATGTCATCAACGCTAAAGTTTCCTCTCCAGTGATCGAAGCGACATCTGCTTTGCGATCACTCTCGTTGTCCCAAGAGTTCACTCCTGTCGCAAAATCCGATATGATTCCTACGACGAAGAGTGGTTTGTAGTCTGACGCGCATAGTTTGCATGCCACACACACTTAGAATTTTTAGCACTTATACACACTTAGCTTCTCCAATTTGAAGATTTTTAAGACTTGTCTTTTCTTCAATTTCAGGTTCTTCGATGGGGCGAAGTGGCTCATATTATGATGACTTTCAGTGCTTTGGAGGCGTGACACTTATGACCACAGACGCTACCTCCCCATTCGTAGAGAAATTGACGAGGAGCGAGCGGTTAGAAAAGCTCGAGAGAGACAAGCTTATGAAGAGCAGCAAAGAAGAAGGGATGATGACTCCCACAAACGAAAATCTTACGACACTAAAGGGAAAAGTCATGCTGCCGAAGACCCGAGTAAACGGGTTAGACTTTGTGAAAAGGACACGTCCAAAATCTATGAAAAGACCACTGCTCCTACTTCTCTTGATATCCCATCCGGCTCTCCTGCCTTAAAGAAATCTGACATCCAGTCGATTATCAGCCGGCCTCAATATCAAGTCAAGGACGCCCCTCCAACACTTCAAAGCCGATTTCCGAATGGGTGTCTAAAAGGGGTGCGTTTCGACTTGGACTTGGTATTGATCGATAAGTAAGCTATGCTTAGAAATCTTGATGTTGTTAAGCTTGATATTGAGAGGATGTCCCAATGGCAGAAACTTGTTGATGAACTCCAAAGAGTCAATCATATGAATCTTGAAGCCATGTTGACTATGGAGAACGACAAGACAGAGTGGGATAAAATTTGCAAACAACACGATGCAGAGATGGCGAGCATTGCAGATGACAATGCGAGACTTGAATCCGAAGTCAAAAAACTTAAGGAAGATCTCACCACTTCTTCTGCATCGCACTCTCAAAAGGAAGAAGTCTTTCAGAAACAAGTGAGAGATGCTCACGCTGCTCAAAGAGATGCTGAGCTGAAACTTGAGGCCGAGCAGCTTATTACTGAAAATTATCACAATGACACCGTCCAGCTGCGGGAAAAACTCACCTCTCAAGATTTGGAAATTATAAGGCTGCAAGCTCAGTTATTGAAGACCGAAAAAGAGCGTGATGAAGCCATCGCTGGAAAGGAAGCAGCCGAGCATTCGCACGAAGCGACGAAGGCTAATGTTAGCTCAACTCTATTTGATTTCTATCTTCATAGCGTTCTGGGCGCGGAAGCCTCTCATTCTTGGGCCCGAAGTATGAGATCACTTTGGCTGAAGTATGGGAGGTCGCGATTGATATGCTCGGCGGCGCCGGCTATGATGAGGCGGAGCTTGAGGCACACTATTTTGATGACGAGACTCGTGCCGCTCTTGCTAGAGGAAAAGAGCAACTTGCTGAATCTAGAGTTGAAACAGTGGCAGGGGAGCATCTGGAAAAGAAAATATCTCTAACTGCCCCTGTCCATACTTTGACTTCTGCCGACGCTGATATCGTCGGTTCTAGCTCTTACTCCCCAGCTCCTGCAGAAACTGAGGCTAAACCCGTCACCACCGAATCTCCCCTTACTCAAATTGAGGAGAAGAGCCAGGAAGACATCGAAGCTGAAAAATTTGAAATTGAAATGATAAAACCGACTTCTGTAGGAAACTTCGATTCAGATCTGGCTCAAGTGGATTATTCATTCGATTCAATTGAACTTAATGAATTTCTCGCTTATTACTTAAGTCCCGACGATCCAATATCTTCTCTTTTTTCGGGGAGTACTGATTTTAACTTCTTTTCTTCTGTAGCGGAAGCACCAAGCGCTGCGCACACTTCCCCTCTTCCAGCTGTTCCTCCTCCAACTTTTCAAGTTACTCCGACTTCTCAGCTAGGATCGCAAGAAGAACAGATAGAAGCCCTTCGAGGCTTGGAGGATCTGCCCGCTTCGCAAGAACAGAAGGCGGAAGATCTTGAGGACAGCGAGAAGACTCCGAAGCAGTCTCTTGATGATAACACAAAACTCTCTGTGCTGTTTACTCCGGGAAGCGAGTCTTCTTCGAAGAGGAAAGGGAAGCGTGCTATAAGGAAGAAGAAGAAAAGCACTTCAGTTGGAGAAGACAAAGCAGAAGAAGATCCGACCACTCCTCCTTCTCCTCTGGCCCCGACCCGCCCACAACGGCTTCCAAAACTAGTTATCAAGCCGGGGAAGAGCTCGAAGGGTGGCGGGAAGAAGGAATGATAAGCCGGACTTTTATGCTTCTTGATTTGCCTTTTGCATGTATCGACCGGAGATTGTGTGGTTACCGGTTCCCGCTTTTTTGAGATCTTCACATGTAAAGAATTTTCATAGTATTAAATAAAATAATTCTTTTACTTATACAATTTCATCTGTATGTAGGAACGTATTTATTTCTCATTTTAGTGTAGAATAAACGATTCTTTTTACTTGTACAAACTTTTTGTCTGTGTTTGAGACTACATTTATTCCACATCTTTTTTTTGCGTGATATTGTAATGAACTTGTGGTATGTGTTTGAATACTACTTTTATTGATGTAGTTATCTTGTGTGATATCGCCCCTATACCACAAGTGCATTGCAATATCTTTCACTTTGATGAGACTTGTACTCTTATTTTAGAGAATGACTATTTCATTTTGAGAGAAAAATTATTCTGCTTTAATGGAGCATGTCACATTTTAGGAGAAGTTTTTATGCTTCAACCTTCGAAAATGGTCACTTCATATTTTTAGGAAGAATTTTTCAAGATGAACGAGTTATTCTTCTTTTAAGAATTGAAGTGTGCCTTCAAAGAGGGCTTTTCTTTTTTATTTGTTGTGCCTTGTTAGAGGGCTTTTTGTTTGGCTCGCTTGAAATTACTTTCTCACAATTGAATGGACCCACGTGGCAGACACAAACTGTCCGGTCAGATGTTCGTTTGTATGAACGATTGCGACCAGTTAGCAAGAGTCTTGTTCCTTCTGCTTGGGAAGGTGCCCCTACAGTAGTTCCGTCAACTTTATTGTTTGAGAAGAGCATTTTATTCTTGGGATGTGCCTCCGAAGAGGTCTTGTGCCTCCGGAGAGGTCTTGTGCCTCCGTAGAGGTCTTGTGCCTCCGGAGAGGTCTTGTGTGCCTTGGGGAAGGTCTTCTGCCTCCGGAGAGGGCAGTATGTGCCTTTGGGGAAGGCTTGTGCCTCGTAAGAGGGCTTGTGATGCCTCGGGAGAGGTCTTCTGCCTCCGAAGAGGGAAACGTGCCTCCGAAGAGGTCTTGTGCCTCCGGAGAGGTCTTTATTTGATTGCCTGAAAGTTACTTTCTCACAGTTAAATGGATCCACGGGGCGGACGCAAGTTATTTAATTGGGTGTTCGTTCGCACAAACGATCGCAATTAGTTAACAAAGGCCTTGTGCCTCGGTGGTTCCAACAACCTTTTTGTTGACAAGAGCACTTCCATTTATTGGCGTGCCTCCGAAGAGGGGTTGTGCCTTCGTAGAGGTCTTTTATCCTCCGAAGAGTTGCGCCTCCGAAGAGGTCTTGTGCCTCCGAAGAGGGCTTTTGTTGATTGGCTCGCCCATATCTCTTCATTGTTTGCTCATTAGTGGTCCCCTGTTATTGTCTCCAAGCCCGTGTTCCTTTCTTTTGCAAGCAGTTTGCTTTGTCCGACGGAGTGTACTTCACTGTTAAGTGATTTCACGGGACATGCGCAAGTTATTTAAATAGATGTCTGTTTATACAGACGATCGTAATTAGTGAACAAGTGTCTGGTTCTTTTTCTTTGGAAAAGTGTCCCACTGGTGAAATCACCAACTTTTTGTGTGAAGTTCATCTTATGTTGGATTAAATTTGGAACTTTTTGTGGCCTGAAATTCGTTTATTGAGTGATTTGCGGGGCTCACTTGGCCTTGTGACTAGTTAGCTTTGTTTTAATGTCCTGCAATATTAAATCGATATTTTAGCAATACATTTAGAGTATTTACACATCGAAATGAAACAGGCATTATATAACAATAAAGAGTACAGAGTTTATAGTTTTTAATTGTTGAATCACACTGATTTCTTAGCGGTTTACAATACGAAAGTTATACATCCACCATCATTTTACAAAGTTAAGCAATGCTGTTAAGTAAAAAATGGATGCAAGTGATTGTTGTTCCAGAGTTTCCGGATTGAATTCCAATTTCCACTGGATTCGTAGTTTTGGATTCATATGCCAGAGAAAGTGAAAGATGCCCTAGCTGCAGTTTTGTGGGTAGTTAGCAGTCATCCCAACTCCCGCCTACTGGGTATGGACCCCCTATGACAGCATTAATGACAAGCTTTTTGGATTCTTGCACTGCAGTGTTGTTGCGAGAACCAGATTGATGAGTAGGATGTTGTTGCTCATGAGTGGATGAGGTTGGATCGACGCCGGTTTTCTTCACATACTGTTGGAGTTTACCCTGCTTCAGCAATTCTTCAATCACATTTTATAACTGGCGACATTGGTCAGTGTCATGGCCGGGTTGATTGTGAAATCGGCAGAATTTCCCATTACGCACTACACCTCTTCCCATCTGAGGTGGCTTAGGATACTTGACAACATCCTTTGTTGCGAAGAAGATATTTCCCGGTGTATCAGTTAAAGGAGTAAAATCTGAAGGACTAAAGCGGTGTAGTTTCTTCTCATTCTCCCGCTTCTTTCCTCCGTCATTTTCCCTTTTCTGGTTTCCAGATTCTCTTTTGTTAGAGGCTACACCGTTATTCTTGATTTCAGCAACAACCACTTTCGCTGGCATGGAGAGGCTTTCTAGGCGCATGAATTCGTCGGCCTTTTTATAGAACTTCTCAAGTGAATACGGTTCTTTCATTTTTAACCATCTTCCGAACTCACTCGATTTGTCGATGGCTCGCATTAATTAAGTCAAAATCATACGCGGTTCCGCATTATCTACTTCGGCCAAAGCTACATTGAAACGGTTTAAGAAAGACTTGATAGACTCTCCGGGGACTTGTTCTAGATTAGACAGTGACATCATATCCTTAGCCTTTGAAGCATAAAATCTGAACTGATCTCTGAACTTTCGTGTCAAGACGGAGAATTGATCTACGGATCGGACTAGTAGCTTTATGAACCAAAGTAGAGCTACTCCCTCCAAGTACACTGGAAAATATCGGCACTTAATCTCGTCTGACGCTCTTGCACCGGTCATATGCCAGTCGTACTTGTATAGGAAATGATTAGGGTCAGTTGTTCCATTATAAGCCGAGATAGTCGGAGGTACAGATTTCCTTGGAAACTCCGCTTTCAGGATCCTTCCAGTAAACGGAGTTTTACTTGGTGCAAATCCCCAATCACTCTCATTTTCTTCCCTCTGCATGCTCTCTTTCATGATTCGACCAACCATCTCTGAAAGGTACTCCTTATCGTTCAAGGACATTGCCGGGCAGGCATCAGTTCTTCTCTCGGAAGTTTGCTTGGGCAAATATTTGTGAAAATTTGGCTGCGGCCTAGAACCTTCAGCTTGGAAAGGTGGCATTTCGGCAAAGGTTGTTTCATTGTTTTCCGGTTGTCGATTTGCCCCAAGCAGAGCGTTTAATTTGTCCATCATCGCAGCGTTTTGCGCTTCAATTCGTTGGTATAATCCAGACACTGCATCACCTAATTCAGCCCTTGTGACTCCGATGGTAGGAGTTGCCTGGTTTGCCATTGGGGAAGCGGAGGTCCCTTCACTAGCATTTCCGAATCTGGATGATCTACCCTTTCTTCCCGGAGCCATTATTTCAGACAGACTTTTGGTTTTCAAGGAAACTTTCTCTACAAACTCTCGTGAAGTAATGATGACAATACTCCTGAGCTGGGTTCATAGTGAAAGCACCAAAATGTTAACGCTTAAAATTGAACGCTAACACCCGGTGTGTGTAGTACTGTTGTGAAAGCACCACCCGTGATACGGGAACAAGAAATAAGCAGTAAAATAGCAGAAAACAGTAAAAGATAGCGATTTATAGTGGTTCGGCTTAAGATCGAGCCTACGTCCACTTTGAATTCCTTTATTGCTGATTTTGGTTACAAGATGATACAATGCACTTCAAAATACAATATATTTTGGTTCCTAAACACTTTAGACTAGTAGCTCAAGCTTCGATGTAGAAGATCTCCTCAAATTCATGTTGAATGCGGTAGATTTCTTTCGAAGCTTGTTGTAGTGTCTTGAATGTTTGGAGTTCTTCAAGTGTTGAATGAGTTGTGAATTCTGCAGAGTAACGGCGCTTCAGAGAATGATCCGAAAAAGTCCCCTCGTTGTTGGAGTTAGGGGGTATTTATAGGAGTGATTCTGGGCGGAATTTAATCATACAAGTACTAAGTCTTCTATGACTTAGGGTAGGTCGTAGGTCGTGGGTCGGCGACGACATAGGGGATCCGACTTATTTTAGTTGTATTTGGTTCTTTCTGAGAGAGTTATTTAGGTCGCGTACGACCTATTATGAGTCGTAGGTCGTTGAGACCGCTTCTGTTAGTTAGGTCGCTAACTTCTTAACCCGATAGGTCGTAACTTCTTAGGTCGGTAGCCCTTAGGTCGGCAGCTCTTAGGTCGGCTGCTCTTAGGTCGGCAGCTCTTAGGTCGGCTGCTCTTAGGTCGGCTGCTCTTAGGTCGGTAGCTCTTAGGTCGGTAGGTCGCGAATCAAAAGAGGGTTAACAATATTAGAATTGAATATGTCGATGGGAGCAAATAAACAAAGATTAAAGAGATGAAAGAATATATACTACTCCTATCGAGATAATCAATATTAGTGTAAGGCCTAGCTATAGATGGCCGCTCCTATCCAGCTTATTCTTCGTAATAACAGATAGTATTTCTTTTAATACTCTTTGTTATTGTGAGCATAGAGGTGGGACGTCACAGTTGGTATCAGAGCGAGGGGTTTATGGACATAATATAAAACATAACTTGGATGGAACATGTGTTACAACTAATCGTTGATGTTTTATTTGTGCTTTGAGTCAAAACTAAAGTTTTGAAATTATAATGAAATTTTTAAATATCCTTATTTAAAAATAAAAGTGAAAATGCGTTTTGATGATTGAGTAATTTGTGTTCTATTTATCAGAGTGCGCAGCGGAAACAATGACTGTCTTCGCCGAGTACAGCTGATAACCTTTTTGATTTAAAAATCAGAATATGAAACTGAAATTAGTTTCATTGTGTTGTTTAACCAGTGGTCTTGATTTTGTTGAGATTTTTGCTGGTTTTCTTTTTTGCTAATCACATATTGATTAGATTTTTGATGTTTCAAATATATCTTCATTGAAGATATAATCGAGTGATTTCTTTGTTCATCTTTTGGTGTGCGTGAAAATATAAGTTGCACGTTACATCATTGACTTTACGTTGAACCGGTGTTTGGTTTAAACGTATTTTGTTGCCATTATTTTTATAATGGGATTTTTACACCGATGCTAAATCTTTGAAGCACGGTGTTTTGTTCACATTTTTAATGAATGAAAATTCACTGGTATTATAGTTTGATGTGAATTATTTTGATGAGATTCGGACGCATAAAAATTACTGTCGCTTTGACTTCAGTAACCGTCAGTTTTAAAGTGGATTTTCAAGCGGTTATTCCGCAATGTTGATTTGATACCCATTTTTACGGTGTTTTGAGAAGTGCGATTTCCTTATTGAAATTGCTACAGATGTTGCTGTTTTAATCACGTGCTTTGAAAATTATTTTTAATTAAAACCGTTTTAAAATTTTTACAGTTTGCGCTTTCAAAAGAATGATGAAGCGATTTAAACGCTCCAGCAAAATTGAGGACTATGAACCCTCACTTTTACTGATTCGCTTAATTCCGGACTTGTCCGTTTGAGAACGTAAAATGTTATTTATTTAAAATACACAATTTTGCACTTTCAAGGAAACGATGAAGAGATTTAAACGATTTAGTAAAACACGTGGTATGGGACATGTGCGTTCACTATTTATGTTAATTCCGGACTAGTTAATTGAAACATCTGCTGTTTGATGATTCTGATGATTTGTTGGGCTTTCGGGCCACTCAGCTAGACCTTCGGGTCATTTGTTGGGCTTTCGTGCCACTCTGCTGGACCTTCGGGTCATCTGATGGACCTTCGGGTCAAATACTAGTACTAGACCTTCAGGTCACTCTGCGAACCTTTGGGTCATCTGATGGGTGCCAAAAGTTTATAGTACTTGGTAGGCTTCGGCCATATGTTGTTGCACGTGCGGCGTAGCTAAAACTCGCCATCTGCTGGGATCGATCCACCTTTTATGTTGATTTTCTAGCCAACTTAATTGATTTCTAGATATTTGTTGTTTCTAATTATCTACAGGTAATTAGATATTTGCTGATTTGAGTTCTAATTATCTTTGTTGATAATTAGATATTTGCTGATTTGAGTTCTAATTATCTTTGTTGATAATTAGGCATTTGTTGATTTGAGATTTCTGATTATCGTTTTTGATAATTAGATATTTGATGCCTTCTGATTATCGTTTTTGATAATTAGATATTTGTTATTTCTGATTATCGTTTTTGATAATTAGATATTTGTTATTTCTGATTATCGTTTTTGATAATTAGATATTTGATGTTTTCTGATTATCGTTTTTGATAATTAGATATTTGTTGATTTGAGATTTCTGATTATCGTTTTTGATAATTAGATATTTGATGATTTCTGATTATCGTTTTTGATAATTAGATATTTGTTGTTTATGATTATCATTTTTGATAATTAGATATTTGATGTTTCTGATTATCGTTTTTGATAATTAGATATTTGATGTTTTTTTATTATCGTTTTTGATAATTAGATATTTGTGATTTCTGATTATCGTTTTTGATAATTAGATAATTGATGTTTTCTAATTATCGTTTTTGATAATTAGATATTTGTTGATTTGAGATTTCTGATTATCGTTTTTGATAATTAGATATTTGATGTTTTCTGATTATCGTTTTCGATAATTAGATATTTGTGATTTCTGATTATCGTTTTTGATAATTAGATATTTGATGTTTTCTGATTATCATTTTTAATAATTAGATATTTGTGATTTCTGATTATCGTTTTTGATAATTAGATATTTGTGATTTCTGATTATCGTTTTTGATAATTAGATATTTGTTATTTCTGATTATCGTTTTTGATAATTAGATATTTTTAGTTTTCTGATTATCGTTTTTGATAATTAGATATTTGTTGATTTGAGATTTCTGATTATCGTTTTCGATAATTAGATATTTGATGTTTTCTGATTATCGTTTTTGATAATTAGATATTTGTTGATTTGAGATTTCTGATTATCGTTTTTCATAATTAGATATTTGATGTTTCTGATTATCGTTTTTGATAATTAGATATTTGATGTTTTCTGATTTTCATTTTTGATAATTAGATATTTGTGATTTCTGATTATCGTTTTTGATAATTAGATATTTGATGTTTTCTGATTATCGTTTTTGATAATTAGATATTTGTTGATTTGAGATTTCTGATTATCATTTTTGATAATTAGATATTTGATGTTTTCTAATTATCATTTTTGATAATTAGATATTTGTGATTTCTGATTATCGTTTTTGATAATTAGATATTTGTGATTTCTGATTATCGTTTTTGATAATTAGATATTTGTGATTTCTGATTAACGTTTTTGATAATTAGATATTTGTTATTTCTGATTATCGTTTTTTATAATTAGATATTTGATGTTTTCTGATTATCGTTTTTGATAATTAGATATTTGTTGATTTGAGATTTCTGATTATCTTTTTTGATAATTAGATATTTGATGATTTCTGATTATCGTTTTTGATAATTAGATATTTATTGTTTCTGATTATCGTTTTTGATAATTAGATATTTGATGTTTCTGATTATCGTTTTTGATAATTAGATATTTAATGTTTTCTGATTATCGTTTTTGATAATTATATATTTGTGATTTCTAATTATCGTTTTTGATAATTAGATATTTGATGTTTTCTGATTATCGTTTTTGATGATTAGTTATTTGTTGATTTGTGATTTCAGATTATCGTTTTTGATAATTAGATATTTGATGTTTTCTGATTATCGTTTTTGATAATTAGATATTTGTGATTTCTAATTATCGTTTTTGATAATTAGATATTTTATGTTTTCTGATTATCGTTTTTGATAAATAGATATTTGTTGATTTGAGATTTCTGATTATCGTTTTTGATAATTAGGTATTTGATGATTTCTGATTATTGTTTTTGATAATTAGATATTTGTTGTTTCTGATTATCGTTTTTGATAATTAGATATTTGATGTTTTCTGATTATCGTTTTTGATAATTAGATATTTGTGATTTCTGATTATCGTTTTTGATAATTAGATATTTGATGTTTTCTGATTATCGTTTTTGATAATTAGATATTTGTTGATTTGAGATTTCTGATTATCGTTTTTGATAATTAGATATTTGATGTTTTCTTATTATCGTTTTTGATAATTAGATATTTGTGATTTCTGATTATCGTTTTTGATAATTAGATATTTGATGTTTTCTGATTATCGTTTTTGATAATTAGATATTTGTGATTTCTGATTACCTTTTTTGATAATTAGATAATTGTTGTTTCTGATTATAATTTTTGATAATTAGATATTTGATGTTTTCTGATTATCGTTTTTGATAATTAGATATTTGTTGATTTGAGATTTTTGATTATCGTTTTTGATAATTAGATATTTGTGATTTCTGATTATCGTTTTTGATAATTAGATAATTGTGATTTGTGATTATCGTTTTTGATAATTAGATATTTGTTGTTTCTGATTATCATTTTTGATAATTAGATATTTGATGTTTTTGGATTATCGTTTTTGATAATTAGATATTTGTGTTTTCTGATTATCGTTTTTGATAATTGGATATTTGCTAACTTTGCTGATTCTGAGATTTTCTAGTCTCTAATTGATTCTAGATTATGTTGATTATATTGGATTGCTATTTTCTATCTATCTCTGTTGATAGTTAGAGTTTGCCGAGTATGAAGTTCGTGTTTTCTAGTTATTTGTTGGATAACTAGATATTTGCGGTTTTGTGATTTGTGATTTGTGTTTTCTAATTGTCTTTGTTGGTAATTAGATTTTGCTATTTTCTAATTATCGTATCGATAATTAGATATAGCTGTTTTGTGATTTCTGTGTTCTAATTATCTAATTGATAATTAGAATTTTGTTGAGGATTTGTGAATTTCTTTTAAGAAATTAAAAGATTTCTTTGGCGTTTGTGTTCTTGACCTTTATTTTTCTAGCTTAACCAGTTTATGGTAGAAAAATAATAATTATTGACGACTTTAATTATGAAAATTGCGGGGACGCAATTTTTATAAGGAGGGGAGTCTATAACAACCCGGGGTTTTGCGCCGGTTGATTATCGTCATTAGACGATTAATCTGCTAGCTAATTGCTGTGGGTGTTTTTAAATCAGGTTGTAATTCTTTTAATAATTTTGTTAAGGGTTATGCGGGCTTTAAATGCAATTTTAGCCCACGTTTCTTTTTGTGCTTGAGCCGTGTTATATCAAAATATTCAGACCCGTTCCTCCACCCCATTAATTCTCTTCGCAAGCCTTAAATTAATAAAACGAACGAGAAAAAAAATGGCTGCTAGGGTTTTGGATTTTGAATGATTCTCGAAGCCTTGTCCGACTTCGTGCAAATGCGAGATGAGTGGGGGAAAGGAAAGGCGAACTGCGACTCTCAAATTCGTGCTCTTCGAATAAAGGTGAGTGACACTCACATCTAATTCAACCCTATGCTCGGCAGTTCGATTTTGTTTTGTTGTTGATTGTTTCACTGATGATTCCTTCTTGACTTTGGCCATTTGACCTTGTTTCATTGATTGATGTTTTCTCTGACTTTATTGGGCCGATGAGGTTATGGTTTATATATGGTTCGAATTTCTAATTTTGTGTTCGTCTGATTGTTGCTTGACTTCGTCTCGGCCATTATATTTTGTTTTGATGCTTGAGATACATTACTGACTTTTGCAATTCACTTGAATAGCATGGTTTTGAATTCGAACTTGATTTTGGTTTCGTGAATTTCTCTTTGTGCTTAGTGAACTTTGGCCTTCGTGGTTGAACTCGCTACTACTGGTGACTTTGTCATCACTACTTTGACTCTTCATTGACCCTGTGCAATTGCTTTCTGTGTGCTAGTTGACTTTGACATGATTTTTCATATCTGTAGCTTACTTGACTTTGGCATTGCTTTGAACTGCAATCATTAGTTGTCTGGTGGCATTTGGTCTTAATGTTGTACTTGATTCAATCGAGTCTGGTACCTTTTGTAGCATTGTTTCTTCATGAGTCCACTGTCCTTGGCTTAATGAACTGTTTATAAATTTGGGCTTGTGGTCATCCTGCTTTGCTTGATTTTGTTCACTGTATCATTTAAGCCTGTTGGTTCATCATTGTTTATATGTGTACATCAGTGTATGCATTGAGTGGTTGCCTCGAACTGCTATCTTCACTGCAATCATATTGTCACTGTACGTTGGGTATGAGCTTTGCCTCTATTTGCTAGATGTTTGCATGTTGTCTAGTTAGCTAGTCACTATGTTGCATTGAACTATGTTGACATGTGAATTAAATTAGCTCTGAATCGATATCGTATATATGAGTGCACTTGTTCATCTCTGTTGTTAACGCTAAAAAATGAACGCTAACACCTAGTGTGTGTAATAAAGTTGTGAAAGCACCACCCGTGTGACGGGAACAAGAAATAAGCTGTAAAATAGCAGAAAATGGTAAAAGACAATGATTTTATAGTGGTTCGGATCGTAATTAAGCCTACGTCCACTTTATATTCTTTTATTGCTGATTTTGAGTTACAAGATGATACAATGCATTTCAAAATACAATATCTTTGATTCCAAAACAGTCTAGACTAATAGCTCAAACTACGATGTAGAAGATCTTGTTGAATTTATGTTGAATGTCGTAGATTCTTCTCGAGGCTTGTTGTAATGTCTTGAATGTTTGGAGATCTTCAAGTGTCGAATGAGTTGAGAATTCGGCAGAGTAACGACGCTTCAGAAAATGATCGGCCAAAAGTCCTTTTCCCGTTGGAGTTAGGGGGGTATTTATAGGAGTGAATTCTGGACGGAAATTTTGCCAAGTCTTAGGTCGTGTACGACCTAAGTTAGGTCATAGGTCGCGAGCGACCTAAGGTAAGTCGTGGTCCATTCGCAACTTAGGAAGTTGGTTTGATGAAGTTGCATTTGGTTTTATTTGAACAAGTGGTAGGTCGATCACGACCTAAGGTAGGTCGGCAGTGACCTAGAAGATATGTCTTACCCTGCCTGCAACAAGCTGTTTAGGTCGTGACATTGCTAGGTCGCAATATCCCATAAGTCGTTAGGTAGTGAAGCTCCTTTCCAGAGTTAGGTCGGGAACTCTCTTAGATCATCTCTGCAGTTAGGTCGTGAATCCTGCTAGGTCATTAGGTTGGGAACTCCCTTAAGTCGTGACATTCCTTAGGTCGTAGAGTCTGTCAAGTCCTGAAATTCTTAGGTCGTTAAGTCGTAGAGTCTTTTAGGTCGTGAAGTCTTTAGCTCGTTAAGTCGCTAACACCAGTAAGTCGTTAGGTCGCTAGCTTCCTTAAGTCGTTAGGTCGCTAACTTCCCTAAGTCGTAGAGTTTTAGGTCGGCATAAAAATGGGAGTTAACATTTGCACCTCGAAGTACATGCCTATGCCATAGGTCGTGTGCATCGACTTAACTTTGCTAGGTCGTGGGCGACCTAAAACTGTGCTAACTTGAATGCCTATTCGCATTCTTCTCTCAACCCCCTATAAATTGTTAGGTCGCTTCTTCTCCCTTACCCTACTGCCCCGATCTCCCGCCTTGCTACTAACAGAATTTTGTGATCTCGAAGACAAATTCAAGTTAATCCCTCAAAGATTCATCCTCACTATCAGATTACGTAAGCATCTTCGATCTTATCCATTCCACAATTATCATCGAACCACGAATCCTAATCTCCGAATCCCAGATCCATTTTGCACGCCGTGCTTCACTTTGAGTTGTGTTATTGTGATTCACGAGCGCACAGCAGTTTGATCTGTGATAAATCGAAGGCATGTTGAATCGGTTTTTCGAATGACTTGGTGGTACGAAAAGATGACGAGTCTCACGAATAAGATAATGGATTTTGTAGTATCGGTGTTAACGGGTTATCGGGTTTGGTAATCTATTGCGTGGAGAAGAAGCCAGTGATCCAACAGATCTAAGCGACCTAACATTTTGGTCGCGTTGGAATTTTTCGCGACCTAATACTTGCACAAACTAAGAACTACACGACTTAAGATACTGCACGACATAACTTACTGCACGACTTAACTTTCTGCACGACTTAACTTTCTGCACGACTTAACTTTCTTGCGACATAGACTTTAAGTCGCGGCCGAGCTAGGACTTGTGAACAAATCTATATTGCCTTGAATCTTTTGTCTTGTACAGTGCCACTTAAGGAGGCTCCGACCTATGCTAGGTCGCTGACCGACCTAACACTTGGAAAATTAGGCAGAACTTGACTGTATTTCGAACTTTTTGAACTGCTTGGACTTTGTTGAACTTAATTGTACTTTTTCACAGATTATACTATCCTTTAAAGCTGTCAACCTGTTAAATACAACATTTGTAAAAACTGGGACAAAAATACTGCCATTGACTGCCCACATCGAATGACAGGTTAGTGGATAAAGAATAATCAACTTAAATGAACTTGTGTGAAAGAAATGCTGTGAACCAACTAATTCAAGTGAAGTATTAAAGCACAACTAAAATGGTTAATTAAAGCTGATTTGCTTGCATTAACACTACACTTGAGTTTGAAACTAACAAGTCCTGAAATCTTGTAACTGACCAATTATCAACTAGTTTAATTTCAGTTACGTTTGTTTTCTATTTTTTGTTAGTTCTGCACAACACTTCACACTGTTTAGGAAACGTGCACCTTCACATTTAAATATCCAGTTGATTGTGTAGAATGGCATCTCAACAATAAGATTCAGGACCAGCTGGAGAAGCTTTTATGATTGCTATCCCATTGATTGATCCTCCGGAAAGGACTTCTACTACATTAAGCCATAAAGTTTTCAGACAATTGTGCATCCAGTTCGGCATTGTCGAAGCAAATGCTATATTTCCTGGAGCTAACGACACTGCTGACAGGCCACCTCTCGGTTTTGTTGCAGTGAATTGTCAAATGTGCTTAAGCGGGGCTATTCCACCTTTCAACGAATTTCTCCGAGAACTCTTTCTTTGATTAGCCATCTCGCCCTTCCAGCTACACCCCAACGGTTACGCCGTTCTGATGGGGTTGTGTGTTTTGTTCCGGAGGACGCTCAATCATCTTCCAAGCTTTGATTAGATCTGTTATTTGTGCACCTTTTCAAAGAACAAAGATCATCCTTCAATCGTGCTCGTAAGAGGCGCCAGAAATCGGAGATTGATTTTGGACTTGCCCGATAGTGCTCATGGGTTTCTAAGTCAATTCTTCTTTGTCCGATGTCCACCGGGATTCTACGCCGTTTGGAGGTCGGGAGTAAGATTGCCTTTCTTTGTTCTTCTCATGAGCTTTTTGAAACCCGAATTATCAAATTCTTATCTTCATTCTTTTCTTTTTTCAGCACTTCCTCCCCCGCTTAGAAATCCCAGCCTTAAGTCGATCTTCGAAACTTTAAATGCTGTGACTGTGGAAGAGAGAAGCGCCAAATTCTTACTGAAAGATGAACTTTTGCACCAGTTCAAACTTCTACATTCTTCCCGTTCCATCCAGCCTCATGAAATTCCTGATTCTCCAGCAACGACGTCAGATGCCCCAGCTCCTGCTAAAGAACTTTCACTGAAAGAACCCACCACTGAGACTTCACTGGTGAAGTGTTCTTCTTCTACTGATGTTGAAGGGTTGTCTAGCAAGTTAACGCTTTCTCCCGTTATTGAAGAGGAAGAAAATCCTCGAATTTCTGAAAAGACGGTTGATGTGGAAGTCGAAAAAGAAAGTTCTGCTGGGTATCACGGCGATGACACCTTTGATAACTTGAGTGATATAATGATAACTTCTCAGGAGCTCTTTAAAGACAATATTTCAAAAGCGATCTCTCATGTTGTTCAAGCGACCTCTTCTTTGCAACAAACTACAACTCCTCCTACACAAGCTGTTACCATTCCCACACCCAAGAGTGGTTTGTTGTTTGACGCGCGTAGTTTGCACATCGCACACACTTAGGATTTTTTGGCATTTATATGCATTTAGCCTCTTCAATTTGAATATTTCTAAGACTTGTCTTTTCTTCAATTTCAGGTTCTCTGATGCGGCGAAGTGGCTCTTATTACGACAACTTTCGGCGCTATGGAGGGCGCGAATCTTATGATTACAATCGCTATCTCCCTGCTTATAAGGAAACTGACGAGGAGCGTGCGGTCAGAAAGGCTCGAGAGAGACGAGCTTATGAAGAGCACCAGAGAAGGAGGGAAGAAAGTCACGACTCCTCTCAAAGAGACGACGTTTCTTATAAGAGAAAGTCGTACGACGACAAAGGAAAATGCCCTATTTCTGAAGATCCCAGTAAACGGACTAGGCTTGGCGAAAAGGACGCGTCTGCAATTTCTGATAAGACTGACGTTCCTATTTCTTCTGATATCCCATCCGGCTGTCCTGCCTTAAAGAAGTCTGACATCCAGGCAATAATAAACAGGCCTCAGTATCAAACCAAGGATGCCCCTCCTAAACTTCATAGCCGATTTCCGAATTGGTGCTTAAAAGGAGTGCGCTTTGACCTGGACTTGGTTCCGATCGACAAGCAGGCCATGTTGAGGAATCTCGACGCTGTGAAGCTAGATATTGAGAGAATGTCTGGATGGCAGAAACTGGTTGATGAACTTCAAAGAGTCAATCACATGAATCTTGAGGCCATGTTGACAATGGAAAACGACAAGACAGAATGGGATAAAATTTGTAAACAGCACGAAGCGGAGATGGCGAGCATTGCGGATGATAATGCAAGACTTGAATATGAAGTCAAGCAACTTAAGGAAGATCTCGCCTCTTCTTCTGCTTCACATTCCCCGAAAGAGGAAGTTTTTCAGAAACAAGTGTGGGACGCGCATGCTGCTCAAAGGGACGCCGAGATGAAACTTGTAGTTGAACAGCATATTACTGAGAAATATCGCAAAGAAAACGCTGAGCTGCGGGAAACAAATAATTCCCAGAACATGGAGATCGAAATGCTAAAGGCTCGACTTCTTAAAGTTAAGAGAGAGCGCGATGATGCGGTTGCCGAACAAGTTGCAGCCGAAGAGTCTCACGAGGCGACCA
The DNA here is from genome assembly GCA_030737815.1 of Allium fistulosum. Classification (NCBI taxonomy): domain Eukaryota; kingdom Viridiplantae; phylum Streptophyta; class Magnoliopsida; order Asparagales; family Amaryllidaceae; genus Allium; species Allium fistulosum. Next base: position 812,072,878 of record CM060901.1, on the reverse strand, counting down.
AAGTCAGCATCGACTCTACTTTATTTGACTTCTATATGCACAGTGTTCTGGGTCGCGGTAGTCTTTCATTCTTGGGTCCTAAATATGAAATTACACTGGCCGAGGTTTGGGAGGCCATACTTGACATGTTTGCTGGCTATGCGGAAGCAGACCTTGCAGCGCTTTATCTGGATGATGAAGCACGTGCTGCGCTTGCTAGAGGGAAAGAGCAGCTTACTAGGGAACGCGCCGAAGTGGCAGGGGAAGAGCGTTTGGAGAAAGCGCCTTTAACCGACCCTGCTCATCTTCCGGCTCCGGTTGACCCTGACATTATCGGCTCTAGTTCTTATTCTTCACCTTCTGCAAAAGCCGAAATCAAGACCGCAACTATCGAGCCTCCCATTACTCAAGTTGAGGAGAAGACCCAAGACGACACCGAAGCTGAAAATTTTGAAGTTGTCGTAAATAAACCAACTTCTCCAGGTAACTTCAAGTCTGACTACTCATTCGATTCAACCGATCTCGATGAATTTCTTGCTTATTACTTAAGTTTTGATGATCTGATTTCTTCTCTTTTTGTTGTAGTGGAAGCACCAAGCATTGCGCACTCTCCTCCTCTTCCAGCTGTTCCTCCTCCATCCCTTCAAGTTACTTCCGCTTCTCAACCAGGGTCGCAGGAAGAACAGATAGCAGCCCTTCATGGCTTAGAAGATCCACCTGCTTCCCAGGAGCAGAAGGCAGCGAGAAGACTCCAGAGTAGTCATTTGACGATGACACAAAGCTTTCCATGTTATTCTCTCCGGGAAGTGAGTCTTCTTCGAAGAGGAAGGGGAAGCGTGCAATAAGAAAAAGGAAGAAAAGTGCTTCAGCCGGAGAAGACAAAGCAGAAGAAGATCCGACCACTCCTCCTTCTCCAACCCGTCCATGCCGGATTCCGAAACTTACCATCAAGCCAGGCAAGAGCTCCAAAGGCGGTGGGAAGAAAGAATGATAAGTTGGGTTTTATACTTCTTGTTTTGCTTTTTTGCATGTATCGACCGGAAATTGTGCGGGTACCGGTCCCCGCTTTTTTGAGACCTGCACATGTAAAGAATTTTCACAGTATTGAATAAAATAATCCTTTTTACTTGTACAAATTCTTGTGTATGTGGGAATTCATTTATTTCTCATTGTGATATAGAATAAATGATTCTTTATTGGCTTTATATGATACTACAGTGAGCTCGCGATATGATGGTCGAGCGTTGTTTCCATTAATATAGTTATATGCCCCGTATCTCGGCTTACTGCAATATTCTGAAAAGACTTGTATTCTTTTTTTAGAGAATAATACTTCCGATTTGAGGAAATACTCTTCTGCTTTTAATGGAATACGTTTTGTGCTGGAGAAATTTTTACTTTCTCTTTCTTTCTAAAGAACACTTCAACTTTCAGAGATGATCACTTTTACTTGTTAAAAAGTGGATTTTCCTACGCAGTGAAGTGAGCTTTTGAAGAATGTTTTGATCTTTTTGCCAGACAATTATATTTTATTGTTGAATGGATCCACAGGACAGTCATTGGCTGTTTTACTGCATATTTGTTTGTACAAATAATCATAAGTATTCAGCTGCGGTCGTTAGTGGTTCCATCAATAAAGTTTTTTGGATGTGCCTTGTTAAAAGGCTCTATTTGTCTTAGTGCTTCCAAAGAAGGCTTCGTGGTCTCCGAAGAGAAGCAATTTTGGTGAAATGTGCCTTTGAAAAGGTCTTGGTGCCTCCGAAGAGGGCTTGCGTTTGGTACTTCAAGCATGGTGAAGTGTGCGCCCGAAGAAGTCTTTTGTTTGGTACTTCAAGCATGGTGAAGTGACCGAAGAGGTCTTTTGTTCTCCGAAGAGAAGTAGTTTTGGTCTCCGAAGAGAAGCAGTTTTGGTCTCCGAAGAGAAGCAGTTTTGGTCTCCGAAGAGAAGCAATTTTTGGTCTCCGAAGAGAAGCAATTTTTGTTCAGTTCATGCATATATGTTAACTCATGAACATTTATGCGTTAACATTTATGAACTCAGGAATGTTAACGCATTCTATGAACTCATGAACTTTCAGCATAATTTGAGTGGATGAGGTTCCATTCCACATAAATGTTCATGCATGTATATATATTCATCGAATTGCTTTGAGTCTGGAGCTTGTTAGTTGCATCCCTCGAGTACTTGTCTGGTTCATGCCTTGATATTAAATGTTGCATTGCTCCATGTATATATATGCATTCACGTATGTATATATGTGTTTGTTATTGCACTTTGATCCCTCTGGCTTGTTTCCACTTTGCTTGTGCTCTGGTCTTTGACTTGTGAACTGCCTTTGTTGTTGTCATTTTCTTAGAGGTAGTTTGCGTTTATTTGTTATGTCTTAATCATCTTGAACTGTTGACATTTCCATGATTCTGGATTATCTTGAAGTCTACATGTGAGTTGTACGCATATGTGTTACTTTAATTTTGAAGCTGCTTTCAAGCTCGAATATAGTTTGTATCGATGCCTTTGTGCACTTGGTCATCCGAGCCTTTGTGTTTTGCATTGAGTTGAGTTGCCTTTCAGTTTTTGTTGTACATATATGCATTCGATTTGAGGCCTGCTGCATTATTGCTTGATTCAGTCTTGAACACTGCATCCTTGAATATGTATGTGTATTTGATGTTGTTTCACTGGTCTGGTTTCATGCCATTACTGTCATGAAGTCTAATTTATTCTCGATTTCTTGTATCACTTGGGTGCACTTCTGTGTTGTACTGATTTGATATTTGCTTCAATTTAGTTTGGTTCACCTTGAACTTGATCTCGAGTTGGTGCCATTTGCTTTTGATTTATCGAGCTTTTGTGTATTTCATCACTATAGTGTTTGCAGTTGTGTTGAGTCATGATAGTCATGACTTATCCTCTGCAGTTTCGACTTGTTGTAGTATTTGGTGTTGTGATGATATCAGATGCTGTAGTGGCGAGGCAGTACATGCCAGCATGTACTGCAGCCCTATCAGAAATGATGTTTTAATTGATATTTCAATTTATGTGTATTTACTGTTGCGTTTCGGTATGTGCTTTGAGTTATGGTAGCAGTGACCTGAACTGTTGGCCTTTGGTTTGAATTTGCTGATTTGTTATTTAACACTGTTTAGTGTTATATCTACCGTTATCCGATTCTCTTATTGAAGGGTTGGATATATGAGATTTATTGTGACTGTCGTCTATTTGATTATTTAATTATTATTGCTTTCGTGCATTAATAACTGAGTTTGAATTAGACTGACCCGTGTATTATTTTCTTTTGAATTTAATACTCGGGTCAGACCGAGTTATTTCAAGTTGTTGATATCTTGCTTTGGGTTGCTGCTTGAGCTAAAAAGTCTCTTCATATCTTTTGGAGTAGTCGTTGTCATAGTATAGGATGATATGTATTCATGTATATTATTTATAATAATGTACTTGTATATGTAACTTCCAGTGTCGACAGTTGTAGTTGTATCATATGTATTGTATCACATGTATTGTAATTGCCTTCAGTTATATATATATATGAGATTTTATATTATCTGTGTTCCGCATTTAGCTTATATGTGTTGTTATTATATATGTTGTCCTAAACTATTATGAACCATCGTAGTTTGTTTTATACTAGAATTGAATATGTCGATGGGAGCAAATAAACAAAGATTAAAGAGATGAAAGAATATATACTACTCCTATCGAGATAATTAATATTAGTGTAAGGCCTAACTACGGATGGTCGCTCCTATCCAGCCTTATTCTTCGTAATAACAGATAGTATTTCTTTTAATACTCTTTGTCATTGTGAGCATAGAGGTGGGGCGTCACACTCACGGAGATATGATATACTCAGATACTCGGTAAGGTTGGCAAGGTCCGGCTTGGAGGTTTTCGAGAGCCATCGTAGTTCTCAAGTATATTTTCTAGAGGTACACTTTCGATAAGGGGGCGCACCCTCCTGGTACACTTTGGATTGATTCTTTCTTAATTGCATCGGGAAGCATCTTGCGCTCTTTGCGGTGTTTAATTATTTGTTTCCATTCTTTTATGCTTGGATGTTGTCCTTGTGATGGGGAACCCATTCCACGTTTTTGTGACGTGATCTCACATGTTATTTTGTGTGTTCTATTTTTTTATTTGGAGTTTACTAATACCGGACTTATTGTCTGACCCGAATTATTTGTTTTCCCGAAACTCTCAAGTACTCATTTATATTTGAGTAGTTTGAAAATTACAGGTTTCTTTGGGCTCTTTTGAAGATGGTGGATAAGCAGGAGGCTCCTTATCTGTCTAGCTATTTATTTCCGCTGTTATGATATGTTAGCTTTATATATGTACATTTAAAGGCAGGTTGTTATAACTACCTAGACTGATAGTAGTACTTTTGTTGTAACTTTAATAACTCCATGTTGGGAGTAACCTTATGTACTGTCTTATTTTATGTTATACATTTAACCGTTCCGTTATGAGACTATTGTTTTGTTCTTATATTTAACCCCATGATAACTCGTCTTTCAGATACTTGGCCAATGACACATGAATACCATGGATGTATTAAGTGTCGTTCTTAGGAGTTAGAAAGGTGGGTTGTCACAATTGGTATTAGAGCTTTGGTTGAGCGAACACCTTAGCCATATTGGGGTATAACTCATTAGAGATAGGGTAAGTGATGCCCTAGAATGAGTTAATCTTGAGAGAGCATATTTGTAATTTTTATAATAATAATATTTATCCTCTAAAGTCTCGTTTTAGATCCTTTGGTGTTATTTCCTTAAACAATTTTAATACTATTTTTGTATTCTAAAGATACCTATTATTTTTTCAGATAATAGAAAATGAATACAAGAAGAGGAGGAAGAAGATGATCTGGAACTCGCATGGCTACAAATGGCAGGGTACCTAGAAATGCTATAATTTCAGCGGTAGATCCAGTAGAGGAAATGGTAGTGCAAGTTCAGCCCTCTATGAACTTTGCGGCTTTGTGTAAGAATTTTACCACTTTGTATGGGAAACCATTCTATGGGACTGAAGATATTCTTGGAGTGCATATATGGCTTCGAACTTGTGAAAAAATATTTAGAGATCTTTGGCTGGAGGATGCGGAGAAACGGCTGTTAGCATCGCGACAACTTCAAAAGTCAGCGATGGATTGGTGGGATTCAGAAACAGCTAGTACTCCGGAGGAGGAGTTTTCTTGGGCCCAGTTCAGGGAAGGTTTTGAAGCACAATTTACTCCAGAAGCCGGAAGAACTCAGTTATTTAAAAGTTTCATTGACTTAAAGCATGGTGATATGACTATATCGCAGTATGAGCATAAGTTCAATGCTTTGTCCCATTTTAGACGTGGATTGATAGACACACCGCTCAATAAAAATGAAATGTTTGTGAATGGAATGCGACAAGAGTTCCATCATGAAATGACCAATCATCTTATGGGTACGTTAACCAACATTATTAGAATGGCTTTGAGGTTTGAGGCTCTTGATATTAAAGAAGGAGACCAGAAGGGTGTAGTACAAGCAGTAATTGCCAAGCCTTTATCAGTTATACTAGTTGAAGGAAAGACAAACTTCAAGCATAAGTTTAATGGAAAGAAGCAGGGTGTAGGGAAGAAACCCGAAGATGGTGCTGCCGCATAGAAGAAGTAGACCAACTTGGCCAACATTCTTTGTTTCAAGTGCAATAAGATGGGCCACTTTGCAAATCATTGCCCGATTGCCACATGTTTTAATAGTGGCTATCTAGGACATATGAAGAATGAGTGCCCTTTTCCTAAAAAGGGATCTCAAGGACAGACTTTTACCATTGAATAGATACCATCCACTTCTTCAGATCAAAAAGAGAAGCAAGTGTTGCAAGGTACATTATCCATCTATGATATTCCTGTAAGGGTGTTATTTGATACAGGAGCTTCCCATAGTTTTTTTTCTTATGATCTAATAAACAAACTAAACCTTAAATATGTTATCATAAGTAATCCTCTTTGTGTGTCAAACCCAATTGGAGGTCCAAAAAATCTTGACACTGTGTGTCTAAATGTACTTATTTCTTATCGAAATCATCTCTTTCCTTTTGACTTCTTTGTTCTTGGGTTTATGGTTGTTAACGTAAAAATCGAACGCTAACACCGCGGTGTGAGTATTAGTAAAGTGAAAGCACCACCCGTTGGTACGGGAACTAAAACAAGCAGATAATTGCAGAAAAAGTAAAGAGATAGCAGTTTTATAGTGGTTCGGCTCAAAATCAAGCCTACGTCCACTTTATCTTCTTTATCACAAGTTCGATTACAAGTTTTACAAGGATTCCTTCGATTATTCAATAATCGATACAAGTAATCAACACTTTAATGCAAAAGAGATTCTGGAATAGATCTTTAGTGTAGTTGATCTTCTCTTTTGGTAGTTTGGAATTTTTTTGGTAATAGAAGTGTTGTAGAAGTCGTGAATGCAGCAGAGTTTCGGCGCTTCAAAGTCTCGAAAAAAGTCCCCCCAACAATGCGGAGTAGGCGGGGTATTTATAGGAGGAGTTTGGAGATAAGTCGTAGGTCGTGGATGACTTAGGGGTTAGGTCGTAGGTCATAAGCGACCTAAGGGTCATCCCGAGTTAGCTTAAGTCGTTAGCGACTTAATGGAGCCATTCTGGGTGAGATACTAGGTGTGAGCGACCTAATGTAGTGAATACAAAAGTTTTCTCGGCATGTTTAGGTCGTGAGCGACCTAATAGAAGAGGTAGGTCGTGTGGCTTTACTCTGGAACCTGTTAAGTCGTTCCCTTTTCCTGAGTCGCTAGGTCACTAACTCGTTAGGTCGCTAGGTCGCTAACTCATTAGGTCGCTGGGTCGCTAACTGGAGTTAGGTCGCATGAGATTTTCTTAGGTCGTTAAGTCGTAAGTCATTGGGTCGCTGAATCGTAGATAAAGAGGTGTTAACACTTGCCCCTCGAAGTATATGCCTAGGGACTAGGTCGTGTGCTTCGACACCTTTTAACTCATGCCATCTGAATTTCTAAGTCATGAGTCGTTCGAGCTGTTAAGTCGTAAGTCGCTCGAATTGTTAGGTCGTAAATCGTTTGAGTTGTTAGGTCGTTTTAGGCCGATTAGAATTCCACTTTTCTCGCCTATAAGTGCTCGGCTTCTCCTTCCTCCTTCTCACTTGCTCTATTACCTAAAACCGCCATTGACGTTTTCTTCAAGCTTTCGAAGACAAATTTCAACCTTCTCATTGTCGATCAATCCTCCGTCCAACTACGTAAGTAATTCCGGCCATCACTCTCCTATACCCATCATCAAATCGCTGATTTCCATTTTTCGACTTCAATTCGCTTTCTTTTGCTATATCTTGTCGAGAATCATGTTTCGACCAACTTGTGACTGCCATTGACCACGTCGTGGTTGTGATTCATGATAAAACAGTGATATTGGACTTGTGGCGAATCTGAGACGATGTTGATGGTTTTTGGGTGATTTGGTGGTTTTGGAGAGATGATGGTTTTTTGTTGTGAAGGCGCCAATGAATTGACGGGTTATCGGGTTTGTGAGTTTGGCAACCCAAGGAAGATTGAGCGAGTTAAGGAGTTGGCGAATTGATGTATTGGGAAGTAGTGAACGAGATAAGGCATTAGGCGAGTAAAGGATTTGAGGAGGAGTGACTTACGGCTTAAACATGAATCAAGCGACATAACTCAGCAAACGGTTTAAAGAATTAGCACGACTTAACCAAGCAAACGACTTAACCAAGCAAACGACTTAACCGAGCAAATGACTTAACCAAGCAAACGACTTAACCAGGCAAACGACTTAAAGAATTCATACGACCAAGCCAATCAGACGACTTAATTTAACTCATAGAGCAGTTTTAACTCATAGGGCTAATGAACTTTTATAACCAAGGCAGAGCGACTTACCAGAGGCCGACTTATGATAGGTCGTTGAACATAATTGGACGACCTAAGTAATCCCGAGATAGCCTTAAGTCGTTCCCGCGAGTTAAGGACTTGAACATTTGCAAAACATTTCACAGAATGTTGACTGAACTTTCAACTTGAATTGCCCGAATGAACTGCTTGAACTTGCCGTACTTTTTCACAGATTGTATTGACTTGACTACTAATAACCTGTTAAACACAACATTTGCAGAAAACTGGGACGAATATACTCATCATTGACTTCCCACATCGAATGATGGAATAAATAAAGAGATAGTATTCTACTTAAGAAAAATAAACTAAATTCAATCGAGTGTGAAATGCTGCGAATCAACTAACTTGAATGAAGTGTCAACGCAAAATTCTCACTATTAGAACTGCTTACTATTGAATGTTATCTGCATTGACACTACTCTCGGTTTTTAATTTGATAACAATTCTTGAATTTTTCCTGAATTGACGTATGCCAACCAGTATTGTTATTTTTATTTACTTGTTATTTCATTAGCTTCGCACAACACTTCACACGCTTTTTAGGAAACGTGCACCTTCATTTTTGAATGTCCAGTTCCTTGTGTAGAATGACTTCTCATCAAGCATAAGGAGAAACAGTAGAACAGAATGAAGAAGTCTTCCCAATAGCTGACCCTCTGGGGAATCCTTTAGAAGCAGCCTCAACCACTTTAACCCAACGGGCTTTCAGCCAGCTTTGCGTCTAATTTGGCATTGCCGAGACCAAAGCTTTACTTCCTGGAGTAAATGATACCGCCAACAGGCCACCTCCTGGCTTTATTGCGGTCAACCGACAGATGTGCTTGAACGAAGCTATTCCTCCTTTTAATGACTTTCTCAGAAAGTTGCTTCTTCGGTTGACTATCTCTCCATTTCAGTTACACCCCAATGGCTATGCCATTCTGATGGGGTTGTATGTGTTGTTCGAGAGAACACTTAACCGCCTTCCAAACTTCGACAAAATTTGCTACTTGTGTTCGTTCGGGAGGAAAACGCTATCATCCTTCCATCATACTTATAAGGAGCGCTAGAAATCGTAAACTGATTACAGAATTGCCCGACAGCACTCATGGGTTCTTAAATCAATTTTTCTTCGTTCGTTGCCCTCCAAGATTCTATGGCATCTGGAGAGTAGGAAGTAAGTTTGTCTTTCTTTATTCACTCCATTTCTGAGCCTTTCAGAATTCATGTTGTCAAGTATTAACTTCATTTTTACTCTTGTAGCACTTCCTTCCCTTTCTAAAGACTCCAGTCACAAGTCAACTTTTGAAAGGCTAAACGCTGTAGCCGTCGAGGAAAGGAGTATCAAATTTCTTTTGAAAGTTGAATTTCTTCACCAATTTGGACTTTTACATCCTTCCCGATCCCTTCAGCTTCGCGATGCCCCTGCTTCTCAACCGGAAATATCTTATGCCCCAGTTCCTGCAAAAGAGCTTGCGTTGACATAACTAGTTGTAGAAGCATCATTGATAAAATGCTCCGATTCTGCTGAGGGTGCAGAATTTTCCGGCAAATCTAAACTTCTTCCAGTTATCGAAGAAGAGGAACTCCCTCAATGTCCCGGGAAGGCCGCCACAGAAGTTGATGAGGGGATGAAGAAGGAAAGTTCTGCCACAAAAAGTGTTGAGGATGCTGGAGAAGGAACTGTTGGTGTGACTCACTCTGCTGGGCACAACGGTGATGACATCTTCGGGGGGTTAAGCGATTTTCTGATGACTTCTCAAGAGCTTTACAAAGACGATATTATCGCTCCTAAGCTTGTCTCTCCATCAGTCGAAGCAACATCTGTTTTACGACCACTTCCGTCAACCCAAGAGTTGACCCCCATTGTAAAAGCCGACATCACTCCTAAGCTGAAGAGTGGTTTATAGCTTGACGCGCGTAGTTTGCACGCCACACACACTTAGGATTTTTAGCAGTTTCTTGCACTTAAATTCTTTTTTCTGGAGATTTCTAAATTCTATCTCTTTTTCATTTTCAGATTCTTCAATGGGACGAAGCGGTTCATACTACGATGATTTTCGAAGCTACGGAAGGCGAGATTTTTATGATCCCCGAAGCTATCTCCCTGCCCCCAGGGAGACTGACGAAGAACGAGGAGCGATATGTGAGAACTGATGACCGCCTTGACTCCTCTCAAAGAGATGACGATTCCCATAAAAGAAAATCTCACGATGACAGGGGAAAGGGTCACATAAACGAGGAGCCAACCAAGCGGGCCAAACTTGATGACAAGTCTTCTTCTGATATCTCTAAAGTGCCCGCTGCTTCCATTTCTTTAGACATTCCACCCAGCTCTCCTGCCCTCAAAAGAACTGATATCCAAACAATCATCAGCAGACCTCCCTATCAAGTCGAGAAGCCTCCACCTACACTAGACAGTCGATTCCCGAACTGGTGCTTAAAATGAGTGCTTTTTAACTTAGACTTGGTACCGATTGACAAGCAAGCCATGTTAAGAAATCTTGATGCTGTCAAACTCGATATCGTGAGGATGTCTAGCTGGTAGAAACTTGTCGACGAGCTTCAAAGAGTCAATCGTGCCAATCTTGAGGCCATGCTGACTATGGAAAATGGTAAATCTGAATGGCAGAAAACTCTTGATCAGCATGATGTGGAAATGAAGAGCATCACTGCCTATAATAAGGAGCTTGAAGCCGAAGTTAAGAAACTTAAGGAGGACCTTGCTACCTATTCCGCTTCGCATTCTCAAAAGGAAGAGATTTTTCAAAAACAAGTAAGAGATGCGCATGCTGCTTAGAGAGATGCTGAGATCAAACTTGAAGTGGAACAGCATGTTGTTGAAAAATACCGCAACGACACCGTCCAACTGCGGGAAAAAGTCAGCTCTCAAGACTGGGAGATCACTATGCTAAAGGCTCAACTTTCAAAAGTAGAGAAGGAGCGTGATGAGGCCATTGCCGGAAAAGCGGCTGCTGAAGAATCGCATGAAACAACCAAGGCCACCATCAGCTCCACACTTTTTGAGTTTTACGTTCTCAGTGTCTTAGGGAAAGGAAGACTTTCGTTCTTGGGCCCAAAATATGAAATTACTCTGGCCGAAGTGTGAGAGGCGATAAGTGAAATGTTTAGAGGTGCTGGTTATGTAGAGAGGGATCTGGAAGCTTGCTACTTGGACGACGATGGTCGTGCTGCCCTGGATAGAGGAAAAGAACAGCTTGCCAGTGAGCGAGCCGAAGCGGCAGAAGGAGAACATCTGGGGAAGGCATCTTTGGCTGACCCCGCTCATCCTTCGGCTTCGGTCGACCCTGATATCATCGGTTCTAGCTCTCATTCCCTGTCTCCTGCAAAAGCCGCAAAAGTCGAAACTAAAATCACAATTACTGCGCCCCCAACTAATCACACTGAAGAAGAGGCCCAGGAAAGTACTGAAGCCCAAGACTATGAAATCGAAGTGATCAACCCAAGCTCTCCAGGTAAGTTCAATTCCGATCTGGCTCAAGTGGACTGCTCATTTGATTCACATGAGCTTGATGAACTTTTTGCCTATTACTTAAGCTTTGATGTGCCATTATCTCCTCTCTTTGCGGGAAATACTGATGTTTTTAACTTTTCTTCTTCTGTAGCGAAAACAACAAGCGATGTACCAACTTCGCCTCCCCCAGCTGCTGCTCCTCCACCTCTTCAAGTTACTCCTCCTTCTGCTTCCCAACCGGGATCTCAAGAAGAAAAAATAGAAGCCCTTCAAGGCTTAGATGATCCGGTGGCTTCTCAAGAGCAAAAGGCCGAGGAACTTGAGGAGGGCGAGAAGACCCCGGAGTGATTCACTGCCGATGATACGAAACTTTCTGATCTTATTTCTTTGGGCAGTGAATCTTCTTCAAAGAAGAGGGGAAAGCGTAGGGTTTCGAAGAAAAAGAAAGGAGCTTCTGCTGATGATGAGAAGACGGACACTTCCGCTGGTGACCAGAAAATAGAAGATGACCCAATTGCATCTCTTTCTCCTTCTCTCGCAACTCGTCCAAGCCGGCCTGCGAAGTTATTCATTAAGCCAGTTGAAGGCTCTAAAGGCGGCGTGAGGAAGAAGAAATGATTTTGGTTCTATCTTTCTTGTTTTGCTATTTTGAGTTTTGCTTGTATCCACCGAAGATTGTGCGGGTACCGGCCCCCGCTTTTTGAAACCTGTACATGTACCAAAAATTTGATAGTATGGAATAAAAACGACACTTTTTACTTGTACAATCCCTTGCCAGTATTTGTGAATGCATTTATTCCTTGTTTTTGCACAAGTTTGGAATAAAAACGACACTTTTTACTTGTACAATCTCTTGCCAGTATTTGTGAATGCATTTATTCCTTGTTTTTGCACAAGTTTCTTTATTTCTTTAAATGATACTGCAGTGAGCTCGTGGTATGATGTTTGAGCATTGTTTTTATTAATATAGCTATATGCCCCCATACGACGGCTTATTGCAATATTCTGAAAAGTCTTGTACTCTTATTCTAGAGAATAGTTCTTCCGTTTTGAGGAAATATTATTCTGCTTTTAATAGAGTATGCCTTGCATCGGAGAAGTTTTTCTTTCTCCTTTTTATATATATATATATACTTCAACTTTCGGAGATGGTCACTTTTTATCTTTTGAAAAGTGGATTCCCCTACGCAGTGAAGCGAGCTTCCGAAGAAGGCTTTAATCTGTTTGTCAGAAAATTATGTTTCATCGTTGAATGGGCCTACGGGACAGACGTCAGCTAATTTATCAGATATTTGATTGCACAAATAACCACGAGTGTTTAGCTGCGGCCTAGAACCTTCTTTTCGAGAAGGTGCCCCTTTGGTTGTTCCATCGACGAAGTTTTTGGATGTGCCTCGTTAAAGGGCATTACTTGTTTAGTGCTTCTGAAGAAGGCTTTATATGCCTTCGAAGAAGGTTTTTGGATGTGCTTCCGAAGAGGGCTTCTTCATTTGTGCCTCGGGAGAGGGCTTGTTTTATATGCCTTCGGGAAGGGCTTTTTTGTTGTGCCTCTGGAGAGGGCTTGTTTTATTTTGCCTGAAAGTTACTTTCTCATAGTTGAATGGTCCCACGGAGCTGACGCAAGCTACCCGACTGGATGTTCGTTTGCACAAACGATCGCAATCAAGTAACAAGGGCCTAGAACCTTCTATCTTGGGAAGGTGCCCCCTTGGGTGGTCCCACCAACATTCTTGGGTGAGAGAAGCATTTCGATTTGGGCATGCCTCGTTGGAGGGCTTTGTGCCTCATTAGAGGTCTTTTGCCTCCGAAGAGGACTCCTCCGAAGAGTTGTGCCTCCGAAGAGGTCTTTTTTGGTTTGCTAGGAAGTTTGCATCTCACAGTTAAGTGGGTCCACGGGGCAGACGCAAGCTACCCGACTAGATGTTTGTTTGCACAAACGATCGCAATCAAGTAACAAGGGCCTGGAACCTTCTATCTTGGGAAGGTGCCTCCTTGGGTGGTCCCACCAACATTCTTGGGTGAGAGACAAGATTCCGTTTCGGCTGTTTTTGTCTGCTTGTCCATGTCTTTTCATCAACTGCCGCCTAGCGATTCCTCGTTATCATTCTCAAGTTCATGTTCTTTTCTTTGGTAAGCTGTTTGATTTTTCCAATGAAGTGTACTTCATGGTCAAGTGAATCCACGGGCAAACGCAAGCCACTTAACCAGATGTCTATTTGCACAAACAATCACAGTCAGTTAGCAAGGGCCTGGTGCCTTCTCTTTGGGAAGGTGCCCCTTTGGTGGAATCACCAACCGTTTGTAGGAATTGAGTCTGGAATTTTTGTTGCTTGACATTTGTTTATTGAGTGGTTTATGGTAATTGCTTGGGTTTGTGACATGTTGAATAGGTAAGCTTTGTTTTGATTGCCTACAATATTAAATCGATAATTTAGCAACATATTTAAGATATTTGCACATCGAAATGAGATAGGCAATTTAAAGTAGTAGAAGACACAAGATTTATAGTGGTTCGGCCAAGAATTGGGCCTATATCCACTTTATAGTTCTTATTACTGAGTCACACTGATTTTACAATGGCTTACAATACAAGAATGATACATCCAGAATTATTTTACAAATTTAAGCATAGCTTTTAAGTAAAATATGGATGCAAGTGGTTGCTGTTCTAGGCTCTCGGGATTGGATCTCCTTCGACAGTTGTGAGTTTGAAAGTTCCATCAAGAAGTTTTTCGCCTATGACATACGGCCCTTCCCAGTTTGGCTCAAAAACTCCTGTTGCTGTCATGATCCTTTTCAAGACTAGATCCCCAATTTCAAAGCTACGTTGACGAACTTTAGAATTGAAGTGCATGGCTATCCTTTGTTGTTGAGCTGCAACTCTGAGTTCAGCTTCTTTCCATCTCTCATCAAGCAGGTCAAGTGCTTCAAGTTGCAGCTTTTCATTTTCAGCTTGGTTGAAATGAATTCTCCTGTGTGAGGGGTCCTCTATTTCCACTTGAATCATTGCTTCTGATCCATATGCTAATGAGAATGGAGTGTGCCCTGTCGCAGTTTTGTGGGTAGTCCTATATGCCCATAGTGCTAGTGGCAGCTTATCAACCCAACCACCTTTTTCTTTTTCCAGTTGCTTTTTGATGGTTGATTTGATGATTTTGTTCACTGCTTCCACTTGCCCGTTTGCCTACCGATGAGCCACTTCTGAGAAGCTTTTTCGGATTTTGAATCGCCTGCAAAATTCATGGAATTCTTCGCTTTCGAATTGGGTACCATTGTCTGTTTTTGTCTGTTATTATCTTCACATACAAAGTTAGTGATGCTGGAGATGTTGGTGTTGATATTAGCTGTAAAGAGCATAAGAAGTTAATGAGCAGTTTTCTCTATTCACTCGAAGTGGTTAAAGCGGAGCTAGGAGATGTGCCAGTTGTTCGAGATTTCACAGATATTTTTGATGAGGTGCAAGGTTTACCACCTCAACGTGAAGTCGAGTTCCGTACTGATTTGGTTCTGGGAACCAGACCTATTGTACAACCCTTATGAAGGATGGCTCCGAAAGAGAAGAGAGAGTTAGAAAGGCAGACTTATGACTTATTGCAGAAGGGCTTGATCCAACGTAGTACCTCGAGTTGGGGATCGCTATTCGTCTTTGTTACAAAGGCAGACAGTTCTCTAAGGTAATGCGTAGACTATTAGGAGTTGAATAAAAGGACTATCAAGAATAAATATCCTTTGCCAAGGATCGACGATATGTTTGACCAACTCCATGGTGCTCGGATAATTTCTCAATTAGATCTTGCCACCGGTTTCCACCAATTAAAAGTGGCAAAGGAGAGTGTTCCCTTAACAGCTTTTCGGACTCTAGAAATTTTCAATGAGTGGTTAGTTATGCCGTTTGGATTAACTAACGCACCCGCTTATTTTATGGACTTAATGAATCGACTATATCGAGATATTCTTAATAAATTTGTTCTCATCTTTATTGATGACATTCTTATCAATTCAAAGACAGAGGAGGAACACAAATATCATGTCCGTGTTGTACCCGATACCTTAAGAAGCCATGTGTTGAAGGCTAAGTTTTCCAAGTGCCATTTCTACAAATCTGAAGCTAGATTTCTAAGGCATGTCATTTCAGGAGAAGGCATATCGGTGGACCTAGCTAAAGTTGTTCTGGTTCAAGACTGGAAGAAGCCCGAAAGTGTGACGGAAGTTAGAAGTTTCTCGAGATTGGCTGGTTTTTACTGTAGGTCTATCAAGGACTTATCGAAGATTGCTTCTCATCTAACGAAGTTAACAAAGAAAGATGCTAAGTTCGTTTGGACTTCTACGTGTGATCAAGCATTCAATGAATTGAAAAAGAAGTTGACTAGCGCTCCTGTTTTAACCATTCCAGATGGGAGCGAAGGTTTAATCATGTATACAGATGCTTGTGGAACCAAATTGGAAGCAGTTCTGATGCAGCATGGGAAAGTTATTGCCTATGCGAGTCGACAGCTAAAGCCGCATGAGAAAAATTATGCTATGCACGATTTAGAGCTTTTGGCTATTTTCTTCGCAATAAAGATGTGGAGGTATTAACTTTTGGGTGAAAGGTTCGAGATATACACAGACCACAAATCCTTAAAATACCTTTTTACCCAGAAAGATTTGAATTTGAGGTAGCAGAGATGGCTAGAGTTTCTTGCTTCTTATGATCTAGAGATTCTTTATAACCCTAGAAAAGCAAATGCCGTTGCTGATGCACTGAGTAGGAATGTAGCAATGGTTGCAAACCTAGAAGTTAAGCCAGTATTGTTAGAGAGAATTGCATTCAGTGAAGAGGTAGATCCTATTTTGGGTCGACTTAAGAAGGATGTTAAAGAAGGTGTTGTTTCTAGCTTTGAGATTGATCTCCGGGGCATATTGAAAATGAATAGGCATATTTGTGTTCCTGACTTTGATGGACTTAAGCTAGAAGTGTTAGCCAAATGCCACCATTCAAAGTTATCTTTTTATCCAGGAGTGACCAAGATGTTCAAAGATATGAAGAGGGTATTCTGGTGGAAGGGAATGAAGCATGATATTTCAATCTTTGTGAGTCGTTGTGCAAACTGCTAGCAGATTAAGAGTGACCATCAAATGACAACTGGATTGCTTCAGCCACTTCCCAAAGTCGAAGTGGGAGCAGATCTCTATGGACTTTATTGATGGGCTTCCTAGGTCAAGAAGAGGCAACGATGTCATTTGGGTTATAGTCGATCGAATGACCAAGAGTGCCCATTTCATTCCTGTTAAGCTGACTAGGACTGCTACGAGTCTGGCGAGTTTGTATGTGAAGAAGATTGTGAGACTCCATGGGATTCCTCGTAGTATTGTAAGTGACCGAGACTCGATATTCACTAGTAGGTTCTGGGAGGGACTGCGGACTGCTTTAGGGACTGAGCTAAGTCTATGTATAGCTTACAATCCCCAAAAAGATGGCCAGACGGAGAGAGTGAACCGAATCATGAAATATTTATTGCGAGCATGCATTCTAGACTTCGGGGGTTATTAGGAAGATCATTTACCCTTAGTCGAATTCACTTATAACAACAGCTATCAAGTAAGCATTGGTATGGCCCCTTTCGAAGCTCTTTATGGTCGTCCATGTCGTTTTCCTTCGTGTTGGGTTGAATCTGGAGATAAACTTGTTCTTGGACCCGACATAATCTTAGAAGCCAATGAGAAGGAAGCTAATATTAGAAGAAAGATGAAGGAAGTGCAAGATTGGCAAAAGTGTTATGCAGATCAAAGGCGTAGGGATCTAGAGTTCTTAGTTGAGGATTGGTATTTGACAAAGTCTCTCCTCTGAGAAGTGTCATGAGTTTTGGGAAGACAGGGAAGTTAGCCTCTCGATATATTGGCCCTTTCCCATACTAGACCGGATTGGTAAACTTGCATATAAAATGGATTTACCAGATCGACTATCAGATGTGCACAACATATTTCACGTATCCCATTAACATAAGTATGTATACGACCCTTCGATGATAGTAGAACTGGGACAACAAGTTGACTTGGAGGTTCAGCCTAACCTAACCATTCTTAGGCGGCCTATTCGTATTGTCGCTTGAGATATAAAGCGATTAAGGAAGAAGGTTATTAATCTTGTTAAGGTTTAGTGGAGTGGACTTGTTAGAGATTGTACTTGGGAAACTAAGGACTATACTAGGGATTATTATCCCGAGTTGATGTAGTTGTTTTTCTTATATTTTATTGTTTATTTTTAGTGTACTCACCAGTTGTGTTGAGGTCAATTTCCTTGTAACTTTGTGTGGTATATACGATATCATTTGGGTTTCTTTGATATCTTGAGTTTATCTGATTAATTTCGAGGACGAAATTTCCTTTAAGGAGGGGAGGATGTAACGACCCATAATTTAATCACTTTGAACTTGAATAGTTAATAAGTTTTTAAATGATTAAATAATGGATTTTATATCTAAAATAAAATTTTGGATAAAACGACTCGAATGGATTTTTAAAACTGATGTAAAATGTTAGTTTAAAGACGATTCGAGTTATAAAGCGGTTAGGGGTACCAATTTATTTAAGAATAAGTTTGCCTAATAAACCAAATGAGAATGATTACTTAAGAAGAGAATTTTCCTAATAAAACAGAATAGTATAATTACTTGCCTAGTAAAACAAGAAAGAATTATTAACCTTGCCTAATAAAACAGAATAGTATAATTACTTGCCTAATAAAACAGAATAGTATAATTACTTACCTAATAAAACAAGAAATAATTATTAACCTTGCCTAATAAAACAAAATAGTATAATTACTTGCCTAATAAAATAAAATAGCATAATGATTATTATATTCCACACGGATGGTTGCCATTGGACCAAAATCTGGTCGAATCAGGTTAGGCTATAGTTGATAAGGAGGATTCCTATTGGACCAAAATGTGGTCGAATCAAATTAAGCCATAAGGATGTTTTATATTGGACCAAAATGTGGTGGAATCAAATTAGGCCATAAGGCTGGTTTCTATTGGACCAAAATCTGGTCGAATTATGTTAGGCTATAGGAAATTACAAAAGTACCATTCTCTTCACCTATAAATAGCCAAGTCCATATCTCATTTTAATTCACTCACAAACTAAAGAAAAGAACTAAATTTCATTATCAAAGGCATAGTATTCCAAGTCTCAAGCAAAGCAAATAAGATGTGAGTATATTCCTTGTTTTCATAGTTTAGTGGGTATAACTTATTTTGTGGGTATAATATAATTATTTTACAGTGAGTGTAATCTTAATCTGTTTCCTTTGACTCATTCACATTTTAATAAACGTTGTGCTAACAATTTATTGTAAATTGTTAATAATAATGTTTCTATTATTATTCTTGTTATTATTCTTGTTTGGTTGTTTGATTTGTGCTCGGCCAGTTTATGAGCAATAACCTTGACGTTTAGTTAAAGGGAACTTACACCACATTTTTAAACTTAGGATTGACATTTAGTAAATTTTTGGTTAAAAGGAAATAAAACCCCTTTTAGCTATCTCATTTGATTAAGAGGGAGCTTCACCCCTCTTGGTCGTATTTTCCTTTAAAGATGATGGGTATAAGTTATGATTTGAATGGAAGGTTTAAATCTTTGTTTAAAGTATTTTAAAGGAGCTTCGAAATTTATATAATGATATAATTGGGTTATTTATGGAAAGTAAGTAGTCCTATACTTGGCACTAAAAGTCGATGAGTAGATTGATCCTGTATTTGTGAGATCTTGAACCGAAGTGTTAAGGCAAGGATAGGAGCAACCAGTGCCCTGACTTACTTGGCTTTGTTTATTGGTGAGGGATAGAGTAAGCCAAGAATATTGGAAACGTGACAAGTGTAGGAGATTTGATTTTCATAAATGATATTTATAATTATGATGGTATGGAAAACATTCGCCTTTCTTATAGACAATTGTTTTTGACCCATTAAATATGCTTTTGAAATATGAAATCCTCCCAAATGTTTTGTGAATATACTTATACCGATGAGATAAGTATATGGATATTTTCCCAGCATTGAAAGAGCATAAGATTTAATTTCCATATACGATCGTTTTGTTATCCCCAATAATTGATATCTTAAATATCAATTTCGATACCCTTCTTCCTTTTGTTTTCGTTTCGTCAATTTAAGACGATTTGTTGCTCATTTAGAGCATTAATATCCTTTATCGCAAATGACTAAATAAAGAGCGAGTGGGGGCCAAGCTATGTGGGGTTTCTTCCATTAGGGTATTTTCACATCTACTCTAGATTGGTTTCGGTTGTATGCGCACGGAGATGTGAAATACTCGGATACTCGGTAAGGTTGGCGGGGTCCGGCTTGGAGGTTTCCGAGGGCCATCCTAGTTCTCAAGTATATTTTCTAGAGGTACACTTTCGATAAGAGGGGCGCACCCTCCTAGTCATTGTTGGAAAAATTCATTTTCCTTATTTTTGATTAAAATCTTTGGATTGATTCTTTCTTAATTGCATCGGGAAGCATCTTATGCTCTTTGCGGTGTTTAATTATTTTTGTCCATTCATTTATGCTTGGATGTTGTCCTTGTGAGGGGAAACCCGTTCTGCATTTTTGCGACGTGGTCTCACAGGTTATTTTGTGTGTTCTATTTTTTTATTTGGAGTTTACTCATACCAGACTTATTGTCTGACCCGAATTGTTTGTTTTCCATAAACTCTCGGGTACTCATTTATATTTGAGTAGTCTGAAAATGACAGGTTTCTTTGGGCTCTTTTGAAGATGGTGGACGAGCAGGAGGCTCCTTATCTATCTAGCTATTTATTTCCGCTGTTATGAGATGTTATCTTTATGTATGTATATTTAAAGGCAAGTTGTTATAACTACCTAGACTGATAGTAGTACTTTTGTTGTAACTTTGATAACTCCATGTTGGGAGTAACCTTATGTACTGTCTTATTTTATGTTATATATTTAACCATTCCGTTGTGAGATTATTTTTCTGTTCTTATATTTTACCCCATGACAACTCGTTTTCAAATACTTGGCCAACGACACATGAATACCATGGATGTATTAAGTGCCGTTCTCAAGGGTCGAAAAGGTGGGTCGTCACAAGAATGACTACACATATTGAAAACCAAAGGTTTTTTACCGTCATTTTATTCCGAATCATTTGATACATATGAGTCATGTCTCGAAGGAAAAATGATCGAGTGCCCCTTTTGTGGGAGCAATGAAAGAGTTAACGAACTCTTGGGCCTCGTACATACTGATGTATGTAGCACAATGCCTATTATTACCAAAGATAATTCTTCTTACTCTGTAACCTTTACGGATGATTGCTTGACTACGTTATGTATATCTTATGAAGAACAAGTCTAACGTCTGTTAGAAATTCATAGAATATAAAAACGAGATTGAAAGTTAGATGAACCATAGGATTAAAATACTTCGATCTGAGAAAGGAGGTAAATATGTTGGAAAGAGCTTCAATGATACTTAAAATATAATGAAATTATCCCGTAGGTTACTCCACTACATACACCGCAATGCATTGGTGTTTTGGAGCGAAGGAGTAGATCCTTATTAGATATTGTTTGTTCCATGATGAGTAATGTTGAGTTACCTCTGTCTTATTAGGAAAATGTGCTTGAAACCGCAACACATATTTGATTTTGATACCCATGAAGTTTGTGCCTAAGACTTTGTATGAGACATGGCATGGGAAGAACCCATATCTCAATTATTTAAAGGTGCGGGATTGTCAAACTTGAGGTTAGATCGGTATTATTTAAGTTTATAGGATATCCCAAGAACTCTAGGGGAAGTATTTTCTATAACGCAAAGGAACAAAAGTTATTATTTCCACTCACATTATCTCTTTAGATAAGGAATTTGTTAAAAGAAATTAACCACAAAGTTGTAGACTTGGATGAGATCTAAGAAATTAACACGAAGTCAAAACTAGTGGGAGAACCAAATTAACCTATATACGAAATTGTGCAACCTATTAGAAGGTCTAGTAGAGAACTTTGTGCACTTTATTGATACTAAGGTTTTATCGTGGATGACAAAAAAAGGGACCGTGCCTTAGATGATGACGCTCCACTAACATTCCAACAAGCACTGCATAGTAAAGACTCTACCCTTTGGCTTGGAGCTATGAAATCCGAGATGGATTCCATATTGAATGACGACATCCTATAACCCAAGTTCTAAGGCGTCCTTTTATTTAATCTTTCTTTTCTCTTCAATTAATTCTCTATTAGTTGTTTAATTACATCTATGTAGTTGGATGACGAAGGGTGGGAGGAGGCCAGGAGGTAGTATGGGAAGGTTCCTGTGGGTGAAAGGGTAATAGGTTGTCAGGGTTCTCAGGGTAGGAGGACGTCAGATTAAGGTTCGTAAGGTATGAAGAGTGGATCAGTTGGCGAGGGAAAATCTGGAGTATCAATCAAAGATGGCTCAAATCAAGATTTGGGTTTTGGAGGTTCAAGTCTGACTAAATCTATGGGGCACAGACAAGTGGGTTCGAGAAGATCTAAAACTGCGACTATGCATTGAAACTTTGATATAAAATTTGCAGTGCCATCGAGTGCTAAGAGATCTTCTTATTATGATGCAGTGAAATCTGATTCAAGTGGTATTGGGTTATCAACTGACCTTCAATTTATAGAAACAAAAGCTGTCAAGGGTAAGAGCAGAGGCAGACTTTCTATAGAGGCTATTAGGGAAGACGAAAGGGGTTAGGAGAATTGTATTCTTCTTTACTTGGCTGGATTAAGCCCTTTTTTCAAAACCATTAAGGCGTATGCTAAGTGAGTTTGGAAAACAAAAAACAATTTTGAGGTGCAATCAAAGGAGAATTGGTTTTTCGTTGTTAGGTTTGGTAGTGAGAAGTGTTGTCTTAAGAATTTGGAATCAAGACCTTGGTTTTTTGATAAAAATCTAATCATGATGAAAAAGTTAATTCCATCCATGAAATCTGACCGAGACTTGCTATCCACAATGCCTATTTGGATCAGATTTCCTGGGTTATGTTTTAAATTATGGGGTGATCTAGCTATTAGCACTTTAGCGAGTATTATTGATGTCCTGTTAGACGAAAAATAGATCTAGAGTCTCAGTTGCACGTGTGTTGGTTGACATAAAAGAAGAGGTGGGATTTCGTAGCCCGATTGAGGTAGAGGACGAGGAAGGAAATGAATTTTATCAAGAGTGGTATATAAGAATGCCCCTTCATGATGTGAGAATTATCCCTGCTTTGACACTATAACAATCAATGTCCAATGACTAGAACTTGGCTTCAAAATCAAAATGAGACGGAGGTGAAAGAGGAGATGGTTTCTAGTGAGGAGGAGAAGGCGATAAAGGGAGATAACCTAAAGTTGGAAGGGAAGAGTAGAGCAGGTTTACAATAATGGTAAGATCTCCAAAGGAAAGAAAGGCATTGATGGTTCTCTGAAGAAGGTGGAGGAATCAATCGAAGAATTCTGAAATATCAAAAAGGCACTTTTGGAAGAGGAATAGAATTCAGTGTCTATTGAAGTAGAAGCTAAGTCTGTACTAGAGAAGAATGACGAGGCGGAAAATGATTTTCAAGGTAATAAAATTGGAGAACAATAGGTTGTCTACAGTCAAGCATTTGGAGAGGACAACCCGTGTTTCTACTGTTCTAAATAATGTCAGTTCTACCAAGTTTGGAGCTATATAGCCAATATAATACAAAGAAAAGTCACCAACGGCTCCTAAATTTATTTTGAAATGCAGTCGTTCATTAGTGGATTTAGACTCCTCTATTCCATTCTTTGATATTCCATTAGAACGTTGCTTATTTTCTGAAAGAGATAATTGTATCACTGAGTTTGTTTTCTGGAATGCAGGTTAAGCCAAAGAGTACTGAACTTCCGTTAGAGGGGACAGCAGCTTCAGTGAGCAATATTATATAAACCCACCTCAATCCCAACCTCTAAAAGACCAACAAGATGATTGCATGGTGAAGGAAAGTTAGATAGGAGCAATACATCAAGGAGCCCTGATAGGTTGGAGTTAAAAGTAGTAAGGTTGGACAAAGACCGTCTAATCTATAACCCGTAATGTGTTAATAAAGAGAAAGGTAAGGAGAAAGCTGGCACGGATGCAAAGCACGGTAGGGTGCTTGGAAGTTTATCCAAAATAAATGATGATTTTAGCATGTTGGAATGTCAAGGGATTTCATAAAGCCGGTAGGTTGAGTGAAATCCTCAAAATATCAAATAAGTACAAAATTATTTATTTTGGGATTCTGGAGAATAAATTGAAGTATAATGAAAATGTGGTGTTGAGTAAGAGGATGGGAAGTAAATTGGAGATAATTAGTAATGTGTCTTGTTATTATAAATGACACATATTTGTCATGATCGATTCTGAGTCTTACTCTTTAATTTACTAAGTATGAGTGACCAACATATTTCTTTGGAGCTTAAGAATAGTGGTGGTGGTGCTTATAACTGCTCTTTTGTTTATGGTCATAATTTTGAATTTTTAAGAGATAGTCTTTGGAAAAACTTGGTGAAAGATACTTTTTCTATCTTTAGACCTTGGATTCTCCTAGGGGACTTTAATTGCATTAGGATTTCAAAAGACAAGGATGGAAGCAACCCACTACAACTTTTCAAACTACTAGAGATGGATATTTGGATGATTAGTTTGGGTGTGTCTGAACTTCTGATCCATGGATACTAATTCTCTTAGTGAACTAGCCCAAAATAGAACGTGCAAAGTAGAATTGATAGGTGCTTTGTTAATTTCCAATGGTTGCAATTTTTTCCAAACTCGATAGCTAATTATCTACCCTCAGGAGTAAGTTATCATGTCCGAATTACCTAAATTAACAGAAGTCTTTGAAAATTCCCAAGCCTTTTAAATTCATGAATCATTGGACTCTTTTTGAATATTATAAAGCCATTGTTGAGAATTCGTGGAAATGTGAAATAAAGGGAAGACCTTTATTCCAGTTTGCTCATAAGTTGAAGTTTGTTAAATCTGCGCTTGTGGGATGGGCTAAAAATAAGAACGATACTAGAACGGAGATTGAGAAAGCTAGAACCGAGTGTGCTTTCCTTCAAAGTAGACCGGAATGGGACAGTTGGGATAAGGTTAAACCTGAGTTCCAAGAAGCAAAATTATCTTTGGAAAGTGCTATCCATCAAGATTTGATTGATACAAGACAAAATGCAAAATATGATTCGCTGCTCCTTGGTGATGAGGCTACTGCTTTTTTCTATGCGAAAACGTCCAATAAGAGATGTCTCAACTACTTTGGTTCTATGATTGGAGTTGATGGGTCAATTATTCATGATCCTAATGCCTTTGCTTCTAGTGCGATCAAATTTAATGAAGAGATGTACAATTCCCAGTCCTAAAAAGAATTCCCATTAGTGGTTTGTAAATATATATTTTTAAATATGGAAGAGATTTTCTAGACGATAAATTTGAAATCTGTGATATCAAAAGGTGGCTTTCATTGTAAAAGATGACACTGTTCCTGGACCATATGTATTCAATTCCATGTTTTACAAGGCATATTGGGATGTCTTAAAGGATATGTTGGTTAAGGTTACTAATGACTCCATTAGTAGTGGGAAAATTATAAAAGAATTAAACCATACTTTCATTCATTTGATTCCAAATTTAAAGGGGCCTAAGATGTTCAACACTTTAGGATTATTGCATGTTGTAATATGATTTACAATGTTGTAGCTAAAGAACTTTATGATAGACTGAAGTTGTGCTTGGAATCTTTGATTTCGGAAAACCAACGTGCTTTTATTCCTAATAAAGCTATTGGAGATGGTTTTTTGTTTGCACATGAAATGGTTAGGGGATTTGGAAAAAAGGACAACAAAAATATGTGCATCAAAGTTGATATTCGGAAAGCATATGATATGATGAATAGACAATTTGTTATACATATGATGCGAAGTATGAAGTTCTCTGACAAATAGATAAAAATTATTGGTGAACTCATTAGTTCGCCTA
Source organism: Allium fistulosum (assembly GCA_030737815.1). Classification (NCBI taxonomy): domain Eukaryota; kingdom Viridiplantae; phylum Streptophyta; class Magnoliopsida; order Asparagales; family Amaryllidaceae; genus Allium; species Allium fistulosum. The sequence continues at coordinate 812,047,504 of CM060901.1, read as the reverse complement.
ATTTCTATATTTTTAACCAATGTGGAGCTGATGGTTTTTTTGGTAGTTCCAATGGGTTGAGACAAGGAGGTACAATCTCTTCGTTATTATTTACTATTGTAATGGAGTTCTTCACTCTTCAGATGGATAGGACGGTGGAGGAAGGTCAGGTTAAACTGGTTCAGGCTGGGATCAATAAACTATCACATTTAATTTTTGCGGATGATATTCTCATTTTTGTGAAAGCTACTATGTTGGTGCTTATGCAATTAAAGAAATTTTTAAACAAATGTCCCAATGTATGAGATTACATTTCAACTGTGGTAAGTCCAATATTTTCTTTGGAAAAGGTATTGACTGTAAAGATGATATCCTAATGATCCTTAATATTCAAAATGGTGGTATACTAGCCAAGTATTTGGGAATCCCTCTGACAAATGTTAATCTGAGAAACAAATATTTTGCTCCGTTGATTGGTAAAATAAAACTCAAAATTGAAGTGCGGGAAACAAAATTGCTTAGTTTAGCAGGTAGAGTTTATCTTGTCAGAGGAGTAATATATCCCATTTTATACTATTGGATGCAATGCTTTCGGATACCAGTGGATACTCTGAATTTGGTTAAAGTATAATTTTGAATTTATTTAGAAAGGGAAGGCTTGTAAAGTTCCTTGGGAAACAATGTGTAAGATGAAGGTGGAAGGTGGATTAGGATTAAAAAGTCTCACTTAATTGTATAATACCATGAGTATCAAAGTTGTGTGGAAGATCATTAATAAAGAAGGTGTTTGTTGTAACTTATGCATTTGAAATACATTAAAGAGGATTCTTTTTGAGAAATTCAACCAAGGAATGAAGCTCCAGGAACTTGGAAATTTTTGCTTAATCCCCGACCTCTTGTTATAACTTGGATGAAGAAATGTGTTTTGGGAGGTCCACTTCGCTATGGTTTGATCCATGGCTTCATGGAGGGAGGCTTGTTAATGGATTGGTAGCTGATACTGTTGTGAGAACTCGATCAGAGAAATTACTAGTTGGGGAGATTATCAAAAATGGCTAATGGAAATGTGATAAGTTCAGTTTCCTAGCTGGGCTTCAAGAAGAAGTGGAAAGAGAAAATGTTTGCAATAGTAGAGATAGTGACTACTGGGTCTAGCGGTGTACCAAAAATGGGCAGTATGTGTTCAAACAAATATGGGAAGAGAACATAATGAAGTATGACCATTGAATTTGGGCTAAATGCATTTGGAGAAAAAATACATATTCCAAAAATGGCGATGTGTTTATACAGAGCCATTAATAACTTTGTACCAACCAAGGTTAAACTCATTCAAAGACACATTGCAGTCAGTCCAACTTGTGTACTCTATCAAGAGACGAACGAGGATAACGATAATCTTTTTTCAAGTGTAAATTTTCAATTAATGTTTGGAACTGGTGTCAGACTAAATTAGGGTGTCCCAATAACAATAACAACTAGTTCTCGTTATTAGAAGAAATAGACTATAGTCAGTAGGCCTTTTCTAATCGTAGCTGTGATATTGCAAATTTGATTCTGTCTACTATATTTAGGCGTGTATGGTGTGAGCGCAACAATAGAACATTTCATCATAATGTTCACAGTGAGCATATCATTTCCAAACAAATAAAAGACATTGTGGCCACTAGAATGTGGAAATCTAAACATAAACATTATAGTAGCTTTATCGACGTTTTGGTCGGTAAAGAATGGAGTTAAGAATATACCAAGCGTGAGAGGTTGGGCTTATATTTCTCTGGTTCTTACAAGCAACACCTTCTCTATAAGATTCCAGCATGATTTAGCTCCTATATTAAGTTACATATCTTTATGATACTTTATTTCTACATAAAGTTCTAAAATCCTAAGCTAGTGGAAGAGGTCGCAGTTGAATTGAATTTGTTCCCCTGTATCTAAAGAATAAATGATTAGTTCTAATGCTTTATTGTAACAAACCTATTGTTAATTACATAATTAATTAATTTTAATTATGGATAATTAGTTCTAATTAGTGATTCGTGAGATTTAATTTCACATTTAAGGAATAATTTTTTTTCTTGAAGAGGATTTTAATTTTAATTTGAAATATTATCAAATCCATTATTTAACTTTTGGCTTTTTGGATGAATTGTTAATATTTAGATTTGTTGTTCAAAATGAGATTTTATAATTAATAGTTAATTTTTGTTAATAATAATAATAATACCTTTTATTTCAAAAGTTAGATTTAATTTTATATGATCTCTCAATATTAATAGAAGTGGAATTTAAATTTTAAGTGGTTTTGGTAAATTTGAAAAATCAATTTGTGATTTCGTCAAAACTGTTTAGAGTGAAATAGTGTTTTATATAAAGTAAATAAAAATACAAAATAGCAACACTTCTTAGGTTAGCAACACTTATTCTTATTGGGTTGCAAGTTAAAGCCCAAACCCAAACTCATTCTTAATGAAACTAGAGAAAGAAAGTTCGCATCTTTCTCATTTTTGAAGTTCTGTGCATTCAACTACAGAAAGAAAACTAGGGTTCTTCATCCTCCTTTCAAACTAAATCAAAATTGCTAATTTTAAATCGTAAACAAGTTCTAGAAAAATAAGATAAAATCAAGGTAATGTATATAAAACCTATTTTAGCTTTTAGGCAATTCGATTTCAGTTTTACAATGGTTGATTTCTGTTTATTGTTTGTTTAGGTTGAGGTTATGGCTAGAGTTTGCAAATTGAAGAATTAGGGCTGCTGTTGTTACCTTGGCTATTGAATTGAGGAACAAATTAAGATGAGTTTACCTCACCAACTATCTCTATACTTATATGCATATGATTATGGGTTATTGTTTGGTAATTGATGGAAATATAGGATTGAATTGGTCTCTAGTTCTTATGTTAATCATAAGTTAGGTTATGAAATTCAAAGTTTGTTAAAACCCTCAATTAGTTATCATCTTTAACATTAATTTGTAGTTTATTTTATGCTTGCATGCTGCGGGAATCAATGCTCTAGAGGTCAAAGTAATCACTGTCGAAGAAGTCATCGTCGATGGACAGACGGGGAGGCAACCTGGAGCTGAAACATCTCAAGGTTGCATCACCACCGATGGACAGGTGGGCATCACTGGTGCACCAATAGCGTACAGCTTGGAGCTGTTTCAGCTCCAAGTACCGCCCCAACGTGTTTGTCACTTGCCTTGTTTCTTGTTTTATATATTGTAGTTGTTTTCTTGTGTGTTGCATGTTTGTTTGTGGTGATTTTAATGTCGATTTCTGTTGATTTGTTAATCTATAAAATGTGTTAGGAGAAAATATAGAAGTCGAACCTTATAGACTAATTTGTTGCTATGATCTTGTGATGTGTAATAGTCAATTCTCTTATGCTCCATGGACTTTGAATCGCTTTGATTCTAAGTTTTAGAAATTTAATAAACTTATTTTCATCTATTTTCTATATAAAAAAATAGTCAAATTGTATTTAAGTACTTTTATAAAAGAGTGTTTATTTAAATTACAAATATCAAACTTGTTTTAAAAACAAATCTAGTTTCTTTTTGTAAATGATTTTAATGAAGAGTTATATATATATATATATATATATATATATATATGTTAACAAGAAATCTTGCTAACACCATGATGTGGAGTTAAGGGATAAGGTTAATCCTTTTTGGTTTCCTTTATATAAATGGGGAAGAGTGTAATGTGAATGTCCTCTTTGGTTTCACTTTCGAATAGGTTGCTATAGTGAAAACTTGTTCAAGTCGACCTTTCGATCCAGTCGAAACGGCTAATTTCGTTAATTAACAGCCTTTCGACTTTGCTAAGATGGTGTGGATTTACCTTTGAAAGCTTTCCTTTCGATTCAGTTGAGATACCCTGATAAGGTTTGTCTTGATATGTTTCGACCTAGTCGAAGTCTTTATTTGTAGAGTGATTTAGGCTTTAACCAAGAATCGGAGGGAGAGGTTTCGACCCTGTCGTAAGCTAAGTTGATTAGTATATAAGACTTGGATCAGGACTCTGGAATAGGGGTTTTGACTTTTTCAAAAGCTAGATACTTGGCACCTTATGTAAGGTTTGGGTTTTCAAAGTTTAAGTGGATAGAGGTTAGGTTTCAACCCTGTCGAAAGCAGTCTCGTTAAATGTCTTGGTTTGAATTGGGAATCAAAGGCCAAAGTGAGTTAGTATGGGGTTTCAACCTGGTCGAAGGTAAAAGACTTGGGAAGGCTGGCTAGGAACCAATAACTTGTATTACTTGGAATATATGGGTTTCGACCTAGTCGGAAGGTATCCTTCGATTCAATTGATACCTGTAACACAAGGTTAGACCAGATAAAAGCTCGAGAAACAATTAAGTAATTATTAAAAACTATAGACTTACCTTTCTCAACTCAAAGAAGACTTTATTACACAAAGTCACAAATTTGATTTACAAATTAAGGTTTTACAGGTTTTAAAGGTATGTTAATACAAGCTTGGTGTTAACGGTAAAAAGTGAACGCTAACACCCGGTGTGTGTAATAAGATTGTGAAAGCACCACCCGTTGGTACGGGAACAGAATATAAGCTGAAAATAGCAGAAAAGCAGTAAATGAACAACAGATTTATAGTGGTTCGGCCTGTAATTGAGCCTACGTCCACTTTATAGTCTTTTATTGCTGATTCGGTTACAATTTGATACAATATCCTTCAAAATACAATACAACTTGATCATGAAAACACTCTTGACTACTAGCTCGATCTTTGATGATGAAACTCGACGAATCCGTGTTGGATGTAAGGAGCTCTTCTCGAAGATTGTTGTAGTGTCTCGAATGCTTGAAGATCTTTGATTGCTGAATGAGAGGAGGCTTCGACAGCGTAACGGCGCTTGGAGAAATGAATGGCCAAAAGTCCTTTTCATGTTGGAAGTGGTGGCCTATTTATAGGAGCAGATTTCTGAGCTCTCGGTTTGGCCAAGTCATGAGTCGTGACCGACTCATGGTAAGTCGTAACTCGTATTCGACTTAAGATGTCTCGTGGGCGCCATATTTGGTCCATCTTGTGGCTCAGTTGGAAGACAAGTGCTAAGTCGTAGTCGACTCATCAGATCAAAGTAGCACAGGCAAGGGCTTTGGATTCCAGCTTGATAGCCTTTAAGTCGTAAGCCTGATGAGTCGTAAGACCTCATGAATCGTAAATCTCCATGAGTCGTAAATCTGATGAGTCGTAAGACTGATGAATCGTAAGACCCCATGAGTCGTAAGACCTCATGAGTCGTAGAACCTCATGAGTCGTAGAGCCTTTAAGTTGTAAGACCTCCTGAGTCGTAGAACCTTTAAGTTGTAAGACCTCCTGAGTCGTAGAACCTCATGAGTCGTAGAGCCTTTAGCAGTTAGGCCGTTGATTCTTTTCAATCACTAAGTCGCCACATAACTTAAGTTGTTCACTTCTTATCTCATAAGACCATGAGTCGTAAGAAGCTTGTCTCGTTGAGTCATGAAGCTCTTAAGTCGTAGACCACTTATAGCAAATCATGAGTCGTAGACGACTTATAGCAAACCATGAGTCGTAGACGACTTATAGCAAACCATGAGTCGTAGACGACTTATAGCAAACCATGAGTCGTAGACAACTTAAGGCCTTCCAGATAGTTAGGTCGCTAGGCAAGTTAAGTCGTTGAGTCTCTTAAGTCGTAGAAGAGTTAACTTGATGAGTCGTAAAGCTCCTAAGTCGTAGGCGGCTTAGCTTGATGAGTCGTACAGACCTTGTGAGTCGTAGCATGTTAAGTCGAAACCTTCTTAAGTCGTAGAGACTTTAACTCGTTGAGTAGTTAAGTCGGAGACTTCTTAACTTCTTAAGTCGTAGGTCGCTTAACTCGCTGAGTCGTCAAGCCCTCAAGTCGTACATCCACTGAGTCGTAAACTTGTTAACTTGTAAACTGTTAAGTCCCACCATGTCTCAGGTCGCTAACCTTTTAACTCGTAGGTCGCTGAGTAGGACCATTCCTTAGGTCGAAGTCTACTGAGTCGTAGATCATCTAAGTCGACTTGTTAAGTCTCGCAATCCTTAACTCGTTAAGTCTTGAGACGTATACTTCTTAGGTCGTGGATAATTCAGGGTTAACATTTGCCCCTCGAAATACACGCCTAAGTCGTAGGTCGTGTGTTTCGATTCATTTTAACTCGTGTGAGTCGATTCCAATTCCTTCGACCTGAGGTATAAAACGCTTTGGTCGTACCTCTTATCTTCTTCTTCCTATCACTCGTGCTTTAAGTCGCATCTGCCATTAACAAGATCTCAAGCTTCCAAAGGCGATTTCGACTCGATTTACCTCCAACCACTTCTAGTTACATCGCGTAAGCGTCTTCTCCCTTTTCCCAATCGCTGACCATTGCTATCGACCTTTCTCCATGAATTCTTCCCTCGGTCCTTGCGAATACTGCTATGTAGGATATTCATGGAATTAAGGTGGCTTGATATGGCTTGTAATGATTTGTGATCTGTGGTGGTTTAGAAATAGGGTTGACGAAGAAGCTAACCGGTGAATGGGTTAACGGGTTGGATAGTTAAGGGTTAGGAGTTGGATGGATATATGGTTAACGAGTTAGGGATCAAACGAGTTAGGAGTTAGATGGACTAAATTCTGGATCGACTTATCACTTACAGCAACCTAAGCTTTGAGTCGTAGCCGAGTTACGACTTATGACTTTGAGAATTGAAGTCCCCTTTTAAACCTCATGACCCACGACTCATAGAATAGTTAACCCTAGCTCGTAGGAACCATTTGAGTCGTTCGCGACTTAGCACTTGTTCACTTTGCTTGAATGTGTAGTACGATTGGAGAGTTACGACTCAACTTGATTCATGGCATATCTTTTAGACCGTGAACGAGCTAGGACTTAGGAAAATATGTCCCATGCTAAGTTGTGATCGAGTTAGAACTTGAGCAAATTTCCCACTGCCTTGAATGCTAAGACTTGAGTTGTTTGAACTTTGGACTCTTGAATTTTGTTGCACTCTTTTATAGATTGTCAATAATTCTAACTGCCTGTTATAACATTTACAAAAAACTGGGACGAATATACTGCCACCGACTGCCCACATCGAATGACAGATTAGTTGATAAAGATTAAATTAAATTAAATGAACTGTATGAGTGAAATGCTACACAATAACCAACTCAAGTGAAGTATTAAAGCAAAATCGTAATGGTTAACTAAAACTGATTTGTCTGCATTAACACTGCACTTGAGCATTAACAAGTTCTGAAATCTCGTAATCGACTGATTGTCAGTTAGTTTAATTCCAGTTATACTTGCTTTTTCTTATTTTCATTAGTTTTGCACAGCACTTCACACTTTTAGGAAACGTGCACCTTCACTTTTGAACATTCGGCTGATTGTGTAGAATGACATCTTATCAAGAAGACTTGGAATCAGATGGAGAAGATTTTGCAATTGCTACCCCGCTGAATGATCCCCCGGAAAGTATTCCTACCACTCTGAGTCATAAAGTCTTCCGTCAACTATGCACCTAGTTTGGTATCGCTGAATCTGACGCTTTTCTCCCTGGAGTAAATGACACTGCTGATAGGCCGCCCCACGGCTTTATCGCAGTGAACCGCCAAATGTGCTTAAGTGGAGCGATTCCCCGTTTAATGACTGTCTTCGAGAACTTCTCCTTCGATTATCTATCTCCCCTTTTCAACTTCATCCTAATGGCTACGCCATCCTGCTGGGACTGTGTGTGCTTTTTAGGAGAATGCTGGACCGTTTTCCCAGTTTTGGAGAAATTTGCTTTCTATGCTCATTTACAAAGACCAAAGACCATCCCTCTATCACAGTTGTAAGGAGTGCCAGGAATCATAAACTGATTATTGGTCTTCCCGAAAGCGTTCCTGGGTTTCTGAGCCAGTTTTTCTTTGTTCGTTGTCCTCCGGGATTTTACGCCATTTGGAGAGTGGGAAGTACGATTATCTATCTTTTCCCTGTGTTTTCTAAATTCTTTGAAGTCCAAATTGTCAAGTGTTAACTTCTTTTTCTATTGTTTCAGCGCTTCCTCCCCCCTCTAGGGAACCTCGTCACAAGATTACCTTTGAGAGGCTTATGGCCGTGCCGGTTGAGGAGAGGAGTGTTCAATTTCTATTGAGAGATGAGTTCCTCCACGAATTTGGACTCTTACATCCTTCCCGTTCCACTCAGCCACATGAAGTCCCTGATTCTCCTGCTGAGGAGTCAGATGCCCCTGTTCCTGCTAAAGAACTTTTACCGCAAGATCTTACCGCTGAGACTTCATTGGTAAAGTGTTCTACTCCTACCGACATTGCTGGATCGTCCAGTAAGTTAGCACTTGCCCCGGTTGTTGAAGAGGAGGAAAATCTTCACACTCTTGAAAAGACGGCTGAGGTGGAAGTTGAAAAAGATAATTCTCCCATGCACCATGGCGATGATACTTTTGACAGTCTGAGCGACATCATGATAACCTCTCAGGAGCTCTTTAAAGATGATGTTTCTAAAGTGGTCCCTCCTGTTGTCGAAGCAACTTCTTCTTTGCAACAAACCACAACGCCTTCCACACAACTTATTGCCATTTCTACACCCAAAAGTGGTTTGTAGTCTGACGCGTGTAGTTTGCACATCACACACACTTAGAATTTTGGCACTTATATGCACTTAGCTTCTTCAATTTGAGGATTTCTAAAACTGGTCTTTTTTCTTCAATCTCAGGTTCTTTGATGGGGCGAAGCGGCTCTTACTTCAACAAATTCCAGCGTTATGGAAGCCGTGAGGCTTATGACTTTAGGAGTTATATCGGTGCTGTGAAGGAAACTGATGAGGAGAGGGCTGCCAGAAAGGCTCATGAGAGGCGAGCTCATGAAGAGCGTCGCCGGAGAGAAGATGAGGGATACTATGGGAATAGGGACGAGCGACGTGACTCTTCCCGCAGAAGCGACGATCCTTACAAGAGGAAATCTTACGATGACAAGGGGAAGAGTCATACTTCCGATGATTCCAGCAAACGGATCAGACTTGGCGAGAAAGATACATCTAATATCTCGGAAAAGACTACCGCTTCTATTCCTCCTAATACATCTTCCGGTTCTCCTGCCCTTAAGGAGTCTGACATCCAGACATTCATTAATAGGCCATAGTACCAAGCTGGAGATGGTCCTCCCACACTCCAGAGCCGATTTTCGAATTGGTGTCTGAAAGGAGTGCGTTTTGATTTGGATTTGGTCCCCATTGATAAGCAGGCGATGCTGAAAAATGTCGATGCTGTAAAACTTGACATCGAAAGAATGTCTGGATGGCAGAAGCTGGTTGATGAACTTCAAAGGGTCAACCATATGAACCTTGAGGCGATGATGACCATGGAGAATGATAAATCTGAGTGGGACAAATGGCGTAAGCAGCATGACGTGGAGATGAAAAGCATTAGCGATGGTTATGGGAAGCTCGAAGCTGAAGTTGAAAGACTTAAAAAAGAGCTTGCTACTTCTTCCACTTCTTATTCTCAGAAAGAAGAAATGCTTCAAAAACAAGTTCGAGACGCCCATGCTGCTCAGAGAGATATTTAGGTGAAACTCAAAGCAGAACAGCAGGTTACGAGAAAATACCGCGATGATGCTGTTCAGCTTCGAGAGAAAGTCAGCTCTCAAGATTTAGAAATTATAAGACTGCAATCTCAGCTACTGAAGGCTGAAAGAGAATGTGATGAAGTTCTCTCTGGTAAAGCTGCAGCCGAAGTATCCCATAAGGCGACCATAGCCACCATTGACGCGACTCTGTTTGACTTTTATATGCATTGTGTCCTGGGGCGTGGGAGCCTTTCATTTTTGGGACTAGAATATGAAGTCACCTTAGCGGAAGTATGGGAGGCAATCATTGACTTATTTGGTGGTGCCGGATATTCTGAAACAGATCTTCAAGCTACCTACTTAGGTGAGAGCGATCGCGCTTCCCTTGCCAAAGGAAAAGAGCAGCTTATCCGAGTGCGGGCCGAGGCGACGGGAGAGAAGCTTCCTGAGAAAGAAACACCTCCTATTGCTCCTGCTTATACTTCGGCTTTAGCTTACGCGGATATTACTAGCTCTAGTTCTCATTCCACGCCTCCCGCTAAGGTTGACAAAGAAACTGTAACCACCCCTACAGAGGAAGAGGCAATGAAGGACTTCCAAGCTCGGGAATTTGAGATTGATCTCGCTAAACCGGCTTCTCCAGGTAACTTTGACGATTCACGGTCTTCTTTTTTTTCGGAGAATACTGATTTTGATTTCTTTTATTATGCAGCAGTCGTGCCGGAAACTGCACCAATTCTTCCTTCTTCAGCTGTCGTTCCTCCTCCTCCTCCTCAAGTTATACCTCTTCCAGCTTCTCAACCAGGTTCACAGGAAGAACCAATAGCAGCCCTTCAAGGTTTAGACGAACCACCTGCTTCCGAAGAACAGAAGGCAGAAGGTCTGGAAGATAGCGAGAAGACCCCGGAGCGGTCTTTTGACTACGACACAAAGCTTTCTACATTTCTTGCTCCGGGGAGCGAGTCTTCTTCCAAGAAGAAGGGAAAGCGTGCGATTTCGAAGAAAGGAAAGAAGAGTTCTTCTGCTGCTGGGGATGAAGCAGAGATTGATCCGGCTGAGTCTCTTTCTCCTTCTTCTCCGATACGGCCTACGAAGCTAATTACCAGGCCGGGTAAAAGCTCCAAGGGTGGGAAGAAGGGGAAATGAGTTCGATTTTGTCTTTTCTGCTTTTTGTATTGACCGGGGATTGTGCGGATACCGGTCTCCGCTTCTTTTTGTAACCTGTACAATGTAAAAAATTTCTCATAGTGTTGAAATAAATAGATATTTTTCTTGTACAAATCCTTGTGTATGTAGGAATACATCTGTTTTTCATTTGAAGTGTAGAGTAAACGATTCTTTCTATTTGTACAAACTTTTTGTCTGTGCTTCAAGAACGCATTTACTCCACATCTTTATTATGTGATATTGCAATGAACTTGTGGTATGTCGCTTGTATATTACTTTTATTACTGTAACTGAATTGTATAATGTTGCCCCCATACCACAAGTGCATTGCAATATTACTCGCTCTTACAAGACTGATACTCTTATATTTGAGAATAACTATTCCACTTTTGAGGAAGGAATCATTCCGCTTTTAATTGAGTATGTCTCGTTTTTTAGAGAAGTTTTTACTTTCTCTTTCTTCCTGAAGAACACTTCAACTTTTGGGAATAATCACTTTTATTTGTTTAAAGGTGAATTTTCCTGCACAGTGAAATGAGCTTCTGTAGAAGGTTTTGATTTCGTGCCCCAGTAAAGGGTTTATTTTTGGTACTTCAAGCAATGTGAAGTACGCCTCTGCAGAGGTTTTTTTTTGGTCTCCGAAGAGAAGCATGTTTTGGTCTTCGAAGAGAAGCATGTTTTGGTCTCCGAAGAGAAGCATTTTTGGCATTTCAGCTCTGGTGAAGTGGGTCTCTGAAGAGAAGCATTTTTGGCATTTCAGCTCTGGTGAAGTGGGTCTCTGAAGAGAAGCATTTTGCACTTCTACACGGGTGAAATGTGCCTCCGAAAAGGGCTTTTGCCTCCGAAGATGGCTTGTGCCTCCGAAGAGGGCTTGTGCCTCCGAAGAGGGCTTGTGCCTCCGAAAAGGGCTTTTGCCTCCGAAGATGGCTTGTGCCTCCGAAGAGGGCTTGTGCCTCCGAAGAGGGCTTGTGCCTCCGAAGAGGGCTTGTGCCTCCGAAAAGGGCTTTTGCCTCCGAAGATGGCTTGTGCCTCCGAAGAGGGCTTGTGCCTCCGAAGAGGGCTTGTGCCTCCGAAAAGGGCTTTTGATTGCCTGGAAGTTACTTTCTCATGGTCGGAGGGGTCCACGGGACAGGCGTAAGTTGCTTGATTGGATGTTTGTTTGTACAAACGATCGCAATCAATTAACAAGGTGCCCCTTCGGTGGTCCTACCAATCTTTTTGATTGAGTAAAGCACTCCCATTTATTGGCGTGCCTCGTTAGAGGGCTTTGGTTGGTGTGCCAGGAAGGTTGCGTCTTAGGGGCAAGTAGATCCATGGGATGGACACAAGCTGCCTGATCGGATGCATCACAATCAGTTAGCGAGGGTCTTATTCCTTCTGCTTGGGAAGGTATCCCTTTAGTGGATCTACCTGCTTTCCTGTTGAGAGGCATACCTCCCTTTGGCTACTTCCATGTTTGCCCGCTCATGTTGTATCATCATCTGCCAATCTGCGATCCTTTATCATTGTTTCCAAGCGCGTCTTCCTTTCTTTTGCAAGTAAATTGCTTTATCCGAAGAAGTAGACTTCACTGTTGAATGACTCCACAGAGTAAACGCAAGTTATTTGGTTGGATGCCTTTTTATATCAACGATCGCAACCAGTTAACGAGGGCTTGACACAGTGGAGCCGTCAACTTTTTATGTGAAGTTCCTCTTGTATGGGATTTGAGTTTGGAATTTTTGTTGCTTGAAATTTGCTTTAATAAATGATTTGTAAGGCTCGCTTAGCTTTGCGATGGGTGAGCTTTGCTTTAATGACCTGCAGTATTAGATCGACATTTTAGCAATACATTTAGAGTATTTACACATCGAAATATAACAGGCATTTTATAATAGAAAACACAGAATGCATAGTTTTTCATTATTGAGTCACGCTGATTTCTCAGCGGTTTACAATGCAGAAGTTACACATCCATCATTATCTTTTCAAATTCAAGCAATGCTGTTAAGTAAAAATGAATGCTAGTTATTGTTGTTTCAGAATCTCCAAGCTAGATTTCCATTTGTGCTTGATTCATAGCTTTTGGATTTTTATACCAGAGAAAGTGAGAGATGCCCCAGTCGCAGTTTTGTGGGTAATTAGTAGTCATCCCAACTTCTGCTTGCTGGGTATGGTCCCCCTGTGATAGCATTAATGACAAGCTTTTCTGAATCTTGCACTGCAGTGTTGTTGTGAGAATCGGATTGATGGGTAGGGTGTTGTTGATCCCGAGTGGATGAGGTTGGATCGACTCCGCTTCTCTTAACGTATTGTTGGAGTTTACCTTGTTCCAGCAATTCTTCAATCACTTTCTTTAACTGGCGACATTGGTCAGTGTCATGGCCAGGTTGATTGTGAAATTGGCAGAATTTTCCATTACTCTTTGCACCTTTCGTCATCTCAGGTGGCTTAGGATACCGGACAACGTCTTTTGTTGCAAAAAAGATATTTCTTGGTTTATCAGTTAAAGGAGTATAATCCGAAGAATTAAAGCGGCGAGGTTTCTTTTCATTTCCCTGGTTCTTTCCTCCTTCATTCTCCCTTTTCTGACTTTCAGATTCTCTTTTCTTAGATGGGACACTGTTATTATTAGTTTGGGCAGCAACCACCTTCGACGTCGTAGAAAGACTTTCAAGGCGAATGAACTCATCGGCCTTTTTATAAAATTTATCAAGTGAGTTCGGTTCCTTCATCTTTAGCCATATTCCAAATTTACTCGATTTATCAATGGCTGGCATCAAATAAGTCAGGATCATGCGTGGTTCCGCATTTTCTACTTCGGCTAAAGCTATATTGAAACGGCTCAAGAAAGATTTGATTGATTCTCCGGGCGCTTGTTCAAGGTTAGACAGTGACATTATATCCTTAGCTTTTGAAGCATACAATCTGAACTGTTCTTTGAACTTTTGCGTTAAGTCGGAGAACTTATCTACAGACCGTACTGGAAGCTTCGTGAACCGAAGTAAAGCCACACCTTCCAGGTATACTGGAAAGTATCGACACTCGATCTCGTCTGATGCTCTTGCATCGGTCATATGCCAATCGTATTTGTAGAGGAAATGATTAGGGTCACTAGTTCCCCTATAGGCTTGGATAGTAGGAGGTGCAAATTTCCTTGGGAACTCCGCTTTCAGGATCCTTTCAGTAAACGGAGTTCTGCTTGGTGCAAATCCCCAGTCAGCCTCATCTTCTTCCCTTTGCATGCTCTCTTTCATGATGCGGCCAACCATTTCAGACAGGTACTCTTTATTGTTCAAAGACACCTCCGGGCAAGCACCAGTTCTTCCCTCGGAAGTTTGCCCAGGCATATGTTCATGACAAGTTGGTTGCGGCATAGAACCATCAGCTTGGAAAGGTGGCATTTCAGGAAGGGTGGTTTGATGGTTTTCTGGTTGACGATTTGCCCCGAGCAGGGCAGTTATTCTATCCATCATCAAAGCATTTTGAGTTTCAATTTGTTGGTATAATCCAGAAACTGCGTCATCCAATTCAGCCCTGGTGACTCCAACGGTTGGAGTTGCTTGGTCTGTTGTTGGGGAAGCGGAAGTCCCTTCGTGAGCATTTCCGGATCTGATAGGTCTACCTCTTCTTCCAGGAGCCATTATTTCGGATCTGGTTTTTAAGAGAGGTTCTTTTTATGAATCTTTGCGAAGCAATGGTGGATGATCGCCTGAGTTGGGTTCTCAGTGAAAGCACTAAAATGTTAACGGTAAAAAGTGAACGCTAACACCCGGTGTGTGTAATAAGATTGTGAAAGCACCACCCGTTGGTACGGGAACAGAATATAAGCTGAAAATAGCAGAAAAGCAGTAAATGAACAACAGATTTATAGTGGTTCGGCCCGTAATTGAGCCTACGTCCACTTTATAGTCTTTTATTGCTGATTCGGTTACAATTTGATACAATATCCTTCAAAATACAATACAACTTGATCATGAAAACACTCTTGACTACTAGCTCGATCTTTGATGATGAAACTCGACGAATTCGTGTTGGATGTAAGGAGCTCTTCTCGAAGATTGTTGTAGTGTCTCGAATGCTTGAAGATCTTTGATTGCTGAATGAGAGGAGGCTTCGACAGCGTAACGGCGCTTGGAGAAATGAATGGCCAAAAGTCCTTTTCATGTTGGAAGTGGTGGCCTATTTATAGGAGCAGATTTCTGAGCTCTCGGTTTGGCCAAGTCATGAGTCGTGACCGACTCATGGTAAGTCGTAACTCGTATTCGACTTAAGATGTCTCGTGGGTGCCATATTTGGTCCATCTTGTGGCTCAGTTGGAAGACAAGTGCTAAGTCGTAGTCGACTCATCAGATCAAAGTAGCACAGGCAAGGGCTTTGGATTCCAGCTTGATAGCCTTTAAGTCGTAAGCCTGATGAGTCGTAAGACCTCATGAATCGTAAATCTCCATGAGTCGTAAATCTGATGAGTCGTAAGACTGATGAATCGTAAGACCCCATGAGTCGTAAGACCTCATAAGTCGTAGAACCTCATGAGTCGTAGAGCCTTTAAGTTGTAAGACCTCCTGAGTCGTAGAACCTTTAAGTTGTAAGACCTCCTGAGTCGTAGAACCTCATGAGTCGTAGAGCCTTTAGCAGTTAGGCCGTTGATTCTTTTCAATCACTAAGTCGCCACATAACTTAAGTTGTTCACTTCTTATCTCGTAAGACCATGAGTCGTAAGAAGCTTGTCTCGTTGAGTCATGAAGCTCTTAAGTCGTAGACCACTTATAGCAAATCATGAGTCGTAGACGACTTATAGCAAACCATGAGTCATAGATGACTTATAGCAAACCATGAGTCGTAGACGACTTATAGCAAACCATGAGTCGTAGACGACTTATAGCAAACCATGAGTCGTAGACAACTTAAGGCCTTCCAGATAGTTAGGTCGCTAGGCAAGTTAAGTCGCTGAGTCTCTTAAGTCGTAGAAGAGTTAACTTGATGAGTCGTAAAGCTCCTAAGTCGTAGGCGGCTTAGCTTGATGAGTCGTACAGACCTTGTGAGTCGTAGCATGTTAAGTCGAAACCTTCTTAAGTCGTAGAGACTTTAACTCGTTGAGTAGTTAAGTCGGAGACTTCTTAACTTCTTAAGTCGTAGGTCGCTTAACTCGCTGAGTCGTCAAGCCCTCAAGTCGTACATCCACTGAGTCGTAAACTTGTTAACTCGTAAACTGTTAAGTCCCACCATGTCTCAGGTCGCTAACCTTTTAACTCGTAGGTCGCTGAGTAGGACCATTCCTTAGGTCGGAGTCTACTGAGTCGTAGATCATCTAAGTCGACTTGTTAAGTCTCGCAATCCTTAACTCGTTAAGTCTTGAGACGTATACTTCTTAGGTCGTGGATAATTCAGGGTTAACACTTGGAATGACTGAGTTTGGATCCCCCAAACCTGACGCCTTGGGTCTTATTTATAGACGCTGGTCAACACCTTTTAACCCTAATGCTTTCGACTTGGTCGATAGGTGGCTGTCAAAATAACTCTAGCATGGTTCTGCCGTTGTCGAAAGGAATAGTTGTGATTCTCTTCTTTATGTTGCCCTGTAAGAGCTTTCGACTCTGTCGATAGGCTTTGTCTAGTGGTTTCGATGGCGTTTAAATGTTGATGGTTTCGATGCTATTGGTTCCTTCTGAACTCCTACTTACTACTTGATGCGGAACCTCCCTGGATAATAATGGCTTCGACTAGTTCGAATGGCTTAGTATAGCTTTCGAAAGGGTTGTTCAGGCCAATGCATGCTTTCGAGTGATTTGAGTGAAGGCGAAACATTTGGTTTCAAAAGGTTTGGCACGGATACAAAGAGCTGTTCTTCATTGTCTTCGGAAGATGTTACTTCAATTCATTCGAAAGGACTTCAAGCATGTGGAATCATCTACTTCGAAAGGTGGTCATTGAAGGCGGAAAGGTGCTTCCGACCCCTTCGAAAGGTAGAGAGTCTTCTGGACCTAGACTATAGCATCCTTCCGACCCCTTTGAAATGTTCTGAACTTCTTAGACTTCGGCTGTAGCATCCCTTCGACTCTTTCGAGAGGTCTAGTAGGAGCCTTTTCCACTTGTTCTTCTTTGTTCTTTGCTCAAACAGGTTTCGATTTAGTCGAAAAGAATTTTCGGTGGTAACATTTGCCCCCCCCCCCCATATTACAAAGGGATGCTCTTGACTTTCCAAGTCAACCATGTCGAAACCTAGAAGTTTCCCACCTCTTGGTCTTCCCAACTGAATCTGGACCACTCATTTTGTTAGTTCCTGAGATTATGGTTTTAATGACAACAACCTTAGGACTTGTTATAAAATATAAATACTAATATCTTTGAATCAATTTGGTGGTTATATAACCACAATATTTCGAATTCATCTGTCTTCTCACTTCATTTTCTCTATAATAAACTTCTGAAAATACAAAGTAATGGCCTCCTCTTCTAAATCAAACCAAAATGCCACCATTTCCTTCCCTTCTCCTAATTCTGGTCCATACTAACATACTACATTGGCTCGAGTAATGAAGATCGAGGAAATTATGAAGGATTCTCTGCAAATGCTGACTGAATTACAAGTCATGCAAATAAGGATGGCAAAGGAATAAGAGAAACAAGGCAAGATTCTTAGAAATTTTCAAAAATTTCTAATGGATAATCATGCAGACCCTATTGTGATTGAAGATGATTCCTCTAACATACGTACTCATAATCCATTAGAGGACGGCAAAGAAGAAGAAGAGGACGAAGCGCAAATGGACAAGGACGATAATGTTGTTTGTGTTGGAGAAGTTTGTTTTGAAAAAAATGGTAATTTGATCGAACAATATGGAAACTTTTGTCTCCAATACCCTGATTATTCGATTCACAAGTCACCAATTGTCAAGGACTCTCGTTAGATTGTTATTATATTAATGTTTTTATATTTTGTGTACTTGTATATATTTGTGTCTATATTTCATATATATGTGTAATGTAACATCATATATAATAAAATTAGATTTATGTTTCACTTATTATACTTCTTTATTAGCATTTAGTTCCATAGTTTTAGTTTAAGGGGGAGTTATGTAGTTTAGACTTAGTTTTTGTTGATGACAAAAGAGGAGAATTATAAAATAGGATAGTTAGGCCGTTAGTTAGGCTTGGATTAAGGGGGAGTTAGTAGACTAAGGGGGAGTAAGAGTAGAATCAGAGTTTGTTAGAGTATATTTTATAAACATAGGTTGTCATCATCAAAAAGGGGGAGACTGTTAGTTCCTGAGATGATGGTTTTGATGACAACAACCTTAGGACTTGTTATAAAATATAAATACTAATATATTTGTCTAGATATATATATGCAGGTACTGAGAATAAAGACTGTACAGTATAGAGATCCAAGACTGATGAATTCAAGATTGTAGAAATCAAGACTGAAGATTCATGAGTATCAAGATTATCAAGAGTTCAAGAGTTCAAGATATCAAGATAAGTAATAGAGTCTAGGTTTATGTTAAAACTTCATAATAGCACTAAAATAATTATTTGGATTTTAATTATGGAATGGAATCCACCTTCTCGCTTTAACAGTGGGATGGAACCCACGACCTCTTTAGTGGGATGGAACCCACGACTTTCTCTAGTGGAATGGAATCCACGAAATTTTCAAAATGACTTATTTTTAGATTTTTTTCAAAACTATTTTTTTAAAAAGACATTTCTCTCTCGGTTTAAATATTTTAGCCTTAATTCAAAAACTATTTTTAATCGTATTAATTTCAAAATTATTTCTTGTTCTTAAACTATCTCCTGGTTTTAATGTTTTAGCTTTAATCTCAAAATATTTATATATTTAGTTTTTATTGCTTTTATATTTCGTAAGATCACTTTCCAAAGGTTTTTATAATCATAAAGTATATTCAAAATAGTTTACAAAGTTCTAAGATTATTTCGACAAACTTTAGAAAGAAAATATCTTTTAAAACAAAAATCAATTTTCAAAAAATACTATGGGATGTCGACATGCCTATACCCCCATGTCGACATGGTAGCCATAGATTTTAGAATTCAAATTTTCAAAAGAAGTGTCTATTTGTCATAACCTTTCATGAATGGACATGACTGTTATTCTCCTATGTATACCAGTTGTTTTCAATGAATTTTAGTTATTTTTTCTTCATTTCTTCAATCCTTCTTCTCCACTCAAATATTCTCTTATATTTCAAACGCTTTAACAAAATTCTACTGAAATCCTAAGTTAATCAAACTCGATCGTCTCTAGTTTGAATCACTACAACTCTCTCTTAAAGATCTCAGTGCTATTCGGAGTTATAGGATCATTTGTAATCAAAGATTGAAAGATCGAAGTGTATCGAGTCTCTCTCCATCCAAGTGTGATTGTGGCCCGTAAATCAATTGGGTGTGATTGTAGCCTGTAAATCAATTATGTGATCTTGTAGCCTGGTTAAATCAAGAGAGTGTGCCCTGGACTCGCAAAGAGGAGGGTGTAGCTCGTGGCCTTGAAATCGAGGTTGTATTATTGACATTATATTTGAAAAGAAATATACACAAGAAATTGTGTGGGACTAGATGTTGGGTAACTCTGAACCAGTATAAAATTCTGGTGTGTTCTTTCCTTTACTGCTTTTATTTACTATTTGCATCTGTGTCTTTTTCTGTGATTGTCTCTGTGTTTATGAATTGCATCTGTTTGGGTTTAATTTGAAAAGATTTCAAAAAGATTCATAAAATTAATTAAACACTATTCACCCCCCTCTAGTGTTAATTCTGCCTAAAGATCCGCAATCCGCATTTCCTACACATTTAAATCTGATCTAACGGCCCACTACCTTCTCTGACTTTTCTTATAAAGTACGTATTCTACCTCTTCTCCTTTCACTTTTCTGGAATCAAATCAAATTTTCGAGTGAAAGTAAGGAGCTCTAAAATTGTCAAATTTATTTTTCTTCAATCAAAGAATTAAGTAGATCAAATCGTAAGTTAAAATTACTTCTACTCTTCTAATATCTCTTTCTTTGTTTTATATATTTTATGATGAATTTTAATTTCTCGGATCCCATAATTGGAATTTTGATTTAAAACTGTTCGAATTTTAATTTTACTAAACGCATGTCTGATTCGATTTGCGGAGAATAGTTTGAGTTTAAAGTTTCAATTCATCCGAGAGAATTTTGCTATTCAGTTTCATGAATCGATGAGATTTATCTCTCATTTTGAACCCAAATTCGATGTTCATGATTACTGTTATTTTTAAGAAACTTTGAATTTTTGTTTTAGTGATTTCGAAATCTAAAAGGTCAATCCATGTTTTAATCTGTTAATTTAATGGTTTTGATTCATTTATTTATTAATTTTTTGAGTTCCTAGATTTGCAATCGAGTTTGGGGAAGAAAGGGGTTTCTGTTTTCTTCGCCCAGAAGCTTTGAGTTGTATGGATGAAAAATTGGCGCCACAAATTAACCTTTCTACCCCTTCGAAAGGGATTGAGGCGGCAACATTAATTTTTTTCTTACTTTGCCTCTTTCGATGAGGTTGAAAAGTATTGTAGCGCGAATTTGACTATCTTTGTCGAAAGGTTATATAGTGAAGCAAAAAGTTGTAACCCCCCTCGAAAGCAAAACGTTTCGACCTAGTCGAAGACTTTTATGCCGATTGAAGTCCTTTCGTTTTAGTATGTTTTTGAAACCATAATGTCCTTTCGACCCTATTAAAACCATCTGTAACTAATGAGTCAGAACCTTCTATAATCACCTTTCTCCAGAATTTTCCAAACGTTCTAAGTTCACATGATTTTAAATTAGGACCTTTCGACTCAATGGGTATATAAGGTTTCGACGACATTCATACTTCCCCTAGAAAAACTTAAGCCATGGGTTTCGATAGTGTCGAAGGTTTTTTTCATCTTGTTTTTTGAATATCAGTAGTGTATACTTGTGTTCAAACTCTTAAGTCAGTTTTAACTATTTCCTTCTAACAACTTGGTTCCTATTAAGCTTTCGGCATTGTTGAAGGGTGTCGATACGATATATACTCCAACCCTCCCTTTCGACCTTGTCGAAATCTTGGCGGATGTTCATATTTAAGCTTTTGACATTGTCGAAAGGTGTTTGCTAAATGTTAACTTTTCCATCCCCTTTAACTCTTTCAAAAGCTTTTAGTTTCTGATTTTCTTTAATTTTAACATTCTTCCAAGAACTTAAAGTTTCATGTTTGGTTTTATTATTAAGATGCTATAGTGGGTTTTTACTAATTCCTGAAAGAATGTTAAGTTCATTATAAACCGGAAATTTTAACTGAAATGTTTTCACATGATAGAACTATGAGCTCCCCGAAGAAAATCAAAGCCAATTCCATGCCTTCTCTCATATATTCACAAGATGAAGTAGTCGCCATTCTTAACGACTACAGAATTACTGGTGTGGAAGCTATCCCACCTAAGGAATTTGACACTATCAGCAACCCTCCCGAAGGGTTCTTCACTTATAAAGTAATTCATATGTGGCACATAGCGTTTCTTCCTTTTTCGGAGTTCTTGTCCAAATTTCTTTCCTTTCTCGGAATCGCTCCAATCCAGCTGTCGCCGAATGTATACACTTACCTTCTATCTCTGGGGTTGATGGCATTGGAATCTGGCCTTCCTTCTTTAGACGCTGAAGTATTGAATCACTTGGTCCGAATGGTCAAGCTTAGCAATCTCAATAGCCAAATCTTCAGGGAAAACCCTTTGAAGAAGCTGATATCAGAGGTGGGTTAACAAGTTTAGAGACTGGGAGAACTAGTTCTTCTTCATCAAGTGCTTCCTAAATATCAGTGGGACCTTCTCTACTCCCTGTAAGTTAAGACTTCCATTATTTCCCTTCTATCCAGTGGTTTTTCTTATCTAATCTTTGCCTTCTGCCAGGTGCTCCTGCCAAAGAACTTAGCGAGGCTGATAAGAGAACTGTGGAGTCTCTTGTCACAGCTTCTAGTGAGATCGAAAACCGAGTGAAGCTGTTGAATCCCGCCAACTTGAGGAAGCATTCTCTTCTCCCTTCCGGCTAAAGGATTTTAGGGCATCCTACGTTGATCCGACACACACCATGAGGCAAATGCTTCCTTTCCTTGGGAGACCCTGCACACTTCTCTCCAATGTCACCCATCAGTGCTGACCACTCTAATTAGTGATAAACGCCGCGCTTGTTATGTATTGCTGTGTTGTTTTTTTCAAATTATTCTGCTGGCTTATTATCTTTTTGAATTCATTTCAGTTGCTACTCAAGTGGAAAAACCTACCAGTGGTCCTGCTCCTCCTTCCTTGACTTCGCATGCGTCATCTTTTTCCTAGGACATTGCCAGGTCAAAGATGGCTGCTAAAAGAAAGCTAATCAAAACGTCTGCGGTGGAACCACTTCAAAAGAAATTTAAAGTGGTTGAGGATTCTGATTCTCCACTACTGGTCGAACTGGATTTTATTAATGTTGGGGAGTCTTTAAAGAGTCCGTCCGTCGAATCTCCTTATGTCCTGCCTAAGGAAACTCCCTCCAAAGTTCATCCTCTTTCATGCATTGTTGTCATTAGCTCTCCGAGCGTAATTGAGCAGATGCAAAAGGCATTGGGGACTTCGACCCCTACTCAAGTTCTAAATCTTATGGGACCATCAACTTCCACACCTCCAAGTGATTTCGAAAAGATGGTTCATTCTATTTTAAATTTTCCATCATTTACTTCAATTCAACCGCCGTCCTCCATTTCTAATTTGGAAGGACACTACTGATCCCTTCTCGACCAACAAATCCTGGTATGTATTACTTTACTTAACATTATTGTCTATGTTTTTCTTTAAGCCTTTTAACTTATATTGTATTATTCTTTTAGATTTCCAAGAGTTGGATAGTTTTGCACGAGCAGGCGTCTAAGTCTTCTGTTGAGTCCTCTAAGTTTCAAGAGAAGATTTATGCCTTAAAGAACCAAGTTTCTTCTTTATCTGTGGCAAAAGATGAAGCAACCTCTGAACTGGAGCGATTGAGAACTTCTCTTGCCCAGTCGAAATCTACTATTTTGACAGAAAGAAAGACTCACTAACTCCTCGTGGATGAAAACTTGGTGAGGCAATTAACACTGAAAGAATCCGATGAGGAAAAGGCCAGAATGGTAGTTAAGCATGCCGCTTTGAAGGAAAAGTTGGAAAAGAACAAAGTCTCTCTGAAACTGGCTATTGGCACCATTTCGGATGTGAAGCAGTGAGTATCGCTATTCCTTGACTCGTCTCTCGAAGACATCATTATGATCTCCTTTGAAGACGCCTTAATGCTCGCTTATGCTGATAATGTCGATAAGTGTCTGGATTTGAGTTTCCCCTCGCTCGACCCTGCTCTCGTTGACAGGGTGATGGATAGAATAAAAGGATGGAGCATGGGATTAAAGTTGCCAAGAAGGAGGAAAGCGATGCCTCCAAACTTCTTTCTTTTGAAGTTTCTCCTTCTGAAGTTGAGTCTTACTCAAAGGATGAAGGAAACAAAGATGATGCTGCCGAAGAGGAGGGGGATAATGATGATGACAATAATGAAGATAATGACAATGATGATGATAACAACAATAATGGCGGCCAAGGTTTAAGGTGGTGATGGAGGAGGCCATACTGAAGCTTCTGATAAAGACGAGGATGATAATACAAGAGCCTCTTAAAAAGAGCCATCTCCTCACGAACCTATCCCGCCTGAATTTTCTGCCCCCTCTGCTACTTAAGAGGATCATGCTTCTATTAATGTCGAAGAACCAAAAGAAAAAGAGTAGGTTTCTCAGACTTCTATCCCGATATCTCAAGTATGGGATTCTCTGTTTAAACAACTTTTACTTAGAAAGCAATAATAGTGTAATTCTTTTATTTTAGGTTAGGAAGAAATCTGTCCACCCTTATAAAACTAAGCTTGAAAAAAAACAAGAGGAGATAAAATAGTCTATATAATGAGTTAGAAAGGCAATTGAAACAGCACAACGCCCTCATTGATAAATACCATATGCTCAATAGAAGTGCGACAGTGTTAGCTTCTTTTAAGCATCAAGAAGCTGCCCCCACGATTAAGGAGAGCGTGCCTACGTTACGTCGGCCTTCTTAAAGAAAATCAAGAATTAGTCACCCTCTTCTGCATGTTAATTGAAGAGAGAGACATTTTAGTTAACTTATTGTATAAGGCCTATTATAGACACTCAATTGTTGACTTTTCATATTTATGTGAATTAGCGGGCGTCTACTTAGGCGCTTTAATAAAAGATACTTGGACGAATTCGGATCTGACCCGCATCCTGGAACTTGTTGGAACTTACCATGAGGCAGATCCATTCCCCAAGATCTACCTCCGGATATTATAATTTTTCTTTGAATTATTTACTAAATCTATCTTGTATGAACCAGATGAATAATTGTAAACATGCAATAATATATTGATTTTTTAAACATTTGTTTTAATATCTTTGCTTTTTATGCTTAGCTTCGTTTTATTATATTATCACAGAGTAACTGTTCATCAGGCCATCTTGTTTCTAGAGATTATTTAAGCCAATATGTTAAACCGAGAATACTTTATCTTGGAAAGGCCTTAATTTTAAAGTCTTCAAAATTAGCAAGATATAGATTTCTTAGAGATTTTCAAAAACTCCACTTGGAATATTGTTGTCTCCACTTTGATTTCCTTTGTGATGAGAAAGAAAAGCTTCTTAAGGAGATAAGAACATTTCATATGAAACTAATTTGTGGTTGCGATAGTCCTCCAGTTGGGAGTTGGACTATAGAAAATGTCCACCGGTTATTACTCCAGAAGGAGTCAATATTTCTTTTGATTCGATAATTTCCCGTTCTGCTAATTCATTAAATAAAGTTAGAAATGCAGTTTCTCAATTTTAGATATAAAACAGTTGTCTATTGTATCTTCTAGTTTTTGTTATCATTTGAATTTTAATCTTTTATCATAATAATAAAGAGATTTTTCGTTTTGATTTTGACTCCATTTTGTTTCTTTTTCTATTTAAATAAGAGTTACAATTATCAGTAGCTCCTCTCTCACTTTATTCAGCATCGCGGTTTTCTAATCATAGAGATAAGCCGTTGACAGAATTTGAAAGGAGCAAAACTCCTTGATGATAACTTACTCGAACGCTTTCATGGCAGTACCGAAGCTTTAAGATGGAACAAAAGATATTTACTTCAAAAAACTATTATTAACAATCTTAAAGATCAAATTGCCAGCTTAGAGGCTGATATCAAAAGTAAAGATGAAATTATTTCTGCACTAAAGCAACATATAAAGTCGAACCCTTCAATCGACTTTGATCTGAAAATGTCGAAACTCTTTCAACAAATTAGTGATTTGGAGATGAAGCTGAAGGATAGCCAAGCTTAATGTGAATCGCTGGAATATATTATGGGGGATAATATTCAGAGTATCGATTTTTCGGCTCCCCGTGCTACTCCTTCTATTACTAGACCTACAAGGTCTACTTCCCTTGTTGTTCAGAAATTCCCTACAATGACTAATCCCCCTTCTGGCTTAGACGAGAGGGTAGTGGGTGAATGGTGTAGGAAAGTCAAGCTTGAAGTGGCAAAGCATTTTGATGAACAACAAAGGATTAAATACTCGCAATGAATAAATGAGTATGCTGCCAGAATTCAAGAACTTGAGTGTGACAACTACTTCCTTCAGAATTGCATCGTGGAATTAGAAAGGGAAAATAAAACCCTTAGAGGCACGAACAGAGCTTTCAATTGCACTCTGAAGTCTAACATCAATGCAATCAACGATGCATACAAGATAAGGAAGAAAGAAAAGAAGCTCAAAGAGGCCCTCTGCATCGCAGTTCGTCACATAATTGATCTTTCGATTGCTTAGAATTTGAGCAAGGCTACACAAGATTTGTGATTGATTTGTATTCATGAAATGTATATACGTGTCCTGTATATTTGAAAATAGTTTCATAAATCATGTAAATCATATAAACTTTGTAAATATCGCCTGATTTGTGATTCTTTCCTGTAATGTCATTTCAGAAGCACTTGTTTGATAACTCATACTATAATTTTTGTATATGCTGAATTCTTTTATTCTTCTTCGCTGTTTCGATTCCGCTGAAAAGTATGATGCAAACAATATTTCCAATTGTTAGCTTGAAATTGACATATAAGTCTATATTTGCCATTCGTGTAGGTTAACAAATTATCATGCTAATTGCATGAAAAATAGTTTATATCAAATGTTTAAATCCCATCTTTAACCATGATGAGAAATAATTAAGAATTTAACTTTAACCGTTTTGTGGAATGTTTGAAGTTTGTTGATAGAAAACCCTGCCCTGAAGTAGTGATATAAATATGAGAGAGTCATTCTCTAAAGAGTTATTTACGGAAAAGTCTAGAAATCATTATCTACATATTTGTAATATAAACCCAATGATCCGTCCTCCAGTATTTATGAAATTTGGAAACTTAGAAATCCAAATCCCGGATTCGGGTATTAACAGAAACTTATAATAATTATCATCTTGAGAATATTCTTTGACCCAGATTCAGGCATTTGTGATAGAAATCCATAATAGCAATTTCTAGCCCAGATTAGGGCATTAATAAGTAATACTCTTGCAACCCAGATTCGGGTATAATAAAGACCGTAAGTTATTGATAAAGATCTGAAATCCAGATTTGAGTATTAATAGACGAAATTTAGAAAGGAGAGTCCCGAAACCTAGATTCGGGTATTAATAAATGAAATTTAGGAATGGAAGTCCCTAAACCCAAATTTGGGTATTAATAAATGAAATTTAGAAATGGAAGTCCTGAAACCAAGATTCGAGTGTTAATAGACGGAGTCTTGCTTTACTCCTTAGATTCTTTCTTCTTTGACGTGCATAAATCATTTAGGCCTTGTACAATAGTAATCAGATTGGCTGCTTCTCAAGCTTAGATGTCTTAGTCCATCATCTAATGTGCCACTTCTTGGGCCTGGACATCTTAATCCATTAGAGATATACCGCTTCTGAGGTTCGGATATCTTAGTCCATTTTATGCTTCGTCTCTTCTTGGGTTTGGACATCTTAGTCCATTATTTGTTGAGCCTCTTCTTGGGCTTGGACATCTTAGTCCATTGTTGTCTGGTGCTCTTGGTTAGCTCATCTTAGAGGCTGGAACCATGGACTTACCCAACCTCCCTCTATGAGGCACCTTGCCCTGGCCATAGCATGGCACAGACATGAGCTTGTTCGATGCTTTAACCTGGCCGTAGCATGGCACAGATAAAGGCTTACTCTGTCCTTCCTCTAGGAAGTGCCCTACCCTGGCCATGGCATGGCGTGGATAAGGGCTTGTTCGGTGCTTTAACCTGGCCAGAGTATGGCATGGATAAAGGCTTACTCCTTCCTCCCTCTAAGAGCTGCCTTGACCTGACCAGAGGCGCGACCAAGGGCTTGTCCGGTGCTTTAACTTGGCCATAGCATGGCACGGTTAAAGGCTTACTCCGCCATCCCTCCAAGAGGTTCTCTGCCCTAGCCAACTCAGCGCAGACAGAGGCTTTCTACCATCTTAGGTAGACTACTATCTTAGTAGTATCCAAATGCAAGCGGTATTTCACTCCCAACCATGTAGATCTTTCTTAGAAAAGTAACTCTTCATTGATTTTTCTCATATTCTCTTTACAAATTCATTAATCTTTCCTTGACAGAAAAAATTGATTAGCATATCCTCTAGGGATTACAATGATTAGTCTCATGTCCGTTCAACATGTGATAGTGACCGTAGGATCCCCTTAGATTCCTTTCATGTTCTGGCTTCTTTTTCTATGATGGCCAATCGTTAAGCTCATCCTTGGTTAGCAGGTAGACATTCTCTATTGATGTTGTTAAGTTGCATTCTTTAGGAAGTCTAGATTTGAAACTTGATTCTTGAGGATGGTGTTTTGATTTTTTGTGCCTTGGACGTGTAGTTTCACACTCTTCAATTACTTTTATTTTTACCACCCTTTGTAGTTCTTGGGTTGGAAGTGTTCTCGTTGTACTTTGTTGCCATTTATGTGCAAAGGAATTGTAGTCTGCCATTATCTCTTTTTCAAAAATTGGGCCTTTGGACTAATGTTGAATAGTTCTCCTCATTTGATTGAATACATTGTCACTTCCACTTTTCTTTCTTCCAAAGGCAAAAATAGGGGTGGGCTAATATGAAAGGGGTTCAAGCTCCATTTCTCCGGATCATATGATTCTGCTTTTTTCTTGTTTATAATTTTAGATCTTTTAATCTTAACCTTTGCTCTTCATAGTGGTTGGAATCCTTAATGGTTCTCCGGGTTAATCCTGTCAAATGTGGTTATGAAGATCCTTGCTCTGAGCTTTTGATTTTTCTACCCATGATGATGTTAAACCAAAGTAGATAAGCTTGAGATTGAGTTAGGTTAGGTTAGAGACAAGTGGTGTTGGGTGTTTAACCAAGGCAGAGGTTCAGGCCCTCCTTCTAGCGCCAAAGTGTTAACAAGAAATCTTGCTAACACACCGAAGTGGAGTTAAAGGATAAGGTTAATCCTTTTTTGTTTCCTTTATATAAATGGAGAAGAGTGGAATGTGAATGTCCTCTTTAGTTTTCCTTTCAAATAGGTTGCTATATTGAAAACTTGTTCAAGTCGATCTTTCGATCCAGTTGAAACGGCTATTTCCTTTAATAAACAGCCTTTCGACAATGCTGAGATAGTATGGACCGGTGGGCACCGCCGGTGCACCGGTGGCATACAACTTGGAGCTGTTTCAGCTCCAAGTAGCGCCCAACTTGCCTGTCACTTGCCTTTTTTCTTGTTTTTATGTTGTAGTTGTTTTCTTGTGTTTTGAAATGTTTAGTTGTGGTTATTATGATGTCTATTTCCATTTATTTGTTAATCTATAAAACATGTTAAGAGATAATATAGAAGTTGAACCTTTTGGACTAATTTGTTGATATGATCTTGTGATGTGTAATAGTGTATTCTCTTGTGCTCCATGGACTTTGAATCGCTTTGGTTCTAAGCTTTAGAAATTTAATAAACTTATTTTCATCTATTTTCTAAATATAAAAATAGTCAAATTGTATATAAGTAATTTTATAAAAGAGTGTTTATTTAAATCACAAATATGAAACTTGTTTTAAAAACAAATCTAGTTTCTTTTTGTAAATGGTTTAATTAAAGAGTTATATATATGTGTGTGTGTTAACAAGAAATCTTGCTAACACCCAATGTGGAGTTAAGGGATAAGGTTAATCCTTTATGGTTTCCTTTATATAAATGGAGAAGACTGGAATGTGAAAGTCCTCTTTGGCTTCCCTTTCGAATAGGATGCTATAGTGAAAACTTGTTCAAATCGACCTTTCGGTCCAGTCGAAACGGCTAATTCCTTTAATTACCAGCCTATAACCTTTGCTGAGATAGTGTGGATTTCCCTTCGAAAGCTTTCCTTTTGATTCAGTTGAGATACCCTAATAAGGTTTGTCTTAACTGGTTTCGACCTAGTCGAAGGCTTTAGTTGCAGAGTGATTTGGGCTTTAACCAAAAATCTGAGGCAGTGGTTTCGACTCTGTCATAAGCTAAGTTGATTAGTAGATAAGACTTGGATCAGGACTCTAGAATAGGGGTTTCGACTTTGTCGAAAGCTAGATCCTTAGGCACTTTGTGTAAGGTTTGGGTTTCTAAAGTTTAAGTGGATAGAGGTTAAGTTTCGACCCTGTCGAAAGCAATGTCCTTAAATGTCTTGGCTTGAATTGGGAATCGTAGGGCAAAGTGAGTTAGTATGGGGTTTCGACCCGGTCGAAGGTAAAAGACTTAGGGAGGCTGGCTAGGAACCAATAACTTGTATTACTTGGGAATATATGGGTTTCGATCTAGTCAGAAGAGAACCTTCGATTCAGTTCATACATGTAACACAAGGTTAGACCAGATAAAAGCTTGAGAAACAATTAAGTAATTAGTAAAAACTGTAGACTTCCCTTTCTCAACTCAAAGAAGTCTTTATTACTCAAAATCCGCAATTCAATTTACAAATTATGGTTTTACAGCTTTTAGAGGTAAGTGAATACAAGCTTGGAATGACTGAGTTCGGATCCCCAAAACCTGACCCCTTGGGTCTTATTTATAGATGTGGGTCAGCACCTTTCGACTCGGTCGAAAGGTGGCTGCCTAAATAACTCTAGCATGCTTTTGCCTTTGTCGAGAGGTATGGTTGCGCTTCTCTTCTTTATCTTGCCTTATTAGAGCTTTCGACTCTGTCGATAAGCTTTGTTTAGTGGTTTCGATGGCGTTGAAATGATGATGGTTTCGATGCTATTGGTTGCTTCTGAACTCCTACCTACTACTTAATGCTGATCCTCCTTGGATAATAATGGCTTCGACTGGTTCAAAAGGCTTGGTATAGCTTTCAAAAGGGTATTTCAGGCCAATGCATGCTTTTGAGTGATTTGAGTGAAGGCGAAACCTTTGGTTTTGAAAGGTTTGGTACAGATACAAAGAGCTGTTCTTCATTGTCTTCGAAAGGTGTTGCTTTAACTAATTCAAAAGGTCTTCAAGCATGTGGAATCATCTACTTCGAAAGGTGGTCACTAAAGGTGGAAAGGTGCTTTTGACCCCTTTGAAAGGTAGAGAGTCTTCTAGACATTAACTATAGCATCCTTTCGATCCCTTTGAAAGGTTCTAAAGTTCTTGGACTTTGGCTGTAGCATCCCTTTGACTCTTTTCAAAGGTCTAGTCGGAGCCTTTTCCTCTTGTTCTTCTTTGTTCATTGCTCAAACAGGTTTCGATTTAGTTGAAAGTAATTTTGGTAGTAACAATATATATATATATATATATAAAGTATTACTATTAGAAATGGTTATGGAATTTGGAAATGTGGTTTTGGGAAAATAAACTTAATTTATTTCTAAATGTGGTTATGGAATTTGGAAATGTCGGTAATTTGGGAAATGTGGTCTTGAGATTTGGAAGCATAGTTTTGGAAGTATAAACTTAAGTTGTTTTAAACTAAAGTATAAATACTAGTTTGGAATTTGGATTAAAAGTAATAAATATAGTTTTATAAAACAGAATGACTACTTATATATATGTGGCCTTTGGGAACAAGTTGGATTAATGGAATGTTTTAATAATTGACAAATCAAATAAATGTTTTGAGAACATTAGTTCTATAATATGGGAAGTACTAATAATTGACTTAATGTTATCTATTGGTTTAAATGCTTTTGAATAATTCTTCATCGAATATTGTACAATTCATTGAATAGACTGTTTAAGTGTAATTTACTAACCTATTAGCGAATACTTGAATTTTACAGGGTAGTATGGGATACTTGGGTTAAAATCTTATGATTGCTTATAGGCAAGTATTTAACACTTTTGAGTTGTATTCTCTTTTGGTGTGTGGCATGGGGCTGCTAGATCCTTAAGACAATATAGTTCAGGTTTTCCAGTGGTATCTGTAACGAGTGAGATTTACTAGCTTCTAGTAAATACTTGAATTTCACCAGGCGGTATGGGATGTTTTGGTTAAGTTCTAGTGATTACTGAAAGTGATAGTATTTGGCACTTTGGAATATTTCCTTCTAGGGTTTGGCCGAGGGCTGATAAATCCTAAGAGTTATATTCCTGGATTTCTTTCAAACATAAAAATGATTAATAATGAATAATCTAGAGTTTTTGAGTCATGATTGCCATAATCGTTTTGATCGGTCGAGATTTGGGATTTCCCCAATCCTTGTGATCAATCGAGGTTCTGTGTTATGGTATGAGGATGTTCCTTGGTATCAGATCGGTACGAGTGATACCATGTTTGTTTGCACGATATGGGTAATCATTATGATTGGTATGTACGATCAGGTAGGTGATCGGTATGGAATTGGTTTCTGTGTGCTTAAAGATATTGTGCTTTGTTCTGTGAATCTGTGTTTAGTGGCTAATCTGTGTTTGTGACCTAAGTATATATAACCTTGTTCTAAGTTAAATTAGCTCCGTGAGTTATTATTCCTTAGACATCTGGATTTACTTATGTTATTAATTCTTATGTTATATCTTGTTCTTACCCTATTGGATATTTAGATATAGTTTGAATGGGGTGTTATTTTAATGCTTGGGTCAGGCCATGACTTTTCAGATTATAGGACAGGTTAACCTTTGGATGGTTGTGCTAACAAGGAGATAAACATTGTTGACTTTTAGTTTGTCCCATTTAGGATTTTTGGTTTTGTTTATGAGATGTATATTTGAGATTAGAGAATTATAACACTTGTATATTGTGGTAGCCTAGTATTTTATTTTGTAGACTCGTCGTTTGTATATGTATATGATGTTTATTATCCCACTGTGATCTGTGACTATTGTTTATATGATATAATGTTTTGATTCTGAGAAACCGATGTGTTTATTACTTTGAACTGAGACTGTACACATCAAATTTTATTCTAGAGATTTAGTAAAAAGGTAAGTATGATGTGTCAATGTTAGTTTAAAGTTATATTCACATTTGATCGCTCTTAACAAGTTGTATCCTTCATATTATTAGACGACATTATATATAATGTCGTTTAATAATATAGGTATAACGGTGGGTTCGTTACATTTATTATCTCAATCTATTCAATTTTTCAAGCTGTAAAACTCATCGTTTTCTCTTAATAAGAAGACCTTTAAAGATGGAGCTTTTTGCTGCTTAAGATCTGAGATCCATTTGGAATTGGCTTGCTTGGAGAGATGATTCTTGACTTTTTGATGAATTTGAGGAATTCTACAATAGAAGAGGTTTTGCATAAGGATTCGAAGGAGCTGAGATCTATTTAGAATAGGTTTCACCATTCTTCTTTTATGGAAGGTTGAGTTATAGTTGTGCGTTTGCTTGATGCAATAGGCTTTTCTTGAATAATCTTGTGTGGCACGTGTTCCTTGGTTGGTTCATGCTAGGGGCCTAGTCGATTTTTAGTGATTGATTTGTAGTGTTTAGGGCCGTTTGATTAGTATTTGTTCTGTAAATTTGTGGTTGTATATATTAGGCTTTGTTGGCAGCCTCGTACAGTTCTATGGTCTAAGAAAAGTTGAATCAAGTTCATAAAAAAAGTTTGGACTTTGATTGACATACCCGAACGGATTAAACCCATCAGTTCAAATGGATTTTTAAGAAAAAGTTAAATGTAGAGGGACAAGTGGAGTTTACAAAGCAAGGCTAGTTGTGAAAGGATTTGTAACAACCCAAAAATTTAAGCTATAATAATTCATTAACGAATTAACTAAACAATAAAATGTGTTTGTGAAATTTTTGGAATCGAGCCACGGAAGTAGCACCATAGGGTCCATGGTAATTTTTTTGATCAATTTCCATATATAACTTGTCGAAATCCGAGCTAGTATGGAGAAGGTACAAGAGAAATAAGAAATCATAATTTAATTAAAAAAATGAAAAAAATAATATAACAAGGGCCCAGGTCGACCCTTTTTTTTGTCAGGTCGACTTGTAGGTCGACCCCCAATATAAATAGGTCGACCCGCTTATAGGTTGGGTCGACCCGCCTTTGTCACTAGACGAAGAATCGTCCAGGTACGAGCCGATAACCGTGTTTTGCATTTTTAGTTTAATCTCGTGTGTTCTTAGCTGCATCCGACGGTTCCTAGTGAGCCGATGACATGGTTGCGCCTGATTTAATCTTCAAATCCAATGGCCTGAGATCCCTAAGCCACACTATAAATAAGACCCTAGACCTAGCTATTTTTCTCATTCAGATTTTCTCCCAATTAGGTTCATTGCCTGAGGCTGAACCCTGAATAGAAAAATTTTCTAGGCAGAAGATCTTTTTAATAAAAATATTCTACTCCCTAGAAGTGTATCCAAGAAGGTCAAGTATTAGAGCTATGGACCACAAGTGAGTGTTTTGTGATTATTTTAGATTTTTAAGCAATTTAAAATAATAGGGTTCTCAATAGTTGTAGTTTTTCTACAACTCTGAGACAGTTTTTAAGTAAGTTTATTTACAGTAAGTTTTTAAGTAAATTTCAGAAGTTCTTTTCAGTCTATTTTTATTCAGTTATTTTCAGTTATTTACATCTATTTTAAGTAGGAATTTAGACTGTAAATTTTAGTTTCTTTTTATAAAGATTTAATCCCTTTTACATGAATAGAATATTAAAAAGAGAAGAATTCACCAATATGGATTTAAATAGAAAAGCAGTAAATTTGCAGAAATCAAATGTAAAATAAGAAAAACTGAAATAAAATAGAGATGGACTGAAATAGGAAAATTTAAGATATTTGCAAGCATAATTATAACAAGAGGTTATAACTGAAAAGAGAAAATAGAATAGTAACAGTTGCAAGAACAGTTATAACATAGGCTATAATTTGAAAGAAAGAAATAACAGATGAGGCTTATTTTAAACTTAGATTAAGTTAATAAGCAAATGACATAAGAGGCTTATTTTAAAATTTAGATCTTGGATTAAGTTAATAAGCAAATATAGAAGAAATAATAGAAGAGGCTTATTTTAAAACTTAGATCTTAAGTTAATAAGCAAATATAGAAGTAGGGCCCGTACCGACAACATTCCCTTTTAGATCTAGGAAGAAGGTTATTAATCTTGTTAAGGTTTAGTGGAGTGGAGTTGTTAGAGATTGTACTTGGGAAACTAAGGACTATACTAGGGATTCTTATCCCGAGTTGATTAGTTGTTTTTCTTATATTTTATTATTTCTTTTTAGTGTACTCACCAGTTGTGTTGAGGTCAATTTCCTTGTAACTTTGTGTAGTATATACGATATCATTTGGGTTTCTTTGATATCTTGAGTTTATCTGATTAATTTCGAGGACGAAATTTCCTTTAAGGAGGGGAGGATGTAACGACCCATAATTTAATCACTTTGAACTTGAATAGTTAATAAGTTTTTAAATGATTAAATAATGGATTTTATATCTAAAATAAAATTTTGGATAAAATGACTCGAATGGATTTTTAAAACTGATGTAAAATGTTAGTTTAAAGACGGTTCGAGTTATAAAGCGGTTAGGGGTACCAATTTATTTAAGAATAAGTTTGCCTAATAAACCAAATGAGAATGATTACTTAAGAAGAGAATTTTCCTAATAAAACATAATAGTATAATTGCTTGCCTAGTAAAACAAGAAAGAATTATTAACCTTGCCTAATAAAACAGAATAGTATAATTACTTGCCTAATAAAACAGAATAGTATAATTACTTACCTAATAAAACAAGAAATAATTATTAACCTTGCCTAATAAAACAAAATAGTATAATTACTTGCCTAATAAAATAAAATAGCATAATGATTATTATATTCCACACGGATGGTTGCCATTGGACCAAAATCTGGTCGAATCAGGTTAGGCTATAGTTGATAAGGAGGATTCCTATTGGACCAAAACGTGGTCGAATCAAATTAAGCCATAAGGATGTTTTATATTGGACCAAATTGTGGTGGAATCAAATTAGGCCATAAGGCTGGTTTCTATTGGACCAAAATCTGGTCGAATTATGTTAGGCTATAGGAAATTACCAAAGTACCATTCTCTTCAACTATAAATAGCCAAGTCCATATCTCATTTTAATTCATTCACAAACTAAAGAAAAGAACTAAATTTCATTATCAAAGGCACAGTATTCCAAGTCTCAAGCATAGCAAATAAGTTGTGAGTATATTCCTTGTTTTCATGGTTTAGTGGGTATAACTTATTTTGTGGGTATAATATAATTATTTTACAGTGAGTGTAATCTTAATCTCTTTCCTTTGACACATTCACATTTTAATAAATGTTGTGCTAACTATTTATTGTAAATTGTTAATAATAATGGTTCTATTATTATTCTTGTTATTATTCTTGTTTGGTTGTTTGATTTGTGCTCGGCCAGTTTATGAGCAATAACCTTGACGTTTAGTCAAAGGGAACTTACACCACCTTTTTTAACTTAGGATTGACATTTAGTAAATTTTTGGTTAAAAGGAAATAAAACCCCTTTTAGCTATCTCATTTGGTTAAGAGGGAGCTTCACCCCTCTTGGTCGTATTTTCCTTTAAAGATGGTGGGTATAAGTTATGATTTGAATGGAAGGTTTAAATCTTTGTTTAAAGTATTTTAAAGGAGCTTCGAAATTTATATAATGATTTAAATGGGTTATTTATGGAAAGTAAGTAGTCCTATACTTGGCACTAAAAGTCGATGAGTAGATTGATCCTCTATTTGTGAGATCTTGAACCGAAATGTCAAGGCAAGGATAGGAGCAACCAGTGCCCTGACTTACTTGGCTTGTTTCTTGGTGAGGGATAGAGTAAGTCAAGAATATTGGAAACGTGACAAGTGTAGGAGATTTGATTTTCATAAATGATCTTTATAATTATGATGGTATGGAAAACATTCGCCTTTCTTATAGACAATTATTTTTGACCCATTAAATATGCTTTTGAAATATGAAATCCCCCCAAATGTTTTGTGAATATACTTATACCGATGAGATAAGTATATGGATATTTTCCAAGCATTGAAAGAGTATAAGATTTAATTCCCATATATGATCGTTTTGTTATCCCCAATAATTGATATCTTAAATATCAATTTCGATACCCTTCTTCCTTTTGTTTTCGTTTCGTCAATTTAAGACGATTTGTTGCTCATTTAGAGCATTAATATCCTTTATCGGAAATGACTAAATAAAGAGCGAGTGGGGGCCAAGCTAGGTGGGGTTTCTTCCATTAGGGTATTTTCACATCTACTCTAGATTGGTTTCGGTTGTATGCGCATGGAGATGTGAAATACTCGAATACTCGGTATGGTTGGCGGGGTCCGGCTTGGAGGTTTCCGAGAGCCATCGTAGTTCTCAAGTATATTATCTAGAGGTACACTTTCGATAAGAGGGGCGCACCCTCCTAGTCATTGTTGGAAAAATTCATTTTCCTTAATTTTTATTAAAATCTTTGGATTGATTCTTTTTTAATTGCATCGGGAAGCATCTTGCGCTCTTTGCGGTGTTTAATTATTTGTGTCCATTCATTTATGCTTGGATGTTGTCCTTGTGAGGGAAACCCATTCTACGTTTTTGCGACGTGGTCTCACAGGTTATTTTGTGTGTTATATTTTTTTATTTGGAGTTTACTCATACCAGACTTATTGTCTGACCCAAATTATTTGTTTTCCATAAACTCTCGGGTACTCATTTATATTTGAGTAGTCTAAAAATGACAGGTTTCTTTGGGCTCTTTTGAAGATGGTGGACGAGAAGGAGGCTCCTTATCTATCTAGCTATTTATTTCCGCTGTTATGAGATGTTAGCTTTATGTATGTATATTTAAAGGTAAGTTGTTATAACTACCTAGACTGATAGTAGTACTTTTGTTGTAACTTTGATAACTCCATGTTGGGAGTAACCTTATGTACAGTCTTATTTTATGTTATATATTTAACCATTCCGTTGTGAGATTATTTTTTTGTTCTTATATTTTACCCCATGACAACTCGTCTTTCAAATACTTGGCCAACGGCACATGAATACCATGGATGTATTAAGTGCCGTTCTCAAGGGTCGGAAAGGTGGGTCATCACAAGAATGACTACACATATTGAAAACCAAAGGTTTTTTACTGTCATTTTATTCCGAATCATTTGATACATATTAGTCATGTCTCAAAGGAAAAATGATCGAGTGCCCCTTTTGTGGGAGCAATGAAAGAGTTAACGAACTCTTGGGCCTCGTACATACTAATGTATGTAGCACAATGCCTATTATTACCAAAGATAATTCTTCTTACTCTGTAACCTTTACGGATGATTGCTTGACCACGTTATGTATATCTTATGAAGAACAAGTCTGACGTCTGTTAGAAATTCATAGAATATAAAAACGAGATTGAAAGTTAGATGAACCATAGGATTAAAATACTTTGATCTGAGCAAGGAGGTAAATATGTTGGAAAGAGCTTCAATGATACTTAAAATATAATGAAATTATCCCGTAGGTTACTCCACTACATACACCGCAATGCATTGGTGTTTTGGAGCGAAGGAGTAGAACCTTATTAGATATTGTTTGTTCCATGATGAGTAAAGTTGAGTTACCTTTGTCTTATTAGGGAAATGTGCTTGAAACCGCAACACATATTTGATTTTGATACCCATGAAGTTTGTGCCTAAGACTTTGTATGAGACATGGCATGGGA
Source organism: Allium fistulosum (assembly GCA_030737815.1). Taxonomy (NCBI): domain Eukaryota; kingdom Viridiplantae; phylum Streptophyta; class Magnoliopsida; order Asparagales; family Amaryllidaceae; genus Allium; species Allium fistulosum. Next base: position 812,009,627 of record CM060901.1, on the reverse strand, counting down.
AGAATCCATATCTCAATTATTTGAAGGTGCGGGATTGTCAAACTTGAGGTTAGATCGATATTATTTAAGTTTATAGGATATCCCAAGAACTCTAGGGGAAGTATTTTCTATAACGCAAAGGAACAAAAGTTATTATTTCCACTCACATTATCTCTTTAGATAAGGAATTTGTTAAAAGAAATTAACCACAAAATTGTAGACTTGGATGAGATCTAAGAAATTAACACGAAGTCAAAACTAGTGGGAGAACCAAATTCACCTATATACGAAATTGTGCAACCTATTAGAAGGTCTAGTAGAGAACTTTGTGCACTCTATTAATACTAAGGTTTTATCGTGGATGACAAAAAAGGGGACCGTGCCTTAGATGATGACGCTCCACTAACATTCCAACAAGCACTACATAGTAAAGACTCTACCCTTTGGCTTGGAGCTATGAAATCCGAGATGGATTCCATATTGAATGACGACATCCTATAACCCAAGTTCTAAGGCGTCCTTTTATTTAATCTTTCTTTTCTCTTCAATTAATTCTCTATTAGTTGTTTAATTACATCTATGCAGTTGGATGACGAAGGGTGGGAGGAGGCCAGGAGGTAGTGTGGGAAGGTTCCCGTGGGTGAAAGGGTAATAGGTTGTCAGGGTTCTCAGGGTAGGAGGACGTCAGATTAAGGTTCGTAAGGTATGAAGAGTGGATCAGTTGGCGAGGGAAAATCTGGAGTATCAATCAAAGATGGCTCAAATCAAGATTCGGGTTCTAGAGGTTCAAGTCTGACTAAATCTATGGAGCACAGGCAAGTGGGTTCGAGAAGATCTAAAACTGCGACTATGCATTGAAAATTTGATATAAAATTTGCAGTGCCATCGAGTGCTAAGAGATCTTCTTATTATGATGCAGTGAAATCTGATTCAAGTGGTATTGGGTTATCAACTGACCTTCAATTTATAGAAACAAAAGCTGTCAAGGGTAAGAGAAGAGGCATACTTTCTATAGAGGCTATTAGGGAAGACGAAAGGGGTTAGGAGAATTGTATTCTTCTTTACTTGGCTGGATTAAGCCCTTTTTTCAAAACCTTTAAGGCGTATGCTAAGTGAGTTTGGAAAACAAAAAACAATTTTGAGGTGCAATCAAAGGAGAATTGGTTTTTCGTTGTTAGGTTTGGTAGTGAGAAGTGTTGTCTTAAGATTTTGGAATCAAGACCTTGGTTTTTTGATAAAAATCTAATCATGATGAAAAAGTTAATTCCATCCATGAAATCTGACCGAGACTTGCTATCCACAATGCCTATTTGGATCAGATTTCCTGGGTTATGTTTTAAATTATGGGGTGATCTAGCTATTAGCACTTTAGCGAGTATTATTGATGTCCTGTTAGACGAAAAATAGATCTAGAGTCTCAGTTGCACATGTGTTGGTTGACATAAAAGAAGAGGTGGGATTTCGTAGCCCGATTGAGGTAGAGGACGAGGAAGGAAATGAATTTTATCAAGAGTGGTATATAAGAATGCCCCTTCATGATGTGAGAATTATCCCTACTTTGACACTATAACAATCAATGTCCAATGACTAGAACTTGGCTTCAAAATCAAAATGAGACGGAGGTGAAAGAGGAGATGGTTTCTAGTAAGGAGGAGAAGGCGATAAAGGGAGATAACTTAAAGTTGGAAGGGAAGAGTGGAGCAGGTTTACAATAATGGCAAGATCTCCAAAGGAAAGAAAGGCATTGATGGTTCTCTGAAGAAGGTGGAGGAATCAATCGAAGAATTCTGAAATATCAAAAAGGCACTTTTGGAAGAGGAATAGAATTCAGTGTCTATTGAAGTAGAAGCTAAATCTGTACTAGAGAAGAATGACGAGGCGGAAAATGATTTTTAAGGTAATAAAATTGGAGAACAATAGGTTGTCTATAGTCAAGCATTTGGAGAGGAAAACCAGTCTTTCTACTGTTCTAAATAATGTCAGTTCTACCAAGTTTGGAACCATATAGCCAATATAATACAAAGAAAAGTCACCAACGGCTCCTAAATTTATTTTGAAATGCAGTCGTTCATTAGTGGATTAAGACTCCTCTATTCCATTCTTTGATATTCCATTAGAACGTTGCTTATTTTCTGAAAGAGATAATTGTATCACTGAGTTTGTTTTCTGGAATGCAGGTTAAGCCAAAGAGTACTAAACTTCCGTTAGAGGGGACAGCAGCTTCAGTGAGCAATATTATATAAACCCACCTCAATCCCAACCTCTAAAAGACCAACAAGATGATTGCATGGTGAAGGAAAGTTAGATAGGAGCAATACATCAAGAAGCCCTGATAGGTTGGAGTTAAAAGTAGTAAGGTTGGACAAAGACCGTCTGATCTATAACCCGTAATGTGTTAATAAAGAGAAAGGTAAGGAGAAAGCTGGCACGGATGCAAAGCACGGTAGGGTGCTTGGAAGTTTATCCAAAATAAATGATGATTTTAGCATGTTGGAATGTCAAGGGATTTCATAAAGCCGGTAGGTTGAGTGAAATCCTCAAAATATCAAATAAGTACAAAATTATTTATTTTGGGATTCTGGAGAATAAATTGAAGTATAATGAAAATGTGGTGTTGAGTAAGAAGATGGGAAGTAAATTGGAGATAATTAGTAATGTGTCTTGTTATTATAAATGACACATATTTGTCACGATCGATTCTGAGTCTTACTCTTTAATTTACTAAGTATGAGTGACCAACATATTTCTTTGGAGCTTAAGAATAGTGGTGGTGGTGCTTATAACTGCTCTTTTGTTTATGGTCATAATTTTGAATTTTTAAGAGATAGTCTTTGGAAAAACTTGGTGAAAGAGACTTTAATTGCATTAGGATTTCAAAAGACAAGGATGGAAGCAACCCACTACAACTTTTCAAACTACTAGAGATGGATATTTGGATGATTAGTTTGGGTGTGTCTGAACTTCTGATCCATGGATATTAATTCTCTTAGTGAACTAGACCAAAATAGAACGTACAAAGTAGAATTGATAGGTGCTTTGTTAATTTCCAATGGTTGCAATTTTTTCCAAACTCGATAGCTAATTATCTACCCACAGGAGTAAGTTATCATGTCTGAATTACCTAAATTAACAGAAGTCTTTGAAAATTCCCAAGCCTTTTAAATTCATGAATCATTGGACTCTTTTTGAATATTATAAAGCCATTGTTGAGAATTCGTGGAAATGTGAAATAAAGGGAAGACCTTTATTCCAGTTTGCTCATAAGTTGAAGTTTGTTAAATCTGCGCTTGTGGGATGGGCTAAAAATAAGAACGATACTAGAACGGAGATTGAGAAAGCTAGAACCGAGTGTGCTTTCCTTCAAAGTAGACCGGAATGGGACAGTTGGGATAAGGTTAAACCTGAGTTCCAAGAAGCAAAATTATCTTTGGAAAGTGCTATCCATCAAGATTTGATTGATACAAGACAAAATGCAAAATATGATTCGCTGCTCCTTAGTGATGAGGCTACTGCTTTTTTCTATGCGAAAACGTCCAATAAGAGATGTCTCAACTACTTTGGTTCTATGATTGGAGTTGATGGGTCAATTATTCATGATCCTAATGCCTTTGCTTCTAGTGCGATCAAATTTAATGAAGAGATGTACAATTCCCAGTCCTAAAAAGAATTCCCATTAGTGGTTTGTAAATATATATTTTTAAATATGGAAGAGATTTTCTAGATGATAAATTTGAAATCTGTGATATCAAAAGGTGGCTTTCATTGTAAAAGATGACACTGTTCCTGGACCATATGTATTCAATTCCAAGTTTTACAAGGCATATTGGGATGTCTTAAAGGATATGTTGGTTAAGGTTACTAATGACTCCATTAGTAGTGGGAAAATTATAAAAGAATTAAACCATACTTTCATTCATTTGATTCCAAATTTAAAGGGGCCTAAGATGTTCAACACTTTAGGATTATTGCATGTTGTAATATGATTTACAATGTTGTAGCTAAAGAACTCTATGATAGACTGAAGTTGTGCTTGGAATCTTTGATTTCTGAAAACCAACGTGCTTTTATTCCTAATAAAGCTATTGGAGATGGTTTTTTGTTTGCACATGAAATGGTTAGGGGATTTGGAAAAAAGGACAACAAAAATATGTGCATCAAAGTTGATATTCGGAAAGCATATGATATGATGAATAGACAATTTGGTATACATATGATGCGAAGTATGAAGTTCTCTGACAAATAGATAAAAATTATTGGTGAACTCATTAGTTCGCCTTATTTCTCTATTTTTAACCAATGTGGAGCTGATGGTTTTTTTGGTAGTTCCAATGGGTTGAGACAAGGAGGTACAATCTCTTCGTTATTATTTACTATTGTTATGGAGTTCTTCACTCTTCAGATGGATAGGACGGTGGAGGAAGGTCAGGTTAAACTGGTTCAGGCTGGGATCAATAAACTATCACATTTAATTTTTGCGGATGATATTCTCATTTTTATGAAAGCTACTATGTTGGTGCTTATGCAATTAAAGAAATTTTTAAACAAATGTCCCAATGTATGGGATTACATTTCAACTGTGGTAAGTCCAATATTTTCTTTGGAAAAGGTATTGACTGTAAAGATGATATCCTAAGGATCCTTAATATTAAAAATGGTGGTATACTAGCCAAGTATTTGGGAATCCCTCTATCAAATGTTAATCTGAGAAACAAATATTTTGCTCCGTTGATTGATAAAATAAAACTCAAAATTGAAGTGCGGGAAGAAAAATTGCTTAGTTTAGCAGGTAGAGTTTATCTTGTCAGAGGAGTAATATATCCCATTTTATACTATTGGATGCAATGCTTTCGGATACCAGTGGATACTCTGAATTTGGTTAAAGTATAATTTTGAATTTATTTAGAAAGGGAAGGCTTGCAAAGTTCCTTGGGAAACAATGTGTAAGATGAAGGTGGAAGGTGGATTAGGATTAAAAAGTCTCACTAAATTGTATAATACCATGAGTATCAAAGTTGTGTGGAAGATCATTAATAAAGAAGGTGTTTGTTGTAACTTATGCATTTGAAATACATTAAAGAGGATTCTTTTTGAGAAATTCAACCAAGGAATGAAGCTCCAGGAACTTGGAAATTTTTGCTTAATCCCCGACCTCTTGCTATAACTTGGATGAAGAAATGTGTTTTGGGAGGTCCACTTCGCTATGGTTTGATCCATGGCTTCATAGAGGGAGGCTTGTTAACGGATTGGTAGCTGATACTGTTGTGAGAACTCGATCAGAGAAATTACTAGTTGGGGAGATTATCAAAAATGGCTAATGGAAATGTGATAAGTTCAGTTTCCTAGCTGGGCTTCAAGAAGAAGTGGAAAGAGAAAATATTTGTAATAGTAGAGATAGTGACTACTGGGTCTAGTGGTGTACCAAAAATGGGCAGTATGTGTTCAAACAAATATGGGAAGAGAACATAATGAAGTATGACCATTGAATTTGGGCTAAATGCATTTGGAGAAAAAATACATATTCCAAAAATGGTGATTTGTTTATACAGAGCCATTAATAACTTTGTACCAACCAAGGTTAAACTCATTCAAAGACACATTGCAATCAGTCCAACTTGTGTACTCTATCAAGAGACGAACGAGGATAACGATAATCTTTTTTCAAGTGTAAATTTTCAATTAATGTTTGGAACTGGTGTCAGACTAAATTAGGGTGTCCCAATAACAATAACAATAGGTTCTCGTTATTATAAGAAATAGACTATAGTCAGTAGGCCTTTTCTAATCGTACCTGTGATATTGCAAATTTGATTCTGTCTACTATATTTAGGCGTGTATGGTGTGAGCGCAACAATAGAACATTTCATCATAATGTTCACAGTGAGCATATCATTTGCAAACAAATAAAAGACATTGTGGCCACTAGAATGTGGAAATCTAAACATAAACATTATAGTAGCTTTATCGACGTTTTGGTCGGTAAAGAATGGAGTTAAGAATATACCAAGCGTGAGAGGTTGGGCTTATATTTCTCTGGTTCTTACAAGCAATGCCTTCTCTATAAGATTCCAGCATGATTTAGCTCCTATATTAAGTTACATATCTTTATGATACTTTATTTCTACATAAAGTTCTAAATTCCTAAGCTAGTGGAAGAGGTCGCAGTTGAATTGAATTCGTTCCCCTGTATCTAAAGAATAAATGATTAGTTCTAATGCTTTATTGTAACAAACCTATTGTTAATTACATAATTAATTAATTTTAATTATGGATAATTAGTTCTAATTAGTGATTCGTGAGATTTAATTTCACATTTAAGGAATAATTTTTTTTTCTTGAAGAGGATTTTAATTTTAATTTGAAATATTATCAAATCCATTATTTAACTTTTGGCTTTTTGGATGAATTGTTAATATTTAGATTTGTTGTTCAAAATGAGATTTTATAATTAATAGTTAATTTTTGTTAATAATAATAATAATACCTTTTATTTCAAAAGTTAGATTTAATTTTATATGATCTCTCAATATTAATAGAAATGGAATTTAAATTTTAAGTGGTTTTGGTAAATTTGAAAAATCAATTTGTGATTTCATAAAAACTGTTTAGAGTGAAATAGTGTTTTATATAAAGTAAATCAAAATACAAAATAGCAACACTTCTTAGGTTAGCAACACTTATTCTTATTGGGTTGCAAGTTAAAGCCCAAACCCAAACTCATTCTTAATGAAACTAGAGAAAGAAAGTTCGCATCTTTCTCATTTTTGAAGTTCTGTGCGTTCAACTACAGCAAGAAAACTAGGGTTCTTTATCCTCCTTTCAAACTAAATCAAAGTTACTAATTTTAAATCGTAAAAAAGTTCTGGAAAAATAAGATAAAATCAAGGTAATGTATATAAAACCTATTTTAGCTTTTAGGCAATTCAATTTCAGTTTTACAACGGTTGATTTCTGTTTATTGTTTGTTTAGGTTGAGGTTATGGCTAGAGTTTGCAAATTGAAGAATTAGGGCTGCTGTTGTTACCTTGGCTATTGAATTGAGGAACAAATTAAGATGAGTTTACCTCACCAACTATCTCTATACTTATATGCATATGATTATGGGTTATTGTTTGGTAATTGATGGAAATATAGGATTGAATTGGTCTCTAGTTCTTATGTTAATCATAAGTTAGGTTATGAAATTCAAAGTTTGTTAAAACCCTCAATTAGTTATCATCTTTAACACTAATTTGTAGTTGATTTTATGCTTGCATGCTGTGGGAATCAATGCTCTAGAGGTCAAAGTAATCACTATCGAAGAAGTCATCGTCGACGGACAGTCGGGGAGGCAACTTGGAGCTGAAACATCTCAAGGTTGCATCACCACCGATGGACAGGTGGGCATCACTGGTGCACCAATAGCGTACAGCTTGGAGCTGTTTCAGCTCCAAGTACCGCCCCAACGTGTTTGTCACTTGCCTTGTTTCTTGTTTTATATATTGTAGTTGTTTTCTTGTGTGTTGCATGTTTGTTTGTGGTGATTTTGATGTCGATTTCTGTTGATTTGTTAATCTATAAAATGTGTTAGGAGAAAATATAGAAGTCGAACCTTATAGACTAATTTGTTGCTATGATCTTGTGATGTGTAATAGTCAATTCTCTTATGCTCCATAGACTTTGAATCGCTTTGATTCTAAGTTTTAGAAATTTAATAAACTTATTTTCATCTATTTTCTATATAAAAAAATAGTCAAATTGTATTTAAGTACTTTTATAAAAGAGTGTTTATTTAAATTACAAATATCAAACTTGTTTTAAAAACAAATCTAGTTTCTTTTTGTAAATGATTTTAATGAAGAGTTATATATATATATATATGTTAACAAGAAATCTTGCTAACACCATGATGTGGAGTTAAGGGATAAGGTTAATCCTTTTTGGTTTCCTTTATATAAATGGGGAAGAGTGTAATGTGAATGTCCTCTTTGGTTTCACTTTCGAATAGGTTGCTATAGTGAAAACTTGTTCAAGTCGACCTTTCGATCCAGTCGAAACGGCTAATTTCGTTAATTAACAGCCTTTCGACTTTGCTAAGATAGTGTGGATTTACCTTTGAAAGCTTTCCTTTCGATTCAGTTGAGATACCCTGATAAGGTTTGTCTTGATAGGTTTCGACCTAGTCGAAGTCTTTATTTGTAGAGTGATTTAGGCTTTAACCAAGAATCGGAGGGAGAGGTTTCGACCCTGTCGTAAGCTAAGTTGATTAGTAGATAAGACTTGGATCAGGACTCTGGAATAGGGGTTTTGACTTTTTCAAAAGCTAGATACTTGGCACCTTATGTAAGGTTTGGGTTTTCAAAGTTTAAGTGGATAGAGGTTAGGTTTCAACCCTGTCGAAAGCAGTCTCGGTTTGAATTGGGAATCAAGGGCCAAAGTGAGTTAGTATGGGGTTTCAACCTGGTCGAAGGTAAAAGACTTGGGAAGGCTGGCTAGGAACCAATAACTTGTATTACTTGGAATATATGGGTTTCGACCTAGTCGGAAGGTATCCTTCGATTCAATTGATACCTGTAACACAAGGTTAGACCAGATAAAAGCTCGAGAAACAATTAAGTAATTATTAAAAACTATAGACTTACCTTTCTCAACTCAAAGAAGACTTTATTACACAAAGTCACAAATTTGATTTACAAATTAGGGTTTTACAGCTTTTAAAGGTATGTTAATACAAGCTTGGAATGACTGAGTTCGGATCCCCCAAACCTGACGCCTTGGGTCTTTTTTATAGACGCTGGTCAACACCTTTTAACCCTAATGCTTTCGACTTGGTCGAATGGTGGCTGTCAAAATAACTCTAGCATGGTTCTGCCGTTGTCGAAAGGAATAGTTGTGATTCTCTTCTTTATGTTGCCCTGTAAGAGCTTTCGACTCTGTCGATAGGCTTTGTCTAGTGGTTTCGATGGCGTTTAAATGTTGATGGTTTCGATGCTATTGGTTCCTTCTGAACTCCTACTTACTACTTGATGCGGAACCTCCCTGGATAATAATGGCTTCGACCAGTTCGAATGGCTTGGTATAGCTTTCGAAAGGGTTGTTCAGGCCAATGCATGCTTTCGAGTGATTTGAGTGAAGGCGAAACATTTGGTTTCAAAAGGTTTGGCACTGATACAAAGAGCTGTTCTTCATTGTCTTCGGAAGATGTTGCTTCAATTCATTCGAAAGGCCTTCAAGCATGTGGAATCATCTACTTCGAAAGGTGGTCATTGAAGGCGGAAAGGTGCTTTCGACCCCTTCGAAAGGTAGAGAGTCTTCTGGACCTAGACTATAGCATCCTTCCGACCCCTTTGAAATGTTCTGAACATCTTAGACTTCGGCTGTAGCATCCCTTCGACTTTTTCGAGAGGTCTAGTAGGAGCCTTTTCCACTTGTTCTTCTTTGTTCTTTGGTCAAACATGTTTTGATTTAGTCGAAAAGAATTTTCGGTGGTAACATTTGCCCCCCCATATTGCAAAGGGATGCTCTTGACTTTCCAAGTCAACCATGTCGAAACCTAGAAGTTTCCCACCTCTTGGTCTTCCCAACTGAATCTGGACCACTCATTTTGTTAGTTCCTGAGATTATGGTTTTAATGACAACAACCTTAGGACTTGTTATAAAATATAAATACTAATATCTTTGAATCAGTTTGGTGGTTATATAACCGCAATATTTCGAATTCATCTGTCTTCTCACTTCATTTTCTCTATAATAAACTTCTGAAAATACAAAGTAATGGCCTCCTCTTCTAAATCAAACCAAAATGCCACCATTTCCTTCCCTTCTCCTAATTCTGGTCCATACTAACATACTACATTGGCTCGAGTAATGAAGATCGAGGAAATTATGAACGATTCTCTGCAAATGCTGACTGAATTACAAGTCATGCAAATAAGGATGGCAAAGGAATAAGAGAAACAAGGCAAGATTCTTAGAAATTTTCAAAAATTTCTAATGGATAATCATGCAGACCCTATTGTGATTGAAGATGATTCCTCTAACATACGTACTCATAATCCATTAGAGGACGGCAAAGAAGAAGAAGAGGACGAAGCGCAAATGGACGAGGATGATAATGTTGTTTGTGTTGGAGAAGTTTGTTTTGACAAAAATGGTAATTTGGTCGAACAATATGGAAACTTTTGTCTCCATTACCCTGATTGTTCGATTCACAAGTCACCAATTGTCAAGGACTCTCGTTAGATTGTTATTATATTAATGTTTTTATATTTTGTGTACTTGTATATATTTGTGTCTATATTTCATATATATGTGTAATGTAACATCATATATAATAAAATTAGATTTATGTTTCACTTATTATACTTCTTTATTAGCATTTAGTTCCATAGTTTTAGTTTAAGGGGGAGTTATGTAGTTTAGGCTTAGTTTTTGTTGATGACAAAGGAGGAGAATTATAAAATAGGATAGTTAGGCCGTTAGTTAGGCTTAGATTAAGGGGGAGTTAGTAGACTAAGGAGGAGTTGTTGGAATTAGGGGGAGTAAGAGTAGAATCAGAGTTTGTTAGAGTATATTTTATAAACATAGGTTGTCATCATCAAAAAGGGGGAGACTGTTAGTTCCTGAGATGATGGTTTTGATGACAACAACCTTAGGACTTGTTATAAAATATAAATACTAATATATTTGTCTAGATATATATATATGCAGGTACTGAGAATAAAGACTGTACAGTATAGAGATCCAAGACTGATGAATTCAAGATTGTAGAAATCAAGACTGAAGACTCATGAGTATCAAGATTATCAAGAGTTCAAGATATCAAGATAAGTAATAGAGTCTAGGTTTATGTTAAAACTTCATAATAGCACTAAAATAATTATTCGGATTTTAATTATGGAATGGAATCCACCTTCTCGCTTTAACAGTGGGATGGAACCCATGACCTCTTTAGTGGGATGGAACCCACGACTTTCTCTAGTGGAATGGAATCCACGAAATTTTCAAAATGACTTATTTTTAGATTTTTTTCAAAACTATTTGTTTAAAAAGACATTTCTCTCTCAGTTTAAATATTTTAGCCTTAATTCAAAAACTATTTTTAATCGTATTAATTTCAAAATCATTTCTTGTTCTTAAACTATCTCCTAGTTTTAATGTTTTAGCTTTAATCTCAAAATATTTATATATTTAGATTTAATTGCTTTTATATTTCGTAAGATCACTTTCCAAAGGTTTTTATAATCATAAAGTATATTCAAAATAGTTTACAAAGTTCTAAGATTGTTTCGACAAACTTTAGAAAGAAAATATCATTTAAAACAAAAATCAATTTTCAAAAAATACTAGGGGATGTCGACATGCCTATACCCCCATATCGACATGGTAGCCATAGATTTTAAAATTCGAATTTTCAAAAGAAGTGTCTATTTGTCATAACCTTTCATGAATGGACATGACTGTTATTCTCCTATGTATACCAGTTGTTTTCAACGAATTTTAGTTATTTTTTCTTCATTTCTTCAATCCTTCTTCTCCACTCTAATATTCTCTTATATTTCAAATGCTTTAACAAAATTCTACTGAAATCCTAAGTTAATCAAACTCGATCGTCTCTAGTTTGAATCACTGCAACTCTCTCTTAAAGATCTCAGTGCTATTCGGAGTTATAGGATCATTTGTAATCAAAGATTGAAAGATCGAAGTGTATCGAGTCTCTCTCCATCCAAGTGTGATTGTGGCCCGTAAATCAATTGGGTGTGATTATAGCCTGTAAATCAATTAGGTGATCTTGTAGCCTGGTTAAATCAAGAGAGTGTGCCCAGGACTCGCAGAGAGGAGGGTGTAGCTCGTGGCCTTGAAATCGAGGTTGTATTATCGACATTATATTTGAAAAGAAATCTACACAAGAAATTGTGTGGGACTAGATGTTGGGTAACTCTGAACCAGTATAAAATTCTGGTAGAGGGCCTCTTTGAGCTTCTTTTCTTTCTTCCTTATCTTGAATTGCAATGTAGAGGGCCTCTTTGAGCTTCTTTTCTTTCTTCCTTATCTTGTATGCATCGTCGATTACATTGATGTTAGACTTCAGAGTGCAATTGAAAGCTCTGTTCGTGCCTCTAAGGGTTTTATTTTCCCTTTCTAATTCCACGATGCAATTCTGAAGGAAGTAGTTGCCGCACTCAAGTTCTTGAATTCTGGCAGCATACTCATTTACTTAGCCTACGCCCGTAAATCAATTGGGTGTGATTATAGCCTGTAAATCAATTAGGTGATCTTGTAGCCTGGTTAAATCAAGAGAGTGTGCCCAGGACTCGCAGAGAGGAGGGTGTAGCTCGTGGCCTTGAAATCGAGGTTGTATTATCGACATTATATTTGAAAAGAAATCTACACAAGAATTTGTGTGGGACTAGATGTTGGGTAACTCCGAACTAGTATAAAATTCTGGTGTGTTCATTCCTTTACTGCTTTTATGTAACAACCCGCATATTTATCGATTTTATATTTAAATATTTTATTTAAATATTTCGCCGTTCGTCGGATTTTGGTCCGAAAAGCTACTTTTTGCAAACAGTCGAATTGGGACTCGAGACCACCTCCATTGAGTCCAAAATTACGTTTGCGATCTTTTTGAGTGTAAACTTCGATATGTTTGGAGTAAGTCGAATTTTGCTACTTTTTCTATTGGGTTTTGAGTTTGGGTTCAGCCCACTAGCCAACTTAATACCCCAAACTGAAACCCCCCTCTTCATTCACTCCCTCTTCCTCCACTTTTCAGTTCTAAGAAGATTAATCGAGGAGAAGAAAAAGAATTAAAACTCCAAGCCCTAGTTTCTCTTGCAATCTCAAATTCTTACTCCAAATTCAAAGAGAACCCATTGGTAAGCTTCATCTCCTTCTTCTCCAACTCTTTCTCTTTCCAATTTCAGTTTATTTCCTAAACCTAAATTTGGGAAATGCTTGTTTTGATCTTAGTTGGAGCTTGTTGTGTTGGAATTGAAGAGTGATTGCCATTGCCATTGCTTTCAAGCTTCTTCTTCATTGATTTTGTGAAAAGGTGAGATTTTTTTCTCACATCTAAGTCAATAATTATCTTCGATTGTTAGGTATGAATTCCTAACACTTATCCTTGTGCAATTCCTTAGTCGTTGTTGCTCGACCGATCGTTATCGATGTCGTTTGGCCATTTTTGGCCTAGGTTCAGGGAATGCCCTGAATAACAGTTTCAGCCGTCTGAACGTATGGTTCAGACGTCTGAATGGAATACTGGGAATTTTCTTCTCCCAGCATTCAGACGTCTGAATCAAAATTTCAGACGTCTTAATTGGTTCGTTTTGAACCAGAAAAGGAATAGGCTAAAAAGTGCCTATTTCAGACGTCTGAAATCTAGGATTCAGACGTCTGAAATCTAGGATTCAGACGTCTGAATTCTGTTCTGGAAAATAGTTTATTTTCCAGATTCAGACGTCTGAATTCTTGATCTCAGACGTCTGAATCTGCTGTGTTTTGCCTAGTTGTTTTTTTAGCTTGAATATCCAACTCTAATCAAATCGGGTTGATTCCCTTTTTGTTGTTATCATTTATTATCGGCCACTTTGTTAAGTCGCCCGCCTTTTTAAACTTAGGTCGCTTGTCTTCACTAGGTCGAACCCCGTATAACTCTGCGTAGGCAATCTTATCCGAAAACCATTCAACGGAACTTCTTACTTTGATGGTTTTGGGAATTGATTTATTTGGATTTTATTCACGTCTTCGAATGTGAACTTTTATAATTGATTGTTTCTACAATCACTTCTATGACTTGTCACTTTAAAAATATAAAGGTTTCAATACTTATAGTAAATATCAAAACTCTTTCATCAAAGCGATTTCAACACTATTTTAAATATCAAAAGTTCGTTTTCTCAAACCGATTTTCAATCTACTAGTATATACAAGCCTTTACTTCACTCGAATGAGAAATCGACTTAAACGACTTAGTAAAACGGGTGGTATGAAATGCTTGCGTTCACTTCGTCGGTTAGCTCTTGGACTTGTTCAATTGAACCCTTTTTGTGACAATTTCCTAGTGAAGATTTACAGCTTGTTCGTAAATATTTAAGTTAAGCAAGTGGTTATGGGACATGAAGCTAAACTCATATATTTACTAGCTTGGTGTGATTGACACTTCCTTATGATCATGACGATCATTTTTATGATTTAGACTAGCGATTGAGCGATGTCTCCCATGGTCTTCGGGCCATTTCTGTGTGGAAACCTCATCGGTCTTCGGACCATTCGTGGAACATTCGGCTCATCGGTCTTCGGACCATTCGTGGAGCATTCGGCTCATCGGTCTTCGGACCATTCGTGGAGCATTCGGCTCATCGGTCTTCGGACCATTCGTGGAGCATTCGGCTCATCGGTCTTCGGACCATTCGTGGAGCATTCGGCTCATCGGTCTTCGGACCATTCGTGGAGCATTCGGCTCATCGGTCTTCGGACCATTCGTGGAGCATTCGGCTCATCGGTCTTCAGACCATTCGTGGAGCATTCGGCTCATCGGTCTTCGGACCATTCGTGGAGCATTCGGCTCATAGGTCTTCGGACCATTCGTGGAGCATTCGGCTCATAGGCCTTCCCCCCTTTTATGTGTTTTCTGGATTCCTTGTTTTGATTTCTGGATTTTTATGTCATTGACTTGTTATGAGTACAAGTTTAGGGTATGATGCCCTCTTTGGATCTTTGAGAAGATTCTTGTGATATTGATCATTTCTCATCGGTTGATCTCCTGTTGATCATCATTTTCATACTTATAGTAGTATGTTAGTATGGGTATTCTATGTTTATGCCATATCCATTATTTTATATCATGTCATCTGATATTTATAGTTAGACTGATCCGTTTATTATTTTCTTAAATAATACTCGGGTCAGACCGAGATGTTACAGGTGCTTCTGCTTGACTTCCTCCCGGGATTTGCTACTCTGACTTTTGGCACTACTTAGATTAGTAGTTTTTGGTCGTACGCATTTGAGATATAGACTCTATATTGTGTACTTATTCTTTTTGTATAGCACATGTTGCTATTCTTTTGTATTATCGTGGATCTTTCTGACCATTACTCTGATATACACTTTCATGTGTTGTGTATTTATTCATATCTTCTTCCGCCTTTGTGATATGAATTGTCTGTGACTGATTTGTGTTATGTTTATTTCTATATTTGTTTCCGAAGATTATATATAGCCACCGTGTGATAGCTTTGTGTTTGTATCGGTATGTCGGATTTCCTCCTTAAAAGATATGCATTCTATTCTATCTGACATATCGGTGCTCGCACAAAGAAGTTACATGGATGGTCGCTCCTCAACAGCCTTATTCTCCGTGCTAATTGACAGCACTACACCGTAGTGTTCTTGGTTAGCGTGGGTATAGAGGTGGGGCGTCACATTTTATTTACTATTTGCATCTGTGTCTTTTTCTGTGATTGTCTATGTGTTTATGAATTGCATCTGTTTGGGTTTAATTTGAAAAGATTTCAAAAAGATTCATAAAATTAATTAAACACAATTCACCCCCCTCTAGTGTTAATTCTGCCTAAAGATCCGCAATCCGCATTTCCTACACATTTAAATCTGATCTGACGGCCCACTACCTTCTCTGACTTTTCTTATAAAGTACGTATTCTACCTCTTCTCCTTTCACTTTTCTGGAATCAAATCAAATATTCGAGTGAAAGTAAGGAGCTCTAAAATTCTCAAATTTATTTTTCTTCAATCAAAGAATTAAGTAGATCAAATCGTAAGTTAAAATTACTTCTACTCTTCTAATATCTCTTTCTCTGTTTTATATATTTTATTATGAATTTTAATTTCTCAGATCCCATAATTGGAATTTTGATTTAAAACTGTTCGAATTTTAATTTTACTAAAATCATGTCTGATTCGATTTGCTGAGAATAGTTTGAGTTTAAATTTTCAATTCATCCGAGAGAATTTTGCAATTCAGTTTCATGAATCGATGAGATTTATCTCTCGTTTTGAACCCAAATTCGGTGTTCATGATTACTGTTATTTTTAAGAAACTTTGAATTTTTGTTTTAGTGATTTTGAAATCTAAAAGGTCAATCCATGTTTTAACCTGTTAATTTAATAGTTTTGATTCATTTATTTATTAATTTTTTGAATTCCTAGATTTGCAATCGAGTTTGGGGAAGAAAGGGGTTTCTGTTTTCTTCGCCCAGAAGCTTTGAGTTATATGGATGAAAAATTAGCGCCACAAATTAACCTTTCTACCCCTTCGAAAGGGATTGAGGCGGCAACATTGATTTTTTTCTTACTTTGCCTCTTTCGATGAGGTTGAAAAGTATTGTAGCGCGAATTTGACTGTCTTTGTCGAAAGGTTATATAGTGAAGCAAAATGTTGTAACCCCCCTCGAAAGCAAAACGTTTCTACCTAGTCGAAACCATTTATGCCGATTGAAGTCCTTTCGTTTTAGTATGTTTTAGAAACCATAATGTCCTTTCGACCCTATTGAAACCATCTGTAACTAATGAGTCAGAACCTTCTATAATCACCTTTCTCCAGAATTTTCCAAACGTTCTAAGTTCACATGATTTTAACTTAGGACCTTTTGACTCAATGGGTATATAAGGTTTCGACGACATTCATACTTCCCCTAGAAAAACTTAAGCCATGGGTTTCGATAGTGTCGAAGGTTTTTGTCATCTTGTTTTTTGAATATCAGTAGTGTATACTTGTGTTCAAACTCTTAAGTCAATTTTAACTATTTCCTTCTAACAACTTGGTTCCTATTAAGCTTTCGACATTGTTGAAGGGTGTCGATACGATATATACTCCAACCCTCCCTTTCGACCTTGTCGAAAGCTTGGCGGATGTTCATATTTAAGCTTTTGACATTGTCGAAAGGTGTTTGCTAAATGTTAACTTTTCCATCCCCTTTAACTCTTTCGAAAGCTTTTAGTTTCTGATTTTCTTTAATTTTAACATTCTTCCAAGAACTTAAAGTTTCATGTTTGGTTTTATTATTAAGTTACTATAGTGGGTTTTTACTAATTCCTGAAAGAATGTTAAGTTCATTATAAATCGGAAATTTTAACTGAAATGTTTTCACATGATAGAACTATGAGCTCCCGAAGAAAATCAAAGCCAATTCCATGCCTTCTCTCATATCTTCACAAGATGAAGTAGTCGCCATTCTTAACGACTACAGAATTACTGGTGTGGAAGCTATCCCACCTAAGGAATCTGACACTATCAGCAACCCTCCCGAAGGGTTCTTTGCTTATAAAGTAATTCATATGTGGCACATAGCATTTCTTCCTTTTCCGGAGTTCTTGTCCAAATTTCTTTCTTTTCTCGGAATCGCTCCAATCCAGCTGTCGCCGAATGTATACACTTACCTTCTATCTCTGGGGTTGATGGCATTGGAATCTGGCCTTCCTTCTTTAGACGCTGAAGTATTAAATCACTTGGTCCGAATGGTCAAGCTTAGCAATCTCAATAGCCAAATCTTCAGGGCAAACCCTTTGAAGAAGCTGATATCAGAGGTGGGTTAACAAGTTTAGAGACTGGGAGAACCAGTTCTTCTTCATCAA
Organism: Allium fistulosum; assembly: GCA_030737815.1. Taxonomy (NCBI): domain Eukaryota; kingdom Viridiplantae; phylum Streptophyta; class Magnoliopsida; order Asparagales; family Amaryllidaceae; genus Allium; species Allium fistulosum. The sequence continues at coordinate 811,992,071 of CM060901.1, read as the reverse complement.
GTGCTTCCCAAATATCAGTGGGACCTTCTCTACTCCCTATAAGTTAAGACTTCCATTATTTCCCTTCTATCCAGTGGTTTTTCTTATCTAATCTTTGCCTTCTGCCAGGTGCTCTTGCCAAAGAACTTAGCGAGGCTGATAAGAGAACTGTGGAGTCACTTGTCGTAGCTTCTAGTGAGATCGAAAACCGAGTGAAGCTGTTGAATCCTGCCAACTTGAGGAAGCATTCTCTTCTCCCTTCCGGCTAAAGGATTTTAGGGCGGCCTCCGTTGATCCGACACACACCATGAGGCAAACGCTTCCTTTCCTTGGGAGACCCTTCACACTTCTCTCCAATGTCACCCATTAGTGCTGACCACTCTAATTAGTGATAAACGCCGCGCTTGTTATGTATTGCTGCGTTGTTTTTTTCAAATTATTCTACCGACTTATTATCTTTTTGAATTCATTTCAGTTGCTACTCAAGTGGAAAAACCCACCAGTGGTCCTGCTCCTCCTTCCTTGACTTCGCATGCATCATCTTTTTTCTAGGACATTGCCAGGTCAAAGATGGCTGCTAAAAGAAAGCTAATCAAAACGTCTGCGGTGGAACCACTTCAAAAGAAATTTAAAGTGGTTGAGGATTCTGATTCTCCACCGCTGGTCGAACTGGAGTTTATTAATGTTGGGGAGTCTTTAAAGAGTCCGTCCGTCGAATCTCCTTATGTCCTGCCTAAGGAAACTCCCTCCAAAGTTGATCCTCTTTCATGCATTGTTGTCATCAACTCTCCGAGCGTAATTGAGCAGATGCAAAAGGCATTGGGGACTTCGACCCCTACTCAAGTTCTAAATCTTATGGGACCATCAACTTCCACACCTCCAAGTGAGTTCGAAAAGATGGTTCATTCTATTTTAAATTTTCCATCATTTACTTCAATTCAACCGCCGTCCTCCATTTCTGATTTGGAAGGACACTACCGATCCCTTCTCGACCAACAAATCCTGGTATGTATTACTTTACTTAACATTATTGTCTATGTTTTTCTTTAAGCCTTTTAACTTATATTGTATTATTCTTTTAGATTTCCAAGAGTTGGATAGTTTTGCACGAGCAGGCGTCTAAGTCTTCTGTTGAGTCCTCTAAGTTTCAAGAGAAGATTTATGGCTTAAAGAACCAAGTTTCTTCTTTATCTGTGGCAAAAGATGAAGCAACCTCTGAACTGGAGCGATTGAGAACTTCTCTTGCCCAGTCGAAATATGCTATTTTGATAGAAAGAAAGACTCGCTAACTCCTCGTGGATGAAAACTTGGCGAGGCAATTAACACTGAAAGAATCCGATGAGGAAAAGGCCAGAATGGTAGCTAAGCATGCCGCTTTGAAGGAAAAGTTGGAAAAGAACAAAGTCTCTCTGAAACTGGCTATTGGCACCATTTCGGATGTGAAGCAGCAAGTATCGCTATTCCTTGACTCGTCTCTCGAAGACATCATTATGATCTCCTTTGAAGACGCCTTAATGCTCGCTTATGCTGATAATGTCGATAAGTGTCTGGATTTGAGTTTCCCCTCGCTCGACCCTACTCTCGTTGATAGGGTGATGGATAGAATAAAAGGATGGAGCAGGGGATTAAAGTTGCAGAGAAGGAGGAAATCGATGCCTCTAAACTTCTTTCTTTTGAAGTTCCTCCTTCTGAAGTTGAGTCTGACTCAAAGGATGAAGGAAACAAAGATGATGCTACCGAAGAGGAGGGGGATAATGATGATGACAATAATGAAGATAATGACAATGATGATGATAACAACAAAAAAGGCGGCCAAGGTTTAAGGTGGTGATGGAGGAGGCCATACTGAAGCTTCTGATAAAGACGAGGATGATAATACAAGAGCCTCTTAAAAAGAGCCATCTCCTCACGAACCTATCCCGCCTGAATTTGCTGCCCCCTCTGCTACTTAAGAGGATCATACTTCTATTAATGTCGAAGAACCAAAAGAAAAAGAGCAGGTTTCTCAGACTTCTATCCCGATATCTCGAGTATGGGATTCTCTGTTTAAACAACTTTTACTTAGAAAGCAATAATAGTGTAATTCTTTTATTTTAGGTTAGGAAGAAATCTGTACACCCTTATAAAACTAAGCTTGAAAAAAAACAAGAGGAGATAAAATAGTCTATATAATGAGTTAGAAAGGCAATTGAAACAGCACAACGCCCTCATTGATAAATACCATATGCTCAATAGAAGTGCGACAGTGTTAGCTTCTTTTAAGCATCAAGAAGCTGCCCCCACGATTAAGGAGAGCGCGCCTACGTTACGTCGGCCTTCTTAAAGAAAATCAAGAATTAGTCACCCTCTTCTTAAAGAGAGAGACATTTTAGTTAACTTATTGTATAAGGCCTATTATAGACACCCAATTGTTGACTTTTCATATTTAGGTGAATTAGCGGGCGTCTACTTAGGCGCTTTCATAAAAGATACTTGGACGAATTCAGATCTGACCCGCATCTTGGAACTTGTTGGAACTTACCATGAGGCAGATCCATTCCCCAAGATCTACCTCCGGATATTATAATTTTTCTTTGAATTATTTACTAAATTTATCTTGTATGAACCAGATGAATAATTGTAAACATGCAATAATATATTGATTTTTTAAACATTTGTTTAAATCTTTGCCTTTTATGCTTAGCTTCGTTTTATTATATTATCACAGAGTGACTGTTCATCAGGCCATCTTGTTTCTAGAGACTATTTAAGCCAATATGTTAAACCGAGAATACTTTATCTTGGAAAGGCCTTAATTTTAAAGTCTTCAAAATTAGCAAGATATAGATTTCTTAGAGATTTTCAAAAACTCCACTTGGAATATTGTTGTCTCCACTTTGGTTTCCTTTGTGATGAGAAAGAAAAGCTTCTTAAGGAGATAAGAACATTTCATATGAAACTAATTTGTGGTTGCGATAGTCCTCTAGTTGGGAGTTGGACTATAGAAAATGTCCACCGGTTATTACTCCAGAAGGAGTCAATATTTCTTCTGATTCGACAATTTCCCGTTCTGCTAATTCATTAAATAAAGTCAAAAATGCAGTTTCTCAATTTTAGATATAAAACAGTTGTCTATTGTATCTTCTAGTTTTTGTTGTCATTTGAATTTTAATCTTTTATCATAATAATAAAGAGATTTTTCGTTCTGATTTTGACTCCATTTTGTTTCTTTTTCTATTTAAATAAGAGTTACAATTATCAGTAGCTCCTCTCTCACTTTATTCAGCGTCGTGGTTTTCTAATCATAGAGATAAGCCGTTGACAGAATTTGAAAGGATCAAAACTCCTTGATGATAACTTACTCGAATGCTTTCATGGAAGTACCGAAGCTTTAAGATGGAACAAAAGATATTTACTTCAAAAAACTATTGTTAGCAATCTTAAAGATCAAATTGCCAGCTTAGAGGCTGATATCAAAAGTAAAGATGAAATTATTTCTGCACTAAAGCAACATGTAAAGTCGAACCCTTCAATCGACTTTGATCTGAAAATGTCGAAACTCTTTCAACAAATTAGTGATTTAGAGATGAAGCTGAAGGATAGCCAAGCTTAATGCGAATCACTGGAATATATTATGGGGGATAATATTCAAAGTATCAATTTTTCGGCTCCCCGTGCTACTCCTTCTATTACTAGACCTACAAGGTCTACTTCCCTTGCTGTTCAGAAATTCCCTACAATGACTAATCCCCCTCCTGGCTTAGACGAGAGGGTAGTGGGTGAATGGTGTAGGAAAGTCAAGTTTGAAGTGGCAAAGCATTTTGATGAACAACAAAGGATTAAATACTCGCAATGAATAAATGAGTATGCTGCCAGAATTCAAGAACTTGAGTGCGGCAACTACTTCCTTCAGAATTGCATCGTGGAATTAGAAAGGGAAAATAAAACCCTTAGAGGCACGAACAGAGCTTTTAATTGCACTCTGAAGTCTAACATCAATGTAATCGACGATGCATACAAGATAAGGAAGAAAGAAAAGAAGCTCAAAGAGGCCCTCTACATTGCAATTCGTCACATAATTGATCTTTCGATTGCTTAGAATTTGAGCAAGGCTACACAAGATTTGTAATTGATTTGTATTCATGAAATGTATATACTTGTCCTGTATATTTGAAAATAGTTTCATAAATCATGTAAATCATATAAACTTTGTAAATATCGCCTGATTTGTGATTCTTTCCTGTAATGTCATTTCAGAAGCACTTGTTTGATAGCTCATACTATAATTTTTGTATATGCTGAATTCTTTTATTCTTCTTCGCTGTTTCGATTCCGCTGAAAAGTATGATGCAAACAATATTTCCAATTGTTAGCTTGAAATTGACATATAAGTCTATATTTGCCATTCGTGTAGGTTAACAAATTATCATGTTAATTGCATGAAAAATAGTTTATATCAAATGTTTAAATCCCATCTTTAACCACGATGAGAAATAATTAAGAATTTAACTTTAACCATTTTGTGGAATGTCTGAAGTTTGTTGATAGAAAACCCTGCCCTGAAGTAGTGATATAAATGTGAGAGAGTCGTTCTCTAAAGAGTTATTTACGGAAAAGTCTAGAAATCATTATCTGCATATTTGTAATATAAACCCAATGATCCGTCCTCCAGTATTTATGAAATTTGGAAACTTAGAAATCCAAATCCCGGATTCGGGTATTAACAGAAACTTATAATAATTATCATCTTGAGAATATTCTTTGACCTAGACTCGGGCATTTGTGATAGAAATCCATAATAGAAATCCATAATAGCAATTTCTAGCCCAGATTAGGGCATTAATAAGTAATACTCTCGCAACCCAGATTCGGGTATAATAAAGACCGTAAGTTATTGATAAAGATCTGAAATCCAAATTCGAGTATTAATAGATGAAATTCAGAAATGAGAGTCCCGAAACCTAGATTCGGGTATTAATAAATGAAATTTAGTAATGGAAGTCCCTAAACCCAGATTTGGGTATTAATAAATGAAATTTAGAAATGGAAGTCCAGAAACCAAGATTCGGGTGTTAATAGACGAAGTCTTGCTTTACTCCTTAGATTCTTTCTTCTTTGACGTGCATAAATCCTTTAGGCCTTGTACAATAGTAATCTGATTGGCTGCTTCTCAAGCTTAGATGTCTTAGTCCATCATCTAATGTGCCACTTCTTGGGCCTGGACATCTTAATCCATTAGAGATATACCGCTTCTGAGGTTCAGACATCTTAGTCCATTTTATGCTTAGTCTCTTCTTGGGTTTGGACATCTTAGTCCATTATTTGTTGAGCCTCTTCTTGGGCTTGGACATCTTAGTCCATTGTTGTCTGGTGCTCTTGGTTAGCTCATCTTAGAGGCTAGAACCATGGACTTACCCAACCTCCCTCTAGGAGGCACCTTTCCCTGGCCATAGCATGGCACGGACAGGAGCTTGTTCGGTGCTTTAACCTGGCCGTAGCATGGCACAGATAAGGGCTTGTTCGGTGCTTTAACCTGGCCAGAGTATGGCATGGATAAAGGCTTACTCCTTCCTCCCTCTAAGAGCTGCCTTGACCTGACCAGAGGCGCGACCAAGGGCTTGTCCGGTGCTTTAACTTGGCCATAGCATGGCATGGTTAAAGGCTTACTCCGCCATCCCTCCAAGAGGTGCTCTGCCCTAGCCAACTCAGCACAAACAGAGGCTTTCTACCATCTTAGGTAGACTACTATCTTAGTAGTATCCAAATGCAAGCGGTATTTCACTCCCAACCATGTAGATCTTTCTTAGAAAAGTAACTCTTCATTGATTTTTCTCATATTCTCTTTACAAATTCATTAATCTTTCCTTGACAGAAAAAATTGATTAGCATCCCCTCTAGGGATCTACAATGATTGGTCTCATGTCTGTTCAACATGTGATAGTGACCGTAGGATCCCCTTAGATTCCTTTCATGTTCTGGCTTCTTTTTCTATGATGGCCAATCGTTAAGCTCATCCTTGTTTAGCAGGTAGACATTCTCTATTGATGTTGTTAAGTTGCATTCTTTAGGAAGTCTAGATTTGAAACTTGATTCTTTAGGATGGCTTTTTGATTTTTTGTGCCTTGGACGTGTAGTTTCACACTCTTCAATTGCTTTTATTTTTACCACCCTTTGTAAGTGTTCTCGTTGTACTTTGTTGCCATTTATGTGCAAAGGAATTTTAGTCTGCCATTATCTCTTTTTCAAAGATTGGGCCTTTGGAATAATGTTGAATAGTTCTCCTCATTTGATTGAATACATTGTCACTTCCACTTTTCTTTCTTCCAAAGGCAAAAATAGGGGTGGGCTAATATGAAAGGGGTTCAAGCTCCATTTCTCCGGATCATATGATTCTGCTTTTTTCTTGTTTATAATTTTAGATCTTTTAATCTTAACCTTTGCTCTTCATAGTGGTTGGAATCCTTAATGGTTCTCCGGGTGAATCCTGTCAAATGTGGTTATGAAGATCCTTGCTCTGAGCTTTTGATTTTTCTATCCATGATGATGTTAAACCAAAGTTGTGATATCCCGGGTTTTTGGGTAATATAAATTTAATAATCTGTATTGATAATTTAATTGAATTAATAATTATCCTATGTAATTTAAATTTAAATTGGTTAATTTAATCTTTTAAAGGTAAATAATAAATACTTAATTTGGCAATATTAATAAGATTTGTTTGTTAAAGCTAATAAAATCTTATTCTATTTATAATATATATATTTGATATATATTGTGAATGGAAATATCTTTTGTTTTGTTTTAAAAATGAATTTTCAAATTTGTAATATATATGTATGAATTGTGATTTAAAGCTTTGTTTTAAAATTAATATTTTTCAAAAGATAATTTAAGTTTAATTCAATTGTTTTCAAAATATAAGATAATTGTTTATTTTAAATATGATAGTTTAAAAAAGGGTTTAATCAAAGTTTTATTCTAGTTTTCTTTAAAGTGTTAAATTTTAAATGGTTATATAAATGTTCTAGATTTTAAAATACATGTATAAGGAATTTATTTATATTTATAATTAGTTTTAGCATATTTTCTTTTAAAGATAAACTAATATTTATTAATTTAGTAATTCAAAAAGTAAGTTTAAATTAAATAAAATTAATTTAAAAACACTTAAGTAATATGTGTAAACATATTAACATGATTAAAGACACTTGTAAGCTAAATAAAATTGCATGGACATTTGTCTAATTAGTAATATAACAAGTGGCAATTCATTTTCTTTATTTAAAATTTAGTTTATAAATAAATGTTTATAGAGAAACCTGGTTTCATTTTCTTCAGTTCGAATCTTCTTCTTCCTCCATCTTCTATTTCTCTCCATCTATTCTAAAATCTAAATCAAAACAGAAACCAAAATCAAATCTACAACTAAGTACAAATTCAACACTGATTCAACCTCAAACTTGATAAATCAAATTTCCAAAGCCTGTAATAACGAATCATCTCCAAAATGCAACCTGCAGCAAAGTAAATCAAACATGCAAGGATTTCAACAACAAAGAGAAATCAAAAGTATTGCCAGAAACAAAATCAAATACAGTTTCCAGAATTCAAATTTCAAAAGCCTGGAAGTAATAAAATCTGCTCTGTTTTGTTCTCTGGAAATAAAAAGGTGAGTAAATTTCTTTTTTAAAAACAGTTTTAAAATCTGAAATCAAAACTTTGATGAAAGTGATAGATTGTGTTGTGATGATGTATATTGTTGCATGAATGATGATTGTGAATGCATGTTGTAAATATGATATGTTCTGTGTATATGAGTTCTGTATATATGTATAACTTCTCTGTTTAAATATACAGGCTCTAAATATATAAATAAATTCATACCTTCTAAACCAAATAATTTTAGACCTTGATCTTAAAAGAGAAAATGATGGTAACTATGTAAGTTTATTTTTAAAAATTGTTTCGGGTATAAATTAGTAAAAAAAAAAATTTCTGAAAAATAAGGGAATTACAGTGGAAATTTTAATATGGGATAGAATCGAATATCTCTACATCAAGTTCAGATCATAGGGGCTTATTCGTATTTGGAAATCCTGATTTTTGATAAACATTTCATAATTTTTAGGATTAGTATTATCAGGAATTCATGAGATGAACGTTTTGGGAATTTTCGTCAATTACCAGCGATCGACGTGATCGAGTGTGATGGGGTTTGGTCTGGAGGTTACTGGTAGAGTATGGGTCTCAGGAAAAATGCTATTGATTTTTCTTAATGGGTGAAGGGTTCGAATTCGAACGAAGTAGGGTTTTGGTTCCTGTTTTTGTCGAGGAGAATGTCGAGCTTTGTTCGACGATGGTGATGGATCGGACACGATCGCATAGGGTGGGATCGAAGCATGGTGAAGTGACGCTGTTCTGGACGAAGCTGCGAGGGTTCCGGTGGTGGCGATCATCAGGGGTGAGGGGATTGGTGGATCCAGTTTCTGCATTCTTTTCGAGCTAATGTTCGAATTTCGATTCATGGGTTATTTCTTGGATCTGGGCTCGAATTCGTGCTCGCATGGGTTCTTAGTATCGTCGTCGATGGTCGCAACGACTTTGATTGGCCGGAGGCGGTTGGGTAGGTGCACGGTGCACGTTTGTGTACACTGGGAGATGGAGCTGGGGAAGATGAGTTGCCTCGGAGTGATGCTCGTGTTTTCAGGGTGACGACTCGAAGCTGGAAGCATGGGTTTTTGTCTCGTGATTGGATTGGGGAAACTGCGAGATTTACTCGAGTTTTGGGGAAGGCAGATTTAGTTGTTCAGGATTTAAAGTTTAACAGGAATGTTAAGTTTAAAAGCAAAGTTAAACAAGTCTAAAATATTGAAACATAAAAGTTTTAAAAGGATAAACAAGTAGATTTTCAAATTGTTTTTTTTGTATTGAAGATGATTTTGGAAATTTTAAAGATTTGAAAGTAGAAAGAGAAGTTTAAAATGTTTAAATTATAATAGACTTCTAAAATGTTTATTTTAAATAAGTTTTATCGATAAGGATTTAGTAAATCAATTATAATAAGGATTTATCTTAAGCAATTAAGAATTTTGATTTAATTAAAGATAATTAAATTTAATGAAGATAATTAAATTATTAATCATTGGAAAGTTATTGGTTAATAAATGACTTGATTTAAATAATGTTTTCTTAAATTAAGAAATTTTTAATAAGAAGTTAAGAAATCATTTAATTAAATTTAAATGGTTAAGTTAAAAAAATTAATTAGGTAATTAATGGGAAAAGTACTCATGGGGTAATTTGTTGATCTTAGGAATTGATTAATATAATTGTTGAGATTAATTAATTTTGGAGTAGTTAATTAATTAATGAATTAAGGATTATTTAGTAATGTAATTACTTATTTGTTAAGTAATTAATTAAGAAAGTAATCAAGATTTTTAATGAAGTAATTAGAAGATAATTACTTATGTAAGTAATTAAGAGTTAATTACTTAATTATTTTAGTTAATTAATAAATGTGATTAATTAAATGTGTTAAATTTAAGATTAATTACTATGTGTAATTAATTTAAAAGTAATTAATTAATAAAGTAATTAATTAAGGATTATTTGTTAATTTAAATTGATTAATAATTACTTAATTAAGTAATTAAAGATTAATTAATTAGATTAATTAATCAAGGTAAATATAATTAATTAAGAAGTAATTAATTAAGATAAGTAATTACAAATTGTTAATTACTGATTACGATTAATTAAGACTAATTAATGAATGAAGTGGTTGATAAAATTAATTATTTAATTAATTAAAAGGTTAATTAATTAATAAGGATTAATGAATTAATCAAGGTTAATTAATAAAAGTAATTAATTTTAGTTTGATTAATTAATTGTAATTAATTGAGGATTAATTAATTAATTTTAGTTAATTAATTGATAAAGGTTCATTAATTATTGTAATTAATGATGTAATTAAAAGTTAATTACTGAATATGATTAAGGATAATTACTAAAAGGTAATTAAAGTATAATTAATCAAAGGAGATTAATTAAGAAAGATCATTAAGAGATGATTAATTAATTAATTAATTTGAAATTAATTAATGATAGTAAGCAGGATTAAGATAATCCAAGTGATTAAAGAATAGTAATTAATTTATTTAAAGATTGATTAAATTGATTTGGAGATAATCAAAACCTGCTTATGGATGATTGATTGATATTGGGTGATTGGTTGATATTGGATGATTTGGATATCTCTGATATATGCTGCTTTGTGAGATGAATGTTTGATATGAATTATCTATTGTGATAATGTGATTCATCTATCTTTTTATATCATTCAGAATATAAGTTTAAATGTTTAAACCTTTAAACAACTTGGCCTTAAAAGATACGTTTTGGATTTCGATGAGACCGGGATCGGGTTTCCGTATACCGGATTTCCAGGTCTGGAGACCCGAATACCACATCGATCCAAATTAACGATAGGTCGTGAATCTCAAGTGAAGATGAAGATTCAGAGTGCAAGGGTTATTGTCGTTAACTCTGAGGGTGATTCCAAAACGAGTGTAACGAGATAATGCCTTCGGTTTCGTTCGAACCCGGAACGAACTTATATGGATTGAATGCTTTCAGCACATCGTCAGGCGGACGATGAGCATTCTAAGTGATATGTTCTGATTAAAGGTAATCGTAACCTCAAGCCTCATCAACCGGGAATGGCTAAAACAGGGGAGGTGCAGCAAGGCTTCGTGGGTAGCACCCACTGAGAGCAAGATAGATCCCTGTCTAGAGGTCCCTTTTCTTTTCGGCTTAGTGTGTGGTTGGTCGCGCCAACTACGGGGTTATCTTGTTCGGGATTATCCAGTAAGGGATGGTTCCGGCTTTGTGTTGCAGGGGAGCGGGCGTACTCCTCGGTACGGTGATCTAGGCCACGTACTGTGACGGGCGGTACCCCAGTAGCCCTGCCATTGTATGGAATCCAAACTCCAATAAGTGCCATACGTATTAGTTGTGCCCAACTATGTTGGAATGTGAGATGTAAGCATTTCAGCTATTTCTGTATTTTACTTGAAAACCCTAGACCCTATTATAATACAATCGGATTTCCTATCAAATGTTTTAGTTAGCGTAAGGTAAAAACTTACCCATGTTTATTTGTGGGGAGTCTTACGTGATACTTTTGTTTTCAAAAGTTTTCAAAGTTAAGCAATCTGACCGTTTACTCACACCAGACCCATGTCTGACCCAAGTGTTTATTTTCTGTTTTATTAAACTCTTGGGTACTCAATATTGTATTGAGTAGTCGAGGGATTCAGGTTAGCTTTGACGAATTCTGGAGGAGATTTGGAGCAGGAGGCTTCACCGTGTAGATATATGATGATTCCGCTGTGTATATGTTGTGTCTGTATCTGTGATACTTGAGTTGTATGAATTAGACAGATGTTTATAACTGTCTAATATGTGTTGTATAAGTTGTGTAACTCTGATGTACATGATACTATGTAATATTTTATATGATATATTATATTTCATTCGTTCCGCTGTGAGTTTCTGATGTTGTTGTTCTTTCTTCTTTTCTTTCTTTTCTTCTTCTATCCCTTTCTTTCTTTATGATGATACGACTTTTTGTGGAGAAAAAGTCAGGTTGTCACAAAAGTAGATAAGCTTGAGATTGAGTTAGGTTAGGTTAGAGACAAGTGGTGTTGGGTGTTTAACCAAGGCAGAGGTTTAGGCCCTCCTTCTAGCGCCAAAGTGTTAACAAGAAATCTTTCTAACACCCCGAAGTGGAGTTAAAGGATAAGGTTAATCCTTTTTGGTTTCCTTTATATAAATGGAGAAGAGTGGAATGTGAATGTCCTCTTTAGTTTTCCTTTCAAATAGGTTGCTATAGTGAAAACTTGTTCAAGTCGATCTTTCGATCCAGTCGAAATGGCTATTTCCTTTAATAAACAGACTTTTGACATTGCTGAGATAGTGTGGACCGGTGGGCACCGCCGGTGCACCGGTGGCATACAACTTGGAGCTGTTTCAGCTCCAAGTAGCGCCCAACTTGCCTGTCACTTGCCTTGTTTCTTGTTTTTTATGTTGTAGTTGTTTTCTTGTGTTTTAAAATGTTTAGTTGTGGTTATTATGATGTCTATTTCCATTTATTTGTTAATCTATAAAACATGTTAAGAGATAATATAGAAGTTGAACCTTTTTGACTAATTTGTTGATATGATCTTGTGATGTGTAATAGTGAATTCTCTTGTGCTCCATGGACTTTGAATCGCTTTGGTTCTAAGCTTTAGAAATTTAATAAACTTATTTTCATCTATTTTCTAAATATAAAAATAGTCAAATTGTATATAAGTAATTTTATAAAAGAGTGTTTATTTAAATTACAAATATGAAACTTGTTTTAAAAACAAATCTAGTTTCTTTTTGTAAATGGTTTAATTAAAGAGTTATATATATGTGTGTGTGTTAACAAGAAATCTTGCTAACACCCAATGTGGAGTTAAGGGATAAGGTTAATCCTTTATGGTTTCCTTTATATAAATGGAGAAGACTGGAATGTGAATGTCCTCTTTGGCTTCCCTTTCGAATAGGATGTTATAGTGAAAACTTGTTCAAGTCAACCTTTCGGTCCAGTCAAAACGGCTAAATCCTTTAATTACCAGCCTATAACCTTTGCTGAGATAGTGTGGATTTCCCTTCGAAAGCTTTCCTTTTGATTCAGTTGAGATACCCTAATAAGGTTTGTCTTAACTGGTTTCGACCTAGCCGAAGGCTTTAGTTACAGAGTGATTTGGGCTTTAACCAAAAATCTGAGGCAGAGGTTTCGACTCTGTCATAAGCTAAGTTGATTAGTAGATAAGACTTGGATCAGGACTCTAGAATAAGGGTTTCGACTTTGTCGAAAGCTAGATCCTTAGGCACTTTGTGTAAGGTTTGGGTTTCTAAAGTTTAAGTGGATAGAGGTTAAGTTTCGACCCTGTCGAAAGCAATGTCCTTAAATGTCTTGGCTTGAATTGGGAATCGTAGGGCAAAGTGAGTTAGTATGGGGTTTCGACCCGGTCGAAGGTAAATGACTTAGGGAGGCTAGCTAGGAACCAATAACTTGTATTACTTGGGAATATATGGGTTTCGACCTAGTCAGAAGAGAACCTTCGATTTAGTTCATACATGTAACACAAGGTTAGACCAGATAAAAGCTTGAGAAACAATTAAGTAATTAGTAAAAACTGCAGACTTCCCTTTCTAAACTCAAAGAAGTCTTTATTACTCAAAATCCGCAATTCAATTTACAAATTATGGTTTTATAGCTTTTAGAGGTAAGTGAATACAAGCTTGGAATGACTGAGTTCGGATCCCCAAAACCTGACCCCTTGGGTCTTATTTATAGATGTGGGTCAGCACCTTTCGACTCGGTCGAAAGGTGGCTGCCTAAATAACTCTAGCATGCTTTTGCCTTTGTCGAGAGGTACGGTTGTGCTTCTCTTCTTTATCTTGCCTTATTAGAGCTTTCGACTCTATCGATAAGCTTTGTTTAGTGGTTTCGATGGCGTTGAAATGATGATGGTTTCGATGCTATTGGTTGCTTCTGAACTCCTACCTACTACTTAATGCTGATCCTCCTTGGATAATAATGGCTTCGACTGGTTCGAAAGGCTTGGTATAGCTTTCAAAAGGGAATTTCAGGCCAATGCACGCTTTTGAGTGATTTGAGTGAAGGTGAAACCTTTGGTTTTGAAAGGTTTGGCACAGATACAAAAAGCTGTTCTTCATTGTCTTCGAAAGGTGTTGCTTTAACTAATTCAAAAGGTCTTCAAGCATGTGGAATCATCTACTTCGAAAGGTGGTCACTAAAGGTGGAAAGGTGCTTTTGACCCCTTTGAAAGGTAGAGAGTCTTCTAGACATTAACTATAGCATCCTTTCGATCCCTTTGAAAGGTTCTAAAGTTCTTTGAATTTGGCTGTAGCATCCCTTTGACTCTTTTCAAAGGTCTAGTCGGAGCCTTTTCCTCTTGTTCTTCTTTGTTCATTGCTCAAACAGGTTTCGATTTAGTTGAAAGTAATTTTGGTAGTAACAATATATATATATATATATAAAGACTATTAGAAATGGTTATGGAATTTGGAAATGTGGTTTTGGGAAAATAAACTTAATTTATTTCTAAATAAATTTGTCTTGAGATTTGGAAGCATAGTTTTGGAAGTATAAACTTAAGTTGTTTTAAACTAATGTATAAATACTAGTTTGGAATTTGGATTAAAAGTAATAAATATAGTTTTATAAAACAAAATGACTACTTATATATATGTGGCCTTTGGGAACAAGTTGGATTAATGGAATGTTTTAATAATTGACAAATCAAATAAATGTTTTGAGAACCTTAGTTCTATAATATGGGAAGTACTAATAATTGACTTAGTGTTATCTATTGGTTTAAATGCTTTTGAATAATTCTTCGTCGAATATTGTACAACTCATTGAATAGAATGTTTAAGTGAAATTTACTAACCTATTAGCGAATGCTTGAATTTTATAGGGTAGTATGGGATACTTGGGTTAAAATCTTATGATTGCTTAGAGGCAAGTATTTAACACTTTAGAGTTGTATTCTCTTTTGGTGTGCGGCATGGGGCTGCTAGATCCTTAAGACAATATAGTTCAGGTTTTCCAGTGGTATCTGTACCGAGTGAGATTTACTAGCTTCTAGTAAGTACTTGAATTTCACCAGGCGGTATGGGATGTTTTGGTTAAGTTCTAGTGATTACTGAAAGTGATAGTATCTGGCACTTTGGAATATTTCCTTCTAGGGTTTGGCCGAGGGCTGATAAATCCTAAGAGTTATATTCCTGGATTTCTTTCAAACATAAAAATGATTAATAATGAATAATCTAGAGTTTTTGAGTCATGATTGCCATAATCATTTTGATCGGTCGAGATTTGGGATTTCCCCAATCCTTGTGATCAATCGAGGTTCTGTGTTATGGTATGAGGATGTTCCTTGGTATCAGATCGGTACGAGTGATACCACGTTTGTTTGCACGATATGGGTAATCATTATGATTGGTATGTACGATCAGGTAGGTGATCGGTATGGAATTGTTTTCTGTGTGCTTAAAGATATTGTGCTTTGTTCTGTGAATCTGTGTTTAGTGGCTAATCTGTGTTTGTGACCTAAGTATATATAACATTGTTCTAAGTTAAATTAGCTCCGTGAGTTATTATTCCTTAGACATCTGGATTTACTTATGTTATTAATTCTTATGTTATATCTTGTTCTTACCCTATTGGATATTTAGATATAGTTTGAATGGGGTGTTATTTTAATGCTTGGGTCAGGCCATGACTTTTCAGATTATAGGACAGGTTAACCTTTGGGTGGTTTTGCTAACAAGGAGATAAACATTGTTGACTTTTAGTTTGTCCCATTTAGGATTTTTGGTTTTGTTTATGAGATGTATATTTGAGATTAGAGAATTATAACACTTGTATATTGTGGTAGCCTAGTATTTTATTTTGTAGACTCGCCGTTTGTATATGTATATGATGTTTATTATCCCACTGTGATCTGTAACTATTGTTTATATGATATAATGTTTTGATTCTGAGAAATCGATGTGTTTATTACTTTGAACTGAGACTGTACACATCAAATTTTATTCTAGAGATTTAGTAAAAAGGTAAGTAATATGTGTCAATGTTAGTTTAAAGTTATATTCACATTTGATCGCTCTTAACAAGTTGTATCCTTCATATTATTAGACGACATTATTTATAATGTCGTTTAATAATATAGGTATAACGGTGGGTTCGTTACATTTATTATCTCAATCTATTCAATTTTTCATGGCGTAAAACTCATCGTTTTCTCTTGATAAGAAGACCTTTAAACCTGGAGCTTTTTGCTGCTTAAGATCTGAGATCCATTTGGAATTGGCTTGCTTGGAGAGATGATTCTTGACTTTTTGAAGAATTTGAGGAATTCTACAATAGAAGAGGTTTTGCATATGGATTCGAAGGAGCTGAGATCTATTTAGAATAGGTTTCACCATTCTTCTTTTATGGAAGGTTGAGTTATAGTTGTGCGTTTGCTTGATGCAATAGGCTTTTCTTGAATAATCTTGTGTGGCACGTGTCCTTGGTTGGTTCATGCTAAGGGCCTATTCGATTTTTAGTGATTGATTTGTAGTGTTTAGGGCCGTTTGATTAGTATTTGTTCTGTAATTTTGTGGTTGTATATATTAGGCTTTGTTGGCAGCCTCGTACAGTTATATGGTCTAAGAAAAGTTGAATCAAGTTCACAAAAAAAGTTTGGACTTTGATTGACATACCGAAACGAATTAAACCCATCAGTTCAAATGGATTTTTAAGAAAGAGTTAAATGTAGAGGGACAAGTGGAGTTTACAAAGCAAGGCTAGTTGTGAAAGGATTTGTAACAACCCAAAAATTTAAGCTATAATAATTCATTAATGAATTAACTAAACAATAAAATTAGTTTGTGAAATTGTCGAAATAGAGCCACGGAAGTAGCACCATAGGGTCCATAGTAATTTTTTGATCAATTTCCATATATAACTTGTCGAAATCCGAGCTAGTATGGAGAAGGTACAAGAGAAATAAGAAATCATACTTTAATAAAAAAAATGAAAAAAATAATATAACAAGAGCCCAGGTCGACCCTTGTTTTTGTCAGGTCGACCTGTAGGTCGACCCCCAATATAAATAGGTCGACCCGCTTATAGGTTGGGTCAACCCGCCTTTGTCACTAGATGAAGAATCGTCCAGGTACGAGCCGATAACCCTGTTTTGCATTTTTAGTTTAATCTCGTGTGTTCTTAGCTGCATTCGACGGTTCCTAATGAGCCTATGACATGGTTGCACCTGATTTAATCTTCAAATCCAATGGCCTGAGATCCCTAAGCCACACTATAAATAAGACCCTAGACCTAGCTATTTTTCTCATTCAGATTTTCTCCCAATTAGGTTCATTTCCTGAGGCTGAACCCTAAATAGAAAAATTTTCTAGGGAGAAGATCTTTTTAATAAAAATATTCTACGCCCTAGAAGTGTATCCAAGAAGGTCAAGGATTAGAGCTATGGACCACAGGTGAGTGTTTTGTGATTATTTTAGATTTTTAAGCAATTTAAAATAATAGGGTTCTCAATAGTTGTAGTTTTTCTACAACTTTGAGACAGTTTTTAAGTAAGTTTATTTACAGTAAGTTTTTAAGTAAATTTCAGAAGTTTTTTCAGTCTATTTTTATTCAGTTATTTACATCTATTTTAAGTAGGAATTTAGACTGTAAATTTTAGTTTCTTTTTATAAAGATTTAATCCCTTTTACATGAATAGAATATTAAAAAGAGAAGAATTCACCAATATGGATTTAAATAGAAAAGCAGTAAATTTGCAGAAATCAAATGTAAAATAAGAAAAACTGAAATAAAATAGAGATGGACTGAAATAGGAAAATTTAAGATATTTGCAAGCATAATTATAACAAGAGGGTATAACTGAAAAGAGAAAATAGAATAGTAATAGTTGCAAGAACAGTTATAACATAGGTTATAATTAGAAAGAAAGAAATAACAGATGAGGCTTATTTAAAACTTAGATTAAGTTAGTAAGCAAATGACATAAGAGGCTTATTTTAAAATTTAGATCTTGGATTAAGTTAATAAGCAAATATAGAAGAAATAATAGAAGAGGCTTATTTTAAAACTTAGATCTTAAGTTAATAAGCAAATATAGAAGTAGGGCCCGTACCGACAGCATTCCCTTTTAGATCTAGGACTGATGGTCTCACAATAGTAGGTGAGGCTAGGAAACGCTTATGCTGATTAGGGTAAATAAGTGGCCAATAGATAAAGGCTTAAATCTGGGTATTTGGGCAAGGGGCGCAATACTAGAAGATTGTTTGTTAAGACCAGTACCTGCAGCATTCCCTTTTAGGACTAGGACTGATGGTCTCACAATAGTTAGGTGAGGCTGGGCAACATTCCCTTTTTGGTCTAGGGCTGATGGTCTCACAACAGCTAGTTGAGGCTGGGCATGCTTATGTTGATTAAGGTAAATAAAGGGTCAATTAGGGGGCGATAGTTAGTGTGTACTAGCGGTGACCGAGCGTGCGGCATCGATTAGGGTAAATAATTCGCCACTGCGTCCAAAGCGCTAAAGAGGTGTCTTTTGCTGTGATCAATAGGATTGGTTCAAAGTGGCACAATAGAGATAGAATAGGCCGATCAATGGGTAGAATTAGGATTTCAGCCTAATCAAGTTAGTAGTTGAGATAGGATTAGGGTTTTCAGCCTAATCACAGCAGTTTAAGACAAGTGCAAACAATCAAAGAAAACAGTCTAACAGAATCAGAAACGGTATTTCATCCAAGTTTTATCTTTTTTGTATTTTCCTTTCAAGCTAGAACTATTGCCTAGTCTATTATCTTTATCTTGCTTAGAAATGCTAGTAATTACTTTCACTCACCAGACTTATTGTCTGACCCACTCCATTATTTCTCCCCACAGGCCAGCAGAGTTGAGTTGATTCAGGTTGCTTGGTGATCCATTCTCGGAGTTTTCTCATTTCAGATGTATTTTTCTGCTTTCCATCTTTTTTCATTTGGCTAATGATGGACTTCCACTTGTGAGAGGGATTACTATTATTATTGTTACTTTTATACTCTGATTATATGAGACTGAGATGTATTTTCATGTGACATGAGAGATTTAAAGTTTTTGAGACATGTTATGTTTTTATCACTTATTTTGAGATGAAGTTTAATTTTGAATGATAAATTATTATTTAAATGTTTCCGCTATTTGTACTTATTTTTCTTATGAATTTTAGTCTCTATGATGCTTTAGCTATACCTATATCGCACCATATCCTTTGGTGTGCCCTTCTTGGGTATACTAAGTGGTGTGGGGTGTTTCAAGATTTCATCAAACACAAGATGTTTGTGACAACCGGCCTTTTCAACCCTCGGAAATCGACACTAATACATCCACGATATTCACGTGTCGAATATCCAAGTGCCAGAAAGCAGATTGATCAAGGGTAAAAAGAAAAGTAAAGAAAGAATAGAATCTAACATGAATGGAATAACATATATTCTTTCAATATATATCTTTACAATAGAAATTTTAAATACATATATCAGAGTCCATCCTAAACTCAGCCTGTACAGTTATAAATCTCTATCCCTACTAGTGCTAAATTCAAACAGTAACAAATGAATTGGAAGTGGAAATGGATAACTATCTAAAGAGGAAACTCCAGCTCCTGCTCCAAGCTCCTCCAATATGTTCCAAGCTAGACATGAAGTACTTAGCTGACCTAAAAAATAGGGCACCAAGATTTTAAGGGAAAAGAAAATAAACTTCGGGTCAGTCATGGGACTGGTGTGAGAAAATTCAAAACACGAATATTTCTGAAAAAAAGGGTATCTCATAAGACCACGCCGCATATAAATACAGACGGGTTTTTATCTTATGATAACCAAACCATTTGCTATGCAAAATCAGAGTTATTATTTTTAATGACATTCTTTGAAAACTCTTTCAAATAAATATATATAATCTTAGTCGAAATTGTTACATTTATTAAATTCCAACATACTAGATTTACAACTAAAACCGTAGAGGCTCGTATGTAGAGAATGGATTTCATACAATGACAAGGTAAGGGACTACCTTTCGACAGTACATCTCTAGAGGGATGCACCTGAGGCTCCAACCTCTACCAATACAAAACCAGCCTATCTTTACCATAGATAGTACCGAATATGACACCACCCCAGTCGTTTCCACCTATCCGTGGCCACAACATACACAACAAACCCGAAATATAGAGTGTAAGGACCCAATTCTTCGACTTCCGAATATCGACATCAATACGTCCACTGTATCGACTACCGAACAAACGAATGCCGGAAAACCGAATTCATAGGGTTTTTAAAAGAAGAGGTAGGAGAAGAGATAGAAGAAAAGGAAAGAAAGAAGAACAGACAACAACATAGAAACAGAAACAATATTAGAATCTCACATTCGCAGCGGAACAATATATATAATAAATAATCACTAGTCTTTTATAAACAAAGAACTATATCAGTTTTATACAATACATCAGTCAGAGTCAATATACAACTCAATACAACAATGGACAGTTATATAAACTTGTCCTCATACAGAATACACAGTGGAATAAATAATGTCAGATAAAAATACTACATCTCGCCATCTAGCTTGCTTCCAAAGCTCCAGAATATCCTGATAATCTAACTCTAGACTGCCCGTGTGGAAATTGGTGGGCACCCAGAGTTTAGAAGGGAAACAATAAACTCCGAGTCAGTCATGGTGACTGGTGTGAGATCGTAAAACAGTTTATCTTTAAAATAAACAACAGGAAGATTTTAAAGTCAATTTCGCAATGCTTTTGAAAATGAAACTACCATAAGACCTCCCGCCACACACACAATGCAAGCGCAGAATTGGGGGAGATTTCTTCTTATGATAGTCAAAGATGCTTACTACGCAAAAATCAAATCATTTTGGATATTATTATTAGTGCATAGTTGTAATATCCCAGAAATTTTAACAATATCAATTTAATAATCTGTTAAATAATTAAATTGATATTGATGATCTTTGATAATAAAATTTGAATTTAATTTAATAATCTAATTAAATAAGTATCAAATATGTTATTTCCAAATAATAAGTATAATGTATTATTTTTATAAATATGAATGGATTTTAAAGACTATGGAATTGTTATTTTAAATTGATAAGTAGTTGTATATGAATATATATATAACTTAATTTTTAAATTGAATCTTAGGATTTAATTTGATTTGAATTTAATTTAAGTTTTGAAATTCAAAAGAATAGATATTTAAATTGTTTTGGATTTTAGAATATTTGTATAAACTTTTATTTATAAATATAGTTAGTTTTGTTTCTTTTAAAAAGTAATTTATATATAGGATAAATATTTAATAATTAAGAAAAAGGTTTTTATTTACTTTTAAATAAATAAAAATATATAGTAATTACTTAAATGATAAGTGTCATTATCTAAAGCTTCATTTTAAACATGTGTAAATAAATGGTAAACTCTAATGACAAGTGTCTTATCTAATTTTTATTTTCTTTTATTTTTATAAATCATAAATTTACTTACATATGAACATTTGCATATCTTCATTTCATTCTTTCTATTCTTATTTTTCAAAACAAGATAAACTCAGTTTTCTCTAATCGAAATCTGAAACAAATCAAATGTCTCAAATAGTAATCAAAATCAACTTGTAAATCAAAGATCAAAACCTATCTGCATATCTCAAAATCAAAACAAAGCCTGCCTCCATTTTCTTTCAATCTGGAATCATGTTCAAAACAAAAGGGGATGCACTGCATCATCTTCAAAAGCTGTTGCCTTCATTTCTTAAATCTGGTAGTTGCATGCATACAGCTCTAAATCCAATAAGTAAAGAACAGCAATTCAAGTTTTTAAATCAAGTGAGGCATTCCAGTTTAAGTCAAAGCCTGTTCAAGTTTTCAAAAGCTAAAATCTGCCTCTGTTCATTTGCATGTCTGGTGAGTAAACATCTTTTTCAAAAGTTAAAATGAATTTAAATTGCTTTCGAATGATTTCTGAATAAAGTACATTTGCATGTTCATTTATATGTGTGTATTCTGTATGTATATGAGAATTGAAGTATGCATGTATGATTAAAGTATTAATTGCTCTGTTTATCTTCTTTAAACAAGTAAGTGAACCTAAATTTAAAAACAGTTTGATCTATGCTTATACTTGATGCCTGTGATAAATTGTAGATGTAATATTGTAAACTGTTTGCATGGATAGATTAAGATGTTTGGCTGTTTATAAAATGTGAAAAATCTTTGCATGTTTATATTTATGGATGTACACTGTTTGTATGAGTAAATTGAACTATGCATGTTAAGTATGTCTCTGTTTCCAGGTTTTAGTGTCAACCATATAATCAAAATTCCATATATTTTTATTTATCCACTGTTAGGATTTTAATTAAAGACAAATTAGTTTAATTTTAGCATGATCTAAGTAATAAAAATATAAAGAAGTATATATGTTTTGAAATATACTTGCATTTGTGAAACAACAGTAAAGATCTTTTAAAACATGTAAAATCAAATGATGAATTTGATTAATTCAAGTTCATGTCTTGAATCCATTTGAAAAATTAGGATTTTTAGAATCAAAATCAAGATTTTAAATGAAGTAAGGAATGAGAAATTAGGACTTTTCTGGAATTGGGATTTTGGGTGATATTTGATGATCACGAGATCTATGGGGATCGGGATTTTGGAAGGAGGTAGAGGAAGAGTCTGGTGGTACGGGAAAAATGGGTGGTGAATTGTCTGATGGTCGTGGCAACGGTGGCAAGTGGATTTGGGTTTTAAACCTAATTCTGGTTGGCCTGGAAAATGAGATCATCACCACTTCTCTGAGCGATCGAGTTGGATGAAGTTTTGAAGGAAGGTTCGTGGATGAATGAAGATGGATTAGAAGGGGTCGGCGAAGTTCATCGGCGACGAGATGGGCGGCGTTGGGGAATTTTGTGTCTAGTTGCTGCTGCAGTTTTTTTTGAGTGAATGGTCGAATTTCGTTTTGAGCTTGAATTGTTCGATCTGGGTATATATGCATGCTCGCATGAGTTTGTGTGATCGTAGGAGAAGGTCGCGATGATCTACGGTGGCCGGAGGTGATGGGGTACGTGCACCGTGTATATGTGTGCACTGGGAATTGTGGAACTGGGGAAGACGTAAGGGACTCGAAGTAGAGCTCGCGTATTCATGGATTCAACTCGAAGTTGAAGAAGTGTTGGGTTGCTTCGGGATAGGCACGAGTTATTGAGGTGATCGACTCGAGTTTTTGTGGTATTTGACGAGTTTGGCCGAGTCGCTTCCTTTTGTAAATTAAGTCATAAGTTTTCCAAAGAGGATTAAATTTTCAAAAGGGTTAACCAAACTTTTAAAGTGTTAATTGAATTTATTTTCAAAATTTAAAATGGTTAAGATAAATTCTTTTGGTAGTAATTTATTTGGAATATTAAATTTAAAAGGGAGTATTTTGAATCTAAAGTATTAAATCAAAATTTAAGTTTGAGAATAAATGAAATAAATTAAGAGTGATTTATTAATTAAATTAGTTAATGGTTAAGAATGGCAAATTAACAATTAAAGTTTTCAAGATTTATTAACTTGTAATTAAGGATTGTTAATAAATAATTAGGATAAGTAATTAATTATTTATTTTAAAACTTAATTAATGATTTTAATTAAGTAAGTTAATTACTAAGATCAAATGTTTTAATGATAATGTTTTATCTTAAAATAATTAAGATTTTTAATGAGTTAAACTAAATTAAGTTTAATTAATTTATTTAATCAATTTTTGATAAGGATTAATTAAGGGTTAATTAACTATTATTAAGGGATTAATTAATTATCATTAAAGATTGATTAATAGGTAATTATGGATTAATTAAATTGATAATTAAAGTTGTTAATTAATAATTAAGTTTTATTAATTAATAATTAAGAAGTAATTAATTAGTTAATTAAGTTTAATTAATTAATTATAAAATAATTAAGGATTGATTACTTTGTATTAAAGGATATTGATTAATAATTAAGGTTTATTAATTAATAGTTAAAGGATAATTAATCAAGGATTAATTAATTTAAAGGGTAATTAAGGATGAGTTACTCAGTTATGATTTAAGAAATGAATGTGATTTATTTAAGTAAATTAATTTGTTAATTAATTAAGGATAGTCACTTGGTAATTGATTAAGTGTAGTTACTTAATAAGATTGGTTAAGTATAATTACTTAGTGTAAGTAATTAATAAATGAATTACTAGATGTAATTGGTAAAATTAATCAAAAAGGATTTATAAAAGAAATTAAAGTAATTAAGAATAGTTAATTACTGTTAATGATTATTTAGGATTGATTAATGAAAGTAATTAATTAATTAATGCATGATTAATTAATGTAATTAATTAAGGAATAATGTAATTAATTATAGTTAATTAATTAAAGTAATTAATTAAGGATCATTAATTAATGTAATTAATGAAAGTAATTAAAGGTTAATTACTGTTAATGGTTAAGAATAATTAATTTATGAAATTAATTAAAGGATAATTACTTTATGTAATTAATGAATAATTAATCAAGAGTGATTAATATTTAATGATTAATTAATTAAATGGATAAGTAATTAATTAATGATTGATTAAGCAAAGATAAGAATTAATTCTTAAGTAATTAATTTAATTTAAGATTAAATTAATTTTAATAGAGATTAATAAATGTTTGCTTATGAATGATGGTTGAGTAGAATGTCTGATTTGGTTGATATCTAATTGATGATATGCTATGATATTCTATGATATGATATTGGATATATCAGTGATAAGTGTGTGATATTTACCTATGTTAATGCTGTGTGAATTCAAGTATTGAATTGAATTGTTTAAACCTTTAAACAACTTGGCCTTAAAAGATACGTTTTGGATTTCGATGAAACCGAGATCGGGTTTCCGTATACCGGAATTCCAGGTCTGGAGACCCGAATACCACATCGATCCAAATTAACGATAGGTCGTGAATCTCAAGTGAAGATGAAGATTCAGAGTGCAAGGGTTATTGTCGTTAACTCTGAGGGTGATTCCAAAACGAGTGTAACGAGATAATGCCTTCGGTTTCGTTCGAACCCGGAACGAACTTGTATGGATTGAATGCTTTCAGCACATCGTCAGGCGGACGATGAGCATTCTAAGTGATATGTTCTGATTAAAGGTAATCGTAACCTCAAGCCTCATCAACCGGGAATGGATAAAACAGGGGAGGTGCAGCAAGGCTTCGTGGGTAGCACCCACTGAGAGCAAGATAGATCCCTGTCTAGAGGTCCCTTTTCTTTTATTCGGCTTAGTGTGTGGTTGGTCGCGCCAACTACGGGATTGTCTTGTTCGGGATTATCCAGTAAGGGATGGTTCCGGCTTTGTGTTGCAGGGGAGCGGGCGTACTCCTCGGTACGGTGATCTAGGCCACGTACTGTGACGGGCGGTACCCCAGTAGCCCTGCCATTGTATGGAATCCAAACTCCAATAAGTGCCGTACGTATTAGTTGTGCCCAACTACGTTGGAATGTGAGATGTAAGCATTTCAGCTATTTCTGTATTTTACTTGAAAACCCTAGACCCTATTATAATACAATCAGATTTCCTATCAAACGTTTTAGTTAGCGTAAGGTAAAAACTTACCCATGTTTATTTGTGGGGAGTCTTACGTGATACTTTTGTTTTCAAAAGTTTTCAAAGTTAAGCAATCTAACCGTTTACTCACACCAGACCCATGTCTGACCCAAGTGTTTATTTCTGTTTTATAAACTCTTGGGTACTCAAATTTTTACGAGTAGCCAAGAGATTCAGGTTTAGCTTTGACGAATATTCTGGAGGAGCAATGGAGCAGGAGGCTTCGGCGTTCGTAGATATAGTATTCCGCTGTGTTGATATCTGTGATAGTGTCTTGTCTTGTATTTGAGTTGTAATGTCTAGACAGATGTTTATAACTGTCTAGTAAGTGATGTATATGCTGTGTAACTCTGTAAATTGTTGTATACTATGTAATAGTTTATGTTATTAATATAATTTATTCGTTCCGCTGTGAGATCGTTGTTGTTGTTTCTTTCTTTCTTCTCTTCTTTTCTATTTTCTACCTCTTTCTTTCTTCATAATGATCCGACTTTCTGTGGAGAAAAAGCCGGGTCGTTACAGTGGTATCAGAGCATAGGTTGAGCGAATGCCTAAGCTTTTGGTTAAGTGAATATCAGAACACTAGGTTGAGTGAATACCTAGGTTCGGAGGGATTGTTCATTAGCGATAGGATCTGTAGCAACCTGTTTGAGTCTGAGTGTATATATATTCGAGAGCGCGTATTTGTTAGTTATATAAAATGGTTTTATATTGTGTTAATTGATCGGTTGAGTGGTATATGGATTCTGGTCAATACGAGTAGCTAACGTTATTGATAGGGATCTATAAACACTTGGACCAGGCCAACAGACACAATATTGTTTTAAAAAGGTAGATGAAATAATTTTACCCAGATATAATTTCTATATAAAAAAGTATCATTTTAAATGTATATGGTATTTGTAATGATTGATTGAGATGATAATAATTTATCATCTAGGATTAGGAGTCTGAGTGTTGAGGTTGGAAGTGTATTTGTCGAGACTGTAGACCTAATACCGTCTCGAGTAAGTTTTGCTGTGATATGAGGATTTTTCAATCTCTGAAGAAAACCTGTTATGGTTCGGAGTTTATCTTTGAGGTTGGATGAGTAGAGTTGGATCTGTCGGTTAGGCTGAAGCGAGTGATGGTATCTTGATACCTCAGGAAGAAGTAGCTGTGTGATGAGATGTAGTGACTATGGATGTTTCCGAAAATGTTTTCTTTGGAACGAGTTTAAGGAAGTGTGTATGTTTCGGTGTTGTGGCTGAGTTCAGCATGGTGTTTCTGTTCGGTTTGAGGTCCGAGTTTCTCGAAGAGCTTTGGATAAGGAAGTCTTTGGCATATGTGGCAGCGTTGCAGCTCGGAAGTGTTCTGTGTGCCAGCAAGGAGGTCTTTGGCTAAGCATTTTCCTAGAGGTGAAGTTCAGAAGCAGCAGAGTAGATCCATTTCTTCGATGGATTGGATAGTTAAGTATGAACTGTTCTGATTGGTAAAGAGGAACAGTTTTCTTTGGAATTAGGATGGGTTGATCGCAAAAGTGACTTGCGATAGTCTGAGTATTTTCTTGGGTTATCTGAGATTTTCTGGGAGATGTGTTGTCCAGTCTGTGCTCGTGTTCTTCATCAGCATTTTCTTCTGCTCCAGATCAGAGTTGTGCAGCAGAAGCAGTTTGGCGAGTGCTCCTGTTTGTCCTTTCTGGATTGAAGGAGTAAGTTTAGTCTTCTGTTATTTGAGGAGTAGAGTTTGTTCTTGATTGTTGGTTGATCTTGAGGAAGATCATTGTATTGGGTTGTTTTTGGTCCTGTTTGTTTCGAGAAGCATCGGCGAAGGTTGAGTTGATCAGGAAGGATTTGTAGGAAGCCAGGATCGTCTGAAGAATTTTGTGGATAAAAGACGAAGGAATTTGAAATTCGAAGTTGGAGACTTCATTGTTGTGAAGTTTTTCTCTGGTTAAAGGGAGCTATAAGATTGGGTAAGTCTGGGAAGTTAGCTCCGAGTTATTTTGGAACTTTTCTGTGATCTAATTTGGATAAGTACTTTGATCTACAAGGTTGAATTGTCAGTTTGGATAACTGGAATTCAATGTATTTTACGTATCTCTGAGGGAGTACGTATTTGATCTATCTCTGGTTTTGAAACCAGCAGTTCTGGAGGTATTGGTTGTTGAGTCAGACTCGTCTGTAGTCTGATATCTTGTTTAGTTCTATAGATCTAGATGAGTAAGAGATCTATAGCTTAGTAGTTTAGATTGTTTGTAGAGCGAGTATCCTGGTATATATATATACTTGGGGAAACTCGAGGTATTTTATCTAGAATTTTGTCTGGATAGTTAGAATTGTTTGATTGGATGAATTGGTTGCTATGGTTGTTAGCTTATGGATGAAAGTATATGCTTGTGTTTTAAAATTAAAATCTTTAATAAGATTATTAAATTACCTTTGTTTAAATTTCGGGGACGAAATTATTTTAAGGGGGAAGGAATGTAATATCCCGGAAATTTTAACAATATCAATTTAATAATCTGTTAAATAATTAAATTGATATTGATGATCTTTGATAATAAAATTTGAATTTAATTTAATAATCTAATTAAATAAGTATCAAATATGTTATTTCCAAATAATAAGTATAATGTATTATTTTTATAAATATGAATGGATTTTAAAGACTATGGAATTGTTATTTTAAATTGATAAGTAGTTGTATATGAATATATATATAACTTAATTTTTAAATTGAATCTTAGGATTTAATTTGATTTGAATTTAATTTAAGTTTTGAAATTCAAAAGAATAGATATTTAAATTGTTTTGGATTTTAGAATATTTGTATAAACTTTTATTTATAAATATAGTTAGTTTTGTTTCTTTTAAAAAGTAATTTATATATAGGATAAATATTTAATAATTAAGAAAAAGGTTTTTATTTACTTTTAAATAAATAAACATATATAGTAATTACTTAAATGACAAGTGTCATTATCTAAAGCATCATTTTAAACATGTGTAAATAAATGGTAAACTCTAATGACAAGTGTCTTATCTAATTTTTATTTTCTTTTATTTTTATAAATCATAAATTTACTTACATATGAACATTTGCATATCTTCATTTCATTCTTTCTATTCTTATTTTTCAAAACAAGATAAACTCAGTTTTCTCTAATCGAAATCTGAAACAAATCAAATGTCTCAAATAGTAATCAAAATCAACTTGTAAATCAAAGATCAAAACCTATCTGCATATCTCAAAATCAAAACAAAGCCTGCCTCCATTTTCTTTCAATCTGGAATCATGTTCAAAACAAAAGGGGATGCATTGCATCATCTTCAAAAGCTGTTGCCTTCATTTCTTAAATCTGGTAGTTGCATGCATACAGCTCTAAATCCAATAAGTAAAGAACAGCAATTCAAGTTTTTAAATCAAGTGAGGCATTCCAGTTTAAGTCAAAGCCTGTTCAAGTTTTCAAAAGCTAAAATCTGCCTCTGTTCATTTGCATGTCTGGTGAGTAAACATCTTTTTCAAAAGTTAAAATGAATTTAAATTGCTTTCGAATGATTTCTGAATAAAGTACATTTGCATGTTCATTTATATGTGTGTATTCTGTATGTATATGAGAATTGAAGTATGCATGTATGATTAAAGTATTAATTGCTCTGTTTATCTTCTTTAAACAAGTAAGTGAACCTAAATTTAAAAACAGTTTGATCTATGCTTATACTTGATGCCTGTGATAAATTGTAGATGTAATATTGTAAACTGTTTGCATGGATAGATTAAGATGTTTGGCTGTTTATAAAATGTGAAAAATCTTTGCATGTTTATATTTATGGATGTACACTGTTTGTATGAGTAAATTGAACTGTGCATGTTAAGTATGTCTCTGTTTCCAGGTTTTAGTGTCAACCATATAATCAAAATTCCATATATTTTTATTTATCCACTGTTAGGATTTTAATTAAAGACAAATTAGTTTAATTTTAGCATGATCTAAGTAATAAAAATATAAAGAAGTATATATGTTTTGAAATATACTTGCATTTGTGAAACAACAGTAAAGATCTTTTAAAACATGTAAAATCAAATGATGAATTTGATTAATTCAAGTTCATGTCTTGAATCCATTTGAAAAATAAGGATTTTTAGAATCAAAATCAAGATTTTAAATGAAGTAAGGAATGAGAAATTAGGACTTTTCTGGAATTGGGATTTTGGGTGATATTTGATGATCACGAGATCTATGGGGATCGGGATTTTGGAAGGAGGTAGAGGAAGAGTCTGGTGGTACGGGAAAAATGGGTGGTGAATTGTCTGATGGTCGTGGCAACGGTGGCAAGTGGATTTGGGTTTTAAACCTAATTCTGGTTGGCCTGGAAAATGAGATCATCACCACTTCTCTGAGCGATCGAGTTGGATGAAGTTTTGAAGGAAGGTTCGTGGATGAATGAAGATGGATTAGAAGGGGTCGGCGAAGTTCATCGGCGACGAGATGGGCGGCGTTGGGGAATTTTGTGTCTAGTTGCTGCTGCAGTTTTTTTTGAGTGAATGGTCGAATTTCGTTTTGAGCTTGAATTGTTCGATCTGGGTATATATGCATGCTCGCATGAGTTTGTGTGATCGTAGGAGAAGGTCGCGATGATCTACGGTGGCCGGAGGTGATGGGGTACGTGCACCGTGTATATGTGTGCACTGGGAATTGTGGAACTGGGGAAGACGTAAGGGACTCGAAGTAGAGCTCGCGTATTCATGGATTCAACTCGAAGTTGAAGAAGTGTTGGGTTGCTTCGGGATAGGCACGAGTTATTGAGGTGATCGACTCGAGTTTTTGTGGTATTTGACGAGTTTGGCCGAGTCGCTTCCTTTTGTAAATTAAGTCATAAGTTTTCCAAAGAGGATTAAATTTTCAAAAGGGTTAACCAAACTTTTAAAGTGTTAATTGAATTTATTTTCAAAATTTAAAATGGTTAAGATAAATTCTTTTGGTAGTAATTTATTTGGAATATTAAATTTAAAAGGGAGTATTTTGAATCTAAAGTATTAAATCAAAATTTAAGTTTGAGAATAAATGAAATAAATTAAGAGTGATTTATTAATTAAATTAGTTAATGGTTAAGAATGGCAAATTAACAATTAATGTTTTCAAGATTTATTAACTTGTAATTAAGGATTGTTAATAAATAATTAGGATAAGTAATTAATTATTTATTTTAAAACTTAATTAATGATTTTAATTAAGTAAGTTAATTACTAAGATCAAATGTTTTAATGATAATGTTTTATCTTAAAATAATTAAGATTTTTAATGAGTTAAACTAAATTAAGTTTAATTAATTTATTTAATCAATTTTTGATAAGGATTAATTAAGGGTTAATTAACTATTATTAAGGGATTAATTAATTATCATTAAAGATTGATTAATAGGTAATTATGGATTAATTAAATTGATAATTAAAGTTGTTAATTAATAATTAAGTTTTATTAATTAATAATTAAGAAGTAATTAATTAGTTAATTAAGTTTAATTAATTAATTATAAAATAATTAAGGATTGATTACTTTGTATTAAAGGATATTGATTAATAATTAAGGTTTATTAATTAATAGTTAAAGGATAATTAATCAAGGATTAATTAATTTAAAGGGTAATTAAGGATGAGTTACTCAGTTATGATTTAAGAAATGAATGTGATTTATTTAAGTAAATTAATTTGTTAATTAATTAAGGATAGTCACTTGGTAATTGATTAAGTGTAGTTACTTAATAAGATTGGTTAAGTATAATTACTTAGTGTAAGTAATTAATAAATGAATTACTAGATGTAATTGGTAAAATTAATCAAAAAGGATTTATAAAAGAAATTAAAGTAATTAAGAATAGTTAATTACTGTTAATGATTATTTAGGATTGATTAATGAAAGTAATTAATTAATTAATGCATGATTAATTAATTTAATTAATTAAGGAATAATGTAATTAATTATAGTTAATTAATTAAAGTAATTAATTAAGGATCATTAATTAATGTAATTAATGAAAGTAATTAAAGGTTAATTACTATTAATGGTTAAGAATAATTAATTTATGAAATTAATTAAAGGATAATTACTTTATGTAATTAATGAATAATTAATCAAGAGTGATTAATATTTAATG
The DNA here is from genome assembly GCA_030737815.1 of Allium fistulosum. Taxonomy (NCBI): domain Eukaryota; kingdom Viridiplantae; phylum Streptophyta; class Magnoliopsida; order Asparagales; family Amaryllidaceae; genus Allium; species Allium fistulosum. The sequence goes on along the minus strand of CM060901.1, from coordinate 811,960,663 downwards.
ATTAATTAATTAAATGGATAAGTAATTAATTAATGATTGATTAAGCAAAGATAAGAATTAATTCTTAAGTAATTAATTTAATTTAAGATTAAATTAATTTTAATAGAGATTAATAAATGGTTGCTTATGAATGATGGTTGAGTAGAATGTTTGATTTGGTTGATATCTAATTGATGATATGCTATGATATTCTATGATATGATATTGGATATATCAGTGATAAGTGTGTGATATTTACCTATGTTAATGCTGTGTGAATTCAAGTATTGAATTGAATTGTTTAAACCTTTAAACAACTTGGCCTTAAAAGATACGTTTTGGATTTCGATGAGACCGGGATCGGGTTTCCGTATACCGGAATTCCAGGTCTGGAGACCCGAATACCACATCGATCCAAATTAACGATAGGTCGTGAATCTGAAGTGAAGATGAAGATTCAGAGTGCAAGGGTTATTGTCGTTAACTCTGAGGGTGATTCCAAAACGAGTGTAACGAAATAATGCCTTCGGTTTCGTTCGAACCCGGAACGAACTTGTATGGATTGAATGCTTTCAGCACATCGTCAGGCGGACGATGCGCATTCTAAGTGATATGTTCTGATTAAAGGTAATCGTAACCTCAAGCCTCATCAACCGGGAATGGCTAAAACAGGGGAGGTGCAGCAAGGCTTCGTGGGTAGCACCCACTGAGAGCAAGATAGATCCCTGTCTAGAGGTCCCTTTTCTTTTATTCGGCTTAGTGTGTGGTTGGTCGCGCCAACTACGGGATTGTCTTGTTCGGGATTATCCAGTAAGGGATGGTTCCGGCTTTGTGTTGCAGGGGAGCGGGCGTACTCCTCGGTACGGTGATCTAGGCCACGTACTGTGACGGGCGGTACCCCAGTAGCCCTGCCATTGTATGGAATCCAAACTCCAATAAGTGCCGTACGTATTAGTTGTGCCCAACTACGTTGGAATGTGAGATGTAAGCATTTCAGCTATTTCTGTATTTTACTTGAAAACCCTAGACCCTATTATAATACAATCAGATTTCCTATCAAACGTTTTAGTTAGCGTAAGGTAAAAACTTACCCATGTTTATTTGTGAGGAGTCTTACGTGATACTTTTGTTTTCAAAAGTTTTCAAAGTTAAGCAATCTAACCGTTTACTCACACCAGACCCATGTCTGACCCAAGTGTTTATTTCTGTTTTATAAACTCTTGGGTACTCAAATTTTTACGAGTAGCCAAGAGATTCAGGTTTAGCTTTGACGAATATTCTGGAGGAGCAATGGAGCAGGAGGCTTCGGCGTTCGTAGATATAGTATTCCGCTGTGTTGATATCTGTGATAGTGTCTTGTCTTGTATTTGAGTTGTAATGTCTAGACAGATGTTTATAACTGTCTAGTAAGTGATGTATATGCTGTGTAACTCTGTAAATTGTTGTATACTATGTAATAGTTTATGTTATTAATATAATTTATTCGTTCCGCTGTGAGATCGTTGTTGTTGTTTCTTTCTTTCTTCTCTTCTTTTCTATTTTCTACCCCTTTCTTTCTTCATAATGATCCGACTTTCTGTGGAGAAAAAGCCGGGTCGTTACAATAGTGGAAAACATTTCGAAAGTAGAATATAAATCTTAGCCAGCATAGGTACCATTATAGTATGCTTACTATAGCTGCCATATTAGATGGCAGGTTCTACAACTAAAACCGTACAAGGCTCGTATTGTTTCTTTGGATTTCCAACAAATGCTCAGGCTAAGGAACTTCCAATTCCACGAACAGAATGTCTCTGGAATGACGTCCCGAGAAATAACCTAACATTACAGTTAGATCTCTGCCAACACAAGGCCGGGTTACCTCTGCAAAAATAGGTAACTACTGACACGCGTATGCCATCCCCCGATCGTCACCGATCTTCCCAAGGATCCTCGATTTCCAACTACCACAAAGTAATAAACTCGCAGCATCTACAGAGGTTAAGTATCTGGGCTCCATACCATGATACCACCTTTATCCAAAAGGAATGACATACACTAAGGGGCGCTACTCCCTAGAACCTTGCCGCATCCTTCCTGTTTTGACCATTTCCGGGGTGTAAGGCTCGACGAAGTCTCATCCACAAAGCTACGCTTTGTCACAAAGCCATGCTTCGGGTCAAACAAATGATCAACCTATGATCACAAAGATAAATGATCAAACAAATGATCATATCACAAATGATCAAACACTGATCATTTCACAGCAACACTCAGTATGCCACGTTACCAAATTGGGAATATATCGCTGATAAATTTCAACTATATAACCTCTGAGCTCGTACGTCTCATAGAAGGGTGTTAAGCTAAGAAAATAAATTCTCCGCCACCAACAGATATGTATTTGAAAGAAATCAGCTTTATATCTCAATCTGTAACGTCAGACACACAATCCATACAAGTCTGTGCCGGGATCGAACAGAACCGAAGGCACTTCTCACGAAGCCCTTGCAATTCCGGATAATTTTCAATCACGTTCGGACTTCCCGTCACTAAGGGTGATAAAACCTCTAAATCGAAGATCAGTCGATGTAGAGTAACTCGACGGTAATCCTTCTGTTTTCAAAAATATCTGGTCTTCAACACCGGTCATCGAATGCAATTCAGTACGACGTATCACATATTCAGAATGGGTTATACGAACCCATGGTCCTTTCCCGGCTAACCCGAATAGTGAGCGCTTATTCAAAAATAAGTGTGGCATTCAAATTCATCCAATTCACAACAAATACCTATTTAAAGGTAAATATTGATAGTCGGTTATTTAACTATCAATAAAGATGCGCAACATCATCAGATTCCAAAATAATTTTCCAAATTATTTATTTTCCAAAATATCTTTACTAGATATATAATTTCCACACTTCAAAAATAAATCAATATTTATTTTTAAACAGATTCCCTTTCTTTTATAAATTCCATAGTGAATTTATTATTTCAAATATCTATTGATATATGATTTTTTATCGATTTCTAATATTCAATTTCAATTTATCTTTACAAAGATAAATTTTCCAAAAATGTTTCATTTTATATTGGAAAAGCCTTTCCATACTTATTTAGTAATAAGTATTTCACAAATTTATTTATTTTCAACACTTGGAAAATATTCGATATACTTAAATCAAAATTAAGTATATACTTCATTCTTCAAGGAAATCATTTACTATAACCACATCTATTTGAGTTAAAACGAATGCTACGTAAAACATCGTTACAACGACTCAAAATCACTAGTATAGGGATTCGAAAATTAAGATAGATATATAAATCCCAATACTAGATAAAACATTTCCTTTCGGAAATCATTTACTATAACAACAGTGTTATAGTCCACCATTTCCTTATTTCTCGAAAACGTCTATTTCAACAATGAATGTTGAAATCTATGATTCCGATATTTAATATATTTTAAACATCGTTAAAACAATTAACTTCATTTTTAAAATATTCATTTTCCCAAAACATATCCATTTTATTCAATAATATATTCACTGTCCAAAATCGTGAATATAATTCACTTAACCCAATTTCAATCATCTCTACACATTTTATTTCAATAAGAATTCGCTATCCAAAATCGCGAATATATCTTCTTTAATAACCTTCTATATTTAATTTATCAAATTCAATTGATTTCGAATTTATAAAACAACGTTTATAAATTCTATTTCTATTTTATAACAACTTTGATTTATAAATCTTCTTTATTAACTTCTATAATTCACTTATCAAAATAAGTGATTTCAGATTTATAAACAACGTTTATAAATCACATTTATACTTTATAATAATTTCAACTTATAAAAATCATTTGATTAGCAAATTCTATTTATATCCCATCTAAGTGCAAAAATCTAATTTATAAGTAAATTACTTATAAATCTTTTATTTGACAGTTCCATCCATTTTATAACTTCAAAATTTATAAATCTATAAATTTCATTCACTTACGAATTCCATTGATTATTCATTTTTAACACTTATAAAACTCGATTTATAATTCCAATATTTTTAATTTATAGGTATCAATTTTATACATCATTTATATACATCGTTTTTAACAATTCAAAAATCCAAATTTAAATTATTTTATAAATTACTTAACTATTTATTTCAAAACACCTTTCAGTTATATTTCACAAACATTATATTTTTCATAACTTTAAATTTATAACATTTATTTAATTAAGATAAATAAATTCAAAAATTTAATAAAACGTATACTTTCCAAAAACCACTTTTAAAATCAACATCGTTTATTTTTAACTTTCAAAATTGGATCCGATGATGCAACGCACCAATTAGTCCATCACAACATTCAATATCATATATCAATATGATGACAGAATATACAACAAATATCTGCAAATAATTAAATACTGGTGAGGAATCCAGTTGGATCCCTCCAACCTGTTTCCCTGCATCCACAGACGTTAGCACAATACCAATTCCACTTCGAGGTGGAATATCGTTATATATAGGATTTTATAAAATATCATCCGCTTAATAACAGCGCAATAGGGTCTCATCCGTTATAAAAGGCGGGAAATCAATCAATCCAATATATACATATGCCAATATGTATATATTGCTATATATATATATCCTATTATATCCAATATCACATTCAAGCAACAATCAAACAGTCAATAACTGCAATCCAAATTTATTTTGAGTGAGAAAAATCTCACCTTTGCTTTTATTTTGCATTCCATTTTGCATTCTCTGCTTTGATTCCTCGTTTTATAGACCTTGTATAAATATTATACAAATTCATTAATATTCGAACCGATCGAGTAATAAATTTCACATTTGATAAATTAATTAACTTGTGATTTTATTTTAAACCAATTAAATTTAATTTAACTATTTCTCCTTTTAACAGATTTTTCCATTCCCTTGACTATTTATATATAAATGTATATAACTTAATAAAATAATTTTACTTGTTTAAATTTTCTTCTTCTACATACATTCTTTAAAAAAAATTTTTACTAAATCAAACAATTTAAATTTTTAACTAACAAATTTCTTCCTTTACTATATATAAGTGATAACAGCATATTTTATCTTACTGCAATTATTATATACCTATTATTTTCTAGTTTTAACATATTAACATACTATAAAATCAAAATTAAGGTCATATATTACTGCATATATTACTGCATACATTTTTTTTAAAATTTTATTTCCAACATGTATTTGAATATGCCCATATATTGAAATTATTAAAACTCAATACCTCTCACAACCGACCCTCCCCCAGGTCAAATGAAGCCACTGACCATCAAATTGCCTAGCTTGTTGCCATTGCGAAACCTACGAACCACGTTTGCCTCAACGACATCCTCTCCGCCTCGACCACGTTGCCCTGGCCACTTCGAACACTTCCATCAAATCGCGACAAAATCGCACACGCCTCCTCGCGATGTCGAACAATTTCCAGCCACCTCCGTTCCTTGCCTCGCGATTGCCCACCGAGTCGCCTGCCGCCGCGTTCCCCAACTTAGAGTCGAAGTCGTCGACTTCCTGCCGAGGTCGAGAGCTTCCATCTCGATGATGCCACGATATCCATTCCTGCCGGGCTCTCACGATTGGGTCGCGATTGCTCTCCATTATTTTCTTTTGCGTGAACGAACGAGTTCGTTCGATTGTAGAGAAGGGAAATCGATTTGGAGCAGGAGGATTTGTTCGTTACTGTTGAGGAATATAAGAGAGAGAGGGATGCAGTTCGATTTTATTTCATTTTTTTCTTCCTTAGCTCGACCGCCATTTTCAAGAGATCGAACGATTTATTTGATTTTGATTTGGAAAACAAGCGGCCATTTTATTTTGTTTTGAATCTGAAGAGGAGTAACGAAGGTACAGAGGCATGGTTATCACGATTTCTTTTGTTCGTGATTCTCGGCTGAAACAAAGGGGCGGGTTTGAAGGCGTGTTTAAAGGGGGAAAGTAGCTGATGTGACCAGATTTTAAATTTAAATTTAAATCAAATCCGTTTAAATTTCAATGCGTTTATCTATCGTGTGCACACATAACGACTCTGAAAAATACGAAATTGGAAATCCGGTAATAATTCAATATTACGGACCCAATGAAACTGGTTTCGTCGAATTCCGAGACAATGTTCCGGAACGCTATTTTAAATGTCGATTCAAACGATATAATTTTCAAACTGAACAAAGCAGTTTCTAATTCCATTCTGAAGCTTCGATTATCTTCAGTATTATCAATATGAATTTTACAAGCGTTTGAAATATTTTAATCAGCTTAAAACTGAAGATCCAAATTTTTATTCAACTTTCAATAGATTAAATTTTAAAATTTAATCGCCAAATTCAAAGTTATATCGGGGATTCAAATTAAATCATTGTTCAAATATTTAAATTTAATTAAATATTTTCAATTTAATTTGTTCAAAATTCTGGGTCGTTACAAACTTCCCTCCTTAACAGAATTTCGTCCCGAAATTACAAGTTAGGAAAAATGGTCCTTAACTCGTCAACTCTTTTTCAACATTCAATAGTTTTCTCAATTTTTTTCAAAACAAATCTTTCTACTAAAGATTCGTTATCATTCAACTAGCTTTTTCCAACTTCAATTATAAGTTTCAAACAACAATGTTTACTTCAAAATTCAAATTTAAATTTAAATTCAAATTTTAACTTCCAAAATTTTCTCAAAAATTTTCTAACGCCCTAAATTTCCGAAAAATTTCGCCTGCGTCTCCTTTGCGCGGCTAATACGGCACGACTACAAAACGTCCCTACGGACTCTCAAATTTCAACAAGAAAATAAAAAGCCAAGCGGCTAGACAAGAAAATCATCAAATCTCATATAGAAATTTAAATACTTACCTTTTTCGAGCAATTGAAATTCATCTTTGAAATCAAAATTCCAATTCCTTTATACACCTGTATATCCTACTAGCCATAATATCTAGTTACAATATTCTAACCATTTTACAAATTCTATTACAAAATTTTCAATATATACTTCTTATACATTTACTATTGAAGTTACATATTCATTTTTATTCAATTTTACATTTCAATTTCATTTGAATTTAATTCATAACTTCAATTCTAATTGAATTCAATTTATCTTCAATTTTTGAAATATTGAATTTTATCTTTCAATTATAGCTGATTCATATCACTATATTTTTTTTTCACTTAGTTTCGCTTACTAATTTTCTTTTTTCAATACTTCACTTTGTTTATTACAAATCAAATTCAATTTTTTTAATATCTAGCTTGAATTCCTTTTACTAAAAATTTCAAAACAAAGTTCAACATTCAGCTTTAATTTTATTTACTTGCAACTGTAAATTCCATTCATTTATTCGGAAATTTATTTTCACTTACTTGAATATATTTTCAATTTCGAACCATTCTTCTATTTAGTTCACAATTCAAGTTTTAATTTATCTAATTCACTTCCATTTCTGTATTTCGTGAATTAATAAATTATCAAAGTAGCTTATTTGAATTCGATCCATTTCTTTTTTTTTCCAGTTTCAATTCATTTATTTACAAATGTTATCTCATTTGTTCATTTACAAACGCAATTTAATTTCATTCCAATCAGATTTCAAATATTTTATAAGTCTTCGACTTATTAACATTTTGATTTATAAAATCATTTATACATTCACATTTACAATTTTATTTCATTAATGAATTTTAATTTTCAATTATCTTCTTGGAATTCTATTTCAAACTATAAATTCATTTACAATTTATACTTATAATTTTATTCATATATGAATTTATTTCCTTATACCTTTCAATTCACAAAAATGAATTTATCTTCAAATCTTTGGTTATTATTTTAATTCTTATTCAATTCCATATAATAATTCAATATTATTACTTCCTAACAACCAAACATCCATTTACTATGATAATTCATAGAAAATCACTTCTTTTTTATACAAAAATAGTTTTGGGCAGAATTATTTCATTTACCCTATTTAAAACAATACTATGTCGTCTTGCCTCATTTAAGTGTTTAGAAATCCCTATCGATAATATGGCGTCCCACATACCGACCAAAATTCATAAACATCTCAATGGATAAGCAAACACAATATAAAACATTTTTATATTCACAAACAAATACGCGCTCATATTTATTATTACACTCAAACTCATTCTAGAGTACTACAGACTCTATCTCTAATGAGTAACACCCAACAGAGCAGGGTTGTCGCTTAACCATATGCTCTGATACCATGTTGTAAGGACCCGATTCTTCGACTTCCGAATATTGACATCAATACGTCCACTATATCGACTGCCGAACAAACGAATGCCGAAAAACCGAATTCCTAGGGTTTTTAAAAGAAGAGGTAGGAGAAAAGATAGAAGAAAAGGAAAGAAAGAAGAACAGACAACAACATAGAAACAGAAACAATATCAGAATCTCACATTCGCAGCGGAACAATATATATAATAAATAATCACTAGTCTTTTATAAATAAAGAACTATATCAGTTTTATATAATACATCAGTCAGAGTCAATATACAACTCAATACAACAATGGACAGTTATATAAACTTTTCCTCATACAGAATACACAGCAGAATAAATAATGTCAGATACAAATACTACGTCTCGCCATCCAGCTTGCTTCCAAAGCTCTAGAATATCCAGAATATCCTGATAATCTAACTCTAGACTGCCCGTGTGGAAATTGGTGGGCACCCAGAATTTAGAAGGGAAACAATAAACTCCGAGTCAGTCATGGTGACTGGTGTAAGATCGTAAAACAGTTTATCTTTAAAATATACAACAGGAAGATTTTAAAGTCAATTTCGCAATGCTTTTGAAAATGAAACTACCATAAAACCTCCTGCCACACATACAATGCAAACGCAGAATTGGGGGAGATTTCTTCTTATGATAGTCAAAGATGCTTACTATGCAAAAATCAAATCATTTTGGATAATATTATTAGTGCATAGTGGAAAACATTTCGAAAGTAGAATATAAATCTTAGCCAGCATAGGTACCATTATAGTATGCTTACTATAGCTGCCATATTAGATGGCAGGTTCTACAACTAAAACCGTACAAGGCTCGTATTGTTTCTTTGGATTTCCAACAAATGGTCAGGCTAAGGAACTTCCTTTTCCACGATGGGTACGTCCCTGGAATAGACGACCCGAGAACCTAACGTTACGGTTAGATCTCTGCCAACACAAGGCCGGGTTACCTCTGCAAAAATAGGTAACTACTGACACGCGTATGCCATCCCCCGATCGTCACCGATCTTGCCGAGGATCCTCGATTTCCAACTACCACAAAGTAATAAACTCGCAGCATCTACAGAGGTTAAGTATCTGGGCTCCATACCATGATACCACCTTTATCCAGAAGGAATGACATACACTAAGGGGTGCTACTCCCTAGAACCTTGCCGCATCCTTCCTGTTTTGACCATTTTCGGGGTGTGAGGCTCGACGAAGTCTCGTCCACAAAGCTACGCTTTGTCACAAAGCCATGCTTCGGGTCAAACAAATGATCAACCTATTATCACAAAGATAAATGATCAAATAAATGATCAAATCACAAATGATCAAACACTGATCATTTCACAGTAACACTCAGTATGCCACGTTACCAAATTGGGAATATATCGCTGATAAATTTCAACTACATAACCTCTGAGCTCGTACGTCTCATAGAAGGGTGTTAAGCTAAGAGAATAAATTCTCCGCCACCAACAGATATGTATTTGAAAGAAATCAGCTTTATATCTCAATCTGTAACGTCAGACACACAGTCCATACAAGTCTGTTTCGGGATCGAACAGAACCAAAGGAACTTCTCACGAAGCCCTTGCAATTCCGGATAATTTTCAATCACGTCCGGACTTCCCGTCATTAAGGGTGATAAAACCTCTAAATCGAAGATCAATCGATGTAGAGTAACTCGACGGTAATCCTTCCGTTTTCAAAAATATCCGGTCTTCAACACTAGTCATCGAATGCAATTTAGTACGATGTATCACATATTCGGAATGGGTTATACGACCCCATGGTCCTTTCCCGGCTAACCCGAATAGTGAGCGCTTATTCAAAAATAAGTGTGGCATTCAAATTCATCCAATTCATAACAAATACCTATTTAAAGGTAAATATTGATAGTCGGTTATTTAACTATCAATAAAGATGCGCAACATCATCAGATTCCAAAATAATTTTCCAAATTATTTATTTTCCAAAATATCTTTACTAGATATACAATTTCCACACTTCAAAAATAAATCAATATTTATTTTTAAACAGATTCCCTTTCTTTTATAAATTCCATAGTGAATTTATTATTTCAAATATCTATTGATATATGATTTTTTATCGATTTCTAATATTCAATTTCAATTTATCTTTACAAAGATAAATTTTCCAAAAATGTTTCATTTTATATTGGAAAAGCCTTTCCATACTTATTTAGTAATAAGTATTTCACAAATTTATTTATTTTCAACACTTGGAAAATATTCGATATACTTAAATCAAAATTAAGTATATACTTCATTCTTCAAGGAAATCATTTACTATAACCACATCTATTTGAGTCAAAACGAATGCTACGTAAAACATCGTTACAACGACTCAAAATCACTAGTATAGGGATTCGAAAATTAAGATAGATATATAAATCCCAATACTAGATAAAACATTTCCTTTCGGAAATCATTTACTATAACAACAGTGTTATAGTCCACCATTTCCTTATTTCTCGAAAACGTCTATTTCAACAATGAATGTTGAAATCTATGATTCCGATATTTAATATATTTTAAACATCGTTAAAACAATTAACTTCATTTTTAAAATATTCATTTTCCCAAAACATATCCATTTTATTCAATAATATATTCATTGTCCAAAATCGTGAATATAATTCACTTAACCCAATTTCAATCATCTCTACACATTTTATTTCAATAAGAATTCGCTATCCAAAATCGCGAATATATCTTCTTTAATAACCTTCTATATTTAATTTATCAAATTCAATTGATTTCGAATTTATAAAACAACGTTTATAAATTCTATTTCTATTTTATAACAACTTTGATTTATAAATCTTCTTTATTAACTTCTATAATTCACTTATCAAAATAAGTGATTTCAGATTTATAAACAACGTTTATAAATCACATTTATACTTTATAATAATTTCAACTTATAAAAATCATTTGATTAGCAAATTCTATTTATATCCCATCTAAGTGCAAAAATCTAATTTATAAGTAAATCACTTATAAATATTTTATTTAACAGTTCCATCCATTTTATAACTTCAAAATTTATAAATCTATAAATTTCATTCACTTACGAATTCCATTGATTATTCATTTTTAACACTTATAAAACTCGATTTATAATTCCAATATTTTTAATTTATAGGTATCAATTTTATACATCATTTATATACATCGTTTTTAATAATTCAAAAATCAAAATTTAAATTATTTTATAAATTACTTAACTATTTATTTCAAAATCACCTTTCAGTTATATTTCACAAACATTATATTTTTCATAACTTTAAATTTATAACATTTATTTAATTAAGATAAATAAATTCAAAAATTTAATAAAACGTATACTTTCCAAAAATCACTTTTAAAATCAACATCGTTTATTTTTAACTTTCAAAATTGGATCCGATGATGCAACGCACCAATTAGTCCATCACAACATTCAATATCATATATCAATATGATGACAGGATATACAACAAATATCTGCAAATAATTAAATACTGGTGAGGAATCTAGTTGGATCCCTCCAACCTGTTTCCTTGCATCCACAGACGTTAGCACAATACCAATTCCACTTCGAGGTGGAATATCGTGGTATATAGGATTTTATAAAATATCATTCGCTTAATAACGGCGCAATAGGGTCTCATCAGCTATACAAGGCGGGAAATCAATCAATCCAATATATACATATTCCAATATGTATATATTGCTATATATATATATATCCTACTATATCTAATATCACATTCAAGCAACAATCAAACAGTCAATAACTGCAATCCAAATTTATTTTGAGTGAGAAAAATCTCACCTTTGCTTTTATTTTGCATTCCATTTTGCATTCTCTGCTTTGATTCCTCGTTTTATAGACCTTGTATAAATATTATACAAATTCATTAATATTCGAACCGATCGAATAATAAATTTCCCATTTGATAAATTAATTAACTTGTGATTTTATTTTAAACCAATTAAATTTAATTTAACTATTTCTCCTTTTAACAGATTTTTCCATTCCCTTGACTATTTATATATAAATGTATATAACTTAATAAAATAATTTTACTTGTTTAAATTTTCTTCTTCTGCATACATTCTTTAAAAAAAATTACTAAATCAAACAATTTAAATTTTTAACTAACAAATTTCTTCATTTACAATATATAAGTGATAACAGCATATTGTATCTTACTGCAATTATTATATACCTATTTTTTTTCTAGTTTTAACATATTAACATACTATAAAATCAAAATTAAGGTCATATATTACTGCATACATTTTTTTTTAATTTTATTTCCAACATGTATATGAATATGCCCATATATTGAAATTATTAAAACTCAATACCTCTCACAACCGACCCTCCCCCAGGTCGAATGAAGCCACTGACCATCAAATTGCCTAGCTTGTTGCCATTGCGAAACCCACGAACCACGTTTGCCTCAACGACATCGTCTCCGCCTCGACCACGTTGCCCTGGCCACTTCGAACACTTCCATCAAATCGGGACAAAATCACACGCGCCTCCTCGCGATGTCGAACAATTTCCAACCACCTCCGTTCCTTGCCTCGCGATTGCCCACCGAGTCGCCTGCCGCCGCGTTCCCCAACTTAGAGTTGAAGTCGTCGACTTCCTGCCGACCTGCCGAGGTTGAGAGCTTCCATCTCGATGATGCCATGATATCCATTCCTGCCGAGCTCTCACGATTGGGTCGCGATGGCTCTCCATTATTTCCTTTTGCGTGAACGAACGAGTTCGTTCGATTGTAGAGAAGGGAAATCGATTTGGAGCAGGAGGATTTGTTCATTACTATTGAGGAATATAAGAGAGAGAGGGATGCAGTTCGATTTTATTTCATTTTTTTCTTCCTTAGCTCGACCGCCATTTTCAAGAGATCGAACGATTTATTTGATTTTGATTTGGAAAACAGGCGGCCATTTTATTTTGTTTTGAATCTGAAGAGGAGTAACGAAGGTACAGAGGCATGGTTATCACGATTTCTTTTGTTCGTGATTCTCGGCTGAAACAAAGGGGCGGGTTTGAAGGCGTGTTTAAAGGGGGAAAGTAGCTGTTTTGACCAGATTTTAAATTTAAATTTAAATCAAATCCGTTTAAATTTCAATGCGTTTATCTATCGTGTGCACACATAACGACTCTGAAAAATACGAAATTGGAAATCCGGTAATAATTCAATATTACGGACCCAATGAAACTAGTTTCGTCGAATTCTGAGACAATGTTCCGGAACGCTATTTTAAATGTCGATTCAAACGATATAATTTTCAAACTGAACAAAGCAGTTTCTAATTCCATTCTGAAGCTTCGATTATCTTCAGTATTATCAATATGAATTTTACAAGCGTTTGAAATATTTTAATCAGCTTAAAACTGAAGATTTAAATTTTTATTCAACTTTCAATAGATTAAATTTTAAAATTTAATCGCCAAATTCAAAGTTATATCGGGGATTCAAATTAAATCATCGTTCAAATATTTAAATTTAATTAAATATTTTCAATTTAATTTGTTCAAAATTCTTGGTTGTTACATAGAGGGTAATCAAGAATGATGACGAACATCTCCTAATGGGAGAAACCTACTTAGCCCTGCTGCGTCTACCATGTTATTGCCATTACCGATGTGTGAGGCTTGAGGTAATGTTTTACCTTTCACTTGACAAATCCCACTATGAATGTCGCATTGCCATTTCCAACAATACACTTATTCATTTCCACAAAATTACAACCTTTGAGTTCGTACGTCTCAAAGAAGGGTGTTAAGTGTATGGGATTGCCTTCTACACCACCAATAGATGTACGTTTGTAGAGATCATGTACATGGTCTTAGAAATGTAATGTCAGACTTTCGTCCATACAAGTTGTCTAGGAACAGGACAAATCGAAGGCACTTCTCCTACTACATCTTGTTTGGCAATCATCCCTAGGATTAGTAGTGAGTATTCCTTACATCAAAGATTGCAACTTGAAGGAACCACTGCCGCCATATACATGATAAGAAAATTACCCTGAGGTTAGTGGCAAGCATCCCTACATTATGAAGCTCTTCGTCTTCAAAATCATTGTCTTCAATATGTTTTCACTTTCGAACGTATATTGGTTCGAAGTGGTTTTCGGATAGGATCAACCAAATCCAACCTCGGTTCCTCCGAACAAATTTATCAATAAAAGATGTATGTGTATGGGTGATTATTATTCAGTTTATCAATATCTTTTATCTAGTTAAATTTATCTTCTAGAGATATACATATTTAAACCATTCCTTTTTCAGTATATACCGGATCATTAAACATCTTTTTAACTTTGGAAACACTAAACCATTTCCCATTAATTACATAGGAAAATGTTTCCACAATGTAATACAATTTTAATAGAGGTTTCACATTTTCAAAAAATAAATTTTAAATGGGTTAAAACTATGTTATCGAAGATGGTAAATTCAAAAATAGTTAGTATTGATTAAATAAGATCCATAGAAACTATATTAATTATACTCAATAGTAATTACTGTATTCGACATTTATTATTCGTCGAACAATAGTGAAATAACCTTTTTAATTCATATGTGTAGTACGAGTTCCCTCCTTTGAATTTAATATAGAGTTTAACCAATATGTTTCATATATCACCAAAATGATATTATTTAAAATCTTGTTTAACTTTTGGAAAATTCCAAATCTTTTTTCATCTTAGGAAAATATGGTCTGAGTAAAACAAATTTGCTATCCCCTCCGTCGGACCAGTCCGGATAACTAGAGCGGAACCCAGATGCTGGTTGTCCAAGCTCGGGTCTAGAGACTATCTCTCTGTCACCCATAAAGCAGTAAAGTTATTTGATCAACTCTAAACTCTTTTATATGATCTTTTAGAGATGATTTTCATTTACTTAACACAATTCCAAATATTGTTTAAAATAATTTTCCTCTAACCATTTGTTTGAAACTCCGTTAGAATAATTATAAGGCTTTCAAATCATCTTCAAAATACTTAATTATTCATTTGAAAAGATTACTAAAAAGATAGGGAACGAATTATTAAGCTAAAACCGTAATTTCCAAAAGTTACCGAAACCGTTGCAAAAACTGCAGCGAATAGTGTTTTTAAAATTTCTTTGTTCAATACACTAATTCCATTTCATTTAGGTCCATTTTTATAAATCAAATCCCTTTTAAAACAATTTAACATATTTAGAAAATTTATTTCATACTTTTAAAGATTTAAAAATATCAATTTTAAAGCATTTACCACTTTGGTATCGAAAATTGCCAAACCACGATATTTTTAAAACCTAGATTTGGACATAACTCAAATTCTATTCAATGAAATCTTGATTTTCTCCTTCATTTGAAAAATATAATTATAAGAGTTTGGGAAAATCTTCTTTCCAATAATTCCGAGCTATATTCCATTCTACACAATGATTTAACTTTTATGGCGCGAAATCGCGAACTGCCATTATGCGATGCGCTCATTTTGACTCCATTTTCAAATCTTTTGCAAAATTTACCAAAATAAATTTTAATATTTATAAAACATTAATAAACCATTTTAAACCATTTTATTCATTTTTAAAGAGGTTTAACTATTCCATAACACTTTTATAATTCGTATAGGAAAGTGATTTCTTTTGTGTAAATTCAACATGTATTTAACGGAGTTATTTACACAACCAAACAAACATATTATCACATCCAAAACATCATAATAAAACATAGAAAACAATCATTGCAAATATATTATATGATCACATAATTCATAATGAATTAGCAGAGTAATTCTCACCTTCATTTGTTTCTAGATTTACTAAATTTGACTATAACTCCATTATCACTGCACCGAATCTTATGAATCCTATCTTAGGATCCTTGGGTGACCTCGGCCTAGGCTTGTATAGGGGGATGATGTAACAACCAGGGTTTTTCGGCCCTCGAAAATTGACACTATTACATCCACTTTACTACATGCCTAGAAATGAATGCGGGAGAACCCGAATGTTAGGGAAATAGAAGGAAGGAAGAAGATAAGAAGAAAACTAAACAATATAGAATCTCACAGTGGAACAAATAATCTATAATATACAACAAATCTTTACACAAAAGAAAAACTACAATATGTATATATACAGAAATCAATCAGAGTATACTAAACTATTTCATCTTGGATAGTTATAATAGCCCGTCCTTACAATTGTTGATAGATACAACAATGAATACAGCGGAAAAATATCCATCTATGTGAATACGTCTATGGGCCTCCAACTCGTCTCCTGAATCTCTAAAGCATCCCAAACTAATTAGTAATATGCTCGGTCTAATCCAAGCATTATAATAAAATAACACCTGAGTCAATCTGGAAAACAAGCGTGAGAAAAACACACCCAACTGGATTTTTAAGTTATATAAAAATCTTTGAAATAAAAAGTATCTCGTAAGACCTCGCCGCACATAAACATGGATAGGTTTTTAACTTATGATAACTGAAACCATTTCATATGAAATTCTCTGATATTATAATAGGGTCAAGATATAAATACTTAATAATCTTAGCCGAAATTGTTACATTATTAAATTCCAGCATACTAGGTTCTGCAATCAAAATCGTAAGGCACATATTGGAGATTGGATTCCATACTACGACAAGGTAAGGAACTACCTTCCGAAGGTACATCTCTAGATAAACGCACCGGGTTCTGATAAGAACATCTTGTACCCCTGCCACACGAACTAGCCTACCACTTGACTAGTAGTACCGAATATGATCACCCCTCCATTTATTGTCCCCGAAGCATACAATGAGAGATAACAACCGATATAGATTTGGAATGACCATACCCTACTTGGGAGCTACTCACTTGGCCTTGCTGCATGTCCGAATTTTGTCATTTCCCAGTTGATGAGGTCCGAGGCTACATTCAACCTTTTTATGTAGCACTTCCCACTTGGAATTCTAATACTGCCTTTCAAGCAACAATGCAATACCAGCATTCATTCATACAAGTTCGTTCTGGGACTGAACGAAACAATTGAGAGCTCTGTCTCCCAAATTTTATCATCTTCAAGATATCTTCACTTCGAAAAGCATTCGTTGGATCGAAGTGGTTTTCAAATAACATACCCGATCCCAGTCTCTTCGAAATAACATTCGACAATTTTCCGTAAACTCAACACCGGTTCTTTTGGAAATAAATAGTTAAAGATAAGATTAGAGATCACCTTCTAACCGTTAGTGGGCGGATTTCCTTGTCCTAGGACAACGAAACGAGATTTATACGCACAGTACATCATCATTGGAAATGACTGTGCCATATAACCCACGTGTTTCTCCTAGATATTTCCATAGTTACATTGTGCCCAATTTCGATGGTCGGTTATTTAAATATTGAATAACAAACATTCAATCAAGGATTTATTACATAGGGAAAACCAACATTGGTTCAGCATATAAGCAATCATTGGCCTCGTTTTATAAACCTTTCATAATATAAAAACCACTTTGTAAATTACTTGTATAAGAATACTTTTACATAGATCTATCCACCAATTCCTATATTTTCAATACTTAGAAAATATCCCTATACTTATATCAACGGTATAAGTATATACAGAAGATTGAAGAAAGATGTTCTTTTCATTCAACTCTCAAATCATTTATAAATTCCTTTACAATCCTCCAAACCATTTATAAACCATTTTATAAATCTCCGTAAACCATTTATAGTCCCTTTATAAAAAATCAATCACTTATAAGCTTCTTGAACATTTCAAAGATCATTGATAAACCCTTTAGGAATTCATAAACCATTATAAAACTTCATTTATAAATCTATAACCCGTTTCTAAAATTCTTTTATAAATATCTAATCATTTATAAACTCTTTTACCTTGCAAATAACCTTTCCTTAACTCTTCAAACCATTTTATAACTCCTTTATAAAATCTAAGTCTTTCAACTCCATTCATGGATCTTAGAAACATTTATAAATAATTAAAAATCTTTTACTTCAAAACACCATTATCTAATATGGTTATCAATAATAAACATTATAAATAAATGGGAATTATTAACTTTAAAACATCTTAACATAATAATCAACAATTTAAAAATATTTTTTAATTAAATAATAGTAATTAATCCTTACCATAATTATAATAATAATAATTAAATTTCAAAACCTTATTAATAATCCTTATTATAAATTTCAAAACCATATTTATTCTCAAATAATTAACCTTTTCACATTTTTATAAATTCTTTAAAACCATATTACTATAAACAAATACTTTTAAACAATACTAATATAATTTAAATAACTTTAAAATAATATTACTAAAATTAATTAACCTTAAAACAATATTAATATAATTCAATAACCTTAAAATTGTAGTACTAGAATTAAATAATCTTAAAAAAATATTACTATAATTAAATATCTTTTAAACAGTATTAATATAATAAAACATATAATCCTTAAAATAATATTCTCGAAATCCAATTTCAGATAAAAGAATCGTTTCTTGTCTCAAAGCCAATTCGGACTCAAACGACAATTTATAATACTTTTAAAATACTAATTTAAGGGCAGTAGCCACCCAACACTTAATCAAAATCAATATTGATTTCCTATCACTACTGGCTTTTAGTTTTCAACATATAACAATGCTATAACCATAATGCTCACAATCAGGTTTATTTTTCAATAATCCATATAAATATATTATTGAAGCAATTCAACAATAGCGAGGAATCTTGTTGGATCCCTCCAACCTGTTTCCCCCTCTACCACAAATGTTATATAATCATAAAATATAAATCATCCGCTTCGAGGTGGGATTTGTATACAAAGGGTCATCCGCTCTTACATAGGAACGTAGTAGGGTCTCATCCGCTCCAATAGGTGGGAATATTCAATCCAACTAATACAAATATAGTAATTCATCCAAACAATCATCCGACCATTTTTATCTACTATATATTATACTAGTTAACCAAAAAGGTGAGTGTAACTCGCCGAAATTTTCTGTCATCGCCGAGGTGTCCCGGTTTTGAATTAAAATCAAACGATGTCAGATTTTAGCCCAAATTTCAACTATCTCCAAATTCATCAAAACTAATTCCGTCGCCAAGCTTTCGTCGTTACGATCGCAACACAAAAATCTGAAACTCGATTGGACCTTGTATGCAAAAGTTATTAAATTTTTAAGTTATCGATTTAAATTTAAAAGTTAATAACCAATTACATAATTTACATTAATTACCATTCTACCCTCTTCCTCCCCCAAAATCTCTTCTGCTATACACGATATGTCACAGTGCCGTAGCTATGCACGCCCAAGCAAGGATACGGAGCTACGCTCCACTAAACTTCAGTCCGTCAATTCCATTGAACTTCTCATCGTGATCCCCACCTCCTCGTCACAACCCCATCACCTCCATGCTTCCTAAAAATATTATGACAACATCACCCTTCGTGGGTTCACTGTAGCGATGCATTCCCTCACGAGCCGCCGAGCTCCTCCAAATCTCGGCCAGAGATGCTCTCTGCCACCGTGAACGCAAATCCATCCTCCATTCGATTGATTGATAACTAAATCTATAGAAATTACAAACCCTAGTTCCTTCTAATACCAAACCCATTACTGTCGAGTTCAAGAACTAATGTCCCAACCCTCAATAAGCATATCAGGTCGAAGCTCTCATGAAAACAAGATTTTTAAAGCTAGTTTCAGATTCTTTTATTGAGTAAATTTTGAAATATAAATTTTTTAATTCAAAAACTTTTTTTCTTTTTTGTTTACCAGCAGCGTTTTTATAAGGGAGGGAAGGATGGAAAAGAATGAGGAGGCGTGGGCTTGTTTATGGCTTGGCTTGATGGAGCTGGAACATGGCAGAGCGGTGGGCCTTGGCTGTGAATGGTCAAATCAATATATATATATATATACATACATATATACATACATACATATATATATACATATATACATACATATATACATACATATATACATACATATATACATACATATATACATATATATATATATACATATATACATATATATATATATTATTTAAATTCAAAATATCTAGCTGTATAATTTCAAACCCTGATCGAGACGTGCCACCTAGCATTCTTTATGTTAAACCTCTATTCCGAAAGCAATGGAACTTGTTTCGAGACCATATTTGATCGTATGCAGAAGATAGCTTTTTGAACCCAATTATTATATTAAATTTTCAATATTAATTTCTACGTGTTTCGATCTTGCACGACCAAACGGTACATCTGATTGCCATGAAATTTGACGGCGTATTATAATTCATTATTATGGATACAATGAAACCGATTTCGTCAAAATCTAAGACTATGCTCCGGAAGGCTATTCCCACTCGTTGATTAAAACGAGTAAATTTCAAAATCAGTTAAATCACTTTCAAATCCAATTTAAAAGTTTTATTATCTTGATTCTTATTAAATAGAGTTTAAATTAGCTTTGAAATTATTTTTATTCAGCTTAAACCCAAGATTCAATTATTTCAATTATTAAATTCAACAATTAAATTATCCAATAACTTGCTATATTTGAAATTCGAGTTATTTAATATGTATAATTAACTTTTTAATATTTAAAAGTCAATTAAATTTTCTAATTCCAAATGATTGAAAATTCTGGGTCGTTACATTCTCCCCCCCTTAAAAGAATTCCGTCCTCGAAATTGCCAAGGTAAGAAAAGTGCCTAAACCTATTACTTTTTAAAACAAATTAGTTAAACTAACTTACCAAATCCTTTTAAGTCTTTTACTTCCCAGAAATCAATTTTCCGAAACCTTGTTATTACTTTTACTAAGCTTATGAATTCATTCATAGATTTCAACTAATACATTTAATCATTTCAGGCTATAACTCAAAACCAAATTTTAGCTATTAAAAATTTTCTTCAAAATTTCTAACTCTTTAAATTTCAAAAATTCCGCCAGCGTCTCCTTTGCATGGCTAGATCAGAGCAACTACAAATCGCCACTACGAACCCAACCCAACAAAAGAAAACAAAAGCCAAGTGGCTCGATCATAAACCATCAAATCAAATAACAATGATTTAAACATGTACCTTTCAGTCGGCAACCAAATTTCACCTATGAAATCAAAGGCATCAACTAGCTTTTGCTTTTATATATACCACATCCGATGATATTTAATTATATAGTTCATAATCATATTAATTTGCAATTTCAACTTTCAACATTTTCTTCACTAAAGCCCATACGATGTACATATATCATCCGTACGCACAAGCAATCGGATCGCTCGCTCGATCACACGATCTCACTTCCGATTAGCATCGTTCACACTACCACTCTAGTGCGGACTCAGGTCCGGTTCCTTGATCAGAAACTTTCATTCTCCTTTCATAGCCATATACTATGATAGAGATCCTAGAATCAATCAAAAATCCATATCCAGTGTTCACCATTGAGAATCGAGTGAGAAATTCTTGTTTGGACCGATGTAAATCATGTATTCGAATCTGGATCAAACCGTTATGCGAATAAAATATTATACGCACAACCTACGTATTTATTTCAATTGATTCTTAACTATATCAAATTCCCTTTATTCACATTTACTTCATTTACGTTCAATTATTAACATTGCTTTATTCACATTTATTATTTACTTAGTATATCCTTTCAATACTCATATCATTTAAGAATTATTCCACCAAATTCTATATTTAACAACATTTCACTCCATACTAAATTCATTTATGAATTATTTCATAAAATTTTACCCAAGTTTATAAACATTTCATACGACATTTCTTATGTTTGTTACCACTTCACAACTTAAGTCATATTCGTTTTAAATCAACTCCAATTTTATTTCACTCCATTCCGTTGTTCAATTAATATTTCAACCACATTCCAAAACAATATTCAACTCACTAATTTATTTAATTAGCTCATTTCATTAATTTATTTCAAATCTCATCGAATTTATTTAAAAAGTTATTTTACTTAACTTAACATAAGTTAAATTTAATTCCATAATTCAATTTCAAATTTACTTTTCTTAACATTCATATTCAACAATTTAAAATAATATTTAACTTACTAATTTTCAAAACTTATAAGTTATCAAACTTATTTTATCATATTTTCAATAAACACTTAATTGAAAATTCCCAGAGTTTAAACACCTTATTCTTATTCATTTCAAATTATTTTTAAATAATATACATACATAATTCCCTTGGTATATCAAATCATTCTTTTGGATTTTAAAAATCTAGCTAGTTTTATCATAACAACACTCCAATGGTAGCAATTCCTCTCTTGGAAACCCAAAAATGAACGTCGATGATGCTACAGTCAACATCGAAATTATTTCCCAACGACCGAAGTGAGTTCAGTGCTTTCTATACCTTTTAAAACCCTTTTAAATATTTCTATTCAAAAATATTTTCCAAATATTATTATTTTCCAAAACTTTGAAAAACAATTCCAAAACCAACGGGATTTAAATTCCCAAATTCCCAGCTTTAAAATCCTTTTTATTTATAAACCACTTTTATAAATCACATTTATATAATTCCATTTGGTTATATAAAATCAATTCTCAATTGTTAATCCTTGTTTTCATTATAATAATGACAACTTTTATTAGAGAATAGTAACAACCACAAATGATAATAATCAGCATTATCATTTTCTAAAAACCAAGCACACCATAAATATCATAAATTTTTTTAAAAATTATTCCTTTATATATAAAATATGATAAGGTAAAATTATTTCATTTACCAAATTTCAAAACAATACCATGTCGAATTACTCTTTCAAGTGTTTGAAGATCCCTATCAATAACGTTAATTACTCGTATTGACTAGAATCCATATGCCACTCAACAAATCAACCAACACAATATAAAACATTTATATAATACTAAAAAATACGTGCTCATATATATATATATACACACACACACACTCAAACTCATTCTAGGGTGCTACTGACCCTATCTCTAATGAGAACCCCACCAAAGCCAAGTTCTCACTTAAACTTCAGCTCTAATACCAAATGTAACGACTGGGTTTTTCGGCCCTTAAAAATCGACAATAATGCATCCACTGTACTACATGCCAAGAAATCGAATATCGGAAAACCCGATTGTTAGGGAAATAGAAGGAAGGAAGAAGATAAGAAGAAAACTGAACAATATAGAATCTCATAGCGGAAGGAATAATCTATAATATACAACAAATCCTTACACAAAAGCAAAACTGCAATATGTATATATACAGAAATCAATCAGAGTATACTAACCTATTTCATCTTGGACAATTATAAAGGCTATAACGATCCGGAATTTTCGATCGTGAAAATTCCAAATAGTTAGGAAAAGAAGAAAGAGATAGAAGAAGAAGAAGCAGAAACACAGCACTGATTCTCACAAAACGCAGCGGATCAAAATATAATATCAAATAATAGCAGTTTACAAAGAATACTATATCTGTCAATTATATTTTAATACATCAGAATCCATACATACACAATCACTGGAAATATAAATATCAACATATCTCAGATAAAAAGAAATGTATCACAGCGGAAACACTCCATATGTTCCTACCATCCAGCACGTCTCCTGAGCTCCTGAATCTCCTTACTTGAAAATCTGTAATACTCGGTCTGACCCAAGCATTACATCAAAGTAACACCCGGGTCAGGCTTAAAACCAGCGCGAGTAAACCCATATAACATGAAATACTAAGTTATAAAAACTTATTTGCAAAACCAGGGTAACTCGTACCTTCTACGAGTTCTCATCTTATTTAAGACAATCATTTATTTCAAACAATATCTAAGAATCATTACTCGGTTCAAATATCCATGATTCTTAATGTAACAACTCGAGGTTTTGTAACAATTAATTATCTTCAAATGACGATTAAATTGGTTGTTAATTGATGTTAAGTATTTTAATCAGTTGTAAATTCGTTTAAAAATTGGTTAAGTGTTGTTTGGGCTTTAGAAATTAATAGTGGCCCACGTTTTCGTTCGTTTGGATGCCGTGATAAATCCAATACCCGATCCCCCTCTCCTTGGATTCGTTCGAAAATCCTAAACAAAAGAAAACGAAAAAAAAATGGCGGCTTCGTCCTCTTCTTCGTTCCTTTGCAAAAATTAGGGCATCGTAGAAATCGAAGATAGTGGCTGCTAGGGTTTAACTTCGCTCGTTTTCCTCGATTGCTACGGCTTTGTCTCCGTACAGCTCGATCTTTGGTCACTAACGGCTGCTTCAATTTGCAAAGGTGAGTGATTTATTCACTCACATCTAATTTAAACCACTGTTTTTGTTCGTTTTGAATTTGCTAATTATTGTGTTCGACTGAGAGGAACTTGACTTCGTCTCGACCATTCAATTTTGTTTCGATGTTGATGTTGTTCAATTTCTGTTCTAGTTGTAATTTGACTGCTGTTCGTAGTGAAGTATGGTGTTCTTGTTGCTTTACTGTTTATAATTATACTTGATATTCTCGGCCATTCGAGTATATTTTGATGATGATGATTAATCTTAGCCATTTGATTTTGTTTTAATGCTATGATGATGTTTTCTGGTCATCATGGTTTTGTGAATCTGCTGATTCGTGGTGGACTTCGGTCACTATGATTTTGTTGACATTTGAACTTGTTCAATTCTTTGCTTTGAAACTGCTGTGACTCTTTCATTGTTTTTCGACATGATACTCGATTACCGTTCATTCTTGGAGTTTAGTAGTTTGCATTGGTTACACTTGTATACATTTGCATTCGTTAGACTTCACGGCAACCGTTGGTTGCATATCGAGTTGTTTCACTGATGCATCATGTTATTACCATTCACTTGAATTCTGTTGCATTCATCTGGTTTAGTTTCGTACCAGTTGCTATTAATTTCTATGTTCATTTGATGATGTGTTTCATGTGGGTTGCGATGCAATGTTGCATTCCAGTATATGCACTTGAGTCTGTTTCATTTTGCCTGTTCATTGAAGTTCGATTTGTGCACTGACATGAGTTCGAGCCTTTTTCACAATGTTTGGTTCTTGTTGTATTCAACTACATACCTGTTCATCATGTGATTCACCGTATTGGGTCTCCAACACGGACATTTCATGGTTAGACTGCTGCACATGTGATCTTTGTTTGCATATATGTATCAGTTGCAAGGGTGGGTCAGTGATTCAGTTAGCTAGCCGAGTTATGTTATTTCCACTGTTGCATATATGTGATTGTCCATCCATGTTGTCAGACCCATAGCATGCATTGTTCATGCATTTTGATGGCACTGTCCAGCTTCATTTAGTGTTCACTGTAGCATATGTATTCATCCACTTATCTTGTTGGCATGTGTATTGCCTTCATACTTTGTAGTTGTGCCAGTTGCCTTTGGATTAAGTTTTGTTGTCACTGCACACTCCGGCCTATTTCACGGTCATATGTATGTATGTGCTCATTGTCCATGTCATTCTGCTTTGACCATTGAGGCAGTGGCATTGATATTTGAATCTTCATTTGCTTTTGGCTTTGAGATGAAAAATTGACTTGTACATGGCTTCACTTCTGATTTGATACCGAGGCTTTGCCTTTGTGGTCTTCACTATGCACGTGTGTCTGGTCACTTGAATTTGTTGAGTTTGGTGTTGTACTGTACATAGCATCGTATTTGTTGAGTTGGGCTGATTTTTGAAATGGTACTTGAGTTGAATCCAGTTGCAAAACTTGGGTTTGACCTTGTACTCGGTCGTGAACTTTTACTGTGTATTCTTATGCCCTTCGTTCATTGGATTTAAGTTGAGTTGCCTTTTAGTTTTTGGTTGAACATTTATGCATTTCGACTTGGCTTATTTATGTTGCCTTGATCATTTTGACTTCAAGTGTATAGTTGCCTTTCACTTGAATTCAGTTGTATTTGCTGCCTTCATTTAATTCTGGTAGCCTTTGTGCTCTGCAATTGAGTTGAGTCAGTGACTTGACCTTTTGCATTTTTATTGTAAGTTAGTTCCATTTGCTTTTGATTCATTAAGGCAGTTTGTATATGGTTTGAATTGAGAGTGTGCATTTATCTGGCTTAATCTTTGCAGTTTTGACTTACTGTAGTGGTGAGGCAGTGCACGCGTGCGTGTACTGCAGCCACACAGAATTTGGTTTGATGGATCATTTTGAGATTTGTCTAATTATCTATTTGATAATTAGATTCTGAGTTTCTAATTATTTATTTAATAATTAGATTTTTGTTGTTAATCGCTGTTTAGGCAATTCTGCGGTTTTCATATTATCTTCATTGATAATCTTTTTATTTATCTTTGTTGATGATCTGAATTTGTTGATATGTTGTTTAACACTGTTTAGTTTTATATCTGCCGTTATCCGATTCTCTTATCGAGGAGTCGGATATACGAGAATTCTGTGACTCGACTTTTCGTCGCTCGAAAATCGACATTAATACATTCACTGTATCAACT
This sequence comes from Allium fistulosum, assembly GCA_030737815.1. Lineage (NCBI taxonomy): Eukaryota > Viridiplantae > Streptophyta > Magnoliopsida > Asparagales > Amaryllidaceae > Allium > Allium fistulosum. Next base: position 811,933,829 of record CM060901.1, on the reverse strand, counting down.
GCCGAGCAATCGAATGCCGGAAAACCGAACCATTAGGGTTAAAAGAAGAGGTAGAAGAAAACAGAAGAAAAGAGAAAGAAGAAATAACAAATATATAGAGACAATATTAGAATCTCACATTCGCAACGGGACAACATATAATAGATAAATGAATAATCTTTAAATCAAAGAACTATATCATTTTATACATTACATCATCATCAGAGTTTACAACAACAGTATACAACACAACTGGACAGTTATATGAACTTGTCCATATACAGAATACACAGCGGAATTGTCACGACCCAGCTTTCTATGCCCAGAAAGACGTATCGTGAATTAAGAAAGAAAGGGATAGAAGAAGAAAAGAAAGAAAAGAAGAAAGAACAACAACATCAGAAACTCACAGCGGAACGAATGAAATATAATATATCATATAAAATATTACATAGTATCATATACATCAGAGTTACACAACTTATACAACACATATTAGACAGTTATAAACATCTGTCTAATTCATACAACTCAAGTATCACAGATACAGACACAACATATACACAGCGGAATCATCATATATCTACACGGTGAAGCCTCCTGCTCCAAATCTCCTCCAGAATTCGTCAAGGCTAACCTGAATCCCTCGACTACTCAATACAATATTGAGTACCCAAGAGTTTAATAAAACAGAAAATAAACACTTGGGTCAGACATGGGTCTGGTGTGAGTAAACGGTTAGATTGCTTAACTTTGAAAACTTTTGAAAACAAAAGTATCACGTAAGACTCCCCACAAATAAACATGGGTAAGTTTTTACCTTACGCTAACTAAAACGTTTGATAGGAAATCTGATTGTATTATAATAGGGTCTAGGGTTTTCAAGTAAAATACAGAAATAGCTGAAATGCTTACATCTCACATTCCAACATAGTTGGGCACAACTAATACGTACGGCACTTATTGGAGTTTGGATTCCATACAATGGCAGGGCTACTGGGGTACCGCCCGTCACAGTACGTGGCCTAGATCACCGTACCGAGGAGTACGCCCGCTCCCCTGCAACACAAAGCCGGAACCATCCCTTACTAGATAATCCCGAACAAGATAATCCCGTAGTTGGCGCGACCAACCACACACTAAGCCGAATAAAAGAAAGGGACCTCTAGACAGGGATCTATCTTGCTCTCAGTGGGTGCTACCCACGAAGCCTTGCTGCACCTCCCATGTTTTAGCCATTCCCGGTTGATGAGGCTTGAGGTTACGATTACCTTTAATCAGAACATATCACTTAGAATGCTCATCGTCCGCCTGACGATGTGCTGAAAGCATTCAATCCATATAAGTTCGTTCCGGCTTCGAACGAAACCGAAGGCATTATCTCGTTACACTCGTTTTGGAATCACCCTCAGAGTTAACGACAATAACCCTTGCACTCTGAATCTTCATCTTCACTTCAGATTCACAACCTATCGTAAATTTGGATCGATGTGGTATTCGGGTCTCCAGACCTGGAAATCCGGTATACGGAAACCCGATCCCGGTCTCATCGAAATCCAAAACGTATCTTTTAAGGCCAAGTTGTTTAAAGGTTTTAAACATTTAAACTTATATTCAGGATGATATATAAACAGATAGATGAATCACATTATCACAATAGATAATTCATATCAACATTTATCTCATAAAGCATCATATCACATATCAGAGATATCAAATCCAAATCATCCAGTATCAATCAATCACCCAATATCAATCAACCATTTATAAGCAGAATTGATTAACTCCATATCAATTTAATTAACCTTTAATTAAATTAATTACTATCTTTAATCACTTGGATTACCTTAATCCTGCTTATTATCATTAATTAATTACAAATTAATTAATTAAACATCTTAATGATCTTCCTTAATTAATCTTCCTTGATTAATTATACTTTAATTATATTCAAGTAATTATCTCTAACCATTTAGAGTAATTAACCTTTAATTACTATCATTAATTACAATAATTAATGAACCTTCATTAATTAATTAACTATAATTAATTATATTAATCCTCAATTAATTACAATTAATTAATCATACTTAAATTAATTACTTTTATTAATCAACCTTGATTAATTCATTAAATAATTCTTATTAATTAATTAACCTTTTAATTAATTAAATAATTAATTTTGATCAACCACTTCATTAATTAATTAGTCTTAATTAATCATAAATGGTAATTAACAATTTGTAATTACTTATCTTAATTAATTACTTCTTAATTAATTATATTAACCTTGATTAATTAATCTAATTAATTAATCTTTAATTACTTCATTAAGTAATTATTAATCAATTACATTAACAAATAATCCTTAATTAATTACTTTATTAATTAATTACTTTTAATAATTAATCTTAAATTAAACACATCACCTTAATTAATTAACTAAATAAATTTAAGTAATTTACTCTTAATTACTTACATAAGTAATTATCCTCTAATTACTTCCATTAAAATCTTGATTACTTTCTTAATTAATTACTTAATAAATAATTAATTCCATCATTAAATAATTCTTAATATTTTAATTAATTAATTACTTCATAATTAATTAACTTTAAAATAATTATATTAATTAATTCCTTAATTGATAACATTATGTGATTGCCCATTAATCACCTCAGCTAATTGCTCCCATGAGTAATTTACTCCTCCTAATTACTTTAAGTAATTATCCATTAATTACTTTATTACGAAATTAATTATAAATTGATTATCTTAAATTAATTAGGCTAATTAATTAATCTAAAATTGATTACATTAATTAATTAACTAATTAATCATCTTTTAAATTCTAATTAATTCATTAACTATCCACTAATTTCTTTATTAAGTAATCATTCTTAATTACAAATAAGTAATTAAGCTTAAATTTATTTTATTAATTAATTGTTCTTAATTAATCTCTACTTAACCAATTAAGAATAAACTCTAAATATTTACTCAAATCATTACTTCATTAAAAGCAAATTTAGAAATCAATTTTGAAATAAAATTTACTTTAAACAAAGCAATTCAAACATTTAATCTTAATATACATAAAATCTTTGTAACAAAAACGTTTCAAACATGTTTAATCCAATTAAACAATTATTTATTTAAAACTTGCTTTAATACTTAAAAACTTGTCCCTACTTAAAATTTTAAAACTAAAATATGGTTTGCTTTAAATTTTCAAACCAGGTTGCTTGAATTAAATCGACCGAGCACATTTCATTTCTTCCCCGAACAAACTACACTAAAACCCCAAGTCGCCTTCGAGTCACGCGCGACCTTCACCTGCTTCGAGTCGATTGATAAAAAGCATGAACCCAAACCCGAGTTCAACTCGTCTTCCCCAACTCGATCATACCCAGATACGAGCAAACTTGTACACGTGCATGTGGTGCACTTGCACCATCGCCGCCGACCACCATAGGCCATCGCATCCATCGCCGACGATCACACGATCTCACGCGAGCACAAAAACAAACCCAGATCGTACAATACGTTATCAAATCGAAATTCGACAATCTCGATCAAAACTGGAACCAGATTCCGATCAGAAACCACCCAATGCCGATGAACTCCGCCTCGAGAAGCCCCTCCGACCTTACCGAAACATCGCCTCGATCTCCAGCAACCTTTTCCCCCTATCGCGATCGCACCCAGTCATCTCCATGGCAACGCAAACTCACAAACCCATCAGCCAACAAAACTGACCGGAAACCCTACTTCGCCAAAATCCCACCGCCTCGACCAATGATAAATACTACCAGTATTTTTCCTGAGACCCCCATCCCTCAGACCATCTCCAGCCCAAATATCAAGCACCCCAACGTCGCCGATCATCAGTTATCACCAAAAATACCCAAAACGAACAACTCGAAAATTCCCATTGTTTAACAATCTAAAAATCATGAAAAGTATATTAAAATTCGTGATTTGCAATCACGAATTCATTTATGTAATCCAAATCAAAAATTAAGATTGTTGATTTTTAACATAAATTTGGGTTTCACTGTTAATTTTATTTTAAACATGATTTGTGGTATTTAAAAATCCTGGAACTATTTTGTAATCTTTATCATACAATTACAAATAATTTTCATTTGCATACTTAAGCCTAATATGGATTTGATTTGTTAGTATTGAATTTTTTCTTTTAGCAGAGCATTCACAGCATATCAACAGAGAACACATTAGCATATATATATATATACAGACAAGTTCACCCAACATATACATACTGATTCATATAAATTCAAACTAAAGAACTATAATACAAGTCAATATCAACTCATGCATGGTAGTAAAAATCCATAGCAAACTGTTTTTAAAATAATTTACTCACCTTTTTATTTCCAGAGAACAAAACAGAGCAGATTTTATTACTTCCAGGCTTTTGAAATTTGAATTCTGGAAACTGTATTTGATTTTGTTTCTGGCAATACTTTTGATTTTTCTTTGTTGTTGAAATCCTTGCATGTTTGATTTACTTTGCTGCAGGTTGCATTTTGGAGATGATTCGTTATTACAGGCTTTGGAAATTTGATTTATCAAGTTTGAGGTTGAATCAGTGTTGAATTTGTACTTAGTTGCAGATTTGATTTTGGTTTCTGTTTTGATTTAGATTTTAGAATAGATGGAGAGAAATAGAAGATGGAGGAAGAAGAAGATTCGAACTGAAGAAAATGAAACCAGGTTTCTCTATAAACATTTATTTATAAACTAAATTTTAAATAAAGAAAATGAATTGCCACTTGTTATATTACTAATTAGACAAATGTCCATGCAATTTTATTTAACTTACAAGTGTCTTAATCATGTTAATATGTTTACACATATTACTTAAGTGTTTTTAAATTAATTTTATTTAATTTAAACTTACTTTTTGAATTACTAAATTAATAAATATTAGTTTATCTTTAAAAGAAAATATGCTAAAACTAATTATAAATATAAATAAATTCCTTATACATGTATTTTAAAATCTAGAACATTTATATAACCATTTAAAATTTAACACTTTAAAGAAAACTAGAATAAAACTTTGATTAAACCCTTTTTTAAACTATCATATTTAAAATAAACAATTATCTTATATTTTGAAAACAATTGAATTAAACTTAAATTATCTTTTGAAAAATATTAATTTTAAAACAAAGCTTTAAATCACAATTCATACATATATATTACAAATTTGAAAATTCATCTTTAAAACAAAACAAAAGATATTTCCATTCACAATATATATCAAATATATATATTATAAATAGAATAAGATTTTATTAGCTTTAACAAACAAATCTTATTAATATTGCCAAATTAAGTATTTATTATTTACCTTTAAAAGATTAAATTAACCAATTTAAATTTAAATTACATAGGATAATTATTAATCTAATTAAATTATCAATACAGATTATTAAATTTATATTACCCAAAAACCCGGGATATCACATTCCTCCCCCTTTAAAATAATTTCATCCCCGAAATTAAGAACAAAGTTAATTTTAATAATCCAGCAAAGATTTTAATTTCAAACACAAACCTATCATCCAATTTCTAACAACCAAAGCAACCAATCAAACAATCTAATCTAACTAACTATTCTGACATAAATCAGAATAGACTTCATAATACTATCTCGAGTTTCCCCGAGTATAAATCACCGGGAGACTCGCTCTACAGAAGCTAAACAAACTACACCACCACAATCCAGAGCTCCTCTCATCTCTAGATTCACCAATTCTGAACAAAATATCAGATCACACTCAAGTCCAACTCAACTTCCAACTCAAACTGAACTACAGATTCCACAACCAACGATGAATCCTACACGTACTCCCTCAGAGATACGTGAAATACAACGAATTTCCAGATATCCAAACTGGCCATTCAATCCTGCAGACAAAGAACTACTTCTCTCGAGAACATAGGAAAATCCAAAATACTTTTGGAGCTAACTTTCTAGACTTACCAAATCTTATAGTTCTTTAATCGGAGAAAAACTTAAACAACTTCCAATTTCCAACTCCAAATTCCAAACTCCGTCTTATATCTGCCTAACTCATCAGACGATCCCGAGCTACCTCATCTCCTCCCGATCAGCTCAACCTTTGCTGATGCTTTTTGAAAAAAATTATGAACCAAGCACAAAATGATCTTCAAATATGCTGAAATCCACAAACTCTTCTCCACAAGAAATAGAAGACTGAACTTCCTTCTCCCAGATTCCAGAAAATTCTATACCCACTTAGAAATTCACATAAACTTCTTGTAGAAATCTGAGGTTACTTCCTTTCTTGCACAGCTACTACCTTTGCTTTCGTTGCACAACTCTGATTTTGAAATAGATGAGAATGTCGATGAACTCGAGCACAAACTAGATCCACAAACAAGCGGAAACATTGGTTATCTTAAAGACATAACCAACTTCTCAAAGAATAGACGAGTCCTCGGTCAAGGGTACTGTCTTCAGCTATCCTTGGCTAGAGGAAACTCGAAACTAGAAGCAGAAGAGAAAACACAGATACTCCATACAAAAGATTACTCAAGATGAACTCTCAAACTAATCGCAAGTCACTTTTGCGATCCTACCTAGTTCGGATTCTAAAGATACTGTACTCTCTTTACCAATTAAAACAGCCTTAAACTTTTCCGAACAAGGTTAACCCTTCAAGAAAACATTCACCATCTTCCCGGACTGCTGATAGAAGAACCACAAAGATTCCGGGACCATCGAAGAAACGAGCCACACTGTTGCTTCCAAACGCTATCTCTGGGACACTGCTAAGCCGAAGACCTTCTTGTCAGCACACCGAACACTTCGAACTGCACTGTTACCACAGTTAACCAAAAACTTCTGATCCAAAGGCTTCTCAAACTAAGACCATCAATAAACCTCACAACGAATCTCCGAGATGGCGACATCCAAAAGAAACTCGGGCTCCAAACCAATCGCCAATAACTTACTCTTCTTAAGGGAATAATGAGACCATGTCCGAAGAACAACTAATCGACCTTAGTCCCATACTTCAAAATAGACAAAACTCTCTTACTCGATATCAGAGAATTCCTATACAGCCGAGTCTTTCCTGCGGTAGACATCAACTGTTCCTCCAATACCTTCTTGATCTTGCTCCAAAAAGAACATCTTCTTCGGGAACATCCATAGATACTGCGTTTCATCACACAGCTGCTCCTTCCTGAAGTCGCCAAGCTACCATCACTTACTTCTGCACAACCGACAGATTTAACTCTAGAAAATCTGCTCATCCGAGCTCAACCAAACTTACACTCCAATAATGGACTCCGAATCTTTTAAAAAGATTTCCTTCAGAGATCCGAGAAATTCTTACACCATACTGCCAACTTACTCGAGACGGTATTGGGTTTACAGTCTCGATATATACTTCCAACCTCAAACATTCAAACTCCAACTATTGGTAATTGTGTTACACACACTACCACCTTATCTACCTTTATAACTCATATTGGAAAACCCGAACAGGTAACCCAATAAATAGGTAGAAATACATAAATATATATATTTAAAATAATATTTTTTTTTATATATATAGAAATTATTTCATCTACCTCTTTAAAACAATATTGTGTCCGTTGGCCTGGTTCAAGTGTTTAGAGATCCCTATCAATAACGTTAGCTACTCGTATTGACCAGAATCCATATACCACTCAACCGATCAATTAACACAATATAAAACCATTTTAATATAACTAACAATTACGCGCTCTCAAGATAGACACCACTTCAGAGCCTAGGTATTCACTCAACCTACAGCTCTGATACCAACTGTCACGACCCGGCTTTCTATGCCCAGAAAGATGTATCGTGAATTAAGAAAGAAAGGGACTGGTAGGCTTTGCAACCATCCCAGACCCACCGTGGCAAACAGTGATACCTCGAATTTGCTTTTACGGCCAGCCTCTCGACTCGCAACCAACCCCAAAAGGCCTTATACTACCCCCGGGGACATGTAGGGGTAAGAGTCTCCCGTTCGCCACCTAACGCAAAGCGAGAACCCCCTATCACGCTGTAATGTAGCAAACCCGATCCCGGTCTCATCGAAATCCAAAACGTATCTTTTAAGGCCAAGTTGTTTAAAGGTTTTAAACATTTAAACTTATATTCAGAATGATATATAAACAGATAGATGAATCACATTATCACAATAGATAATTCATATCAACATTTATCTCATAAAGCATCATATCACATATCAGAGATATCAAATCCAAATCATCCAGTATCAATCAATCACCCAATATCAATCAACCATTTATAAGCAGAATTGATTAACTCCATATCAATTTAATTAACCTTTAATTAAATTAATTACTATCTTTAATCACTTGGATTACCTTAATCCTGCTTATTATCATTAATTAATTACAAATTAATTAATTAAACATCTTAATGATCTTCCTTAATTAATCTTCCTTGATTAATTATACTTTAATTATATTCAAGTAATTATCTCTAACCATTTAGAGTAATTAACCTTTAATTACTATCATTAATTACAATAATTAATGAACCTTCATTAATTAATTAACTATAATTAATTATATTAATCCTCAATTAATTACAATTAATTAATCATACTTAAATTAATTACTTTTATTAATCAACCTTGATTAATTCATTAAATAATTCTTATTAATTAATTAACCTTTTAATTAATTAAATAATTAATTTTGATCAACCACTTCATTAATTAATTAGTCTTAATTAATCATAAACGGTAATTAACAATTTGTAATTACTTATCTTAATTAATTACTTCTTAATTAATTATATTAACCTTGATTAATTAATCTAATTAATTAATCTTTAATTACTTCATTAAGTAATTATTAATCAATTACATTAACAAATAATCCTTAATTAATTACTTTATTAATTAATTACTTTTAATAATTAATCTTAAATTAAACACATCACCTTAATTAATTAACTAAATAAATTTAAGTAATTTACTCTTAATTACTTACATAAGTAATTATCCTCTAATTACTTCCATTAAAATCTTGATTACTTTCTTAATTAATTACTTAATAAATAATTAATTCCATCATTAAATAATTCTTAATATTTTAATTAATTAATTACTTCATAATTAATTAACTTTAAAATAATTATATTAATTAATTCCTTAATTGATAACATTATGTGATTGCCCATTAATCACCTCAGCTAATTGCTCCCATGAGTAATTTACTCCTCCTAATTACTTTAAGTAATTATCCATTAATTACTTTATTACGAAATTAATTATAAATTGATTATCTTAAATTAATTAGGCTAATTAATTAATCTAAAATTGATTACATTAATTAATTAACTAATTAATCATCTTTTAAATTCTAATTAATTCATTAACTATCCACTAATTTCTTTATTAAGTAATCATTCTTAATTACAAATAAGTAATTAAGCTTAAATTTATTTTATTAATTAATTGTTCTTAATTAATCTCTACTTAACCAATTAAGAATAAACTCTAAATATTTACTCAAATCAATACTTCATTAAAAGCAAATTTAGAAATCAATTTTGAAATAAAATTTACTTTAAACAAAGCAATTCAAACATTTAATCTTAATATACATAAAATCTTTGTAACAAAAACGTTTCAAACATGTTTAATCCAATTAAACAATTATTTATTTAAAACTTGCTTTAATACTTAAAAACTTGTCCCTACTTAAAATTTTAAAACTAAAATATGGTTTGCTTTAAATTTTCAAACCAGGTTGCTTGAATTAAATCGACCGAGCACATTTCATTTCTTCCCCGAACAAACTACACTAAAACCCCAAGTCGCCTTCGAGTCACGCGCGACCTTCACCTGCTTCGAGTCGATTGATAAAAAGCATGAACCCAAACCCGAGTTCAACTCGTCTTCCCCAACTCGATCATACCCAGATACGAGCAAACTTGTACACGTGCACGTGGTGCACTTGCACCATCGCCGCCGACCACCATAGGCCATCGCATCCATCGCCGACGATCACACGATCTCACGCGAGCACAAAAACAAACCCAGATCGTACAATACGTTATCAAATCGAAATTCGACAATCTCGATCAAAACTGGAACCAGATTCCGATCAGAAACCACCCAATGCCGATGAACTCCGCCTCGAGAAGCCCCTCCGACCTCACCGAAACATCGCCTCGATCTCCAGCAACCTTTTCCCCCTATCGCGATCGCACCCAGTCATCTCCATGGCAACGCAAACTCACAAACCCATCAGCCAACAAAACTGACCGGAAACCCTACTTCGCCAAAATCCCACCGCCTCGACCAACGATAAATACTACCAGTATTTTTCCTGAGACCCCCATCCCTCAGACCATCTCCAGCCCAAATATCAAGCACCCCAACGTCGCCGATCATCAGTTATCACCAAAAATACCCAAAACGAACAACTCGAAAATTCCCATTGTTTAACAATCTAAAAATCATGAAAAGTATATTAAAATTCGTGATTTGCAATCACGAATTCATTTATGTAATCCAAATCAAAAATTAAGATTGTTGATTTTTAACATAAATTTGGGTTTCACTGTTAATTTTATTTTAAACATGATTTGTGGTATTTAAAAATCCTGGAACTATTTTGTAATCTTTATCATACAATTACAAATAATTTTCATTTGCATACTTAAGCCTAATATGGATTTGATTTGTTAGTATTGAATTTTTTCTTTTAGCAGAGCATTCACAGCAGATCAACAGAGAACACATTAGCATATATATATATATATATACAGACAAGTTCACCCAACATATACATACTGATTCATATAAATTCAAACTAAAGAACTATAATACAAGTCAATATCAACTCATGCATGGTAGTAAAAATCCATAGCAAACTGTTTTTAAAATAATTTACTCACCTTTTTATTTCCAGAGAACAAAACAGAGCAGATTTTATTACTTCCAGGCTTTTGAAATTTGAATTCTGGAAACTGTATTTGATTTTGTTTCTGGCAATACTTTTGATTTTTCTTTGTTGTTGAAATCCTTGCATGTTTGATTTACTTTGCTGCAGGTTGCATTTTGGAGATGATTCGTTATTACAGGCTTTGGAAATTTGATTTATCAAGTTTGAGGTTGAATCAGTGTTGAATTTGTACTTAGTTGCAGATTTGATTTTGGTTTCTGTTTTGATTTAGATTTTAGAATAGATGGAGAGAAATAGAAGATGGAGGAAGAAGAAGATTCGAACTGAAGAAAATGAAACCAGGTTTCTCTATAAACATTTATTTATAAACTAAATTTTAAATAAAGAAAATGAATTGCCACTTGTTATATTACTAATTAGACAAATGTCCATGCAATTTTATTTAACTTACAAGTGTCTTAATCATGTTAATATGTTTACACATATTACTTAAGTGTTTTTAAATTAATTTTATTTAATTTAAACTTACTTTTTGAATTACTAAATTAATAAATATTAGTTTATCTTTAAAAGAAAATATGCTAAAACTAATTATAAATATAAATAAATTCCTTATACATGTATTTTAAAATCTAGAACATTTATATAACCATTTAAAATTTAACACTTTAAAGAAAACTAGAATAAAACTTTGATTAAACCCTTTTTTAAACTATCATATTTAAAATAAACAATTATCTTATATTTTGAAAACAATTGAATTAAACTTAAATTATCTTTTGAAAAATATTAATTTTAAAACAAAGCTTTAAATCACAATTCATACATATATATTACAAATTTGAAAATTCATCTTTAAAACAAAACAAAAGATATTTCCATTCACAATATATATCAAATATATATATTATAAATAGAATAAGATTTTATTAGCTTTAACAAACAAATCTTATTAATATTGCCAAATTAAGTATTTATTATTTACCTTTAAAAGATTAAATTAACCAATTTAAATTTAAATTACATAGGATAATTATTAATCCAATTAAATTATCAATACAGATTATTAAATTTATATTACCCAAAAACCCGGGATATCACAGGAATAATACTATCATATATAAGTGGTACGTCTCACCATCCAGCTCGCCACTAACCTCCATAGCACTCCAAAATCCAGAATAATCTGATAACCTAACTCTAGACTGCCCGTGTGGAAAATGATGGGCACCCAGAGTTTAGGAAGGAAACAATAAACTCCAGGTCATTCATGGTGACTGGTGTGAGAACTAAAACAGTTTATCTTTAAAAACAAACAACGATAGAATTTTAACATTGAAAACCGCAATGCTTTTAGAAAATGAAATTACAATAAGACCTCCCGCCACACACACAATGCAAACGCAAAATAGGAGGAGATTTCTTCTTATGATAGTCAAAGATGCTTACTACGCCAATCATTGAATATTATTATTAATGTCTAGTGTAGAAAACATTTTGAAAATATAATATTAATCTTAGCCAGCATAGACATTCCGAACTATGCCTACTATAGCTACCATCTAAACAGTGGGGCGCCACCATAAGTAAATGGCAGGTTCTACAACTAAAACCGTACAAGGTTCGTATTGTTTCTTTGGATTTTTCAACAAATGGTTGGCTAAGGAACTTCCTTTCCTCCTGCCGAATGGGATCGCCTCTGGCTGGACATCCCGAGAGACAAACTGCTCTCTGCCAAACAAGGCCGAGTTACCCCTGTAACAGGTAACTCACGAATATGTCATCACCCAGTCCTTTGGGACCTTTATCCGAGTGCTCGGTAACCATCATCACACATAATAAATAAGTGTATCCACATGAGTAAGTATCTGGGCTCCATACCATGATACCACCCCTTTCCAAAAGGAAATGACATACCCTAACGGGCGCGACCCTCATAACCTTGCCGCAACATTCCTGTTTCGACCATTTCCGGGTTGTGAGGCCCTAACGAAGTCTCGTCCACAAAGCTACGCTTTTTCACAAAAGCTATGCTTTGGGTCAAACAAATGATCAACCTATGATCACAAAGATAAATGATCAAACAAATGATCATATCACAAATGATAAAACACTGATCATCACACATCAACACTCAGCATGTCACATTAACCAATTGGGAATATATCGCTGATAACCTTCAACTACATAACCTCTGAGCTCGTACGTCTCAGAGAAGGGTGTTAAGCTAAGAGAATAAATTCTCCGCCACCAACAGAAATGTATTTGAAAGAAATCGGCTTTATACCTCAAAATGCAATGTTAGACATGTAACCATACAAGTCTGTTCCAGGTTCGAACAGAACCGAAGGTACTTCCAAAGAAGCCCTTGCAATCCGGATATTCAAAATCCCGATAAAACTTCCCATCACAAAGGAAATCTCTATACCGTAGCTAACGGTGCAGAGACAATCGATAGGTCATCCTATCATTTACATAAACATCCGGTCTTCACCACCGGTCTTCAATACGATCCATATCGTCGTATCACTAATTCAGAATGGGTTATACGACACAAAGGTCCTTTCCCGGCTAACCCGAATAGTGAGCGCTTATTCAAAAATAAGTGTGACATTCAAATTCAAGAAAATCACAACAAATACCCATTCAAGGTAATTATTGATAGTCGGTTATTTAACTATCAATAAAGATGCGCAACATCATCAGATTCCAAATAATTCTCCAAATTATTTATCTTTCAAAAATATCTTTACAAGATATATAATTTTCCACACTTAACAATTTGAAAACAAATTTCAAATATTCACTTTTCAATTTATCTTTAAAAGATAAAATTTCAAACCTTTCATTTCATATTAGAAAACATTTCCATACTTATTAATAATACGTATTTCACAAATCCATTTATTTTCAACACTTGGAAATATTCAATATACTTAAATCAAAATTAAGTATATATTTCATTCTTTAAGGAAATCATTATCTTTCACAAATTTAATTTGAGTCAAAACGAATGTTACAACAACTCAAAATCACTAGTATAGGGATTTGAAATTTAGATAGATATATAAATCCCAATACTATTAAAACATTTCCTTTCGGAAATCATTTACTATAACAACAATATTATAGTCCACCATTTCCTTATTCCTCGAAACGTCTATTTCAACAATAAATGTTGAAATCTATGTTTTCGATACTTAACACGTTTTAAAACATCTTTTAAAACAATTACTTCATTTCGTAATATCATTTTTTTCAAAACATCTCCGTTTTATTTAATAATATATTCACTGTCCAAAATCGTGAATATACTTCCTTTAATAAGCTATATAAACTTAACTTATCAAAATAAGTCGTTTCTCGGATTTACAAATCTATGTTTATAAATTCCATTGGTATTTTATAACAACTTTAACTTATAAAAGCATTTTATTAACCAAATCAATTTATAACTCAATTATATACCAAAAATTCATATTATAAGTTAAATACTTATAATTCATTTATTTGTAAAAATCATTCTTTTAAAACTTCACAAGTTATAAATCTTATTACTTATAAGATTGACTTATACTTCATTTTAACACTTTAAAAACTCCTTTATAACTCAATTATTTTGATCTATAAAATATCAATTTTATAAATCTTATATATATAAACCATTTTAAAATAAATCAAAAATCTTAATTTAAATTAACCAATCCCTTTTAATAATTTACAAATCTTTATTTTTAAACTTCCAAAAATAGATCTGATGATGCAACAGCACCAAATAGTCAATCACAGCATCCAAACATCATATATCATCATATGATAACCGAATATACAACAATATCTATAAATAAATCACTACGGTGAGGAATCCAGTTGGATCCCTCCAACCTGTTTCCCTGCATCCAAAGATGTTAGCACAATACCAATTTCACTTCACAGTGAATCTATCGCGGTATATAGGATTAATAAATATTATCCACTATTATACGGCGCAATAGGGTCTCATCTGCTACACAAGGCGGGAAAATCAATAACTCCAATATATACATATGCCAATATGTATATATTGCTACATACATATATAATACCAATTCCACACAAAGGTGAAATTATCGCGGTATATGTTTTTAATAAATAACATCCGCTTACTAACGGCGTATAATGTCTATTTATCACAATAAATAGCAATCATCATTCAATCCACACAATCAAGCAATTTTAAATCTAACTATTTAAAATTTAAATCGAAACAAAAGATTCGATTGAGTGAGGAGTTCTCACCTTGAATTTCCGATAATAGCTGTAGCGTTTTATTTCGAATAAAATTAAACGGACGTTTAATTTGACCCAAAATTTTCGCTAGTTCCAAACGACTCCAATCCAATTGCATCGCATAGTGTTCGACGATACGAACGCAACGCAATTCGTTTCGTTCGATTCCGACCTCGCAGCAAAAAGATATTCATTTTTAAACATTGTACAATCTTTAATAAAATTAATAAATTTACAAATTTCTTTTATAAAACCCACTATTTTCTGGACCATTGATCTTCATCAAGAAATCAAGGCCGCTAGTGCCTTTCTTCCATCTCCAGGTGATAGAACGTACCCGAACCAATAAGAGCCTCCATCAAACCCTAATTTTCGCAACCCCAATACTCGATTTCAGGTTGATCAAATAATGTCGTTTCGAAGCCTTTCGAGCAAGCTACCATCGGCCACGACCATGCCCAACTCGGTCGCTTCAAGCTCCCTCAATTTGCGTGCGAATGGCTGGCATCTCGAGCCAATTTTGAATGATCGCGGCGATGATAGGCGATCATAGCCGTATGGATTTGAAGTTCGTGATATACTCTACAATATTGTAGTTGGTGATTTCCTCTAAATGTTTGTGGATTGGGAGTAATTGAGGGAAGAAATTCGAACATCTCTGGCCATTAAAACTGATAGTGGCGGCTGTAAAGGAGGATAGGGTTTCGTTTGTTAACGTGTATATATATATACGTATATATATAATAATATTAAATTCATTTTAAAACAACTTTTTCAAACGATCTCCAAATCACATGTGCCGCCTGGCGTTTGTAAGGTTTACCCCGTGTTTCGAACACAATGGAATGTGTTTCGGAAGCTAATTCGGTCATATGTGAGAGTTACGGAAATAAACAGTCAAATTTAAATTAAATCGATTTAAACCGATTTCGATGCGTTTTTCGCTTGCCCCGGGCAAACGATAAATCTGATTGACTTGAAATTTGAAAACATACAATAATATCACATTATGGATCTAATGAAACTAGTTTCATCGAAATCCGAGACTTTTTGAAAAATGACTATTTTAACTCGCCAAATTAATATTAAAACAATTTCAATGCATTTCGAGCTGCCACGGTCAAATGACAACTCCGATTGCTACGAAAATTGAAATCTGATAATAACTAACTATTACGGATCCAACGGAACTGGTCTCCTCCAATTCTGAGACTGTTCGAAAATTGGCTATTTTTCAGTTGATAATTAAATATTAAAATATTCGATTTTCATAGATTTACTTTTAATTCAGTTTTAAAAGTCCTGTAACATCTCTATAACTCCAGTATGATTAAATAAAATTTTACAAATCATTTTTAATACATTTAATCCAGATTTCAATTATTTCTAGAATTCCACTATTAAATTATCGATTTAATTATCCAATTAAATCCAGATATTCGAATTTTAAATTATTCGACTTATTAATTCTGATTTTAAATATTCGAATTTCAAATATCAGAAATTCTGGGTCGTTACAAACTTCCCACCTTAAAAGAATTTCGTCCTCGAAATTACCAAGTAAGAAAAATTCAGAAAATCCATTAACTTTTCAGAATCCACTTAGTGAAAATTTTATATTCACTTTTTCCAAAACTTTTAACTTCAACCAAAATAATGGTTTCCCTTTTCTAGTTCAATTCGTCTATTTTCATTACAATTTGGAAATTGACTTTTCATTAACAAAAATTTTCAAAAATTTCCCTAAAATTTTCTAACACCTTAAATTTTCAGAAAAATTTACCAGCGTCTCCTTTGCGCGGTTCGATCGTAGTAGGATCACAATTGACATAAATATATATACATCGACCCACCCGGTCGGAAAAGCAGAAAAACAGTTCATATTTCCTATTTTTATTGCATAGGTGTCCCTTTTTAGCATTTTTAAGCAAAGCAGTTATTTATTTAGCATTTTAGCGCAACCCAATCAACCGAACGGTAGCCACTGCACCTGTACTTACTCAATTTAAACACGTAAGTGATATATATATAAAGTTATTAATAATTTACTCTTTTAAACAACTACAACTTTTGCATATCAAAGAAATGCATACCAAACAAGTTTTATAAGCAACTTATAAAATTTCAACATTACTTGCAGTTGTTTACAACCAATTCGTATATAATGACATTCAATTATTTGTTTTCAATTAGTTCATATTCACTAATTTACATTCAAATTGGTTCACTTTCAATTTAAATTAATTACATAGCTTCTAATTCCATTTATTCAATTTCATTAGCACTTAATGAATTATACTACAATCAATCAACAACCATCTAACAATCAATGTCATTCTACACAACCAAATAAATTCAATTTACTTTACTTACACTCAATTTGGTTCAACATATTAAATTTTCCAATTGTTTTATATTAAATTGATTTCCATTCAATTTATTCAATTCCAATAACATTTAGCTTTTATGAATTAACACTTACATCCATTTTTCCATATCAATTTATTCACATTCAATTGATTAACATTCAATCCTTTTATTCAATTGCTAATCCATTTAACAAATAAAGTTGAATTTTATTTATATAACTCAAGTTCATATTTATTTAATAAATTCACTTTATTAATTTACTTTGATATCAAAATCAAATTCATTCAATATTACTTAAGTTATTTTCCATTTCAAACATCATTTATTCAAATTAACTTAAGTTTCCACTTATAAATCCAATTCAAATTCAAATTTTATTTAACTTTTACCAAAGTCAAATTTATTATCTCATATTATAAGTTCAAAACTTGATTACTTATATTCTATAATTACAACTTAGATTTATTGATTCACTTATACTTACTTTAATTTAACTCCATTCTTAAGTTAAATTTATTCTATCAAAAATTCAAACGGTATAAGTTATCAACTCATTATCATTCCATAAATATTTTAAATAGGATTCCAGAATCTTTTCAACCTTTCAAAAACCATTTTTTTTAAAATCAATTCAAATTATTTTTTGAATTTCCAAAACCAAATCCAAATTTTTTCCAACCAACTTTCATTTAAAATAATCTGGCAATAATTCCTCTTTCGGAAACCCGAAAATGAACACCAATGATGTCGCGATCATCATCGGAATTATTTTCCAGCGACCTGAAAAGAGTTTAGAGCTTTCATTTCTCCAAAACAATTTTCCAAAGTATCAAATCCTTTTAAAACACTTCTCTGGAATTTTATTTTAGATTATAAATCACATTTATAAATCTTTTACTTAAAAAATTTCACTTCTTATATATATAAGATTATTTTTACCATTGTATATCATTTTAATTATAACTTCACACATTATAATTCATTTGCTTATACAATTTACTCTTTCACAATTGTTGTTTTCATTTAACTTATTCAAACAACTTTTATCAACTTATATACATTTACATTTTTAGCAACCAAACAATCAATTAATTGTATACACTTTAATAATTTCCAAAAAATAATTTCTTTATATACAAAATATAATCAAGGTAAAATTATTTCATTTACCCAATTTAAAATAATATCGTGCCGAATTGTTCTGAACAAGTGTTTAGAGATCCCTATCGATAGAGTTGTACAGACTATACCGACCAGAATCCATATACCACTCAACAAATCAATCATCACAATATAAAACAATTTTATATTCACTAACAAATACGCGCTCGTATCTATTATTACACTCAAACTCATTCTAGAGTACTACTGACTCTATCTCTAATGAGTAACACCCAACAGAGCAGGGTTGTCGCTTAACCATATGCTCTGATATCAAAATGTAACGACTCGACTTTTCGTCGCTCGAAAATCGACATTAGTACATTCACTGTATCAACTGTCGAGCAATCGAATGCTGGAAAACCAAACCATTAGGGTTAAAAGAAGAGGTAGAAGAAAACAGAAGAAAAGAGAAAGAAGAAATAACAAAAATACAGAGACAATATCAGAATCTCACATTCGCAGCGAGACAACATATAATAGATAAATGAATAATCTTTAAATCAAAGAACTATATCATTTTATACATTACATCATCATTAGAGTTTACAACAACAGTATACAACACAACTGGATAGTTATATGAACTTGTCCATATACAGAATACACAGCGGAATAATACTATCATATATAAGTGGTACGTCTCACCATCCAGCTCGCCACTAAGCTCCACAGCACTCCAAAATCCAGAATAATCTGATAACCTAACTCTAGATTGCCCGTGTGGAAAATGATGGGCACCCTGAGTTTAGGAAGGAAACAATAAACTCCAGGTCAGTCATGGTGACTGGTGTGAGAACTAAAACAGTTTATCTTTAAAAACAAACAATGATAGAATTTTAACATTGAAAACTGCAATGCTTTTAGAAAATGAAATTACCATAAGACCTCCCGCCACACACACAATGCAAACGCAGAATTGGAGGAGATTTCTTCTTATGATAGTCAAAGATGCTTACTACGCCAATCATTGAATATTATTATTAATGTCTAGTGTAGAAAACATTTCGAAAATATAATATTAATCTTAGCCAGCATAGACATTCCGAACTATGCCTACTATAGCTACCATCTAAACAATGGGGCGCCACCATAAGTAAATGGTAGGTTCTACAACTAAAACCGTACAAGGTTCGTATTGTTTCTTTGGATTTTCCAACAAATGGTCAGGCTAAGGAACTTCCTTTCCTCCTGCCGAATGGGATCGCCTCTGGCTGGATGTCCCGAGAGACAAACTCCTCTCTGCCAAACAAGGCCGGGTTACCCCTATAACAGGTAACTCACGAATATGTAATCACCCGGTCCTTTGGGACCTTTATCCGAGCGCTCGGTAACCATCATCACACATAATAAATAAGTGTATCTACATGAGTAAGTATCTGGGCTCCATACCATGATACCACCCCTTTCCAGAAGGAAATGACATACCCTAAAGGGCGCGACCCTCATAACCTTGCCGCAACATTCTTGTTTCGACCATTTCCGGGTTGTGAGGCCCTGACGAAGTCTCGTCCACAAAGCTACGCTTTTTCACAAAAGCTATGCTTTGGGTCAAACAAATGACCAACCTATGATCACAAAGATAAATGATCAAACAAATGATCATATCACAAATGATCAAACACTGATCATCACACAGCAACACTCAACATGTCACATTACCAAATTGGGAATATATCGCTGATAACCTTCAACTACATAACCTCTGAGCTCGTACGTCTCAGAGAAGGGTGTTAAGCTAAGAGAATAAATTCTCCGCCACCAACAGAAATGTATTTGAAAGAAATCGACTTTATACCTCAAAATGTAATGTCAGACACGTAACCATACAAGTCTGTTTTAGGTCCGAACAGAACCGAAGGCACTTCCAAAGAAGCCCTTGCAATCCGGATATTCACAATCCCGATAAAACTTCCCATCACAAAGGAAATCTCTATACCATAGCTAACGGTGCAGAGACAATCGATAGGTCATCCTATCGTTTTCATAAACATCCGGTCTTCACCACCGGTCTTCAATACGATCCATATCGTCGTATCACTAATTCAGAATGGGTTATACGACACAAAGGTCCTTTCCCGGCTAACCTGAATAGTGAGCGCTTATTCAAAAATAAGTGTGACATTCAAATTCAAACAAATCACAACAAATACCCATTCAAGGTAATTATTGATAGTCGATTATTTAACTATCAATAAAGATGCGCAACATCATCAGATTCCAAATAATTCTCCAAATTATTTATCTTTCAAAAATATCTTTACAAGATATATAATTTTGCACACTTAACCATTTGAAAACAAATTTCAAATATTCACTTTTCAATTTATCTTTAAAAGATAAAATTTCAAACCTTTCATTTCATATTGGAAAACATTTCCATACCTATTTAATAATAAGTATTTCACAAATCCATTTATTTTCAACACTTGGAAATATTCAATATAATTAAATCAAAATTAAGTATATATTTTATTCTTTAAGGAAATCATTCTCTTTCACAAATTTTATTTGAGTCAAAACGAATGTTACGTAAAACATCGTTACAACAACTCAAAATCACTAGTATAGGGATTTGAAATTTAGATAGATATATAAATCCTAATACTATTAAAACATTTCCTTTCGGAAATCATTTACTATAACAACAGTATTATAGTCCACCATTTCCTTATTCCTCGAAACGTCTATTTCAACAATAAATGTTGAAATCTATGTTTTCGATACTTAACACGTTTTAAAACATCCTTTAAAACAATTACTTCATTTCGTAATATCATTTTTTTCAAAACATCTCCGTTTTATTTAATAATATATTCACTGTCCAAAATCGTGAATATACTTCCTTTAATAAGCTATATAAACTTAACTTATCAAAATAAGTCATTTCTCGGATTTACAAATCTATGTTTATAAATTCCATTGGTATTTTATAACAACTTTAACTTATAAAAGCATTTTATTAACCAAATCAATTTATAACTCAATTATATACCAAAAATTCATATTATAAGTTAAATACTTATAATTCATTTATTTGTAAAAATCATTCTTTTAAAACTTCACAAGTTATAAATCTTATTACTTATAAGATTGACTTATACTTCATTTTAACACTTTAAAAACTCCTTTATAACTCAATTATTTTGATCTATAAAATAACAATTTTATAAATCTTATATATATAAACCATTTTAAAATAAATCAAAAATCTCAATTTAAATAAACCAACCCCTTTTAATAATTTACAAATCTTTATTTTTAAACTTCCAAAAATAGATCTGATGATGCAACAGCACCAAATAGTCAATCACAGCATCCAAACATCATATATCATCATATGATAACCGAATATACAACAATATCTGTAAATAAATAACTACGGTGAGGAATCCAGTTGGATCCCTCCAACCTGTTTCCCTGCATCCAAAGATGTTAGCACAATACCAATTTCACTTCACAGTGAAATTATCGCGGTATATAGGATTAATAAATATTATCCGCTATTATACGGCGCAATAGGGTCTCATCCGCTACACAAGGCGGGAAAATCAATAACTCCAATATATACATATGCCAATATGTATATATTGCTACATACGTATATAATACCAATTCCACACAAAGGTGAAATTATCGCGGTATATGTTTTTAATAAATAACATCCGCTTACTAACGGCGTATAATGTCTATTTATCACAATAAATAGCAATTATCATTCAATCCACACAATCAAGCAATTTTAAATCTAACTATTTAAAATTTAAATCGAAACAAAAGATTCGATTGAGTGAGGAGTTCTCACCTTGAATTTCCAATAATAGCTGTAGCGTTTTATTTCGAATAAAATTAAACGGACGTTTAATTTTACCCGAAATTTTCACTAGGTCCAAACGACTCCAATCCAATTGCATCGCGTAGTGTTCGACGATACGAATGCAACGCAATTCGTTTCGTTCGATTCCGACCTCGCAGCAAAAAGATATTCATTTTTAAACATTGTACAATCTTTAATAAAATTAATAAATTTACAAATTTCTTTTATAAAACCCACTATTTTCTGGACCGTTGATCTTCATCAAGAAAACAAGGCCGCTAGTGCATTTCTTCCATCTCCAGGTGATAGAACGTACCCGAACCCATAAGAGCCTCCATCAAACCCTAATTTTCACAACCCCAATACTCGATTTTAGGTTGATCAAATAATGTCGTTTCGAAGCCTTTCGAGCAAGCTAGCATCGGCCATGACCATGCCCAGCTCGGTCGCTTCAAGCTCCCTCAATTTGCGTGCGAATGGCTGGCATCTCGAGCCAAATTTTGAATGATTGCGGCGATGATAGGCGATCATAGCCGTATGGATTTGAAGTTCGTGATATACACTACAATATTGTAGTTGGTGATTTCCTCTAAATGTTTGTGGATTGGGAGTAATTGAAGGAAGAAATTCGAACAACTCTGGCCATTAAAACTGATAGTGGCGGCTGTAAAGGAGGATAGGGTTCCGTTTGTTAACGTGTATGTATATATACGTATATATATATATATTAATATTAAATTCATTTTAAAACAACTTTTTCAAACGATCTCCAAATCACACGTGCCGCCTGGCGTTCGTAAGGTTTACCCCACGTTCCAAACACAATGGAACGTGTTTCGAAAGCTAATTCGGTCATATGTGAGAGTTACGGAAATAAACAGTCAAATTTAAATTAAACCGATTTAAACCGATTTCGATGCGTTTTCGCTTGCCCCGGGCAAACGATAAATCCGATTGACTTGAAATTTGAAAACATATAATAATATCACATTATGGATCCGATGAAACTGGTTTTGTCAAAATCCAAGACTTTTTGAAAAATGACTATTTTAACTCGCCAAATTAATATTAAAACAATTTCAATGCGTTTCGAGCTGCCACGGTCAAATGACAACTCAGTTTGCTACGAAAATTGAAATTCGATAATAACTAACTATTACAGATCCAATGGAACTGGTCTCGTCCAATTCTGAGACTGTTCGAAAATTGGCTATTTTTCAGTTGATAATTAAATATTAAAATATTCGATTTTCACAGATTTACTTTTAATTCAGTTTTAAAAGTCCTGTAACATCTCTATAACTCCAGTATGATTAAATAAAATTTTACAAATAATTTTTAATAACATTTAATCCAAATTTCAATTATTTCTGGAATACCACTATTAAATTATCGATTTAATTATCCAATTAAATCCAGTATTCGAATTTTAAATTATTCGACTTATTAATTCTAATTATTAATATTTAAAATCAATTAAATATTCGAATTTCAAATATCAGAAATTCTGGGTCGTTATAGTTGCATATATGTGATTGTCCATCCATGTTGTCAGACCCATAGCATGCATTGTTCATGCATTTTGATGGCACTGTCCAGCTTCATTTATTGTTCACTGTAGCATATGTATTCATCCACTTATCTTGTTGGCATGTGTATTGCCTGCATACTTTGTAGTTGTGCCAGTTGCCTTTGGATTAAGTTTTGTTGTCACTTCACACTCCGGCCTATTTCACGGTCATATGTATGTATGTGCTCATTGTCCATGTCATTCTGCTTTGACCATTGAGGCAGTAGCATTGATATTTGAATCTTCATTTGCAATTGGCTTTGAGATGAAAAATTGACTTGTACATGGCTTCACTTCTGATTTGATACCGAGGCTTTGCCTTTGTGGTCTTCACTATACACGTGTGTCTGGTCACTTGAATTGGTTGAGTTTGGTGTTGTACTGTACATAGCATCGTATTTGTTGAGTTGGGCTGATTTTTGAAATGGTACTTGAGTTGAATCCAGTTGCAAAACTCGGGTTTGACCTTGTACTCGGTCGTGAACTTTTACTGTGTATTCTTATGCCCTTCGTTCATTGGATTTAAGTTGAGTTGCCTTTTAGTTTTTGGTTGAACATTTATTCATTTCGACTTGGCTTATTTATGTTGCCTTGATCATTTTGACTTCTAGTGTATAGTTGCCTTTCACTTGAATTCAGTTGTATTTACTGCCTTCATTTAATTCTGGTAGCATTTGTGCTCTGCAATTGAGTTGAGTCAGTGACTTGACCTTTTGTATTTTTATTGTAAGTTAGTGCCATTTGCTTTTGTGTCATTGAGGCAGTTTGTATATGGTTTGAATTGAGAGTGTGCATTTATTTGGCTTAATCTTTGCAGTTTTGACTTACTGTAGTGGCGAGGCAGTGCACGCATGCGTGTACTGCAGCCACACAGAATTTGGTTTGATGGATCATTTTGAGATTTGTCTAATTATCTATTTGATAATTAGATTCTGAGTTTCTAATTATTTATTTAATAATTAGATTTTTGTTGTTAATCGCTGTTTAGGCAATTCTGCGGTTTTCATATTATCTTCATTGATAATCTTTTTATTTATCTTTGTTGATGATCTGAATTTGCTGATATTTTGTTTAACACTATTTAGTGTTATATCTGCCTTTATCCGATTCTCTTATCGAGGAGTTGGATATACGAGATTTCTGTGACTGTCGTCTAATTGTTATTTGATTATTATTGCTTCTGTGCATTAATAACTGAGTTTGAATTATACTGACCCGTGTATTATTTTCTTTTGAATTTAATACTCGGGTCAGACCCGAGTTATTTCAGGTTGTAGATATCTTGCTTTGGATTGCTGTTTGAGCTATGAAGACTTTTCATATCTTTTGGAGTAGTCGTGTCATAGTATAGGTTGATATGTACTCATGTATATTAGTCGATAATGTACTTGTATATATAACTTCCAGAGTCGACAGTTGTAGTTGTATCATATGTACTGTGTCAAATGTATTGTAACTGACATCAGTTATATATATATATGAGACTTTTGTTATCTGTGTTCCGCATTTTATTATCTGTGTTATTATTATATATATTGTCTTAAACTATTATGAACCATCATAGTTTGTTTTATACTGGAATTGGGTATGTCGATGGGAGTAAATAAATAAGAGATGTAAAATGAAAAATATATACCACTCCTATCAAGGTAACCAATACTAGTGTAAGGCCAACTACGGATGGCCGCTTCTATCCAGCCTTATTCTTCGTAATAACAGACAATATTTCTTTTAATACTCTTTGTCATTGTGAGCATAAAGGTGGGGTGTCACGTACCGGAATTTTCGACTTTCGAAAATTCGACATCGATACTCACTTTATCGACTGCCGAGCAATCGAGTGCCGGAAACTCCAATAGTGAGGGTTTTAAGAAGAAGAAAAAGGCAGAAGAAGCAGAAAGAAGAAGAAGAAAAGAAGAGAATAGAGAAGAACAACAGAACAACATCAGAAGTAGAAACAATATCAGAATCTTACACATCGCAGCGGAACAATATATAATAAATAAACACTAGTCTTTTAAAACAAAGAACTATATTAGTTTATACATACATCAACCATCAGAGTCAATATACAACAATGGACAGTTATATAACTTGTCCTCATACAGAATACACAGCGGAATAAATATATCAGATACAAGTACTACGTCTCGTCATCCAGCTTATCTCTAAAGCTCCAGAATATCCAGAATATCCTGATAACATAACTCTAGACTGCCCGTGTGGAAATTGGTGGGCACCCAGAGTTTAGAAGGGAAACAATAAACTCCGAGTCAGTCATGGTGACTGGTGTGAGATCGTAAAACAGTTTATCTTTAAAACAACAACAAGATAATTTTAAAGTCAATTCGCAATGCTTTTGGAAAATGAAACTACCATAAGACCTCCCGCCACACACACAATGCAAACGCAGACTTGGAGGAGATTTCTTCTTATGATAGTCAAAGATGCTTACTACGCAAAATCAAATTCCTTTTGATATTATTATTAGTGTATAGTGTAGAAATCATTTCGAAAATACAATATAAATCTTAGCCAGCATAGGTACCATTATAGTATGCTTGCTATAGCTGCCATATTAGATGGCAGGTTCTACAACTAAAACCGTACAAGGCTCGTATTGTTTCTTTGGATTTCCAACAAATGGTCAGGCTAAGGAACTTCCTTTTCCATGATGGGTACGTCCCTGGAATAGACGACCCGAGAACCTAACGTTACGGTTAGATCTCTGCCAACACAAGGCCGGGTTACCTCTGCAAAAATAGGTAACTACTGACACGCGTATGCCATCCCCCGATCGTCACCGATCTTCCCGAGGATCCCCGATTCGCAACAACCACAAAGTAATAAATTTGCAGCAACCACAGAGGTTAAGTATCTGGGCTCCATACCATGATACCACCTTTATCCAGAAGGAATGACATACACTAAGGGGCGCTACTCCCTAAAACCTTGCTGCATCCTTCCTGTTTCGACCATTTCCGGGGTGTGAGGCTCGACGAAGTCTCGTCCACAAAGCTACGCTATCTACAAAGCCATGCTTCGGGTCAAACAAAATGATCAACCTATGATCATAAAGATATAAGATCAAACAAATGATCATATCACAAATGATCAAACACTGATCATTTCACAGCAACACTCAGTATGCCACGTTACCAAATTGGGATATATCGCTGATAAATTTCAACTACATAACCTCTGAGCTCGTACGTCTCAGAGAAGGGTGTTAAGCTAAGAGAATAAATTCTCCGCCACCAACATAAATGTATTTGAAAGGAATCAGCTTTATATCTCAAATTGTAACGTCAGACACACAATCCATACAAGTCTGTTCCGGGATCGAACAGAACCGAAGGCACTTCTCACGAAGCCCTTGCATATCCGGATAATTTTCTAATCACGTCCGGACTTCCCGTCACTAAGGGTGATAAAACCTCTAAACCGGAGATCAGCCGATGTAGAGTAACTCGACGGTAATCCTTCCGTTTTCAAAAATATCCGGTCTTCAACACCGGTCTTCGAATGCAATTCATAACGACGTATCACATATTCGGAATGGGTTATACGACCCCATGGTCCTTTCCCGGTTAACCCGAATAGTGAGCGTTCATTTAAAAACAAGTGTGGCATTCAATTTCATCCAATTCACAACAAATACCAATTCAAGGTAATTATTGATAGTCGGTTATTTAACTATCAATAAAGATGCGCAACATCATCAGATTCCAAATAATTTTCCAAATTATTTTATCTTCCAAAATATCTTTACTAGATATATAATTTCCACACTTCAAAAATAAATCAATATTTATTTTTAAACAACTCCCCTTTCTTTTATAAATTCCATATTGAATTTATATCTTTCAAAATATCTACTGATATACGATTCTCAAATCGATTTCAAATATTCAATTTCATTTTATCTTTACAAAGATAGAATCTCAAAATGTTTCATTTCATAATGGAAAAGCGTTTCCATACTTATTTAAAAATAAGTATTTCACAAATCATTTATTTTCAACACTTGGAAAATATTCGATATACTTAAAATCAATATTAAGTATATATTCATTCTTTAAGGAAAACATTTACTATAACAACATCTAATTGAGTCAAAACGAATGTTACGTAAAACATCGTTACGACGACTCAAAATCACTAGTATAGGGATTCAGAATTAAGATAGATATATAAATTCCAATACTATATAAAACATTTCCTTTCGGAAATCATTTACTATAACAACAGTGTTATAGTCCACCATTTCCTTATATTTCTCGAAAACGTCTATTTCAACAATGAATGTTGAAATCTATGATTTCGATAGTTCACACGTTTTAAAACATCTTTTAAAACAATTAACTTCATTTATAATATCGCTTTTCCAAAACCATATCTATTTTACTTAACAATATATTCACTGTCCAAAATCGTGAATATACTTCACTAATTTCATTTCACTATTTTCTACACGTTTTAACTTCAATAGGGATTCGCTATCCAAAATCGCGAATATATCTTCTTTAAGAATCTTCTATATTTAATTTATCCAATTCAATCTATTTCGAATTTACAAACACGTTCATAAATTCTATTTCTCTTTTATAACTACTTTGACTTATAAATCTTCTTTATTAACAATTCGATCAATATTCCACTTAAAGGCAAAAAATCCAATTTATAAGTAAATTACTTATAAATCCTTTATTCTACAACTTCATTCATTTTTAACTTCACAATATAAATCTATTAATTTCATTTACTTATGAAATCCATTTATACTTCTTTTTACACTTATAAAAATTCGTTCTATAGGTCCAATATTTTGATTTATAAAATATCAATTTTATAAATTTTTTTTTTTACAAATCGTTTATAGTTATTCAAAAATCCCAACCTAAACCATTTTATAAATAAATCAACTATATATTTCAAAAACGACACTTTGGTTATATTTCACTAAAAATTATAACTTTTATAACTTTAAAATTTTAACGTTTATAAATCAATTCAAAAATTCCATAAAACGTATATTTTCAAAAATCACTTTAAAAACCCTTTTAAAATAAAAGTCGTTATTTTTACATTTCAAAACTGAATCCGATGATGCAACAGCACCAATTAGTCAATCACAACAACAACATCATATATCAATATGATAACAGAATATACATCAATATCTGTAAATAAATAACTACTGGTGAGGAATCCAGTTGGATCCCTCCAACCTGTTTCCCTGCATCCACAGATGTTAGCACAATACCAATTCCACTTCGAGGTGGAATATCGCGGTATATGGGTTTTTATAATAATCCGCTTACTAACGGCGCAATAGGGTCTCATCCGCTATACGAGGCGGGAAATCATCAATCCAATATATACATATGCCAATATGTATATATTGCTATATATATATATATAGATATCCTACTATATCTAATATCACATCCAAATAGCAATCATATCAAATCAATAACTGCAAAAAAATTCCACATTCAATTTTGAGTGAGAAAAATCTCACCTTAGCTTTTTATTTGCGATCCATTTTCCATTTCCAACTTGACTCCACGGTTTTGACCTTGTATAAGCAATTATACAATTTATTAATATTCGAACAGATCGAATAATAAATTTTCATTTGAAAATTTTGATTCATCGATGATTTCATTTTTAATAGTTACATTAACTGATAGTTTTACTTAAACCAAGCTAATAAATTAAAAGTGTATACTTGCATATTTATCTTTCCTCTGAAAATCTTTTGGGTACTTAGAAAAATTAAACAGGTCAACTTAATAATTTTATTTACCCGTTCCATTATTTCAATTAACCAATTTCTCTTAACAAATTAATTAAAACTTTGATTTCTAAAAGTTATCACTTTTAAATTAAACAAATTTTCTTCTTCATCATTATTTTCCCTTTTAAACAAGTTTCTGTTAGATAAATTTATTTAACTAAACATTTTAATTTCAAACTAACTTTCCTTTTAAATCTAAACTAAAATCTCCTTTACATAAATATTTCAATTATTTTACTTATATAAATTCCTCTAATATTTAAAAAAAATCCCTTTTTAAATAAATTTCAAAACTAAATCCCTTGGGTAATTAAAATTAAATGAATAAATTAAATTAATTATCCATCACAATTTATTATTTAAAACAACATTTAGTAGATTACAATTTATTTGTACACTTATATTTTATTTATTTATTTTCTTTCAGAAAACAACCCAATACTAATAATTTATTTTACTGTAAATTTTTAAAACAAAAATGCTTAAGGATTGAATAGAACTAATTATACCTTACTGATGAAATTTTCCAAACTCGAGCCTCCCACAACAATCAGACTTTCGCCCACACGAACGAGCTTATCACCTGATCCCACCTCAGCTCAAATTCGAGCTTCGCGTCGCCTCTCTTCGCCATCACATGCTCGCACGCACTTTCGCTGCTTCGAAATCCATCCCAGTATCGCGACTTTGCCTCGTACGAACTGCCGAGCAAACCCACTTCGATCGCGAGCCATCGCCGTCGCCATGACCCATCGCGCCATCGCGAATCGCCTGCCCCACGCGAGTGCGCTTGCACCCCTTGAATCGCGAGCCTCGCGATACGCTGCCGCCTCGAGTCGCAACTCATACTCGATCGAGTCTTCCCCCAAATTCGTCGCCTTGGCCTTGTTGATGCCCACTCGTCGTCGTCTTCTACCACGAGCCCTTCACGCGAGTTTTGCTTGAATTGGCAATTGATTTTCGTGGGTACGAGTAGGAGAGGACTCGTACGTGATTTGAAGGAACTCGGCTGCCATTTTTTCATTTATTTCGTTCGTTTTTGAAATGAAAAGGAGGGGCGCGTGATTATTTAGAAAGGAATGGGGGAGACAGAAGAACGTGCTTCCCCGTGATTTTTGGGCATGATTGAAGGAAGAGTATCGTGCTTGCTTTACCTCTGCCGTGTTTCTGATGTTAACAAACATAATTTATTAAATTTAAATTTAAATCGAATTTGATTTAAAATTTCTATGCGTTTACTCTCCGTACAGTTACATAACATCTCCGATCAATACGAAATTTGAAACCTGGTAATAATACAATATTACGGACCCAATGGAATTGGTTTCGTCGAATTCCGAGACTGCGCCCCGGAATGTTATTTTCAAATTCAATTTAAACGATGTAATTTCAAAACTGAACAGAACAGTTTTCAAATTCAATTCTGAAAGTTCTATTACCCTCAGAATTATCAATACGAATTTTAAAAGCTTTCGAAATATTTTTCTTCGGCTTACAATTGAAGATACAAATTTTATTCAACTTACAATAGATTAAATTTTATAATTTAATCACCAAATTCAAAGTTATATCGGGGATTCAAATTAAATCATCGTTCAAATATTTAAAATTAATTAAATATTTTCAATTTAATTCGTTCAAAATTCTGGGTCGTTACAGACTTCCCTCCTTAAAAGAATTTCGTCCCGAAATTACAAGTTACAAAGAAATGTCCTTAACTCGTCTACTATTTTTCACAATCCAATAGTTTTATCAATTTTGTCAAAACAAATCTTCCTACTAAAGATTCGTTATTCATCAACTAAATTTCTAAACCTTTCATAGTTTCCAAACAACATTGTTTACTTAACAATTCAAATTTACATTTCAAATTCAAATTTTAACTTTCAAAATTTTCTCAAAAAATTTCTAACGCCTTAAATTTCCGAAAATTTTTGCCTGCGTCTCCTTTGCGCGGCTAATACGGTACGACTACAAAATGTCCCTACGAACTCTCAGATTTCAAAAAGAAAAAGAAAAAGCCAAGCGGCTAGACCAGAAATTAGCAAAAACTCATATTATAATTCAAATACTTACCTTTTGTCGAGCAATTCGAATTATCTTCGAAATTAAAATCCCAATTCCTTTACACCTGTATATCCTACTAGCCATAATATCTAGTTACATATATTCAAACCATTTTGCACATTTTATTACAAAATTTTCAATATAAACTGCTTATACATTTTTAGCTTACTATTGAACTTGCATATTCATTATCATTCAATTTCACATTTCAATTTTATTTGAATTCAATTCGCAATTTTAATTCTATTGGAATTCAATTTATCTTCATTTGTAATCATTGAATTTAATTCGTTCAAACCTTATTCATTTGGTCAATAATCAATTAGCTTTACTTACTAACTTTCAGTTTAATACATCATAAATCAAATTCAATTCTAGTTCTATTCACTTACAAATTCAAAATAAATCTCAACTTTCATTTTAAATTGAATCTCATTTCTATCAGATTCTCAAATATTTTATAAGTCTTCGACTTACTTACATTTTGATTTATCAAATCATTTATACATTCACTTACGATTTCATTCTACTAATGAATTTTAATTTCAATTATCTTCTTGGAATTTTATTTCCATTTATAAATTCCATTTACAATTTTTATTCACAATTTTATTCATATATGAATTTATTTCATTATGCTTCCAATTCATTTTTAAAATTTCATTCGTTAAATGAATTTTTATTTAAACTTTAAACTTTAAACTTTACAAGTTATCAATTTCATAATATTTCATAAATTGATTCCAGAGTCTTACCAACATTTCAAAACCATTTTTGAAAACAATTCAAATTATCCTTTGAATTTTCTAAAACATAAACCCAAATTTTCAAACAACTTCCATCTAAAACAATTTGGCAGCAATTCCTCTTTTGGAAACCCGAAAATGAACACCGGTGATGTCATGATCATCATCGGAATTATTTTCCAGCGACCGAAAAGAGTTTAGAGCTTTTATCTCTCCAAAATACTTTTCAAAACCTTTGAAATTCATTTTCAAATCAAAAAAAGATTTAAACTTTCCAAATCTCCAAAATTTCAAATTCTTTTCAAAACATTTCCAAATACTTCTCTAGAATTTCGTTTCATTTATAAATTCATTTACAATTTACATTTACAATTTTATTCATATATGAATTTATTTTCCTTATACTTCCAATTTATATTTATAAATCTCATTTGTTAAATGAATTTGCTTCCAAATCTTTGGTTATTATTTTATTTCTTATTCAATTTCCATATAACAATGATAATATGTCAATGTTATTATTTTCTAACAACCAAGCATCCATGTACTATGATAATTCATAGAAAACCATTTCTTTTATATATAAAAATAGTTTTGGGCAAAATTATCTCATTTACCCTATTTTAAAACAATACTGTGCCGAATTGTTCTATTCGAGTGTTTAGAGATCCCCATCAATGATCGTTAATTACTCGTATTGACCAGAATCCATATACCACTCAATAAATCAATTATCACAATATAAAACAAATTTTTTTATATTCACTAACAAATACGCACTCGTATCTATTATTACACTCAACTCATTCTAGAGTACTACTGACTCTATCTCTAATGAGTAACACCCAACAGAGCAGGGTTGTCGCTTAACCATATGCTCTGATACTACGTTGTCACGTACGGGAATTTTCGACTTTCGAAAATTCGACATCGATACTCACTTTATCGATTGCCGAGCAATCGAGTGCCGGAAACTCCAATAGTGAGGGTTTTAAGAAGAAGAAAAAGGAAGAAGAAGCAGAAAGAAGAAGAAGAAAAGAAGAGAATAGAGAAGAACAACAGAACAACATCAGAAGCAGAAACAATATCAGAATCTTACACATCGCAGCGGAACAATATATAATAAATAAACACTAGTCTTTTAAAACAAAGAACTATATCAGTTTATACATACATCAACCATCAGAGTCAATATACAACAATGGACAGTTATATAACTTGTCCTCATACAGAATACACAGCGGAATAAATATATCAGATACAAGTACTACGTCTCGTCATCCAGCTTATCTCCAAAGCTCCAGAATATCCAGAATATCCTGATAACATAACTCTAGACTGCCCGTGTGGAAATTGGTGGGCACCCAGAGTTTAGAAGGGAAACAATAAACTCCGAGCAGTCATGGTGACTGGTGTAAGATCGTAAAACAGTTTATCTTTAAAACAACAACAAGATAATTTTAAAGTCTATTCGCAATGCTTTTGGAAAATGAAACTACCATAAGACCTCCCGCCACACACACAATGCAAACGCAGACTTGGAGGAGATTTCTTCTTATGATAGTCAAAGATGCTTACTACGCAAAATCAAATTCCTTTTGATATTATTATTAGTGCATAGTGTAGAAATCATTTCGAAAATACAATATAAATCTTAGCCAGCATAGGTACCATTATAATATGCTTGCTATAGCTGCCATATTAGATGGCAGGGTCTACAACTAAAACCGTACAAGGCTCGTATTGTTTCTTTGGATTTCCAACAAATGGTCAGGCTAAGGAACTTCCTTTTCCACGATGGGTACGTCCCTGGAATAGACGACCCGAGAACCTAACGTTACGGTTAGATCTCTGCCAACACAAGGCCGGGTTACCTCTGTAAAAATAGGTAACTACTGACACGCGTATGCCATCCCCCGATCGTCACCGATCTTCCCGAGGATCCCCGATTCGCAACAACCACAAAGTAATAAATTTGCAGCAACCACAGAGGTTAAGTATCTGGGCTCCATACCATGATACCACCTTTATCCAGAAGGAATGACATACACTAAGGGGCGCTACTCCCTAAAACCTTGCTGCATCCTTCCTGTTTCGACCATTTCCGGGGTGTGAGGCTCGACGAAGTCTCGTCCACAAAGCTACGCTTTCTACAAAGCCATGCTTCGGGTCAAACAAAATGATCAACCTATGATCATAAAGATATAAGATCAAACAAATGATCATATCACAAATGATCAAACACTGATCATTTCACAGCAACACTCAGTATGCCACGTTACCAAATTGGGATATATCGCTGATAAATTTCAACTACATAACCTCTGAGCTCGTACGTCTCAGAGAAGGGTGTTAAGCTAAGAGAATAAATTTTCCGCCACCAACAGAAATGTATTTGAAAGGAATCAGCTTTATATCTCAAATTGTAACGTCAGACACACAATCCATACAAGTCTGTTCCGGGATCGAACAGAACCGAAGGCACTTCTCACGAAGCCCTTGCATATCCGGATAATTTTCTAATCTCGTCCAGACTTCCCGTCACTAAGGGTGATAAAACCTCTAAACCGAAGATCATCCGATGTAGAGTAACTCGACGGTAATCCTTCCGTTTTCAAAAATATCCGGTCTTCAACACCGGTCTTCGAATGCAATTCATAACGACGTATCACATATTCGGAATGGGTTATACGACCCCATGGTCCTTTCCCGGTTAACCCGAATAGTGAGCGTTCATTTAAAAACAAGTGTGGCATTCAATTTCATCCAATTCACAACAAATACCAATTCAAGGTAATTATTGATAGTCGGTTATTTAACTATCAATAAAGATGCGCAACATCATCAGATTCCAAATAATTTTCCAAATTATTTTATCTTCCAAAATATCTTTACTAGATATATAATTTCCACACTTCAAAAATAAATCAATATTTATTTTTAAACAACTCCCCTTTCTTTTATAAATTCCATATTGAATTTATATCTTTCAAAATATCTATTGATATACGATTCTCAAATCGATTTCAAATATTCAATTTCATTTTATCTTTACAAAGATAGAATCTCAAAACGTTTCATTTCATAATGGAAAAGCGTTTCCATACTTATTTAAAAATAAGTATTTCACAAATCATTTATTTTCAACACTTGGAAAATATTCGATATACTTAAAATCAATATTAAGTATATATTCATTCTTTAAGGAAAACATTTACTATAACAACATCTAATTGAGTCAAAACGAATGTTACGTAAAACATCGTTACGACGACTCGAAATCACTAGTATAGGGATTCGGAATTAAGATAGATATATAAATTCCAATACTATATAAAACATTTCCTTTCGGAAATCATTTACTATAACAACAGTGTTATAGTCCACCATTTCCTTATATTTCTCGAAAACGTCTATTTCAACAATGAATGTTGAAATCTATGATTTCGATAGTTCACACGTTTTAAAACATCTTTTAAAACAATTAACTTCATTTATAATATCGCTTTTCCAAAACCATATCTATTTTACTTAACAATATATTCACTGTCCAAAATCGTGAATATACTTCACTAATTTCATTTCACTATTTTCTACACGATTTAACTTCAATAGGGATTCGCTATCCAAAATCGCGAATATATCTTCTTTAAGAATCTTCTATATTTAATTTATCCAATTCAATCTATTT
The DNA here is from genome assembly GCA_030737815.1 of Allium fistulosum. Taxonomy (NCBI): domain Eukaryota; kingdom Viridiplantae; phylum Streptophyta; class Magnoliopsida; order Asparagales; family Amaryllidaceae; genus Allium; species Allium fistulosum. Next base: position 811,897,376 of record CM060901.1, on the reverse strand, counting down.
CGAATTTACAAACACGTTCATAAATTCTATTTCTCTTTTATAACTACTTTGACTTATAAATCTTCTTTATTAACAATTCGATCAATATTCCACTTAAAGGCAAAAAATCCAATTTATAAGTAAATTACTTATAAATCCTTTATTCTACAACTTCATTCATTTTTAACTTCACAATATAAATCTATTAATTTCATTCACTTATGAAATCCATTTATACTTCTTTTTACACTTATAAAAATTCGTTCTATAGGTCCAATATTTTGATTTATAAAATATCAATTTTATAAATCTTTTTTTTACAAATCGTTTATAGTTATTCAAAAATCCCAACCTAAACCATTTTATAAATAAATCAACTATATATTTCAAAAACGACACTTTGGTTATATTTCACTAAAAATTATAACTTTTATAACTTTAAAATTTTAACGTTTATAAATCAATTCAAAAATTCCATAAAACGTATATTTTCAAAAATCACTTTAAAAACCCTTTTAAAATAAAAGTCGTTATTTTTACATTTCAAAACTGAATCCGATGATGCAACAGCACCAATTAGTCAATCACAACAACAACATCATATATCAATATGATAACAGAATATACATCAATATCTGTAAATAAATAACTACTGGTGAGGAATCCAGTTGGATCCCTCCAACCTGTTTCCCTGCATCCACAGATGTTAGCACAATACCAATTCCACTTCGAGGTGGAATATCGCGGTATATGGGTTTTTATAATAATCCGCTTACTAATGGCGCAATAGGGTCTCATCCGCTATACGAGGCGGGAAATCATCAATCCAATATATACATATGCCAATATGTATATATTGCTATATATATAGATATCCTACTATATCTAATATTACATCCAAATAGCAATCATATCAAATCAATAACTGCAAAAATTCCACATTCAATTTTGAGTGAGAAAAATCTCACCTTAGCTTTTTATTTGCGATCCATTTTCCATTTCCAACTTGACTCCACGGTTTTGACCTTGTATAAGCAATTATACAATTTATTAATATTCGAACAGATCGAATAATAAATTTTCATTTGAAAATTTTGATTCATCGATGATTTCATTTTTAATAGTTACATTAACTAATAGTTTTACTTAAACCAAGCTAATAAATTAAAAGTGTATACTTGCATATTTATCTTTCCTCTGAAAATCTTTTGGGTACTTAGAAAAATTAAACAGGTCAACTTAATAATTTTATTTACCCGTTCCATTATTTCAATTAACCAATTTCTCTTAACAAATTAATTACAACTTTGATTTCTAAAAGTTATCACTTTTAAATTAAACAAATTTTCTTCTTCATCATTATTTTCCCTTTTAAACAAGTTTCTGTTAGATAAATTTATTTAACTAAACATTTTAATTTCAAACTAACTTTCCTTTTAAATCTAAACTAAAATCTCCTTTACATAAATATTTCAATTATTTTACTTATATAAATTCCTCTAATATTTAAAAAAAATCCCTTTTTAAATAAATTTCAAAACTAAATCCCTTGGGTAATTAAAATTAAATGAATAAATTAAATTAATTATCCATCACAATTTATTATTTAAAACAACATTTAGTAGATTACAATTTATTTGTACACTTATATTTTATTTATTTATTTTCTTTCAGAAAACAACCCAATACTAATAATTTATTTTACTGTAAATTTTTAAAACAAAAATGCTTAAGGATTGAATAGAACTAATTATACCTTACTGATGAAATTTTCCAAACTCGAGCCTCCCACAACAATCAGACTTTCACCCACACGAACAAGCTTATCGCCTGATCCCACCTCAGCTCAAATTCGAGCTTCGCGTCGCCTCTCTTCGCCATCACGTGCTCGCACGCACTTTCGCTGCTTCGAAATCCATCCCAGTATTGCGACTTTGCCTCGTACGAACTGCCGAGCAAACCCACTTCGATCGCGAGCCATCGCCGTCGCCATGACCCATCGCGCCATCGCGAATCGCCTGCCCCACGCGAGTGCGCTTGCACCCCTTGAATCGCGAGCCTCGCGATACGCTGCCGCCTCGAGTCGCAACTCAGACTCGATCGAGTCTTCCCCCAAATTCGTCGCCTTGGCCTTGTTGATGCCCACTCGTCGTCGTCTTCTACCACGAGCCCTTCACGCGAGTTTTGCTTGAATTGGCAATTGATTTTCGTGGGTACGAGTAGGAGAGGACTCGTACGTGATTTGAAGGAACTCGGCTGCCATTTTTTCTTTTATTTCGTTCGTTTTTGAAATGAAAAGGAGGGGCGCGTGATTATTTAGAAAGGAATGGGGGAGACAGAAGAACGTGCTTCCCCATGATTTTTGGGCATGATTGAAGGAAGAGTATCGTGCTTGCTTTACCTCTGCCATGTTTCTGATGTTAACAAACATAATTTATTAAATTTAAATTTAAATCGAATTTGATTTAAAATTTCTACGCGTTTACTCTCCGTACAGTTACATAACATCTCCGATCAATACGAAATTTGAAACCTGGTAATAATACAATATTACGGACCCAATGGAATTGGTTTCGTCGAATTCCGAGACTGCGCCCCGGAATGTTATTTTCAAATTCAATTTAAACGATGTAATTTCAAAACTGAACAGAACAGTTTTCAAATTCAATTCTGAAAGTTCTATTACCCTCAGAATTATCAATACGAATTTTAAAAGCTTTCGAAATATTTTTCTTCGGCTTACAATTGAAGATACAAATTTTATTCAACTTACAATAGATTAAATTTTATAATTTAATCACCAAATTCAAAGTTATATCGGGGATTCAAATTAAATCATCGTTCAAATATTTAAAATTAATTAAATATTTTCAATTTAATTCGTTCAAAATTCTGGGTCGTTACATGGGGCGTCATAGTTGGTATCAGTGCTTGGGGTTTATGGAAATAATATAAAACATAACTTAGATGGAACATGTGTTACAACTATTAGTCGATGTTTTAATTGTGCTTTGAGTCAAAACCAATGTTTTGAAATTTTGATGAAATTTTTAAATATCTTTATTTAAAAATAAAAAGTGAATTTTTGTTCTGTTTATCAGAGTGCGTAGCGGAAGCAGTGAGACTGTCTTCGCTGAGTACAGCTGATAACCTTTTTGATTTAGAAATCAAAACATGAAATTGAAATAAATTTCATTTGTTGTTTACATAGCTGTGTTTAATTTGTTTTCTTTGAAAATTTCGAATCCGATTTGAGGATCCGAATTGATTGCAGTTATGTGATTTTGTTGAGATTTTTGCTGTTTTGAATTATCTTCATTGAAGATATATTCGAGTGGTTTCTTTGTTCCTTTTGTAGTATACGTGCAAATTTAAGTGGCACGTTACTGCATTAATTTTACGTTGAACCGGTGTTTGGTTTAAACGTATTTTGTTGCCGTTATTTTGATAACAGGAGTTTTACGCCGTTGCTAAATTTTTGAAGCGCGGTGTTTTGTTGACATTTTTAATTAATGGAAATTCACTTGTATTATATTTTGATGCGAATTATTTTGATGTGATTTTGACGTTTAAAAATTACTGTCGCATTGACTTCAGTAACCATCAATTTTAAAGTGGATTTTCAAGCGGTTATTCCGCAATGCTGATTTTGCAATATGTTTTTACGGTGTTTTGAGAAGTACAATTTCCCTGTCGAAATTGCTACAGATGTTGCTGTTTTGAGCACGGGTTTTCAAATTGTTTCAAAATAAAAATTGTTTCCAAACTTTTTACAGTTTACGTTTTCAAAAGAATGAGAAAGCAATTTAAACGATTCAGCAAAATCGAGGACTATGACCCCTTTCTTTTGCTGATTCACTTAATTCCGGACTTGTCCGTTTGAGAATGTAAATTATTACTTTTATAAATAAATGAAATTGTTTTTAGAAGTTTTGCAGTTTACATTTTCAAAAGAATGAGGAAGCGATTTAAACGATTCAACAAAATCGAGGACTATGACCCCTTTCTTTTACTAATTCGCTTAATTCCGGACTTGTCCGCTTGAGAATGTGAAATGTTATTTTTAAATACACAATTTTACACTTTCAAGGAAACGATGAAGAGAATCAAACGATTTAGTAAAACTCGTGGTATGGGACATGTGCGTTTGCTATTTCGGTTAATTCCGGACTCGTTAATTGAAACGTTTTGCTGTTTTGATGACTTTGATGTTTTTGTGTGCTTTCGAGCCACTATGTTGGACCTTTGGGTCGTATGAGGACTTTCGGGTCATATGTTGGACCTTCGGGTCATATGTTGGACCTTCGGGTCAAATACTAGTACTAGACCTTCGGGTCACTCTGCGGAACTTCGGGTCATTTGTTGGGCGCCAAAATTATGTTAAGTACTTGGTAGGCTTCGGCCATTTGTTGATGTACGTGCGGCGAACTAAAAACTCGCCATCTGATGGGATCGATCCAACCTTTTATGTTGATTTTCTAGTCTTCTTAATTGATTTCTAGATATTTGTTGTTTCTAATTATCTGCAGGTAATTAAATATTTGCTGTTATGAGATTTAATTATCGTATCGGTAATTAAATATTTGCTATTATGAGATTTAATTATCGTATCAGTAATTAAATATTTTGCTGTTATGAGATTTAATTATCGTATCAATAATTAGATATTTGTTGTTTCTGATTATCGTTTTGATAATCGGATATTTGTTGTTTTTTATTATCGTTTTTGATAATTAAATATTTGTTGATTTGAGATTTGATTATCGTTTTTGATAATTAAATATTTGTTGATTTGAGATTTGATTATCGTTTTTGATAATTAAATATTCGTTGATTTGAGATTTGATTATCGTTTGTGATAATTAAATATTTGTTGATTAGAGATTTGATTATCGTTTTTGATAATTAAATATTTGTTGATTTGAGATTTTATTATCATTTGTGATAATTAAATATTTGTTGATTTGAGGTTTGATTTTCGTTTTTGATAATCAGATATTTGATGTTTTTGATTATCGTTTTTGATAATCAGATATTTGTTGTTTCTGACTATCGTTTTTGATAATCGGATATTTGTTGTTTCTGATTATCGTTTGAGATAATTAGATATTTGTTGATTTGTTGATTTATGATTATCTTTTTTGATAATCAGATATTTGTTGTTTCTGATTATCGTTTTTGATAATCGGATATTTGTTGTTTCTGATTATCGTTTGAGATAATTAGATATTTGTTGATTTGTTGATTTCTGATTATCGCTTTTGATAATCAGATATTTGTTGTTTCTTATTATCATTTTTGATAATCGGATATTTGTTGTTCCTGATTATCGTTTGAGATAATTAGATATTTGTTGATTTGTTGATTTCTGATTATCATTTTTGATAATTGGATATTTATTGATTTGTTGATTTCTGATTATCGTTTTGATAATTGGATATTTGTTGTTTCTGATTATTGTTTTTGATAACTGGATATTTGTTGATTTGAGATTTCTGATTATCGTTTTTGATAATTAGACCTTTGTTATTTTCTGATTACCGTTTTGGTGACTAGATATCTGCGGTTTTGCGATTTGTGATTTGGGTTTTCTAATTATCTTTGTTGATAATTAGATTTTGCGGTTTTCTAATTATCGTATCGATAATTAGATATTGATGTTTTGTGATTTCTGTATTCTAATTATCTAATTGATAATTGAATATTGTTGATAATTGCATTTATTCGGTTTTGTTGTTTTCTGATTATCTATTTGATAGTTAGATTTTGTTGAAAATTTGTGAATTTCTTTTATGAAGTTAAAAGATTTCTTTGGCATTTATATTCTTGACCTTTATTCTTCTAGCTTAACCAGTTTATGTTAGATAAATAATTGTTATGGACAACTTTAATTATGAAAATTGCGGGGACGCAATTTTTATAAGGAGGGGAGTTTGTAACAACCCGAGGTTTTGTAACAATTAATTATCGTCAAATGACGATTAAATTGGTTGTTAATTGATGTTAAGTATTTTAATCAGTTGTAAATTCGTTTAAAAATTGGTTAAGTGTTGTTTGGGCTTTAGAAATTAATAGTGGCCCACGTTTTCGTTCGTTTGGATGCCGTGATAAATCCAATACCCGATCCCCCTCTCCTTGGATTCGTTCGAAAACCCTAAACAAAAGAAAATGAAAAAAAGAAATGGCGGCTTCGTCCTCTTCTTCGTTCCTCTGCAAAAATTAGGGCATCGTAGAAATCGAAGATAGTGGCTGCTAGGGTTTAACTTCGCTCGTTTTCCTCGATTGCTACGTCTTCGTCTCCATACTGCTTGATCTTTGGTCGCTAACGGCTGCTTCAATTTGCAAAGGTGAGTGATTTATTCACTCACATCTAATTTAAACCCATGTTTTTATTCGATTCAAATTTGCTAATTATTGTGTTCGACTGAGAGGAACTTGACTTCGTCTCGGCCATTCAATTTTGTTTCGATGTTGATGTTGTTTGATTTCTGTTCTAGTTGTAATTTGACTACTGTTCGTAGTGAAGTATGGTGTTCTTGTTGCTTTACTATTTATAATTACACTTGATATTCTCGGCCATTCGAGTATATTTTGATGATGATGATTTATCTTATCCATTTGATTTTTTTAATGCTATGACGATGTTTTCTGGTCGTCATGGTTTTGTGAATCTCCTGATTCGTGGTGGACTTCGGTCACTATGATTTTGTTGACATTTGAACTTGTTCAATTCTTTTCTTTGAAACTGTTGTGACTCTTTCATTATTTTTCGACCTGATACTTGATCACCGTTCATTCTTGGAGTTTAGTAGTTTGCATTGGTTACACTTGTATACAGTTGCATTCGTTAGACTTCACGACAACCATTGGTTGCATATCGAGTTGTTTCACTAATGCATCATGTTATTGCCATTCACTTGAATTCTGTTGCATTCATCTGGTTTAGTTTCGTACTGGTTGCTATTAATTTCAATGTTCATTTGATGTTGTGTTTCATGTGGGTTGCGATTCAATGTTGCATTCCAGTATATGCACTTGAGTCTGTTTCATTTTGCCTGTTCATTGAAGTTCGATTTGTGCACTGACATGAGTTCGAGCCTTTATCACACTGTTTGGTTCTTGTTGTATTTACCTACATACCTGTTCATCATGTGATTCACCGTATTTGGTCTCGAACACGGACATTTCATTGTTAGACTGCTGCACATGTGATCTTTGTTTGCATATATGTGTCAGTTGCAAGGGTAGGTCTATGATTCAGTTAGCTAGCCGAGTTATGTTCTTTCCACTATTGCATATATGTGATTGTCCATCCATGTTGTCAGACCCATATCATGCATTGTTCATGCATTTTGATGGCACTGTCCAGCTTCATTTAGTGTTCACTATAGCATATGTATTCATCCACTTATCTTGTTGGCATGTGTATTGCCTTCATACTTTGTAGTTGTGCCAGTTGCCATTGGATTAAGTTTTGTTGTCACTGCACACTCCGGCCTATTTCACGGTCATATGTATGTATGTGCTCATTGTCCATGTCATTCTGCTTTGACCATTGAGGCAGTGGCATTGATATTTGAATCTTCATTTGCTTTTGGCTTTGAGGTGAAAAATTGACTTGTACATGGCTTCACTTCCGATGTGATACTGAGGCTTTGCCTTTGTGGTCTTCGCTATACACGTGTGTCTGGTCAATTGAATTTGTTGAGTTTGGTGTTGTACTGTACATAGCATCGTATTTGTTGAGTTGGGCTGATTTTTGAAATGGTACTTGAGTTGAATCCAGTTGCAAAACTCGGGTTTGACCTTGTACTCGATCGTGAACTTTTACTGTGTATTCTTATGCCCTTCTTTCATTGGATTTAAGTTGAGTTGCCTTTCAGTTTTTGGTTGAACATTTATGCATTTCGACTTGGCTTATTTATGTTGCCTTGATCATTTTGACTTCAAGTGTATAGTTGTCTTTCACTTGAATTCAGTTGTATTTGCTGCCTTCATTTAATTCTGGTAGCCTTTGTGCTCTGCAATTGAGTTGAGTCAGTGACTTGACCTTTTGCATTTTTATTGTAAGTTAGTGCCATTTGCTTTTGATTCATTGAGGCAGTTTGTATATGGTTTGAATTGAGAGTGTGCATTTATTTAGCTTGATCTTTGCAGTTTTGACTTACTGTAGTGGCGAGGCAGTGCACGCGTGCGTGTACTGCAGCCACACAGAATTTGGTTTGATGGATCATTTTGAGATTTGTCTAATTATCTATTTGATAATTAGATTCTGAGTTTCTAATTATTTATTTAATAATTAGATTTTTGTTGTTAATTGCTGTTTAGGCAATTCTGCGGTTTTCATATTATCTTCATTGATAATCTTTTTATTTATCTTTGTTGATGATCTGAATTTGCTGATATGTTGTTTAACACTGTTTAGTGTTATATCTGCCTTTATTTGATTCTCTTATCAAGGAGTCGGATATACGATATTTCTGTGACTGTCATCTAATTGTTATTTGATTATTATTGCTTCTGTGCATTAATAACTGATTTTGAATTAGACTGACCCGTGTAATATTTTCTTTTGAATTTAATACTCGAGTCAGACCCGAGTTATTTCAGGTTGTAGATATCTTGCTTTGGATTGCTATTTGAGCTATGAAGACTTTTCATATCTTTTGGAGTAGTCGTGTCATAGTATAGGTTGATATGTATTCATGTATATTAGTCGATAATGTACTTGTATATATAACTTCCAGAGTCGATAGTTGTAGTTGTATCATATGTATTGTGTCAAATGTATTGTAACTGACATCAGTTATATATATATATGAGACTTTTGTTATTTGTGTTCCGCATTTTATTATCTGTGTTATTATCATATATATTGTCCTAAACTATTATGAACCATCGTAGTTTGTTTTATACTGGAATTGGGTATGTCGATGGGAGTAAATAAATAAGAGATGTAAAATGAAAAATATATACCACTCCTATCGAGGTAACCAATACTAGTGTAAGGCCAACTACAGATGGTCGCTCCTATCCAGCCTTATTCTTCGTAATAACAGACAGTATTTCTTTTAATACTCTTTGTCATTGTGAGCATAGATGTGGGGTGTCACACTTAACTTATTTTATTCCAGCCTGTTTACTTCTAAAATCAAATTATAAAGAATTTAGATTACAAAACGAAGTGGTTCCTGGTATTTGCTAATACCTGATTCCGGTCTGTTCGATTTCAATGTTGTCTCTATTCCAAGTTGTTAAGTTTAAACAATACAATTTATATTCAGGACATCATACCTCACAACAATTCAACTTTGATAGGTAAACCACATGATCACAGTTCAACTTATTCTTATCATAGCACATCTCAATCGCCCATCAAAGATATCAACCATCCCAGCAATCCAATATCATTCAACATCCATAACCAAGATTTATTAGACATGTAATTCCTAATTAATTTAATTAATTATCCTTAATTAATTAATTAACCTTAATTAATCACATAGGTAAATTAACCTTAAGTTAATTAGTTAATTAACCCTTAGTTAATTATTCTTTAATTAACTAATCATCCTTAATTAATTATATCAACCAATTAACCCTTTAATCATAAATTAATTAACCTTTAATCATTAATTCATTAACCATAATCATTAAATTAATTAACCTTAAATTTTTAATTAATTAACCTTAATCAATCTTTAATTAAGTAATTATTCTTCAAGTAATTATCCTTTAATTACTTACATTCATTAATAAATCATAAATAACATAAGATCTTAATTAAATAAAAGATAAAACATTTTATCCTGATTTCTTTAATTATCATTTAAACCTTGTTTAATAATCTTGTAATTAATTATCATTAACCACTTAACTAAAACCTTTAAGTTAAATTAAGGATTAAAACACTTCATCTTTTAATTATTTACTTAATTACAATATTAAGTTTATTTAAAATAAACTTTTTTTAAAAAAGGTTTTATATATATATATATTGAAATACTTTAAACTCAAATAAATTTATTTTTCATGCCTTTAATAAACTCCATCTTAATTAAACATTAATTATTTTAAAAGAAATGGTTAATAAATTATTTAATCTTGATTAAGTTTTAAACTTTAAAACTTGTTATTTCTTTTAAATTAAAACTTGCTCACTTCTATTCAACTAAAACCCGAGCGAAATGTTTGGAATACCATAGTCCAACTTCGAGTAACCTACATTTTCCCTTTTGCTTCGAGTCAAACCCAGTTCAACTTCAAGTTCGACCTTGAGTAAACTCTGTCTTCCCAAAACATCACAATTACCTCTAGATATATATATGATACCTGTGCACATACATAGTCCATCCGACGAACTCCGATCAACTTTGCCATCCTCCACAACTTGTCGACGATCGACTCAAACCCCCAGGCCACCCAGCAACCCGAATCGACGATGAACTCGCAAACGAGCTATTCGACCAAACCTGAAACACCACTTTGATCAACATAATTGCCTCGCTCCGTCGCCTCAGGCCACCTGAACTTTCTCCTTCATGCTCACCTCTTCGTCAACGATCCATGCTTCGATTTCACCAGCCTCGGTCGAGCCCGATTCTACGTTGACGACGACATTGCCTCGAGAACACGATCGACTAAAAACTGGGTTTAAACCCTAGATCCTCACCGTGCCATCGCCACGATCAACTAAAAATTTTGCGAGCATTTTCCATGAATCCCCATCCCCTAGGCTTCCTCCAGCCGTGACCACGACCTTCCTTGTCACGCCGATGACCAGCAATTACCAAAAGTACCAATTCTGTTCATCCTATAATTTCTCGATCAATACTTGACTAAAAATCTTAATTCTTTCTTTAAAATTCATGGTTTTCCAAGACAAATCTGGTGATGTAAAGGAAACTGGAAATCATGATGTTCAAATTTTTGATATTCTTTGAATTCTACTGCATTTCTCATTTCCAGAACATGCTTTAATTAATTATGCTAAAAATTATTTTTTAAACTTAAAACATGATTATACAAACATGTTTTGTTTGAACCTTAAAGCCTAAAGAAGATTAGAGAGAGAGCATTTGAATTTTTTACAGGTTTTTTGATAACTGGAAACCTAGAACAGAGGGCATTTTCATATGTATAGACATGCACACAACATTTTCATTTATATATATATACACACACACATGTAAACATAATTTACAATCCACACTTCAACATCATTCAAAACAACAAGTTTTAGTTCAAATCTTAAGAGGGTTTACTCACTTTTCTTTTGAACAGAGATATCAGGTGATACAGGCATGCATACATTCAAACATTAATATATATACACAAGCAATTAGTTCTATATTCACACATACACATTTTCCAGATATACATAAGCAACTAATCCTGATACTTAAGTTTAAAAAGGTGAAGTTACTCACCTGATTCCAAAAATGAACAGAGCTTGCTATGTTGAAACAGGCTGTGAAACTGTTCTGAAGTCTTCATTTTAATCTCTTGTTTTGAATTGATTTGTAGTACTGTTTAAATTGAATTGTTGTTTAAGTTTGAATTTTGTTTAAGGTTGAGTGATGCTTACTTCAGATGTTACCCAGTTTGATGGAAGAACGGAGATGAATAGATTGATATATAGGAAATAAGATTTCTGGGTGATATATTTTTGTACAGGGTGATTATGTTTGTACAATAAGTCAGAGATATTTTTCTTTGTTCCTTTGACTAAGCTGATTTTCTTCTCCTCTTTTAGGTGGCTGATATGATACATTTTGGGCTATCATTAATTACCATTGTTTGTTTTCTCAAGTCTATGTACTTATCTTTATTTATTTGTTTGTGCATACTTGAATATATTTCTTTCTTTTCTTTTGTCTTTTTGCTTGAAATCCAAATGAAATTCTATAGTTAACATGATGTTAGAATTTAGATAATGTATTCACTTTATATTCTTGTTTTATTACTTTGCATATATACATGTATTTCAACATCATAAGGTTGTACATATTTATTTATACATATATTTTTATACATTTTATACATACTCTTTATATGCTTTTGTGTATTTGTAATCATATATATATATGGGTATTTTATCTTAAATGGTGGTGTTTGTATATATATAATTTATTTTCCAAAGGATTCATCATATCATTTTTTTATTTTTTTTTGAAACTCTATAATTCAATATTTTGTTATAGTCTTTAAATCAATCTATATATACAATCCGACATTTTAACTATCAGAATTTCATTTATCCGACTAATAAAAACTATATTTCAATGATTAGTCAAATTAATTACCAATTAACAACAGTTAAAATTTTTTTCGAGTTGTCACAAAAGCCCATCCTTACAATTGATTATAGATACAACAATGAATACAACAGAAAAATAACCATCTACACGAATACGTCTTTGGGCCTCAAACTTGTCACTTGAAGCTCCAAAGCATACCAAACTAATCTGTAATATGCTTGGTCTGACCCGAGCATTATAATAAAATAACACCCGAGTAAGTCTGGTAAACCAACATGAGAAAAACACACCCAACTAGATTTTTAGGTTATATAAAAATCTTTGAAATCAAAAGTATCTCGTAAGACCTCATCGCACATAAACACGGACGGGTTTTTACCTTACGATGACCAAAACTGTAACGACCCGAAATTTTTGATCGCGAAAATTCCAAATAGTTAGGAAATGAAGAAAGAGATAGAAGAAGAAGAATAGAAACACATCACTGATTCTCACAAAATGCAGCGGATCAAAATATAATATCAAATAATAATAGTTTACAAAAGAATACCTGTATTTGTCAATTACATTTTTATACACTAGAGTTACACACATACTCAAACACTAGACATATACAAATCAACATGTCTCAGATAAACAGAAATATATCACAGTGGAAACACTCCATACGTTCCTGCCATCCAGCTGACCTCCTGAGCTCCAGAACGTCCTTACTTGAAAATCTGTAATACTCGGTCTGACCCGAGCATTACATCAAAGTAACACCCGGGTTAGGCTGGAAACTAGCGTGAGTAAACCCATCTAACATGGAATACAACAGCATAAAACTTACGTAAACCCAGGGTAACTCATATCAATTTACAAATTCACAATTTGTTATAGACATCACTTATTTCACACATCAATTTCTAAGTACCAAAACTTAGATTAAATGGTCCAATCCACTTAAATCATTCCATACCAGCTTATTGATTTCACATATCAATCTATAAAGAATAGAAGTGGTTTCGGGTATTAACTAATACCTGACTCCGGTCTCTGCGAATCCAATGTCATCTTAACCCAAGTTATTCAAGTGGTTAAATTTTAAATACAGGATGTCACTTTTACACAGCAATTCATCATAGTTAACCACATTATCTCTGTTCAACCCATCATATCATATTACAAAAACATTTCATTTAACAAAGCATCACAATCACATATCAGGGATAACAAATAATCCAAGGCATTCAAATATCATTCAATCATTCATAAGCAAGATAAATTAGTCATACCATTTCTGATTAATTTAATTAACTACCAATTAATTAAATTAATTACTTTATTACTTAAAATATTGCTTATTTAACATTAATTAATTATATTCAATTAATTAATCATCCCTTAATTATTATTCTTGATTAATCATCCTTGATTAATCATTCTCTAATTACATTATGTAATTATCCTTCATATTAATTACACAAAGTAATTAAACCCAAAACCACTACCATTCTTCAATTAATTACATCCAGAAATTATTCACTAATTACTTCATTAAGTGATTATACTTTATAAATTACACTAAGTAATTATACTTAATCAATTACCAAGTGACTATCTTCAATTAATCATCCAATTAATTAATCACACTTATCTCATTAAATACAACTGCGTAATTCATCCATTAATTAACCAATTAATTAATCACATAGGTAAATTAACCTTAAGTTAATTAGTTAATTAACCCTTTGTTAATTATTCTTTAATTAACTAATCATCCTTAATTAATTACATTAACCAATTAACCCTTTAATCATAAATTAATTAACATTTAATTATTAATTCATTAACCTTAATCATTAAATTAATTAACCTTAATCATTCTTTAATTAAGTAATTATTCTTTAAGCAATTATCTTTTAATCACTTTCATAAATGAATTAATCTTTGATTACTTAAACTTTAATTAATTAAGAGATAAATCATTTATCTTAATTAACTCAAAATACTTTACTTTAAAACCTTTAACAAATCCCAAACTTAACAAAATAACGATTTAAAAAAAATTGTTAAGAATTGTTTAACTTAATTTTGTTTAAAGCTTTTTAAACTGAAACTTCAAATACTCGAGACAAAACCCGAGCCTGACCCCATGTTTCCTGAGCACGCCCCCGAGAAACTAGCTTTCTCTTTTCCTTCGGGTTCAACTTCGAGCCAGTGCCAAAATTTCCACAGAAAACCTCGTCTTCCCAAAACATTACAACCATTTCCAAATATAAATGATACATGTGCACATGCACAGTCCATCCGATGAACTCTGATCAACTATGCTGTAATCCTCCCCTCGTCGACGATCGACTCGAGTTCACAGACCACCCAGAAACCTAAAACATTGACGAACTCACGATCGGGCTATACGACCAACCCTTGAACTCAAACTCCGATCAACGAAAACCATTTGCCTCATCCATCCTGGCCGTCTGAAACATTGCCATCACGCTCATCTCTTCATCAACTATCCCTGCTTCGATTCCACCAACCCCGGTCGAGTCCGATTCGACGTTGACGACGCCGTTGCCTCGAGAACACGATCGACTAAAAACTGGATTTAAACCATAAATCGATCATGTTCGTCATCCACGATGATCAGGAATTTTTATGATCATTTTTCCCGAGCTCGTCCATCACCCAGCTACCCTCAGCCATGATTTCGAGACCACCACTTCCACCGGTCACCAGAATTTGCCACAAAACCAAAAACCGTTCAACTTCGAATTTCTCGATCAATACTTCACAAAAAATTCTGATTTTACTTTTAAAAATTGTGATCTTCGAAGACGTGATGGATGGTATAGGTGAATCAATAAATTATGAGATTCGAATAAATCATGTTTTTGAAGTTTTTCACTGTATTTTTAAATTTCCAATTAAACTCAAATTTTTTTCTTCTTAAAAATATTTTTAAGACCTAGATTTTTATGATACAAACAAGTTTCATTTAGATCTTGAAGCCTAACATGGGTTGGAGATGAAGAGTTTGATTTTTAAACAGGTTTGAAGCCTGTAAATCTTAGAACAGAGATACATATGTCTGTTTCCAGACATGCACAGTCACACCCATATATATATACATACATATTTGTATACATACAATCCTTATCACTTTACTTCAAGCATGATTTCCAAACAACAAGTAAAAAACCAAATTTCAGAAAGATTTACTCACCTTTCTTTTTGAACAGGGATATTTTGGAAACACTACTACCTGCTCTAGTTTGATTTTGGTCCTCCTGTAGAGTTGTCTTGTTTGATCCCTTAGTTTGTGAAATGGCGGTAATGTTTTTCTTTGTTTTTACTTAGCTAGTTTTCGAATGAAAGAAAATGAAATAAAGGGAGAGGTACAGAGGTATACATAAGAGAAAGTATGTGGCTGCTCTCTGTCGTACCCAGCAAGCTTCAGTTTTTTTCCATGATTTGAAGTTTTGGGTGATTTGCCATTTAATTTGAAATGCATTTATGAGGTTGTCCCCTTGTGTACATACATATACTATTATATGAATTGATATATGCATGTATATCCTTTTGTAAGCATGTGTGTATATATATATAGTTATATATTTTATCCACATGTGATGTTGTTATTGTATATATATATATACTTGCATTTCCACTATTTAAGAAATATATATACTTTCATTTGTATTTGTCATCTTATACATATATATTTCATATACATTGCTTACTTACTGTACATTTTTACTTACATCTGTATTTGTTATTATATAGATAAATACATGTATATGTTTACATTCCTTTGTTCCAAATTCTCTTTTTCATGTATATAAAACTTTTACCTGTACATTTTAATATACACATACATATTCATTCATATACTTATATATATTAAACATCCTAAGCTCGTATGTATTTCTATTCATATTCAAATGTATATTACCTTGAATTTCAAAGATGGAGTTTTATTTGTATGTATTTTATCTTAATTTAAATGGTGGAGTCTCTATATATATTATTATTATTTCCTATAAGATTTATCATATCCAATGGTTCTATAAAATTATAGTTTTCAAATAAATTTATATATATCCAGATACTTCAATTATCCGAATTTTTATTGGTTCAAATTATAAAAATCAACATTAAATAATTAAAATCAGTTAATTACTCAATTGCGGTCGTCAGGAAACCCGGGTCGTCACATTCCTCCCCTCTTTAGAACTTTTCGTCCTCGAAAAGGAACAGAACGAATTTATGAAAATGCTTAAAATCAGATAAATATTCTGTAACATCCCGGAAATTTTCGACTTTCGAAAATTCAACATCGATACTCACCTTATCGACTGCTGAGCCATCGAATGCCGGAAACCCGGAAAGTTATGGTTTTAAGAAAGAAGAAAAAAGGTAGAAGAAGAAGATAGAAGAAAAAGAAAGAAGAACAACAACAGAACAAGAGCAGAAACAGAAACAGAAAACAATATCAGAATCTCACATATCGCAGCGGAACAACATATAATAGATAATTGAATAATCTTTAAAACAAAGAACTATATCATTTTATACATACATCAATCAGAGTCAATAAACAACAATGGACAGTTATATAACTTGTCCTCATACAGAATACACAGCGGAATAAATAATATCAAATACAAATACTACGTCTCGTCATCCAGCTTATCTCCAAAGCTCCAGAATATCCTGAATATCCTGATAATATAACTCTAGGCTGCCCGTGTGGAAATTTGTGCGCACCCAGAGTTTAGAAGGGAACAATAAACTCCGAGTCAGTCATGGTGACTGGTGTGAGATCGTAAAACAGTTATTCTTTAAAATAAACAACAGGAAAACTTTAATGTCAATTCGCAATGCTTTTGGAAAATGAAACTACCATAAGACCTCCCACCACACACATAATGCAAACGCAGAATTGGAGGAGATTTCTTCTTATGATAGTCAAAGATGCTTACTACGCAAAATCAAATCATTTTTGATATTATTATTAGTGCATAGTGTAGAAAACATTTCGAAAGTATAATATTATCTTAGCCAGCATAGACATTTCGAACTATGCCTACTATAGCTACCATCCAAACAGTGGGGCGCCACCATAAGTGAATGATAGGTTCTACAACTAAAACCGTACAAGTCACGTATTGTTTCTTTGGATTTCCAACAAATGGTCAGGCTAAGGAACTTCCTTTTCCACGATGGGTACGTCCCTGGAATAGACGACCCGAGAACCTAACCGGATCTCTGCCAACACAAGGCCGGGTTACCTCTGCAAAAATAGGTAACTACTGACACGCGTATGCCATCCCCCGATCGTAACCGATCTTCCCGAGGATCCCCGATTTCCAACAAACCACATAGATAATAATGCAGCAACCACATAGGTTAAGTATCTGGGCTCCATACCATGATACCACCTCTATCCAGAAGGAATGACATACACTAAGGGGCGCTACTCCCTAGAACCTTGCTGCATCCTTCCTGTTTCGACCATTTCCGGGGTGTGAGGCTCGACGAAGTCTCGTCCACAAAGCTACGCTTTCTACAAAAAGCCCTGCTTCGGGTCCAACAAAAATGATCAACCTATGATCACAAAGATATAAGATCAAACAAATGATCATATCACAAATGATCAAACACTGATCATTTCACAGCAACACTCAGTATGCCACGTTACCAAATTGGGATATATCGCTGATGAATTTCAACTACATAACCTCTGAGCTCGTACGTCTCAGAGAAGGGTGTTAAGCTAAGAGAATAAATTCTCCGCCACCAACAGAAATGTATTAGAAAGAAATCAGCTTTATATCTCAAATTGTAACGTCAGACACACAATCCATACAAGTCTGTTCCGGGATCGAACAGAACCGAAGGCACTTCTCACGAAGCCCTTGCATTTCCGGATAAATTTCTAATCATGTCCGGACTTCCCGTCACTAAGGGTGATAAAACCTCTAAATCGAAGATCAGTCGATGTAGAGTAACTCGACGGTAATCCTTCCGTTTTCAAAAATATCCGGTCTTCAACACCGGTCTTCGAATGCAATTCATAACGACGTATCACATATTCGGAATGGGTTATACGACCCCATGGTCCTTTCCCAGCTAACCCGAATAGTGAGCGTTTATTTTAAAAATAAGTGTGGCATTCAAATTCATCAAATTCACAACAAATACCTATCTAAAGGTAATTATCGATAGTCGGTTATTTAACTATCAATAAAGATGCGCAACATCATCAGATTCCAAATAATTTTCCCAAATTATTTATTCTTCAAAAATATCTTACTAGATATATAATTTTCCACACTTCAAAAATAAATCAACGTTTATTTTTAAAACGAATTCCATTTCTTTATAAATTCCATATTGAATTTATATTTCAAAATATCTTCTGATATACGATTTTCAAATCGATTTTCAATATTCAATTTTGAATTTATCTTTTACAAAGATAAATTCTCAAAACGTTCATTTCATTTGGAAAAGCATTTCCATATTTATTTAAAAATAAGTGTTTCCCAAATCTATTCATTTTCAACACTTGAAAATATTCGATATACTTAAATCAAATTAAGTATATATTCATTCTTTAAGGAAATCATTCTTTTAACACCTATTTGAGTCAAAACGAATGTTACGTAAAACATCGTTACAACGACTCGAAATCACTAGTATAGGGATTCGGAATTAAGATAGATATATAAATCCCAATACTACATAAAACATTTCCTTTTGGAAATCATTTACTATAACAACAGTGTTATAGTCCACCATTTCCTTAAATTTCTCGAAAACGTCTATTTCAACAAGAACTGTCGAAATCTATGTTTTCAATTCTTAATACATTTTAAACATCTTTAAAATGTTTAACTTCATTTTTAATATCCCTTCTTCGAAAATAAGTCCATTTTCCTTAACAATATATTCACTGTCCCAAAATCGTGAATATAATTCACTTAACCCAATTTCAATCATTTCTACACATTTATTTCAAAGATAATTCGCTATCCAAAATCGCGAATATATCTTCTTTAATAATCTCCTATATTTACTTTATCAAATTCAATCTATTTCGAATTTATAAAACACGTTTATAAATTCTATTTCCATTTTCTAACAACTTTGATTTATAAATCTTCTTTATAATTCAATTCATTTTATAACTCAACTTTATATACCAAAAGTCCATATTTGAGGTTAAGTACTTATACTTCATGGATTTATAACATTCGTTCCTTTAAGGCTTCACAAATTTTAAATCTTATTCCTTATAAGATTTCATTTAAAATCTTATTTTTTTTTAACAACCACCGAACTACGTTTAAAATTCCATTGTTTGGATTTATAAAATATATATTTTATAAATCTCGTCTATAAACCATTCATACTTATTCACAACTCTTAATTAAAATGTCGAAACCCGATTTATAAGTAAATCACTCATAAGTCTTTTGTTTTACAAAAATCTATTTATTTTGTAACTTCATAATTTATAAATATAAAATTTCGTTCACTTATACCATCCCTTTATTCTTCATTTTTTTAACACTTATTAAAACTCGTTTTATAATCCCAATATTTTATATTTATAAAAATCAAATTTTATACATCTTTTATATACATCGTTTTAATAATTCAAAAATCTCAATTCAAATCTTTTTATTTATGACTTAACCATTTATGTCAAAAGAAATTTTATCCTTCGGTTATAATTTACAAACATTATAATTCCCATAACTTTAAATTTATAACATTTATTTATTTAAAGTAAATCAATTCAAAAATTCAAATAAAACGTATACTTTCAAATAATCACTTTTAAAAATCTCTTTTAAAGTTAAAGATCGTTATTTTTAAACTTCAAAATTTTGAATCCAATGATGCAACGCATCAATTAGTCCATCACAACAGTCAATATCATATCTCAACATATGATAACAGAATACATCACAGTATCTGTAAATAAATAACTACTGATGAGGAATCCAGTTGGATCCCTCCAACCTGTTTCCCTGCATCCACAGACGTTAGCACAATACCAATTCCGCTCCAGTACGGAATTATCGCGGTATATGGGTTTTTATAAATCCGCTTACTAACGGCGCAATAGGGTCTCATCCGCTATACGAGGCGGGAAATCAATCAATCCAATATATACATATGCCAATATGTATATATTGCTATATATAGATATATATCCTACTCATATCTAATAGCACATCAAAACAGCCAATCAAACAATAACTGAAAATTCCACTTTTCAAATTTGAGTGAGAAGATCTCACCGTGATTTTAAATTCTGTTCCAGCGTTTATTTCGAATAAAATTAAACACGCGTTTAATTTTACCCGAAATTCAAACTAGCTCCAACTGACTCCAATTCTGTTCCATAGCGTAGTATTCATCACTACGATCCCGATGCAAAAAGTTTCGTCCGAAACGGACCTCGCATCAACAAGTTATGATATTTAGAAGTTAATACAAATTTATATACAATTTAAATTACATTTCTAATATTTATTTTCAACATTTGGAATCACAACCGTTCGTTCACCTTCCTTTGGATCTGGCCATCCCCCTTTTCTTCCTCACCCTCCAGTTTATCGCGTTCGAACGAAAAGAACACGGAGCCGCCCTCTAACCCTAGTACACGCGCCCCAAAACGAGCACCTAGGAGTTGATCGAACGATGGCGTTTCGAAGCCCCATGGCCTTGCTACCTTCGACTGGAATGCAGTGGAGCTCGGCCTCGTATGCTCCTCGAAAAATGCATGAGAAGGTCAAACGTTCAAGCGAAGACGGTCAACGATCGGCTTCATAGAAAATGATCTCCACCGTTGATCACCTAGAGTTCGACGAGCTCTTCATTTCCGTAGTTAAAACTTTCTGCTAATTATCAACGGATCGCGAGATATCTGAGGAAGAAGATGGTGCATCTCTGGCCATTGAAAATAGACATGGCGGCTGCAGTTTTCTAGGGTTAGGGTTTGCAATTTTATGAAGAGAGAGGTCCTTTTATAGATTTTCTACCGAACACTATTCATTCGTGATTTTTCCGAACTCCGATTTACGTGCGGTGACCGGCGTTTCTAGGGTTTATCCCCCGTTCCGGACATAATGGAATAGGTTTCAGAAGCTAATTCGATCGTATGTGTGAGATATGACAATAAACGATCAAATTAAATTAAACTGATTTAAATCAATTTCGAGGCGTTTTAATTTGTACCGGACAAATGGTAAATCCAAAAATTACGAAATTTGAAATCTTACAATAATATCACATTACGGATCCGATGAAACTGGTTTCGTCGAAATCCGAGACCGTTTGAAAAATGACTATTTTAACTCGACGATTTAAAATTAAAACGATATCGATGCGTTTCGAGTTGCCACGGTCAATCGACAATCCCGATTGCTACGAAAATTGAAATCCGATAATAACTAACTATTACGGATCCAATGGAACTGGTCTCGTTCAATTCTGAGACTGTTCGTAAATTGGCTATATTTACAGTCGATAATTAAATATTAAAATATTCAATTTTCACATATTAACTTAAATTCCAATTTTAAAAGTTCTATAACCTTTCAATAACTCCAGTATGATTAAATAAAATTTTACAAATCATTTTCAATCATAATAACTCGATTTTCAATTATCTCTGGAATTTCACTATTTAATTTATCGATTAAATTATCAATTAAATCCAATATTCGAAAAATAAATCATTCGACTTCTAAATTCCATTTATTAATATTTAAAATCAATTAAATATTCTAATTTTAATTGTCAAAAATTCTGGGTCGTTACAAACTTCCCCCCTTAAAAGAATTTCGTCCTCGAAATTACAAGTTAGGAAAAAAAAAGTCCTTAACTCGTATACTATTTTTCACAATTCAATAGTTCTCTCAAATTTTCAAAACAAATCTTTCTAATAAAGATTCGTTATCATTCAACTAGCTTTCTAACTTCAATTATAAGTTTCAACAGCATTGTTTACTTCAAAATTCAAATTCGAGTTTAAATTCAAATTTTAAACTTCAAAAATTTCTCAAAAATTTCTAACGCCTTAAATTTTCAGAAAATTTCGCCAGCGTCTCCTTTGCGCGGTTAACATGGCACGACTACAAAACGTCCCTATGGACTCTCAGATTTCAAAAAGAAAAGAAAAAGCCAAGCGGCTAGAGAAATAAGTCATCAAATCTCATATTCGAATTCAAATACTTACCTTTTGTCGAGCCATTCAAATTTATCTTCGAAATTAAATTCCAATTCCTTTATACATGTATATCCTACTAGCCATTATATCTAGTTACAGCATTCAAACTATTTTGCAAATTCTATTACAAAATTTCGATACTTCTTATATCATCTTTACTTCCCTATTGAAGTTTCATATTCATTTTCATTCAATTTCACATTTCAAATTTCATTTGAATTTAATTCACAATTCCAACCTTATTTGGATTCTATTTAACTTCTGAATATTGAATTTTATCAATTACCTTTCATTTATAACTGCACCATTTTAAATTAGTTTCAGTTACTAATCCATTTCAAATTTCAATTTCCAATATTCAACTTGAATTACATTTACTAACAAATTCAAAACAAAGTTTAACATTCATCTTCA
Source organism: Allium fistulosum (assembly GCA_030737815.1). Taxonomy (NCBI): domain Eukaryota; kingdom Viridiplantae; phylum Streptophyta; class Magnoliopsida; order Asparagales; family Amaryllidaceae; genus Allium; species Allium fistulosum. Next base: position 811,874,486 of record CM060901.1, on the reverse strand, counting down.
ATTTTTTATTTACTAGCAACTGTAAATTCCATTCATTTGAAATTTATTTCTTCTTACTTGAATTTATTTGCAATTCCAAACCATTCTTTTATTTAGTTCACAATTCAAGGTTTAATTTATCTAATTCAACTTCATAATATTCATAGATATTTTCATATGGTATTCCAGAATCTTACCAACATTTCAAAATCATTTGAAAACAATTCAAATTATCCTTTGAATTTCCAAAACAAAACCCAAATTTTCCATTTAAAACAATTTGGCAGCAATTCCTCTTTTGGAAACCCGAAAATGAACATCGATAATGCTGCAGTCATTACCGAAGTTATTTTCCAGCGACCGACAAGAGTTTAGAGCTTTCATTTCTCCAAAATACTTTTCAAACCCTTTGAAATTCATTTTTAACTCTAAAAAGATTTATACTTTCCAAATCTCCAAAATTTTCAAATTCTTTTCAAACATTTCCAAAAACTTCTCTGGAATTCCGTTTTAAATTACAAATCACATTTATAATTTACATTCTCAAATCTCATTTATATATGGATTTATTTCTTAACTTTGGAGTTATGATTTGAACTTCTTATTCAATTTTAGTGATGATAATTTACCATTATTACTTCCTAACATCCATGCAACCATATACTGTAATAATTTACAGAAAAATCATTTCTTTTATATACAAAAATAGTTTTGGGCAAAATTATTTCATTCACCCTATTTAAAACAATATTGTGCCGAATTGTTCTATACAAGTGTTTAGAGATCCCTATCGATAGAGTTGTACGGACAATACCGACCAGAATCCATATACCACTCAACAAACCAATCATCACAATATAAAACAATTTTATATTCACTAACAAATACGCACTCGTATCTATTATTACACTCAACTCATTCTAGAGTACTACTGACTCTATCTCTAATGAGTAACACCCAACAGAGCAGGGTTGTCGCTTAACCATATGCTCTGATACCAAATGTAACATCCCGGAAATTTTCGACTTTCGAAAATTCAACATCGATACTCACCTTATCGACTGCTGAGCCATCGAATGCCGGAAACCCGGAAAGTTATGGTTTTAAGAAAGAAGAAAAAAGGTAGAAGAAGAAGATAGAAGAAAAAGAAAGAAGAACAACAACAGAACAAGAGCAGAAACAGAAACAGAAAACAATATCAGAATCTCACATATCGCAGCGGAACAACATATAATAGATAATTGAATAATCTTTAAAACAAAGAACTGTATCATTTTATACATACATCAATCAGAGTCAATAAACAACAATGGACAGTTATATAACTTGTCCTCATACAGAATACACAGCGGAATAAATAATATCAGATACAAATACTACGTCTCGTCATCCAGCTTATCTCCAAAGCTCCAGAATATCCTGAATATCCTGATAATATAACTCTAGGCTGCCCGTGTGGAAATTTGTGGGCACCCAGAGTTTAGAAGGGAACAATAAACTCCGAGTCAGTCATGGTGACTGGTGTGAGATCGTAAAACAGTTATTCTTTAAAATAAACAACAGGAAAACTTTAATGTCAATTCGCAATGCTTTTGGAAAATGAAACTACCATAAGACCTCCCACCACACACACAATGCAAACGCAGAATTGGAGGAGATTTCTTCTTATGATAGTCAAAGATGCTTACTACGCAAAATCAAATCATTTTTGATATTATTATTAGTGCATAGTGTAGAAAACATTTCGAAAGTATAATATTAATCTTAGCCAGCATAGACATTTCGAACTATGCCTACTATAGCTACCATCCAAACAGTGGGGCGCCACCATAAGTGAATGATAGGTTCTACAACTAAAACCGTACAAGTCACGTATTGTTTCTTTGGATTTCCAACAAATGGTCAGGCTAAGGAACTTCCTTTTCCACGATGGGTACGTCCCTGGAATAGACGACCCGAGAACCTAACCGGATCTCTGCCAACACAGGGCCGGGTTACCTCTGCAAAAATAGGTAACTACTGACACGCGTATGCCATCCCCCGATCGTAACCGATCTTCCCGAGGATCCCCGATTTCCAACAAACCACATAGATAATAATGCAGCAACCACATAGGTTAAGTATCTGGGCTCCATACCATGATACCACCTCTATCCAGAAGGAATGACATACACTAAGGGGCGCTACTCCCTAGAACCTTGCTGCATCCTTCCTGTTTCGACCATTTCCGGGGTGTGAGGCTCGACGAAGTCTCGTCCACAAAGCTACGCTTTCTACAAAAAGCCCTGCTTCGGGTCCAACAAAAATGATCAACCTATGATCACAAAGATATAAGATCAAACAAATGATCATATCACAAATGATCAAACACTGATCATTTCACAGTAACACTCAGTATGCCACGTTACCAAATTGGGATATATCGCTGATGAATTTCAACTACATAACCTCTGAGCTCGTACGTCTCAGAGAAGGGTGTTAAGCTAAGAGAATAAATTCTCTGCCACCAACAGAAATGTATTAGAAAGAAATCAGCTTTATATCTCAAATTGTAACGTCAGACACACAATCCATACAAGTCTGTTCCGGGATCGAACAGAACCGAAGGCACTTCTCACGAAGCCCTTGCATTTCCGGATAAATTTCTAATCACGTCCGGACTTCCCGTCACTAAGGGTGATAAAACCTCTAAATCGAAGATCAGTCGATGTAGAGTAACTCGACGGTAATCCTTCCGTTTTCAAAAATATCCGGTCTTCAACACCGGTCTTCGAATGCAATTCATAACGACGTATCACATATTCGGAATGGGTTATACGACCCCATGGTCCTTTCCCGGCTAACCCGAATAGTGAGCGTTTATTTTAAAAATAAGTGTGGCATTCAAATTCATCCAATTCACAACAAATACCTATCTAAAGGTAATTATCGATAGTCGGTTATTTAACTATCAATAAAGATGCGCAACATCATCAGATTCCAAATAATTTTCCCAAATTATTTATTCTTCAAAAATATCTTACTAGATATATAATTTTCCACACTTCAAAAATAAATCAACGTTTATTTTTAAAACGAATTCCATTTCTTTATAAATTCCATATTGAATTTATATTTCAAAATATCTTCTGATATACGATTTTCAAATCGATTTTCAATATTCAATTTTCAATTTATCTTTTACAAAGATAAATTCTCAAAACGTTCATTTCATTTGGAAAAGCATTTCCATATTTATTTAAAAATAAGTGTTTCCCAAATCTATTCATTTTCAACACTTGAAAATATTCGATATACTTAAATCAAATTAAGTATATATTCATTCTTTAAGGAAATCATTCTTTTAACACCTATTTGAGTCAAAACGAATGTTACGTAAAACATTGTTACGACGACTCGAAATCACTAGTATAGGGATTCGGAATTAAGATAGATATATAAATCCCAATACTACATAAAACATTTCCTTTTGGAAATCATTTACTATAACAACAGTGTTATAGTCCACCATTTCCTTAAATTTCTCGAAAACGTCTATTTCAACAAGAACTGTCGAAATCTATGTTTTCAATTCTTAATACATTTTAAACATCTTTAAAATGTTTAACTTCATTTTTAATATCCCTTCTTCGAAAATAAGTCCATTTTCCTTAACAATATATTCACTGTCCCAAAATCGTGAATATAATTCACTTAACCCAATTTCAATCATTTCTACACATTTATTTCAAAGATAATTCGCTATCCAAAATCGCGAATATATCTTCTTTAATAATCTCCTATATTTACTTTATCAAATTCAATCTATTTCGAATTTATAAAACACGTTTATAAATTCTATTTCCATTTTCTAACAACTTTGATTTATAAATCTTCTTTATAATTCAATTCATTTTATAACTCAACTTTATATACCAAAAGTCCATATTTGAGGTTAAGTACTTATACTTCATGGATTTATAACATTCGTTACTTTAAGGCTTCACAAATTTTAAATCTTATTCCTTATAAGATTTCATTTAAAATCTTATTTTTTTAACAACCACCGAACTACGTTTAAAATTCCATTGTTTGGATTTATAAAATATATATTTTATAAATCTCGTCTATAAACCATTCATACTTATTCACAACTCTTAATTAAAATGTCGAAACCCAATTTATAAGTAAATCACTCATAAGTCTTTTGTTTTACAAAAATCTATTTATTTTGTAACTTCATAATTTATAAATATAAAATTTCGTTCACTTATACCATCCCTTTATTCTTCATTTTTTTAACACTTATTAAAACTCGTTTTATAATCCCAATATTTTATATTTATAAAAATCAAATTTTATACATCTTTTATATACATCGTTTTAATAATTCAAAAATCTCAATTCAAATCTTTTTATTTATGACTTAACCATTTATGTCAAAAGAAATTTTATCTTTCGGTTATAATTTACAAACATTATAATTCCCATAACTTTAAATTTATAACATTTATTTATTTAAAGTAAATCAATTCAAAAATTCAAATAAAACGTATACTTTCAAATAATCACTTTTAAAAATCTCTTTTAAAGTTAAAGATCGTTATTTTTAAACTTCAAAATTTTGAATCCAATGATGCAACGCATCAATTAGTCCATCACAACAGTCAATATCATATCTCAACATATGATAACAGAATACATCACAGTATCTGTAAATAAATAACTACTGGTGAGGAATCCAGTTGGATCCCTCCAACCTGTTTCCCTGCATCCACAGACGTTAGCACAATACCAATTCCGCTCCAGTACGGAATTATCGCGGTATATGGGTTTTTATAAATCCGCTTACTAACGGCGCAATAGGGTCTCATCCGCTATACGAGGCGGGAAATCAATCAATCCAATATATACATATGCCAATATGTATATATTGCTATATATAGATATATATCCTACTCATATCTAATAGCACATCAAAACAGCCAATCAAACAATAACTGAAAATTCCACTTTTCAAATTTGAGTGAGAAGATCTCACCGTGATTTTAAATTCTGTTCCAGCGTTTATTTCGAATAAAATTAAACACACGTTTAATTTTACCCGAAATTCAAACTAGCTCCAACTGACTCCAATTCTGTTCCATAGCGTAGTATTCGTCACTACGATCCCGATGCAAAAAGTTTCGTCCGAAACGGACCTCGCATCAACAAGTTATGATATTTAGAAGTTAATACAAATTTATATACAATTTAAATTACATTTCTATTATTTATTTTCAACATTTGGAATCACAACCGTTCGTTCACCTTCCTTTGGATCTGGCCGTCCCCCTTTTCTTCCTCACCCTCCAGTTTATCGCGTTCGAACGAAAAGAACACGGAGCCGCCCTCTAACCCTAGTACACGCGCCCCAAAACGAGCACCTAGGAGTTGATCGAACGATGGCGTTTCGAAGCCCCATGGCCTTGCTACCTTCGACTGGAATGCAGTGGAGCTCGGCCTCGTATGCTCCTCGAAAAATGCATGAGAAGGTCGAACGTTCAAGCGAAGACGGTCAACGATCGGCTTCATAGAAAATGATCTCCACCGTTGATCACCTAGAGTTCGACGAGCTCTTCATTTCCGTAGTTAAAACTTTCTGCTAATTATCAACGGATCGCGAGATATCTGAGGAAGAAGATGGTGCATCTCTGGCCATTGAAAATAGACATGGCGGCTGCAGTTTTCTAGGGTTAGGGTTTGCAATTTTATGAAGAGAGAGGTCCTTTTATAGATTTTCTACCGAACACTATTCATTCGTGATTTTTCCGAACTCTGATTTACGTGCGGTGACCGGCGTTTCTAGGGTTTATCCCCCGTTCCGGACACAATGGAATAGGTTTCGGAAGCTAATTCGATCGTATGTGTGAGATATGACAATAAACGATCAAATTAAATTAAACTGATTTAAATCAATTTCGAGGCGTTTTAATTTGTACCGGACAAATGGTAAATCCAAAAATTACGAAATTTGAAATCTTACAATAATATCACATTACGGATCCGATGAAACTGGTTTCGTCGAAATCCGAAACCGTTTGAAAAATGACTATTTTAACTCGACGATTTAAAATTAAAACGATATCGATGCGTTTCGAGTTGCCACGGTCAATCGACAATCCCGATTGCTACGAAAATTGAAATCCGATAATAACTAACTATTACGGATCCAATGGAACTGGTCTCGTTCAATTCTGAGACTGTTCGAAAATTGGCTATATTTACAGTCGATAATTAAATATTAAAATATTCAATTTTCACATATTAACTTAAATTCCAATTTTAAAAGTTCTATAACCTTTCAATAACTCCAGTATGATTAAATAAAATTTTACAAATCATTTTCAATCATAATAACTCGATTTTCAATTATCTCTGGAATTTCACTATTTAATTTATCGATTAAATTATCAATTAAATCCAATATTCGAAAAATAAATCATTCGACTTCTAAATTCCATTTATTAATATTTAAAATCAATTAAATATTCGAATTTTAATTGTCAAAAATTCTGGGTCGTTACATATTCTTTGATCATTTTTAAAACACTTTTTTATATCTATATAATATTATTTCAAAGTAGTTTTTATAAAAATACTTTTATAACTCGATGTTTCAAGTAACATTCACAATTTTCGACTTCAGAAAATAGACATTAATACGTCCACTTTAACAACTGCCGAGCAATCGATTGCCGGAAAACCGAATTGTTATGGTTAAAAAGAAGAGGTAGAAGAAGACAAAAAGAAAGAAAGAAGAAATAACAGAAACAATATCAGAATCTCACATATCGCAGCGGAACAACGTATAATAGATAAATGAATAATCTTTAAATCAAGAACTATATCAGTTTATACATTACATCATCATCAGAGTTTACAACAACAATATACAACACAACTGGACAATTATATGAACTTGTCCTTACGAATGAATTTTTACAGCAAAAAAATAATATCATATACAAATGCTACGTCTCACCATCCAGCTCGCCACTTGAGCTCCAAAGCCTCCTGATATCCAGAATGACCTGATAACCTGACTCTAGGCTGCCCGTGTGGAAAATTATGGGCACCCATAGTTTAGGAAGGGAACAATAAACTCCAGGTCAGTCATGGGACTGGTGTGAGAACTTAAAACAGTTATTATCTTTAAAACAACAACAAAGGAAGTAAAAGACATCCGTAATGCTTTTTGGAAAATGAAACTACCATAAGGCCTCCCGCCACACACACAATGCAAACGCAGAATTGGAGGAGTTTCTCCTTATGATAGTCAAACATGCTTACTATGCAAAATCATTTGATATTATTATTAGTGCATAGTGCAGAAATTTTTTTCAAAAGTATAATATTAATCTTAGCCAGCATAGACATTCCGAACTATACCTACTATAGCTACCATCTAAACAGTGATGACCACCATAAGTAAATGGCAGGTTCTACACGTAAAACCGTACAGGGTTCGTATTGGCATTTTGATTTCCAACAAATGGTTAGGCTAAGGAACTTCCTACTACCACATGGGTATGCCTCTGGATGGACATCCTGAGAAACTAACTGGATCTCTGCCAACACAAGGCCGGGTTACCTCTTACACAAGGTAACTACTACACGAATATGCCACCCCCCGGTCGTTTGGGACCTTTATCCGAGGCGCCTCAACAAAACAACAATCACACAGTAAATGAGATTGGAGTAACCACATAGGTTAAATACCAGGGCTCCATACTTGATACCACCCTTTTCCAGAAGGAAATGACATACCCTAAAGGGAGCGACCCTCATAACCTTGCCGCATCATTCCTGTTTCGACCATTTCCGGGTTGTGAGGTCCGAAGAGGTCTCGTCCACAAAGCTATGCTTTTTCACAAAGCCACGCTTTGATCAACAAATGATCAATAAATAATCATCACACAACAACACTCAGCATGCCACATTACCAAATTGGGAGTAAATCACTGATAACCTTCAACTACATAACCTCTGAGCTCTTACGTCTCAGAGAAGGGTGTTAAGCTAAGAGAATAAATTGTCCGCCACCAACAGAAATGTATTTGAAAGAAATCAGCTTTATATCTCAAAATGTAATGTCAGACATGTAACCATACAAGTCTGTTCCGTGTTCGAACAGAACCGAAGGCACTTTCGAAGAAGCCCTTGCAATCCGGGTATTCACAATCTTGATCGAACTTCCCATCACAAAGGAAATCTCTATACTGTACCTAACGGTGCAGAGACAATCGATAGGTCATCCTATCGTTTTCACAAATACCCGGTCTTCACCACCGGTCTTCAAATGTTATCTATATCGTCATATCACATATTTCAGAATGGGTTATATGACACAAAGGTCCTTTCCCGGCTAAACCGAATAGTGAGCACAATATTTAAAACATATGGATATAGGGATTTCAATTAAGTCACAACTTATTACCCAAATCCTTTCCTTTAAATGGTTTAAACAAATTACCATTTTAAATCTTTAAACAAAAAGATTTACTTCACAAATTTTACACAGTTTCACAAAGATTCATTCACAGATTCCCAAATCATTTCCCATTTCAATTGGATTAACCCATTAAATCTTTAAATCAAGATTTAACTTATAGCTTTCAAAACTATTCACAATTCAAGACTTTTATAATATAAAAGATACACCTTTTAAAATCTTCTTTGATTTCAAGATAAAGCTTTATCATCTTCACAAAGGTTAATTCATAGTTTTTCCAAACTATTCACAATTTCATTTCAACTTGAAATGTTTCGATACAAATTGGAAATACTTTCTTTTAATGAAAGCTATTATTATTTGAAAACAGATAGTTTTCGTTTTGGGAAAAACTGGTTACAATTACACAGGTTAAAGCCATTCAAGTACAAATCTTGGATTTAAATTTAAAATTCCAAACCATATTTTTAAATGGTTAAAAACCCATATAAACACCTTTTATAACTTGTACAATCTTTTAGACCATAGTTCCCAAATCATTGAATTCAATTTCAAGTATTGAATTCAAAATTTAAATCAAATGATTTAAATTCCAATTTTTATTAAGTTATTTAAAATAACTCTTATTTTTAATCTCATTTTCAAAAAAATTCAATTCCAATTCCAAAACTATTTTTTGACTCAAAAAATCAATCTTTAGAATTGTTAAAAATCTGTGACTTAACTGATTTCCACGTGAAATCCACATTTGTGTGTGTATTGTGTAGTCCAAGGGTTTAACACAATAGTGCAACAACATTCAACCATCACAGATCAAATATAACAATATAATTGATAAGCGGTATAAACTATAACACTTATCTTTCATTCACAGATCACAGATATATATATATATATATATATATATATATATATATATCACAGATAAAAAAATTACAGATCACAACACAAATCATGATATATCACAAAGCCTCACATATCAAAGATATCAAACAATTCAACATCCAATATAATCCAAACATCCATAAGTAGGATTAATTTAATTATCTGACTAATTTAAATCAGGTAAATTTCTATGAATAAATTTTACTAGTTATGGTAAATTAAAAATCAATTAATTTAAAATTGATTTTCAAATTTATTTCAAAACACCAAATCAAATCTTCAACGAATTTCCAAATTATTTCCTTTTTAAAATAAATTTCTTTATCTCTTCAAATCTATTTAAAACTCCAAATTTTTAAATAAATTCTTCAACTAATAAATAATATTATTAAAAATCCCTTTACCAAGCCCTTTTTCCCAAAATTTGAAATTTTATTCAATATGGTTCAAAAATAACTTTATCCTTTTAAAACTCCTTTTTAATTTATCTAATTCTCAAAAATAATGCTATGTTTGGTTTACCGTTTTTAGTTTTGAGTTTTCGTCCTTACAAAAATACGAACAACGCATGTATATTATGAAAAATGACCATTTTAGAAAACGAATTTAACACACAAAATAGATGTTAACGTAAAAATCGACGCTAACACCCCGATGTGTTTATTAGTAATGTGAAAGCACCACCCGTTGGTACTGGAACTAGAAATAAGAAGAAAATAGCAGAAAAGTAAAGAGACAGCAGTTTTATAGTGGTTCGGCTCGAAATTAAGCCTACGTCCACTTTATCTTCTTTATTGCTGATTCGATTACAATTCTTTTACAATACACTTTGATTACAACACACTTTAGACGAGTAGCTAGAACTTTGATGTAAGAGAGCTCTTTGAATCCATGTCGGATGTGTAAGATCTCTTCTTGAAGTTCGTTGAAGCGTCTTCGGTGTTTGAAGTGTCGGGTGAGTCGAGAAAACGGTAGAGTATAGGCGTTCCAGAAATGATCCCCACCAAAAGACGCCCGTTTCATTAGAATAGGTGGGGTATTTATAGGAGAATTCTCGGCTGAGCCATAGGTCGTGAACGACCTAAAGTGGGTCGTAGGTCGTAAGCGACCTAGGGAGTAGTCGCTGAAGCTTTGCACTTGACCATTTGAACATATTGACAAGTCATAGGTTGTGAACGGTTTAAGGTAGGTCGTAGGTCGTGGGCGACCGACCTAGTGGGCATGGTTTGCGGCTTAACAGGGGTGCACTTTGATCTGCCTGATTGAAGTCGTAAGTTGTAGGTCGCTGGAGACTTTAGGTCGTTAGGTCGCTGGAGACTTTAGGTCGTTAGGTCACTGGAGACTTTAGGTCGCTCCATCTTTTAGGTCGCATATGTTTTAGGTCGCTTCAAAAAGAGGAGTTAACACTTGCCCCTCGAAGTACAGGCATATGTCATAGGTCGTGTGCTTCGATCTAACTCTGCTAGGTGGTGAGCGACCTAAAACGTATGCTAACTCGCGCGTCCATTCGCCTTCTCCTCTTTGCCCCATATAAACTGCTATAGGTCGCTGCTTCTCCTCTACTTAACTACTCCGATTTCCCGCTCTGCCATTAACAAAGCTTCATGATTTCAAAGGCGAATTCGAGTTAATCAGCTGACGATTCATCCTTGCTATCATATTGTGTAAGTGAATTCGATCTTTTACCCAACCATGATCGCCGCCAAATCGTGAATCCCCATCCTCTAACCCCAATCCAACTCCGTACATTGCGTTTCTCTTTTGAATCGTGTTGCGATCGATTTCCGATCGCCATTAGTTGTGTTGTTGTTGTGATTCATGAAAGCACAGCAATGAGTTGGATCTATGATAGATCGGAGATGTTTTGAATCGGCTCTCGGGTGATTTGGCAGTATGAAGAGATAATGGATTTCACGAAGAGGATGATGGATTTCATTGTGTAGGTGAAAACGGGTTATCGGGTTAACAGTTAACAATATAGCGAGCTGTTGAGTGGAGAAGAAGTTAGCGATTTAACAGATCTGAGCGACTTAGAAACCTGGCCGACCTAACAAACCAACCGACCTAGCAAATTTTCGCGACCTAAGGATCCTTCGAATCTGCGACTTAACTTTTAGGTTGCGCTGGGATTCAAACGACCTAGGACTTAACAAATTTGCACATGAATTCCAAGCAGAGTGACTTAACAAATTAACGACCTAACTTTTTGCGGCTTAGGCTTTAGGTCGCGGCCGAGTTAGGACTTGGACAAATATGCATTTCCTTGATCTGAAGTCTTATACTCTTTGACTTGCACGGTGCGACCTAAGGAGAACCCGATCTATGCTAGGTCGCTGAACGACCTAATTGATGAACAGAATTGGAACACTTGTACAATTTTTGAAAGGACTTGCTTGAACTTTGAACTATTTGAACTTTGTTGCACTTCCCTATAGATTACACTAACCTTTAGGCTAACAACCTATTAAACACAACATTTGCAGAAAACCAGGGCAAATATACTGTCATTGATTGCCCACATCGAATGACAGATTAGTCGATAAAGAATAATCAACTTAAGTGAATTGTTGAGAATGAAATGATGTGAATTAACAAGTTCAAGTGAAGTACTAAAGCAAAGCTAAAATAATCAATTAAAGCTGATTTGTTTGCATCAACACTGTACTTGGACTTAAAATAACAGGCCCTGAAACTCTATAATCGACACATGTCAACTAATTTGATTCCAGTTATATTTGCTTGTTATTTTACTAGTTTTGCACAACACTTCACACTTTTAGGAAACGTGTACCTTCATATTTGAATATCCAGTTCCTTGTGTAGAATGACTTCTCAACAAGAAGAAACAGGGCAGGCTGGGGAGTTTTTTCCAATTGCTAACCCGTTGATTGATCCTCCAGAAAGAATTCCGAACTCCTTGAATCATAGAGTCTTTAGTCAGTTGCGCATTCAATTTGGCATTGCAGAAGAAGATACTCAGCTTCCAAGGATAAATGATACTGCTGATAGGCCACCTCAAGGCTTTATTGCAGTTAATCGTCAGATGTGCTTAAGTGGAGCTATTCCTCCCTTTAAAGATTTTCTTCGACAGCTTCTTCTTCGATTGACTATCTCTCCCTTCCAGCTACACCCCAATGGTTATGCCATCTTGATGGGGTTGTGTGTGCTATTCAGGAGGATGCTCGACCGTCTTCCAATTTTTGAAGAGATCTTCTACTTATGCACATTCGCAAGAAATAAAGACCATCCCTCTATTATACTTGTGAGGGGCGCACAGAACCGGAGACTGATTCTAGATTTGCCTGAGAGCGTACATGGATTTTTAAGTCAATTCTTCTTCGTTCGCTGCCCCCCAGAGTTATATGCCATCTGGAGAATCGGAAGTAAGATTGCTTGTTTCCGCTCATTTCATTTCTCTGAATTTCTTAAACTCGAATTGCCAAGTACTTAACTTCAATCTTTACTTTTTGTAGCACTTCCTCCCCCGCTTAGAGATCCCAGCCACAAGCCAACCTTCGAAACATTAAGTGCTATGGCTGCTGAAGAGAGAAGCGTTAAATTTTTGCTGAAAGGCGAGTTTTTGCACCAGTTCGGACTTTTGCACCCCTCCCGATCTACTCAGATTCACGAAGTCTCTAGTTCCGAGACTGAAACATTAGTTGCCCCGGTTTCTACCGAGGAAGTAGCATCGAAGGAAACTGCTGCATGAGCTTCATTGGTGAAGTGCTCTACCTCCGTTGACATTGCGGGATCATCTAGAAAACTTACACTTTCCCCAGTAATTGAAGAAGAGGAACCTCCTCAACACTCCGGGAAAGCTGATGATAAAGGAGTTGAGAGAAAAAGTCCCGCTAAACATGACGGTGACGACACTTTTGATGGATTGAGCGATCTAATGATTACTTTACAGGAGCTCTTTAAAGACGATACAACCAAAGTTACATCTCCAGCAGCTGAAGTGACATCTGCCTTGCAGCAAATTTCGTCAGCTCAAAAGTTGACTCCTGCTTCACAATCTGTTATCACTCCCCAACCAAAGAGTGTTTTGTAGTTTGACGCGCGTAGCTTGCACATGACACACACTTAGGATTTTTGGCACTTATACGCACTTAGCTTCTTTACTTCGAAGATTTCTAAGACTAGTCTTTTTCACTTTCAGGTTCTCTGATGGGGCGCAGTAGCTCGTACTACGACGACTTTCAGCGCTATGGGAAACGCGATTCTTACAATCCCCGGCGCTATCTTCCTGCCTCGAGGGAAACCGATGAAGAAAGAGCTGTCAGAAAAGCTCATGAAAGACAAACTTATGAGGAGTGGCAAAGAAGAAGGGATGAACGTCATGACTCCTCTCAAAGAGGTGACGATTCTCATAAAAGAAAATCGCATGACGATAGAGGAAAGAGTCACATTGTTGAAGATCCAAGTAAACGGGTCAGGCTTAGCGAAAGGGACGCATCTGCAATTTCTGAAAAGCCCACTGCTCCTATTCCTCTTGATATCCCCTCCGGTTATCCTACTCTTGAGAAAACTTATATTCAGACGATTATTAACAAGCCTCGGTATCAAGTTGAACAAGGCCCGGCTACACTCCAAAGCCGATTCCCAAACTGGTGCTTAAGAGGAGTGCGCTTTGACTTGGATTTGGTTCCTATTGATAAGCAGGCTATGCTAAGGAACCTTGACGCTGTTAAACTTGACATCGAGAGAATGTCTGGATGGCAAAAGCTGGTTGACGAGCTTCAAAGGGTTAATCATATGAATCTCGAAGCCATGCTTACGATGGAGAATGACAAGTCAGAGTGGAAGAAAATTTGTAAGCAACATGATGCAGAAATGACGAGCATCGCTGATGATAACGCGGGACTTGAGTCTGAAGTTAAGAAACTCAAGGAAGATCTTGCCACCTCTTCCACTTCTTTTACTCAAAAGGAAGAGGTAATTCAAAGGCAAGTAAGAGATGCCTATGCTAGCCAAAGAGATGCCGAAACGAAACTTGAGGCAGAGCGGCATGTAATTGAAAAATACCGCAAGGACACCATTCAGCTGCGGGAAAGAGTTAACTCCCAAGACATGGAGATTGAAAGGTTAAAAGCTCGACTTTCAAAAGTAGAAAAAGAGCGTGATGAGGCAGTTGCCGGCCAAGTTACAGCCGAAGACTCTCATGAGGCAACTAAAGCCAATATCATCTCTACTTTATTCAATTTTTACTTGCACAGCGTCCTGGGGCGTGGTAGTCTCTCATTTTTGGGCCCTAAATATGAGATTACTTTGGTCGAAGTGTGGGAGGCCGTTCTTGACATGTTTGGAGGTGCTGGCTATAAAGAGGCAGATCTTGAGGCGCTCTATCTGGATGATGAAGCACGTACTGCCCTTACCAGGGGAAAAGAACAGCTTGCTAGGGTGCGAGCCGAAGTAGCAGGATGAGAGCATTTGGAGAAAGCGCATTTAACCGACCCCGCTCGTCCTCCGGCTTCGGTTGATCCTGATACCATTGGCTCTAGTTCTTATTCTCCATCTTCTGCACAAGCTGAAGTCAAAATCGCAACTACTGAGCCTCCCACTGTTCAAGTCGAGGAGAAGACCCAGGACGACATTGAAGCTGAAAAATTTGAAATCGATGTGATTAAGCCGACTTCTCCAGGTAACTCCAAGTCTGATCTAGCTCAAGTAGACTACTTGTTCGATTCAACTGAGCTCGATGAGTTTCTCGCTCATTACTTAAGTCCTGATGATCCAATATCTTCTCTTTTTTTGGAGAATACTGATTTTAACTTCTTTTCTTCTGTAGCAGAAACACTGAATGCTACACAAACTTCTCCTCTTCCAGCTATTCCTCCTCTATCCCTTCAAATCACTCCTTCTCAACCGGGATCGCAGGAAGAACAAATAGGAGCCCTTCAAGGTTTGGACGATCCACTTGCTTTGCAAGAGCAGAAGGCTGGGGAACTTGAAGAAGGTGAAAAGGCTCCGGAGAAAATTATTACTGACGACACAAAGTTGTCCGAACTCATCACTCCGGGCAGCGAATATTCTCAAGGAAGAAAGGGAAGCGCACAACTTCGAAGAAGAGAAGGAAAAGCACTTCTGTTACTGGAGAGGAAGCGGAGGTTGACCCAGCCATACCTCCTTCTCCTTCTTCCCCAACCCGTCAACGCCGGCTTCAGAAATTAATCATCAAGCCGGGCAAGAGCTCCAAAGGTAGCGGGAAGAAGGAGTGACGAACTGACTTCATGCTTATCGTTTTGCTTTTTTGCTTTTTGCATGTACTGACCGGAGATTGTGCGGATACCGGCCTCCGCTTGTTGAAACCTGCATATGTACAAAAATTTCATAGTATGGAATAAAATGGTTCTTTTTACTTGTACAATTTCTTGTTTGTATATGTGTGAACGCATTTATTCCTTGTTTTTGCACAAGTTTCTTTATTTACTTTATATGATACTGTAGTGAGCTCGTGATATGATGTTTGAGCATTGTTTTTATTAATATAGCTATATGCCCCCATACCACGGCTCATTGCAATATTCTGAAAAGACTTGTACTCTTATTTTAGAGAATAATTCTTCCATTTTGAGGAAATATTATTCTGCTTTTAATAGAGTATGTCTTGTATCGGAGAAGTTTTTCCTTCTCTCCTTTTTTTTTAAAAGAACACTTTAACTTTCGGGGACGATCACTTTTATTTGTTGAAAAGTGGATTCCCCTACGCAGTGAAGCAGGCTTCTGAAGAATGCTTTGATTTGTTTATCAGAAAGTTATATTTCATTGTTGAATGGGTCTATGGGACAGACGTCAGCTGTTTTATCGGATATTTGTTTGTACAAATAATCATAAGTATTCAGCTGCGGCCTGGAACCTTCCTTTTGAGAAGGTGCCCCTGTAGTGGTTCCATCAACGAAGTTTTTGGATGTGCCTCGTTAGAGGGCTTTAATTGTTTAGTGCTTCCGAAGAAGTTTTTTGTTTGTGTGCCTCCGAAGAGGGCTTGTGCCTCCGAAGCAGTTTTTTGCCTACGAAGAGGTCTTTTGGCCTCCGAAGAGGAGCATTTTGTCTCCGAAGAGAAGCATTTGGTCTCCGAAGAGAATCGTTTGGTCTCTGAAGAGAAGCATTTGGTCTCCGAAGAGAAGCATTTTTTGGTCTCCGAAGAGAAGCATTTTGGTCTGTGTCCTTCCACCATCTGCTTCTTAGTGATTCCTCGTTATCACTGCCAGTACATGTCCCATTCTTTTGCAAGTTGTTCGCTTTTTTCCAAAGAAGTGTATCTTATCGTTAATTGAATCCATGGGGCAGACGCAAGCTACTTTACCGGATGTTTGTTTGCACAAACGATCGCGATTGGTTAGCAAGGGTCTGGAACCTTCTCGTCAGGAAGGTGCCCGCTTTGGTGGAATCATTAACTGTTTGTGAATAGCACTTCTTTTGTAGGAGTTGAATTTTGGAACTTTTGGGGCTTGACATTTGTTTGTTGAGTGACTTGTAGGAATCGCTGAGCCTTGTGATGTGTTGAATAGGTAAGCTTTGCTTTGATAGCCTACAATATTAAATCGACATTTTAGCAATATTTTAAAGATACTTGCATATCGAAATGAGACAGGCATTTTATAGCATTAGAGAACACAAGATTCATAGTTCTTTATTATTGATTCACACTGATTTCTCAGTGGTTTACAATACAAGGGTTATACATCCATTATCATTTTACAAATTTAAGCAATGCTGTTAAGTAAAAAATGGATGCAAGTGATTGTTGTTCCAGAATCTTAGGATAGAATTTCCATTTCCGCTGGATTCATAATTCTGGATCTATATGCCAGAGAGAATGAAAGGTGCCCAGTTGCAGTTTTGTGGGTAGTTAGCAGTCGTCCCAACTTCTGCCTACTGGGTGAGGGCCCCCCGTGACAACATTAATGACAAGCTTCTCGGATTACTGCACTGTAGTTTTGTCGCCTGAGCCGGATTGATGGGCAGGAAGTTGTTGCCCCTGAGTGGATGAGGTTGGGTTGACTCCGTCTTTCTTCACATATTGTTGCAGTTTATTCTGTTTCAGCAACTCTTCAATCACATTCTTTAACTGGCGGTATTGGTTAGTGTCATGGCCAGGTTGATTGTGAAATCGACAGAATTTCCCATTATGCACTGCACCTCTCTCCATCTCAGGTGGTTTGGGATACTTGACAACATCCTTTGTTGCGAAGAAGGTATTTTCCGGTGTATCAGTTAAGGGTGTAAAATCTGAAGGGTTAAAGCGGCAAAGTTTCTTCTCATTCTCCTGCTTCTTTTCTCCGTCATTTTCCCTTTTCTAGTTTCTAGATCCTCTTTTGTTAGAAGCAACATCATTATCTTTGACTTCGGCAACAACTACTTTTGCTGGTGCGGAAAGGTTTTCTTGGCGCATGAATTCGTCATCCTTTTTATAAAACTTCTCAAGTGAATTCGGTTCCTTCATTTTTAACCATCTTCCGAATTCACTTGATTTGTCGATGGCTCGCATCAAGTAAGTCAGGATCATACGGGGTTCTGCATTATCCACTTTGGCCAAGGCTATCTTGAAACGTCTCAAGAAAGATTTGACAGATTCTCCGGGAGCTTGTTCAAGGCTGGACAGTGACAGTATATCCTTAGCTTTTGAAGCATACAATCTGAACTGATCCTTGAATTTTCGAGTTAAGTTGGAGAATTGATCTACGGACCGAACTATAGCTTTGTGAACCAAAGTAGAGCCACCCCTTCCAAGTACACTGGAAAGTATCGGCATTTAATCTCATCTGATGCTCTTGCACCGGTCATATGCCAGTCATACTTATATAGGAAATGATTAGGTTCACTTGTTCCCCTATAGGCCGGGATAATAGGAGGTACAAATTTTCTTGTAAATTATGCATTCAGGATCCTTTCAGTAAATGGAGTTTTGCTTGGAGCAAATCCCCAGTCGCTCTCATTTTCTTCCCTCTGCATGCTCTCTTTCATGATTCGACGAACCATCCCTGATAGGTACTCCTCATTGTTCAGAGGCATCGCCGAGCAATCATCAGCTATTCTTTTGGAAGTTTTCCTGGGCAAATGTTCGCGAAAAGTTGGCAGCGGTCTTGAACCTTCAACTTGGAAAGGTGGCGCTTCGGCGGTGTCAGTTGCTCTTTGAGGAATACCTTTCTCTTGGGAATTATGGGCATCTTTGGCAAAGGTTGTTTGATTGTTTTCTGGTTGTCGATTTGCCCCAAGCAAAGCGTTTAATCTGTCCATCATCAAAGCGTTTTGAGCTTCAATTTGTTGGTATAATCCAGACACTACATCGTCTAATTCAGCCCTGGTGACTCCGATGGTAGGAGTTGCCTGGTTTGATGCTGGGGAAGTGGAAGTCCCCTCGTGAGCATTTCCAGATCTGGTAGATCTACCTTTTCTTCCAGGAGCCATGATTTCAGATAGACTTCTGGTCTTTAGAGAGATTCTTTCTGCAGATCTTTGTGAAGCAATGGTGAAAATATTCCTGAGTTCAACTCTCAATGAAAGCACCAAAAATGTTAACGTAAAAATCGACACTAACACCCCGGTGTGTGTATTAGTAATGTGAAAGCACCACCAGTTGGTACGGGAACTAGAAATAAGCAGAAAATAGCAGAAAAGTAAAGAGACAACAGTTTTATAGTGGTTCGGCTCAAAATTAAGCCTACGTCCACTTTATCTTCTTTATTGCTGATTCAATTACAACTCTTTTACAATACACTTTGATTACAACACACTTTAGACGAGTAGCTAGAACTTTGATGTAAGAGAACTCTTCGAATCCATGTCAGATGTGTAAGATCTCTTCTTGAAGTTCGTTGAAGCGTCTTTGGTGTTTGAAGTGTCGGGTGAGTCGAGAAAACGGTAGAGTATAGGCGTTCCAGAAATGATCCCCACCAAAAGACGCCCATTTCATTAGAATAGGTGGGGTATTTATAGGAGAATTCTCGGCTGAGCCATAGGTCGTGAACGACCTAAAGTAGGTCGTAGGTCGTAAGCGACCTAGGGAGTAGTCGCTGAAGCTTTGCACTTGACCATTTGAACATATTGACAAGTCATAGGACATGAACGGTTTAAGGTAGGCCGTAGGTCATGGGCGACCTAGTGGGCATGGTTTGCGGCTTAACAGGGGTGCACTTGATCTGCCTGATTGAAGTGGTAAGTTGTAGGTCGCTGGAGACTTTAGGTCGTTAGGTCGCTGGAGACTATAGGTCGCTCCATCTTTTAGGTCACATATGTTTTAGGTCGCTTCAAAAAGAGGAGTTTACAATAGAAAACAACTTTTTTTCATTTTTCATGTTTTGAGAAAAACGGAAGAACGAGCAACAATTCATCCTTTCGTCGTTCCTCCATCCACTTCATGGTCCCCTCCAATCTTTCGTTCATCCCTTCCGACCTCCCTTCGTTCTTCTCATATTTTGTAATTAATGTTGAAAACTCAAAACATAAAATACAAAATAAACCAAACGACCCCTAAGTTTTTAGATAAATTTTCAACTTGAATTTTTAAAAATCCAATTTTTATTTATTTTCGGTATCCAAGGATACCAAAAATATATTCGGCTAACCTATAGCCTTCAACAATTTCAATCAAAAAGATAATCACACAGAGATTATAAATAATCAACACACAACATATGAAATAATTTCAAATGTTTGAGGAATCCAGTTGGATCACTCCAACCTATTTCCCTGGATCCACAGATGTTAGCACAATACCGATCACACTTCGAGGTGGAATATCGTGGTATATGGGATTAATAAAATATTATCCGCTATTATGCGGCGTAATAGGGTCTCATCCGCTATATAATGCGGGAAATCAACTCCAAATACATATATAATACCAATTCCACTTCACGGTGGAATATTGCGGTATATGTTTTTAATATAATAACATTCGCTATTATGCGGCGTATAGGGTCTATTTCAATTCAACCAATCATCAAACATTATCCAAACACACAATCAACACTATTAACAATTTTAAATCTAACTATTTAAAATTTCAATCGAAACACATTTCGATTGAGTGAGAAGTTCTCACCTTGAGTTTCCGATAACGGTTGCACTTTTTTATTTCGAATAAAATTAAACACGCGTTTAATTTTACCCTAAATCAAACTAGCTCCAATCCACTCCAAACTAGCTCCATTGCGTAGTGCTCGTCAATACGGACCCAACACAATCTGTTTCATTAGTTTTCGACCTCGTATGAAAGGGTAACAGCATTTTAAAGTTTATACACATTTGTATATAATTTAATATACAATTTTATTTTATTTTCCTTTAACCTAGAAGAGATCGAAGCCGTTGATTTCAAAGCAACAAATCACGGCCGCGTGTGGTCTCTTCTCCCTTACCAGGTCATACACGTTCGAAGATAACCCATCGGCCGCCGATTTGCATTGAATTTTCGCACCCTTATCGATCGACGTAAGACGATCGAGCACCATCGTTCGAAAGCTCGTCACGAGCTCCATCAATGACCAAGGACTGGCTCCACTCGTTCACCCCCCTACGCTGAACAATGTGCGTGAATGCAGGCCATTTTAGCTCGATTTGCCGATGATCTACGCGCCTATATTCGATCACAGCCGTAGGGATTGAAAGGTATCATCGAGCTCTACAATCCTCACGTTAGAAGTTTCTCGTGATTGCTTATGGATTGAGAGAAAATTGGAGAGAAAGTTTCGAGCGTTTATGGCCATCGAAACGTTAATGGCGGCTGTAACCTAATGAGCTTGGATTTTGTGAAAATATTGCAAAATCGAGTCCTTTTATAGAAAATTTCAAAACACTATTCATCCGAGATTTTCCAAACTCCAACCGAAGCGTGGCGGCTGACGTTTCTAAGGTTTAACCTGCATTTCGAACACAATGGAACATGTTTCGAAAGCTAATTCGGTGATATGCGCGAGTTATGGAAATAAACGATCAGATTTAAAATTAAATCGATAAAAACGATTTCTATGCGTTTTAGCTTGCCCCGGACAAACCGTAAATCCGATTGACACGAAATTTGAAATCATACAATAATATAACATTACATATCCGACGAAACTGGTTTCATCGAAATCCGAGACTGTTTGAAAAATGGTCATTTTTACTCGTTAATTTAAATATTAAAATAATCAATTATCACAGTTTAACTTTTAATTAAAATTTAAAAGTTTTATAACATCATTCTAACTCCAGTATGATTTATTATAACTTTATAAATCATTTTTAATTACATTAAACCCAATTTCCAATTATTTACGCAATTTAAAATATTAAATTGTCGATTTAATTACCCAATTAAATCACTATATTCGAAATTAAATTTATTCGACTTGCAAATCTTACTTGTTAATATTTAAAATCAATTAAATATTTGAATTTCAAATTACAGAAATTCTGGGTCGTTACAATCTTCCTACCTTAAAAGAATTTCGTCCTCGAAATTGCTAAGTAAGAAAAATGCCCCAAATCCATTAACTTTTCAAAAATCCACTTAGTGAAAATTTTATATTCACCTTTTCCAAAACCTTTAACTTCAACCAAAACAATGGTTTCCATTTTCTAGTTCAATTCCTATATTTTCATTACAATTTAGAAATTGACTTTTCATTAACAAAAATTTTCCAAAACTTTTCAAAAAATTTCTTACTCCCAAAATTTCTAGAAAATTTTCGCAGAGTCTCCCTTGTACGGAGGAGCTTTTACAATATCATAATAGATATAAATATATATACATCGACCCACATGGTCGGAAAACAGAAAAATAGTTCATATTTCCTATTTTTATTGCGTAGGCGTACCTTTTTAGCATTTTTAAGCAAAGTAGTTATTTATTAAGCATTTTGCGCAACCAAATCCCGCCAAACGGTAGCCCCGGTACATGTTCTTACTCAATTTAAACACGTAAGTGACATATATATAATGTTATTAACAATTTACTCTTTGAAACAACTACAACACATGCATATTAAAAGAAATGCATACTAAACAAGGTTTATAAGCAACTTATATGATTTCGACATTACTTGTAATTGTTTACAACCAATTCATATACAACAACATTCAATTATTCATTTTCAATTAGTTTACATTCACTAATTTAAATTCAAGTTGGTTCACTTTCAATTTGGATTCAATTACATAGCTTTCATACGTTAGCTTTCCATTTGATTAATTCAATTACATATGAATTTCTATACAATCAACTATTAATCATCTAACAACCAAATCATAATCGACATAACCAAATTATTAAATTTACATTCAATTTGGTTCAACACTTTCAATTAGCTTTAATGAATTAACACTTACATTCATTATTCCATATCAATTCATTTACATTAGATTGATTAACATTCAATCCATTTATTAATTCAATTGCTAATTCATTTTACAAATAAGGTTGAATCTCCTTTATATAACTCAAGTTCATATTCTTTAATTCACTTTGTTATTTAACTTCAACACCAAAATCAACTTCATTTAACATTACTTAAGTTATATTCCATTTCAAATTTCCACTTACATTTGCTTTCACTATACAACTTAAGTTATATTCCTTTTAAACATTATTTGTTTAGCTTAACTTAAATTTCCACTTATAAATCCAATTCAGATTTCAATTCTAAAGTAAATTCTATTTAGCTTTTACCAAAATCAAATTTCATCACTTATTCAAATTCATATCTCGTTTTGCTTAAAAAAATTGTTTAACCATTTTATCATTTGGTTTTACTTATCTTTTCTCATTCTCCAAGTTATACAACTTATTTATTTAAACTTCCAAATTCATATTATAACCACTTTAACATTCAAGTTTATATCTTCAATTTCAATAACTTACCTAAGCTAGTTAAAATCCAATTAAATTTATTTAACCTTCCTTTAGTTAAATTTCAAATCACATATTTTATTATGCTAACTCAATTTCATTTCAACTTTACCAAAGTTAAATTTATTATCTCATATTATAAGTTCAAAACTCATTTCTACTTATATTCGTCAATTACAACTTGGATTTTTTTAAATTAAATTTGTTTATCATAACAAAACTTAAAATTTCAATTTATTATGGTAGCAAATCCATCACACAGAAACTTGGAAATGCTACTGATGATGCTGGAGTCATCACCCTTATTATTTCCCTGTGACAGTAATGAATTCAGTGCTTAATATTCTTTCAAAATTTCCCTTTTATTTATAAATCACGTTTATAAATATTTTTCTCATATAATTTCACTATTTAACTTTAAATTTTGAAAAATAACTTCCAAAATAAACAGGATTCAAAATTTTCAAATTCATAGTTCAAATTCATTTTTATTTACAACTCATATTTATAAATATATTCATATAGTTTCACTTCTTATGTATAAGATTATTTCACAATTGCAAATCATATTAATTATAATTCCATACTTAATAATTCATTTGCTTATATACTTCATTCTTTTACAATTGTTGTTTTTATTTAGATTATTCAAACAACTTTTATTAACTCATATATATTCTTACATTTTCAACAACCAAACAATTCAATTTTATATACACTTTAATAATTCTGAAAAATTATTTCCTTTATATACAAAATATAATCGAGGTAAAATTATTTCATTTACCCAATTTAAAATGATACTGTGTCGGTTCATCTTGTTTAAGAGTTTAAAAACCCCTATCGATACAGTTAGCTAGACTGCACCGACCAGAATCTATAAACAATCAACCGATAAGTCAACACAATACAAAACAATTTCATATTCACTAACAAATACACGCTCATATCTATTATTACACTCACACTCATTCTAGAGTACTACTGACTCTATCTCTAATGAGTAAACACCCAACAGAGCCAAGGTTGTCGCTTAACCATAGGCTCTGATACCATATGTAACGTTCACGATTTTCGACTTCCGAAAATCGACAGTAATATGTCCACTGTATCAACTTCCAAGCAATCGAATGCCATAAAACTGAATTGTTATGGTTAAAAAGAAGAGGTAGAATAAGACAGAAAGAAAGAAGAAGAAATAACAAAAACAATATCAGAATCTCACATATCGCAGCGGAAAAACATATAATAGATAAATGAATAATCTTTAAATCAAGAACTATATCAGTTTATACATTACATCATCATCAGAGTTTACAACAACAATATACAACACCACTGGACAATTATATGAACTTGTCCTTACGAATGAAATTTTACAGCTGAAAAGATAATATCATATAAAAATGCTATGTCTCGCCATCCAACTCTCCACTTAAGGTCCAAAGCCTCCTGAAATCCAGAATGACCTGATAACCAGACTCTAGGCTGCCCGTGTGGAAAATTATGGGCACCTAGAGTTTAGGAAGGGAACAATAAACTCCAGGTCAGTCATGGGACTGGTATGAGAACTTAAAACAGTTATTATCTTTAAACAACAATAAAGGAAGTAAAAGACATCCGCAATGCCTTTTGGAAAATGAATCTACCTTAAGTCCTCCCGCCACACACACAATGCAAACGCAGAATTGGAGGAGATTTCTCCTTATGATAGTCTGCTTACTATGCAAAATCATTTGATTTGATATTATTATTAGTGCATAGTGCAGAGAAACATTTCGAAAGTATAATTTTAATCTTAACCGGCATAGACATTCCGAACTATGCCTACTATACCTACCATCTAAACAGTGGTGACCACCATAAGTAAATGGCAGGTTCTATAACTAAAACCGTACAGGGTTCGTATTTGAATATGGATTTCCAACAAATGGTCAGGCTAAGGAACTTCCTACTGCCACATGGGTACTCCTCTGGATGGACGTCCCGATAACCTAACCGGATCTCTGCCAACACAAGGCCGGGTTACCTCTTACACTAGGTAACTACTACACGAATATGCCACCCCCGGTCCTTTGGGACCTTTATTCGAGGCTCCTCAACAAAACAACAATCACACAGTAAATGAGATTGGAATAACCACATAGGTTAAATACCAGGGCTCCATACCTGATACCACCCTTTTCTAGAAGTAAATGACATACCCTAAAGGGAGTGACCCTCATAACCTTGCTGGATCATTCCTGTTTCGACCATTTCCGGGTTGTGAGGTCCGAAGAGGTCTCGTCCACAAAGCTACGCTTTTTCACAAAGCCATGCTTTGATCAACAAATGATCAATAAATAATCATCACACAGCAACACTCAGCATGCGACATTACCAAATTGGGTGTATATCACTGATAACCTTCACCTACATAACCTATGAGCTCGTACATCTCAGAGAAGGGTGTTAAGCTAAGTGAATAAATTCTCCGCCACCAACGGAAATGTATTTGAAAGAAATCATCTTTATATCTCAAAATGTAATGTCATACATGTAACCATACAAGTCTGTTCCGGGTTCGAATAGAACCGAAGGCACTTCCGAAGAAGCCCGTGCAATCCGGGTATTGACAATCTCGATCAAACTTCCCATCACAAAGGAAATCTCTATACCGTAGCTAACAGTGCAGAGACAATCGATAGGTCATCCTATCATTTTCACAAATACCTGGTCTTCACCATCGGTCTTCAAATGTTATCCATATCGTCATATCACTTATTCAGAATGGATTATATGACACAAAGGTCCTTTCCCGGCTAAATCGAATAGTGAGCACAATATTTAAAACATATGGATATATGGATTTCAATTAAGTCACAACTTATTACCCAAATCCTTTCCTTTAAATGGTTTAAACAAATTACCATTTTAAATCTTTAAACAAAAATATTTACTTCACAAAGTTTACCCAGTTTCACAAAGATTCATTTACTGATTCCCAAATCAATTAACATTTCAATTGGATTAACCCATTAAATCTTTAAATCAAGATTTAACTTATAGCTTTCAAAACTATTCACAATTCAAGACTTTTATAATATAAAAGATACACCTTTTAAAATCTTCTTTGATTTCATGATAAAGCTTAATCATCTTCATAAAGGTTAATTCATAGATTTTCCAAACTATTCACAATTTCATTTCAACTTGAAATGTTTCGATACAAATTGGAAATACTTTATTTTTATGAAAGCTATTATTATTTGAAAACAGATAGTTTTCGTTTTGGGAAAAACTGGTTACAATTACACAGGTTAAAGCCATCCAAGTACAAATATTGGATTTAAATCTAAATTTCCAAAACCATATTTTTAAATGGTTAAAAACCCATATAAACACCTTTTATAACTTGTACAATCTTTTAGACCATAGTTCCCAAATCATTGAATTCAATTTCAAGTATTGAATTCAAAATTTAAATCAAATGATTTAAATTCTAATTTTTATTAAGTTATTTAAAATAACTCTTATTTTTTAATCTCATTTTCAAAAAAATTCAATTCCAATTCCAAAACTATTTTTTGACTCAAAAATTCAATCTTTAGAATTGTTAAAAATCTGTGACTTAACTGATTTCCACGTAAAATCCACATTTGAGTGTGTATTGTGTAGTCCAAGGGTTTAACACAATAGTGCAACAACATTCAACCATCACAGATCAAATAAGCGGTATAAACTATAATGCTTATCTTTCATTCACAGATCATAGAGATATATATATATATATATATATCACAGATAAACAAATTACATATCACCACACAAATCAGGATATATCACAAAGCATCACATATCAAAGATATCAAACAATTCAACATCCAATATAATCCAAACATCCATATGTAGGATTAATTTAATTATCTAACTAATTTAAATCAGGTAAATTTCTATGAATAAATTTTACTAGTTATGGTAAATTAAAAATCAATTAATTTCAAATTGATTTTTAAATTTATTTCACAACACCAAATCAAATCTTCAACGAATTTCCAAATTATTTCCTTTTTAAAATAAATTTCTTTATCTCTTCAAATCTATTTAAAAATCCAAATTTTTAAATAAATTCTTCAACTAATAAATAATGTTATTAATAATCCCTTTACCAAGCCCTTTTTCCCAAAATTAGAAATTTTATTCAATATGGTTCAAAAATAATTTTATCTTTTTAAACTCCTTTTTAATTTATCCAATTCTCAAAAATAAGTTTTTCGATAAATTTTCAACTTGAATTTTTAAAAATCCAATTTTTATTTATTTTTAGTATCTAAGGATACCAAAAATATATTCGGCTAACCTATAGCCTTCAACAATTTCAATCACAAAGATAATCATACAGAGATTATAAATAATCAACACACAACATATGAAATAATTTCAAATGTTTGAGGAATCCAGTTGGATCCCTCCAACCTGTTTCCCTGCATCCACAGATGTTAGCACAATACCAATCCCACTTCGAGGTGGAATATCGCGGTATATAGGATTTATAAAATATTATATGCTATTATGTGGCGTAGTAGGGTCTCATCCGCTATATAATGCGAGAAATCAACTCCAAATACATATATAATACCAATTCCACTTCACAGTGGAATATCGCGGTATATGTTTTTAATATAATAACCTCCGCTATTATGCGGCGTATAGGGTCTATTTCAATTCAACCAATCATCAAACATTATCCAAACACACAATCAACACTATTAACAATTTTAAATCTAACAATTTAAAATTTCAATCGAAACACAATTCGATTGAGTGAGAAGTTCTCACCTTGAGTTTCCGATAACAGTTGCACTTTTTTATTTCGAATAAAATTAAACACGCGTTTAATTTTACCCAAAATCAAACTAGCTCCAATCCAATCCAAACTAGCTCCAATGCGTAGTGCTCGTCAATACGGACCCAACACAATTTGTTTCATCAGTTTTCGACCTCGTATGAAAGGGTTACAGCATTTTAAAGTTTGTACACATTTGTATATAATTTAATATACAATTTTATTTTATTTTCTTTTAACCTATAAGAGATCGAAGACGTTGATTTCAAAGCAACAGATCACGGCCGCGCGTGGTCTCTTCTCCCTTACCAGGTCATACGCGTTCGAAACAAGATTAGAAGTGGTGGTATTATCTTTAAAGAGCTCATTGGAAGTCACCATTAGATCGCTCAGTCCTCCAAAGATATCATCACCATCATGCCCAACGGAATGGGTCATATCAGCAGTGCACTCTTCAGCATGTTTTACACTCTTCATAACGGAACTTTCTTTCTTAGCTTCCTCATCAGCTTCTCTAGTAGCCTTCCCAGAATGTTGAGGAAATCCCTCTTCTTCAATTACTTGGTGGAAGTTTAGATTTTCTAGATAACCCAACACCGTCAGCGGAACTGGAGCATTTCATTAATGAAGTTTCTACAATAGGTTCCTTCGGTGCGAATTCCTCTGCGGAGGCTAGGGCATCTGACCCTTCTGCTTGAGAACTGGGGGCATCACGGGACTGAATGGATCGAGAAGAGTGCAAGAGTCCGAATTGGTGCAAAAATTCATTCTACTGTAGAAACTTAATACTTCTCTCATTGATGGCTACGACACTCAATCTTTCGAAAGTCGATTTGTGACTAAAATCTTTAGAGGGAGGAGGAAGTGCTGCAAAAGTAAAGAATGAAGTTACACTTGATGACTCGAATTTTGAAAGGCTCAGAAATGAAGTAAACGGAGATAGGTAGTTTTACATCCTACTCTCCAGATACCGTATAATCCCGGGGGGCAACGGACAAAGAAGAACTGGTTTAAAAACCCGTGAGCGCTCTAG
The DNA here is from genome assembly GCA_030737815.1 of Allium fistulosum. NCBI lineage: Eukaryota > Viridiplantae > Streptophyta > Magnoliopsida > Asparagales > Amaryllidaceae > Allium > Allium fistulosum. The sequence goes on along the minus strand of CM060901.1, from coordinate 811,845,460 downwards.
GGCAGATCCGTAATCAGCTTGCTGTTTCTTGCGCTCCTTACAAGAGTAATGGAAGGGTGATCTTTGTTCCTCCCGAATGAACACAAATAGCAGATTTCCTCGAAGCTTGGGAGGCGGTTAAGCGTCCTCCTAAATAGTACGCACAACCCCATCAAAATGGCATAGCTATTAGGGTGCAACTGGAATGGAGAAATAGTTAGTCGAAGGAGGAGTGTTCTATGTAAATCGTTGAAGGGGGGAATAGCTTCATTCAAACACATTTGACGATTGACTACAATGAAGCCAGGTGGCGGCCTATCGGCAGTGTCATTTACCCCAGGAAGTAGAGCATCCACTTCAGCAATGTCGAATTGAATACATAGCTGGCTGAAAAGCCCGTTGGTTCAGTGTAGTTGAAACTCTTTCCGGAGGATTCTCCAAAGGGTCAACAATTGGGAAAACCTCATCGGCCCGCTCTACTATCTCTTCTCGCACTTGTTGAGAAGCAATTCTACACAAGGAACTGGACATTCAAATATGAAGGTGCATGTTTCCTAAAAGCGTGTGAAGTGTTGTGCAAAGCTACTGAAATAACAGGTAAATAAAGTAAAACTTGAAATAATACTGGTTGGCGCACGTCAATTCAGGAAGATTCAAGGCTTGTTATTGGATCAAAATTAAGTGTAGTATCAATGCAGATAATATTCAGTGATAAGCAGTTATAACTGTATGAATTTTGTGTTGATGCTTCATTTAAGTCAGTTGATTCATAGCATTTCATTTTTAATTAGATTCATATTATTTTACTTAAGTAAAATATTATCTCTTTGACCAAATCTATCACTGGATGTGGGCAGTCGATGATGAGCATATTCTTCCCAGTTTTCTGCAAATGTTGTATTTAACAGGTTGTTAGCTTAAAAGTTAATACAATCTGTGAAAGAGTGCAACAAGTTCAAGTAGTTCATTCTGCCAGTTCAAGTTGGAAATTCAATCAAGTTCTGTCAAATTCTACAAGTGTTCAAGTCCTGTTCATTCCTTAAGTCGTAGGAACGACTTAGGTTAGCTCGGGATTCTTTAGGTCGTCCAGATCATGTCCGAACGACTTAACATAGGTCGAGCTTCCCTAAGTCGCTCTGCTCGAGTTATGGAGTTCATCAGTCATGTTCCTACGAATTAAAGCTATGTTGCGGGTTAAATTAGGTCGTGTTGATTCTTTAAGTCGTGCTTTAAATCATGTTCTATTCTGGCAAGTTAAGTCGCAAGTCATGTGAGTCGCAGTCCCTTATGTCGTTCAGAGTTTGGATGTTAAGTCGTTAAGTCGTTCACTAAGTTAAGTCGTGTGATTCATGTCCAAACTGATAAGCACTAGGTCGTTCGAAGCTCCTAAGTCGGGCACTTCCTAACTCTCCTTAACCCGCTAACTCCTCTTCATTCAACAACTCGCCTAACTCGCCAACCCGTTAACTCGTAACCCGATAACCCGTTTGCATCTCCACAATGAAATCCATCATCTCTCCACACCGCTAAATCATCCAAGACCGATTCAAATCGCCTCAGATCCATCATAGATCTGATGCACTGCTATGTTCTCATGAATTACAACGACAACATGTCCAATGACGATCAAAGATCGATCGTAACATGACTCGTGGTGAAATGCGGCACATGAAATCGGATTAGGGTCGGAAAATGGGGGATTCATGATTCGGTGATGGTCGTGGTTGGATAATGATCGGATTCACTTATGTAATGTGATGGTGAAGATGATCAACGGCTGTTTAGTTTGAATTCGTCTTCGAGAGCTTGGAGATTATTCAATGGCGGGTTAAAGTGTTAGAGCAGGTGAAGAGAAGAAGGAGCGACCTAAGCGACTTATATACAGGGGCAATGGAATTCGAATCGGCACGAACGACCTAGCTCTCTCATAAGTCGCTCACGACTTAGCGACTCAAGATGGTGCGAGTTAAGAGGCATCGAAGCACACGACCTGGCCCCTAGGCGTATACTACGAGAGGAAAGTGTTAACACCTCTCTTATTCATGACTTAGCGACCTATTTGACTCAACGACCTAAGGGTGTAAGCGACGTAACTATCCAAGGCATAAACGACTTAACGACCTATAGCAGGGCACAACCTAACGACCTAAAGCACAGAGCGGCTCAATATGGCACGACTCAACGACGACTTAAGGAGCTCGAACGACCAAGCTACCTAAAGACTCCTGCGACTCAACAAGTTAACGACCTAGCAACTCAATGAAGGCAACGACCTAACGAGTTAAGGAAAGAGCGACTAACGACCTAGCAAGCTTCAAAGTAAAGCCTCATGCGCACTGCCTCTTCCATTAGGTCGCTTACGACCTTAGCAAGCTGAGATAACTCCTGGGCTACACATGCTAAGTCGCTCACAGCATATATCTTGCCCAGGATGGCACCATTAAGTCGCTAACGACTTATGCTACCTCGGGATCGCTCTTAGGTCGCAACTCCCTAGGTCACTCACGACCTATGAAAATGCCGACCTAAGCCCAAATTCTCCTATAAATACCCCGCCTACTCCGCACTAAAAAGAGGAGGAGATTTTTCGAGCGCCAAGACTTTGCTGTTTTCACTACTTCTACACTTGCTCCAACACTTCAAATGCAAAAGACACTTCAAAGAACCTTCGGAAAAAATCAAGTTCATTCAACATGAATTCAAAGAGCTTTTCTACATCAAAGTTCTAACTACCTGTCTTAATTGTGTTGTAATTGAAGAATTATTGTAAAATTTGTAATCAAATCAGTAATAGAAGAGATTAAGTGGACGTAGGCTTGACTTTGAGCCGAACCACTATAAAAATTGTTGCCTCCTTACTATTTTCTGCTATTTTCTGCTTGCTTTATTTCCCGTACCAACGGGTGGTGCTTTCGCTATATCACAACTCACACTGGGGTGTTAGCATACATTCTTAGCGTTAAAAGTTTATTTCAAACCATTTTTGATATCATGTATATTCCTCATATGTATATATTATCTACTTTACATACTAAGTAATCCTTAAATTTTAAATCACCCTTTGGTTTTTTTATTTCAAAATAAATTTTCAAACACCCCTTGTTTGCAACAAGTCCCTTTTATTCAAATAATACTTATTTATTATTTCTTTTAGCAATTTGAAACAAATTCCAAATTTTTTGGCTTAGATTTTAACACTTCACAATCTAGACCATCTTCAGTTCCAATTTATAAGTCATACTTATCTAAAACATTTCATTTTGCTTACTCATTAATACACATCCTATTATTAATCACAATAATCATTTATGATAATAACCAAGATTATCATATCTGGAAACCAATTCATTATTATCTTACTCTAAAACTTTCCCTTAAATTCAAGGTTTAATTTCAGTTGGAATCCATTTCAAACTTATCTTTATTTAGCAACCAACTACCTTAATATTTATTAAAAGAAATATTGCTTTGTATATCAAAATATATATTCCTATATAAAATCATTTAAAATCTTTGTATAAGAAAATAACAAGTACGCTCTCATATATATATATATATACACTCAACTCATTCTAAGGTACCATTGACCCTATCCTTAATGAGTACACCCACCAGAGCCAAGGTTCTCGCTTAACCTTCAGCTCTGATACCAAATGTAACAACCCGAAATTTTCGATCGCGAAAATTCTAGATAGTTAGGGAAAGAAGAAAGAGATAGAAGAAGAAGAATAAAAACACAGCACTGATTCTCACAAAACGCAGCGGATCAAAATATAATATCAAATAATAACAGTTTATAAAAGAATACCTGTATCTGTCAATTACATTTTTATACACTAGAGTTACACACATACTCAAACACTGGACATATACAAATCAACATGTCTCAGATAAACAGAAATATATCACAGCGGAAACACTCCATACGTTCCTGCCATCCAGCTCACCTCCTGAGCTCTAGAACGTCCTTACTTGAAAATCTATAATACTCGGTCTGACCCGAGCATTACGTCAAAGTAACACCCGGGTCAGGCTGGAAACCAGCGTGAGTAAACCCATATAACATGGAATACAACAGCATAAAACTTACATAAAACCCGGGGTAACTCGTATCAATTTACAAATTCACAATTTGTTATAGACATCACTTATTTCACACATCAATTTCTAAGTACCAAAACTTAGATTAAATGGTCCAATTCACTTAAATCATTCCATACCAGCCTATTGATTTCACATATCAATCTATAATGAATCGAAGTGGTTTCGGGTATTAACTAATACCCGACTCCGGTCTCTTCGAATCCAATGTCATCTTAACCCAAGTTATTCAAGTGGTTAAATTTTAAATATAGGATGTCACTTTTACACAGCAATTCATCATAGTTAACCACATTATCTCTGTTCAACCCATCTTATCATATTACATAAACATTTCATTTCATAAAGCATCACAATCACATATCAGGGATAACAAATAATCCAAGGCATTCAAATATCATTCAATCATTCATAAGCAAGATAAATTAGTCATACAATTTCTGATTAATTGAATTAACTACCAATGAATTAAATTAATTACTTTATTACTTAAAATCTTGCCTATTTAACATTAATTAATTATATTCAATTAATTAATCATCCCCTAATTATTCATCTTGATTAATCATTCTCTAATTGCATTATGTAATTATCCTTCATATTAATTACACAAAGTAATTAACCCAAAACCACTACCATTCTTCAATTAATTACATCCAGAAATTATTGACTAATTACTTCATTAAGTGATTATACTTTATAAATTACACTAAGTAATTATACTTAATCAATTACCAAGTGACTATCTTCAATTAATCATCCAATTAATTAATCACACTTATCTCATTAAATACAACTGGGTAATTCATCCCTTAATTAACCAATTAATTAATCACATAGGTAAATTAACCTTAAGTTAATTAGTTAATTAACCCTTAGTTAATTATTCTTTAATTAACTAATCATCCTTAATTAATTACATTAAACAATTAACCCTTTAATCATAAATTAATTAACATTTATTCATTAATTCATTAACCTTAATCATTAAATTAATTAACCTTAAATTTTTAATTAATTAACCTTAATCATTCTTCAATTAAGTAATTATTCTTTAAGCAATTATCTTTTAATCACTTCCATAAATGAATTAATCTTTGATTACTTAAACATTAATTAATTAAGAGATAAATCATTTATCTTAACTAACTCAAAATACTTTACTTTAAAACCTTTAACAAATCCGAAACTTAACAAAATAACGAATTAAAAGAATTTGTTAAGAATTGTTTAACTTAATTTTGTTTAAAGCTTTTTAAACTGAAACTTCAAATACTCAAGAAAATACCCGAGCCTAACCTGATGTTTCCCGAGCACGACCCCGAGAAACTAGCTTTCTCTTTTCCTTCGTGTTCGACTTCGAGCCAGTGCCAAAATTTCCATAGAAAACCTCATCTTCCCAAAACATTACAACCATTTCCAAATATAAATGATACCTGTGCACATGCACAGTCCATCCGATGAACTCCAATCAACTCTGCTGTCATCCACTCATCGTCGACGATCGACTCGAGTTCACAAACCACCCAGAAACCCAAAACATTGACGAACTCGCGATCGAGCTATACGACCAACCCTTGAACTCAAACTCCGATCAACGAATACCATTTGCCTCATTGATTCCGACCGTCTGAAACATTGCCATCACGCTCATCTCTTCATCAACTATCCCTGCTTCGATTCCAGCAACCCCGGTCGAGTCCGATTCGACGTTGACGACACCGTTGCCTCGAGAACACGATCGACTAAAAACTGGATTTAAACCCTAAATCGATCACGTTCGTCATCCATGATGATTAGGAATTTTTATGATCATTTTTCCCGAGCTCGTCCATCACCCAACTACCCTCAGCCACGATTTCGAGACCACCACTTCACTGGTCACCAGAATTTGTCACAAAACCAAAAACCGTTCAACTTCGAATTTCTCGATCAATACTTCACTAAAAATTCTGATTTTACTTTTAAAAATCGTGATCTTCGAAGACGTGATGGATGGTATAGGTGAATCAATAAATTATGAGATTCGAATAAATCATGTTTTTGAAGTTTTTCACTGTATTTTTAAATTTCTAGTTAAACTCAAATTTTTTCTTCTTAAAAATATTTTTAAGACCTAGATTTTTATGATACAAACAAGTTTCATTTAGATCTTGAAGCCTAACATGGGTTGGAAATGAAGAGTTTGATTTTTAAGTAGGTTTGAAGCCTGTAAAATTTAGAATAGAGATACATATGTATGTTTCCAGACATGCACAGTCACACCCATATATATATATACATACGTATTTGTATACATACAATCCTTATCACTTTACTTCAAGCATGATTTTCAAACAACAAGTAAAAATCCAAATTTCAGAAAGATTTACTCACCTTTCTTTTTGAACAGGGATATTTTTGAAACACTACTACCTGCTCTAGTTTGATTTTGATCCTCCACTAGAGTTGTCTTGTTTGATCCCTTAGTTTATGAAATGGCAGTAATGTTTTTACTTAGCTAGTTTTCGAATGAAAGAAAATGAAATAAAGGGAGAGGTACAGAGGTATACATAAGAGAAAGTGTAACAACCCAGAATTTCTGTCATTTGAAATTCGTATATTTAATTAATTTTTAATATTAATAAGTAAGATTTGGAAGTCGAATTAATTTAATTTCGATATAGTGATTTAATTGGGCGATTAAATTATTAATTTAATACCTGAATTTGGGTAGATAATTGAAATCTGAATTAAATGTGATTAAAAATGATTTATAAAGTTATATTAAATCATATTGGAGTTATAATGATGTTATAGAACTTTTAAATTCGAATTTAAAGTTAATTTGTGAAAATTGAATATTTTAATATTTAATTGACTAGTGAAAATAGCCATTTTTCAAACAGTCTCGGATTTTGATGATACTAGTTTCATCAGATCCATAATGTTATATTATTATAAGATTTCAAATTTCTTGTCAATCGGATGTACAGTTTGTCCGGGGCAAGCCAAAACGCATCGAATTCGGTTTTAATCGATTTGATTTAAATTTGATTGTTTATTTCCGTAACTCTCACATACGATCGAATTAGCTCCCGAAACATGTTCCATTGTGTTCGGAACGCGGGGTAAACCTTAGAAATGTTAGCCGGTAGGCTCGATTTCGAGTTCGAAAATTTTCGGAGTGAATATTGTTTGACAATTTTATATAAAAGGACCTCAACCTTCATTTTCCACAAACCCTCTCTCTTCTAAGTTACAGCCGGCCCTAATTATTCATGGCTGAGAATCTCTATTGTTCTTCCCTCTAATTTCTTTCAATCTATAAACCAATTCGAAAACCACTCAACTACAAAGTTGTAGATCTCGTCGAATCGAATAAATCCAACGGTGGAGATCAATTTTTACGAAGCCAATTGTCGTCGAATTGCGTTTGAACGTCCGGAAGTCACGCACGTTTTTTGAGTAGCCTGGGCTTCGAAACCCTGGTCTCCGATCATCTCCATGTTGCTCGTGTTGGTGGCGAGAATTTGAAGAGGGTGGCGGCTGATGGGTTAGTCACGTTCGTATGTTGCCTGGGAAGTTTTTTGCAAGGAAGAAGAAAGCTATGCACGGCCCAGATCTAGGGCAAGGGCATTAAACGGCCGAGATGGGTAGTGTTTTAAAATAAAAATAGAAATTGTAATTTATTTATATTAGAATTCATATAAACTTTAAAGTAACGTAACTTTTTGATACGAGGTCGAAAATCGACGAAACTGGCGACGCGGGAATCGCAGCGATGAGCAGCTCGCTGTGCTGCAGACGTGGAATCATTTCAAGCAAGTGAAAATTTTGTGTTAAATCGAACGTGTTCGATTTAATATAAAAATTGAAAGCTCGACATTTTAAAAAAGCAAGGTGAGAACTCCTCACTCAATCGAACATTGTATTTCGATTTAAATTTTAAATAGTTAGATTTAAAATTGTTGATAGTGTTGATTGTGATGATTGGTTGATAAATTGTTATCTATTGTGCTATAATAGACCCTATACACCGTATATTAAGCGGATGTTATTTATTAAAAACATATACAGCGATAATTTCACCGTGAAGTGGAATTGGTATTATATATGTATTTGGAGTTGATTTCCCGCATTATATAGCGGATGAGACCCTATTGCGCCGCATAATAGCGGATAATATTTATAAATCCCATATACCGCGATATTCCACTTTGAAGTGGAATTGGTATTGTGCTAACATCTTTGGATGCAGGGAAACAGGTTGGAGGGATCCAACTGGATTCCTCAAACATTTGAATTTATTTCAATATTGTGCGTTGATTTATTTATAATTGCCGTGTGATTATATTGGGATTGAATCTATAGACGGCTATAAATTAGCCGAATATATTTTTGGTATCGATGGATACCAGAAATAAGTAAAATTGGATTTTTGAAAATTTAAGTTGAAATTTTATCGAAAAATTTATTTTTGATAATTGGATAAATTTAAAAGGAGTTTATAAGATTAAAGTTATTTTTGAATTATACTGGATTAAATTTCAAATTTGGGAAAAAGGGCTTAATAAATGGATTTTGGAAATTTTATCTATAAACTGAAGAATTTATCTAAATTTTGGATTTTTAAATAGATTTAAAGAGATAAAGGAATTTATTTTTAAAAAAAGAAATAATTTGGAAATTCGTTGGAAAATTGATTTGGTGTTTTGAAATAAATTTGAAAATGTATTGGTAATTAAATTGATTTTTATTTACCATAACTAGTAAAATTGATTTATTGAAATTTATCTGATTTAAATCAATCAGATAATTTAATTTATCCTACTTATGGATGTTTAGATTTCATTGGATGTTAAATTGTTTGACATCTTTGAAGTGTGATGCTTTGTGATATATCATGTTCTGTGTTGTGATCTGTGATATATATATATATATATCTGTGATCTGTGAATGAAAGGTAAGCGATATAGTTTATACCGCTTATCGAATATATTGTTATATTTGATCTGTGATGGTTGAATGTTGTTGCACTATTGTGTTAAACCCGTGGACTACACAATACACACACAAATGTGGATTTCACGTGGAAATCGATTAAGTCACAGATTTTTATCCATTTTGGAAAAAAATTGAATTTTTGAATCCAAAATAGTTTTGGAATTGAAATTGGAAGCTTTTGAAAATGAATTTTAAAAATAAAAGTTATTTTAAATAACTTAATAAAATTGGAATTTAACTCATTTGATTTAAGTTTGAATTCAATATTTTGAATTGAATTCAATGAATTGGGAATTTTGGTTTAAAATATTTTTCAAATTATGAAAAGTGTTTATATGGGTTTTTAACCATTTAAAAATATGGTTTTGGAAATTTAAATTTATATTCAAGTTTTATACTTGAATGGCTTTAACCTGTGTAATTGTAACCAGTTTTTCCCAAAACGAAAACTATCTATTTTCAGATAATAATAGCTTTCATAAAGTGAAAAGATTTCCAATTTGTATCGAAATATTTCAAGTTAAAATGAAATTGTAAATAGTTTGGAAGAACTATGAATTAACCTTTGTGAAGATGATTAAACTTTATTTTGAAATCAAAGGAGATTTTAAAAGGTGTATCTTTTATATTATAAAAGACTTGAATTGTGAATAGTTTTGAAAGCTATAAGTTAAATCTTGATTTAAAGATAATCAAATTGAAATGGAAATTGATTTGGAAATCTGTGAATGAATCTTTGTGAAACTGGGTAAACTTTGTGAAGTAAATCTTTTTGTTTAAAGATTTAAAAATGGTAATTTGTTTAAACCATTTAAAGGAAAGGATTTGGGTAATAAGTTGTGACTTAACTGAAATCCCAATATTCATATGTTTTGAAATATTGTGCTCACTATTCGGGTTAGCCGGGAAAAGACCTTTGTGTCATATAACCCATTCCGAATTAGTGATACGACGATATGGATCATATTGAAGACCGGTGGTGAACACCGGGTATTTGTGAAAAAGATAGGATGACCTATCGATTGTCTCTGCACCGTTAGCTACGGTATAGAGATTTCCTTTGTGATGGGTAGTTTTATCGGGATTGTGAATACCCGGATTGCAAGGGCTTCTTTTGAAGTGCCTTCGGTTCTGTTCGAACCCGGAACATACTTGTATGGTTACATGTCTGAAATTACATTTTGAGATATAAAGCTGATTTCTTTCAAATACATTTCTGTTGGTGGCAGAGAATTTATTCTCTTAGCTTAACACCCTTCTCTAAGACGTACGAGCTTAGAAGTTATGTAGTTGAAATTTATCAGTGATATACTCCCAATTTGGTAGTGTGGCATACTGAGTGTTGCTGTGTGATGATCATTTATTGATCATTTGTGATCAAAGCGTGGCTTTGTGAAAAAGCGTAGCTTTGTGGACGAGACCTCTTCGGACCTCACAACCCAGAAATGGTCAAAACAAGAATGATGTGGCAAGGTTATGAGGGTCGTGCCCTTTAGGGTATGACATTTCCTTCTGGAAAAGGGTGGTATCATGGTATGGAGCCCAGATACTTACTCATGTGGACACACTTTATTAATTATGTGTGATGTTGGTTACCGAGCGCTCGGATAAAGGTCCCAAAGGACCGGGAAATGGAATAGTCGTGAAGTAGTTACCTATACCCAGAGGTTACCCGGCCTTGTGTTGGTAGAGAGCCAGCCTGGTTTCTCGGGACGTCCATCCAAAGGCGATCACATGTGATAGTAGGATGTTCCTTTGCCTGACCTTTTGTTGGAAATCCATCTTCCAATGCGAACCTTGTATGGTATTAGTTGTAGAACCTGCCATTTACTTATGGTGGGGCCCACTATTTAGATGGTAGCTATAGTAGTCATAGTGTGAAATGCCTATGTTGGCTAAGATTAATATTATACTTTCGAAATGTTTCCTGTACTATGCACTAATAATAATAATATCGATGATTTTGCATAGTAAGCATGTTTGACTATCATAAGAAGAAATCTCCTCCAATCTGTGTTTGCATTGTGTGTGTGGCGGGAGGTCTTATGGTAGTTTCATTTTCCAAAAGCATTGTGAATATTTTCCACTTCCTTTGTTGTTGTTGTGGTTTTAAAGATAAATAACTGTTTTAGTTCTCACACCAGTCACCATGACTGACCTGAAGTGTATTGTTTCCTTCCTAAACTCTGGGTGCCCACCAATTTCCACACGGGCAGTCTAGAGTCAGGTTATCAGGTCATTATGGATTCAGGAGATGCTGTGGAGCTCATTGGCGAGCTGGATGGTGAGACGTATCACTTGTATATGATATTATTTATTCCGTTGTGTATTATGTATGAGGACAAGTTTATATAACGGTCCATTGATGTATATGGTTGTTGTAAACTCTGATGATTATGTAATGTATAAAATGATATAGTTATTTGTTTTAAAGATTATTCATTTATCTATTATATGTTGTTCCGCTGTGATATGTGAGATTCTGATATTGTTTTGTGTTTTTCTGTTGTTTCTTCTTTCCTTTTCTTCTGTCTTCTTCTACCTCTTCTTTTTTTATCCATAACAATTCGGTTTTTTAGCATTCGATTGTTCGGTAGTTGACACAGTGAACGTATTAATGTCGATTTTCGAGCGTCGAAAAATCGCATTTGTTACAGAAAGTATGTTGCTGCTCTCTATCGTACCCAGCAAGCTTCTATTTTTTTCTTCATGATTTGAAGTTTAGGGTGATTTTCCATTTAATTTGAAATGCATTTATGAGGTTTTCCCCTTGTGTACATACATATACTATTATATGAATTGATATATGTATGTATATCCTTTTGTAAGCATGTATGTATATATATATAGTTATATATTTTATCCACATGTGCTGTTGTTATTGTATATATATATACTTGCATTTCCACTATTTAAGAAATATATATACTTTCATTTGTATTTGTCATCTTATACATATATATTTCATATACATTGCTTACTTACTGTACATTTTTACTTACATATGTATTTGTTATTATATAGATAAATACATGTATATGTTTACATTCCTTTGTTCCAAATTCTCTTTTTCATGTATATAAAACTTTTACCTGTACATTTTAATATACACATACATATTCATTCATATACTTATATATATTAAACATCCTAAGCTTGTATGTATTTCTATTCATATTCAAATGTATATTACCTTGAATTTCAAAGATGGAGTTTTATTTGTATGTATTTTATCTTAATTTAAATGGTGGAGTCTCTATGTATATTATTATTCTTTCCTATAAGATTTATCGTATACAGAGGTTCTATAAAATTATAGTTTTCAAATCAATTTATATATATGCAGATACTTCAATTATTCGGATTTTTATTGGTTCAACTTATAAAAATCAACATTCAATAATTAAAATCAGTTAATTACTCAATTGCGGTCATCAGGAAACCCGGGTCGTCACAAAAACCATTTCATATGAAATTCTCTAATATTATAATAGGGTCAAGGTACAAATATTAATTAATCTTAGCCGAAATTGTTACCTTATTAAATTCCAGCATACTAGGTTCTGTAATCAAAACCGTAAGGCGCGTATTGGAGATTGGATTCCATACTATGATAATGTAATGACCCAAGATTTTAGGAATTTATTCTGAAAAATATAAATAAATTTAAAATAATTTTTAAATAAATTTTGAAGGAGGAATTGATATAGCTTGATAGTGTATCAGTGTGTGTACATGTGTGCACAGGAAATGCACATGAATATAAGCTAAAAACCCTGAACTCCAAGAATACATACATATTGATGTGTATGGAAATATATATATATATATATATATATATATATGTAGATTAAATTCTTAAAAAGTAGTATGCATGAGTAAATGTATATATGAATGCTACTGAATATTTTGGGTGTACATGTGCATGTATGTGTCAGTATAGAATGATGTATGAATATATAGGTGGGTGTACTAATTATTTCAGTAAGACTTATATAAACATATATGTGTTAATAAAATACTAGAGTTTAAACTAGTGAAATAAAATATACAGACATATTTTAATATAAGCAGAAATAAAATGAATGAAGATATAAAAAGGAATAATCCTCTTATAAATAAATGAAGGAAGTACATACCATTTGCATGAAAGCTAAAAATAGAAAAAAATAAGATAAAACAGGGAAGTGCTTGGTATAGGCAGAATTAGAAAAGAGTATTTAATAAATAACAAAATCAAGTCACATTTTTAGCATGATTGTAGACAAGGGGAAAAGTATTTTCTGAAAAGCAAATTTTTGAAAAAATGTGTAACCACTTTTCTCTTCACCCAAATTAAGCCGGGAAGGGTAAAACTTTGGTTTTAAAAATGCAGATAACATGATTTTTCTGGTGGGCAAAAATGAACTTAGCCAATACCCAAAACCCTAAGAGAGACCCTGTATATATATACATGTATATGCAGCAGCCTCCTCTCCTCCTCAGAAAAGAATTTTGAAAAAAAAAACAACACCATAGAAATCATAAGACAAGGGAAGGAAGAAAGCTTGAGGCTAAGGGCAGAAGCTCATCAATTAATTAAGGAAACAAAGAGAGAGCTAGGTGAGAAAACTCACTCAAAAATCTAAGGCAATAAGTCCTAATGTAGGCAGCCAGTTATAAGTATTTTTCTTAAAAGAGTATTTTCATATATAAATGCTTATCTGTGAATTTAAATCTGAAAATGTTTGGATTCTCTTTGGTTGATCACTTATTTTATTATAACAAAGTTTTATGTGTTGTTAGTATACATATCTGTTTTATCCACTCAGATCTCTGATATGTTAATGTTTAGGGATATAAACAAATACCCAGAAAATAAAATGTTGAGAATAGGCAAGTAGTATTGGTTTTGGCTCAACCCAGAAAGATGTAAATAATGTTGAGCTGCAATATACTCATGTATAAGTGCTGAGGCTTGAAATAGAAAGGAATTAGGGGTGCAATAGGGTTGCCTATGTGCTGATGCTCCTGATTCAATAAAATGCATAGCAAACAAAATTTTGTGATTCAGTGAAACCAGGTCATCCTGAGTTTAACTCAAGCACAAATGTTTGCAAAAGAAAAACTCTCCCAGAAACCATAAGCCAATGTTAGTTGCCTAAACTCCTTTTAAATACCAGGATGAATATATATATATACAGAACCTTATTTTGTAATCACCAATGGTTGTTTGCTTGTTTGCCTCTGTATGGTCATGTATGATATGAGATGCCATGTTATGGATGTTTTTAGCTAATGAAATGAATCACTGAATAGTTTTGTCATGGAAAATCAAAAGAGTTATTATTAACTTGAACCTGATTAGGAAATTGGGGTCAAGAACACTGCAGGAATGACTTGTGTGCTTGAGTAACACAAGTTGACACATGGCTTGTTTAAGTCCTGAGATCTTTGTGTAATGGAGTGAATTAGTTCATTACAGTGTGTCCATTGATTCATAAATATTGCAGATGAGACCAAGGATAGATAAATATACCAAGGGAATAATACTTGAGCTGATGAGAAAACTAGAGTTTTTCCCAGATTTGAAATATGAGAATTGAATAAATGATTTAACTCATATTAGTTATTTTCCTGTTTGGTGTGGATGATTGTTTGTCTATGATTGAGTTGTATGCTTGAATGTATGTGCCATATTTATATATGTAGTCTCTGGAAAGAAAATTAAAGTGTGCACATGCACAATGACACAGAGCATGCACACAAGTATTTGCCTGATTCCAAAGGGCTGAACTTTCTGTATATGTACTTAACTTGACTTTAACCTAATTAACTGATTATTTTTGTGAGCTTTCTCATACCAGACATGTGTCTGACCCTAGTGTGCTAATGGCATCTGGGGTGTCTCATTTAAAATGAGGCAGATTCAAATGCTTTTTCAGGGATTGCAGCAACTAAGTAGGAGTAGGAGCAAGGCTTTGAGAAGAAGATATAGCATGCTAAACTTAGTTAGATAAGAGCCTAAATGTTGAAATCTGCATGTATTGACAATTTAAATTGCTACTTGTATTAAGTGTTGAATATTGGATGGATATTTTGTTAGGTATTTTGTTAAGAGATTGACTTGTATCTGGAATCTATGAACCAAGTTAAATATCTGTTATGTTTAAAAAGAATTTTAAGCAAATCTTGTAAGTGGATTTAGCAAGAACACCATGTTAAAATCGAATGATTACATTTTTTTAAATGTATTAGTCAATCATGAGTCTTTGGAAAGGATTTAAGTTTTGGAAAATCTGGATAGTTGTTTCTCAGAAAATTAAATGGTTTTATTTTCTACCATGGTATATGTATACAAAAGAAATAGGCATAGGTTGAATGTTTATATGGCTGCAAGGTTCCCATAGTTAAACTTGTTTCATACAAATGTCCCATGTCCTAAATTTTTTTAAAGAAAGGATTTGTAATAAGGGAATTGTAAGCCAGATCCAAATAGTTGCAGATATATATGCACATAAACATGTTTAAGTGCAAATATTGCCACACCTTATCCTTTGTATTTGTGATAAGAATCTGAATTTCACTCAGATTCTAACCAAATGCATTCTTAATTCCAGACAGATTTTGTGAGAAGAAATTCAAACCTGGATAATGATAAACACTTCTATCATTTACAAAACCCAAGCAACAGACCCTTAATTTACATCAATCATGAAGCCTTCCAGGTTGTAGAAATGGGTTTCAAAAATAATTAAGCAAGAATTATTGTTTTGTATGATGGAATATAGGCAAAAATAAAGTATATATGTGCAGATATAGGTAGATAACAGATTCCAAATTGTACAGGAGAAAAATGGAAAAAAAAACAAAAATTGTGTTTGAACCAACCAGCATAGTACTCGAACTCGTGATCTCTTGTGTATAAGTTAGGCGCGTTTCCATTACGCCTAGATGTTGCTTGTGTTCACTTAGGATCCACTTTCTTTTATACTGAATTTGATACTATTCAGACTTTAACACAAACAACTATATTAAAAGCTTGCTTTCCACTGATTATTACTTGATCACTTCTTAGTTAGGATAAACAGACTAAAGTATATGTTTCCAGTGGATTGTTTGGTCCAAAAAAAAAATCAGCAATCCAATATCCTCTTGTTTTCCAGAACTCTGATTCAAACAAGAGAGGCATATACATCCTCACATGTATGTGCTTATCTTTGTGAATGTACTGATATATTTATATTGGTTGATTATTGTGATCCTGGATATATTTGGTTTATTGGAAAAAGATATTGACCCTGAGAATTATAATTGCAATGGATGATATATCTATCTATATATATATATATCCTCTTTACCTTAAAAAAAAAATCCTTATGGAATTAGAGTAGAAATAGGAGGGTCATTTCAGTTGGTATCAGAGCTATGTTATTCAACATAGTAGAAGTAAGGATCAAGTTCTTAGATAGAAATAAAATTTAAAGGAACTAAATATATATATATAACAATGTGTTCAGTGTGAAAAAAAAAACCACTGAAACAACCAAATTACCAATCAAACTAACCAGCTATGTAAATTATTATTAGCAAACTATGGTAGGGAGACCACCAAATCAGGGAGCAGGATCTTCCCATGCACCACCAATGGTGAATCTGCAAGACTTGGTGAGAGCATTTAGGGATGGGGCAGGACAAAGGCAAGAAAATCCCTATGAAGAACTCTCAAAATTACTTAAGACATATACTCATTTAGGAGGCAAAAGCTTTGAAGGGACAGAGAGTATCATGGAAATTCAAACATGGTTGAGAACATTGGAAAGAATTTTCAATGACATGCAACTTGATGATCAGAGAAAGAGGCAAGTGGCTTCAAGACAGCTAAAAGGAGTAGCTTTAGGCTGGTGGGAAGTAATCATTGCAGGAAGGAATGAGAATGAAATCACTTGGAATCAATTCAAAGAGATGTTGGAAGCAAGGTTTGTACCAGCATCAGCAAAGACTACCTTGCTAGAAGAATTCATTAGACTTAGACAAGGAACCATGACTGTCACAGAATACACTCAAAAGTTTGAGGGGCTTTCCACATATGGAGCAATGGTTGTGGCAGATGAGGCATCTAAAAATGATAGGTACATAAAAGGTCTGAACCCAGGACTTAGCAGAGCCATGTTACCCTATGCAGACAAGACTTTTGACCATGTGATAGACTTAGCTTTGAGGTTGGAGCAGCATGACAAGGAAAGGGAGAAGTTCGGAAATTTTAAGAGCAATAATATCAAGAAAGGTAAGGGGAGGTATCACCCTTATGATAAGAAGAAAGAAGAGGCTAGTAACAAAAGCACTGGAGATGTCAAAGCTAAGGAAGACAAAAAGAAAATTGTGTGCCATCAGTGTGGAAAGGAAGGGCATATCAAACCAAGATGTCCAGAATTGAAAGGAGGAGCTTTCAAATGCTATCTATGTGGAAAAGAGGGGCATATGAAGAGGAATTGTCCTGAGTATAAACAGCAAGGCAAATTGGCAAATTTGGAAGGAAAAGGCAAAGCCACAGTGGAGAGTAACACTGTAAACCATAGCCAAGTGGAAGGTACATTACTTATTTGTACCATACCCATAACAGTAGTATATGATACTGGGGCAACTCACTCTTTAATTTCTTATGAATTGGTTAAAATGCTAAAACTGAATTGCATACTGGTTGAAACCCCATTGCATATACACAGTCCATTGGGGAGTTCTAGTGTTTTAAATATGATTTGTGTGGATGTGGAATTAAACATAGGAGGAAATATTTTTATTTCCAATTTATATGTTTTGAATTACCCAAATATAGGTGTTATATTGGGGGTAGACTGGTTAAGGCAATTTAAAGCCATAATTAATTTAGACTCATCCACCATATCATTGCAAAATTCTAAAGGCCAGAGAATCACAGTTTTATGTGAGGTAGCTAAGGAAGGAAAACTATATCATTTAGTTGACTCAGAAAAAGATTTCAGTGAACTAACCATTGAAGAAATTCCCATAGTCAATGAATATTTGGATGTGTTTGGTGAGGTCAAGGGTATTCCACACCATAGACCAGTAGAATTCCAGATCAATCTAGTTCCAGGAGCAAGCCCAGTGATTAAAAAGCCAACTAGAATGGGGCCAAATGAACTAAAAGAATTAAAGAAACAGTTAGAAGAATTGGAAGAAAAGGGTTTTATAAGACCAAGTAATTCTTGCTGGGGAGCACCAGTGGTATTTGTTAAGAAGCAAGATGGCTCCTTAAGACTCTGCATAGATTATAGAGAATTAAACAAAGTAACTATTAAAAATAAATACCCATTGCCAAGAATAGATGATCTTTTTGATCAATTAGCAGGGGCAAAAGTATTTTCTAGACTAGACTTAGCATCTGGTTTTCATCAAATGAAGGTGGAAGAATCAAGCATCAAGTACACTGCCTTTAACACTAGGTATGGGTTGTATGAATTTTTGGTTATGCCATTTGGCTTGACCAATGCACCATCTTACTTTGTAGATTTAATGAACAGAACCTTTAGAGATTGTTTAGACAAGTTTGTGCTTATTTTTATAGATGACATTTTGATTTATTCCAAGACAGTGGAAGAACATAAGCATCATTTGCACCTGGTTTTGTCTAGATTAAGGGAAAAAGATTTAAAAGCAAAATTTTCAAAATGTGTGTTTTGGAAAGAGGAAGTACATTTTCTTGGCCATGTTATATCTGCCAAAGGAATTTCTGTGAACCCCAATAAAGTAGTGGCTATTCAAGCATGGAAGAGGCCAAGCACTGTGAGTGAAGTGAGGTCATTTATGGGGATGGCAGGGTATTATAGGAGGTTTATAAAAGATTTTTCAAAAATTTCTACACCACTCACTAACCTAACCAGGAAGAACCAAGCTTTTGTTTGGTCAGAAAAATGTGAAAAGTCTTTTGAACAGTTGAAGGAGGCATTGGTGAATGCTCCAATTCTAAAGGTACCACATGGAAATGAAGAATTAGTGGTATACACTGATGCTAGTGGATTTGGCTTGGGTGCAGTGTTGATGCAACAAGGCCAAGTCATTGCATATGCATCCAGACAACTTAAACCCCATGAAGTAAGGTATGCCACACATGATCTCGAATTAGCAGCTGTGATATATGCTTTAAAACTTTGGAGACATTATTTGTTAGGCACTAAGTTTGAACTTTACACTGACCACAAGTCTCTAAAATATTTGTTTTCACAAAAAGATTTGAACATGAGGCAACATAGATGGGTGGAGTTCTTAGCTGCCTATGACTTTGACATACTTTATACACCAAGTAAAGCAAACAAAGTTGCAGATGCTCTAAGTAGACAGCATGCTAAATTGGCTATGATGATGATAGAAGAATTTAAAAACTTATTTTTGCTAACTGAGTTAGAGATTGGGGAGAATGGTTGTGTGCACATTAATGAGCAGATGCATGGTGCACAAGAAGATAAAGGGAAGTTAAGCTTAATGACACTTCAACCAGATTTAATTCTGAAGGTTGGAAAAATGCAAGAACAAGATGCTCACTTGTTAGAGAAGAGAATGCTCCTCTCAAGAGGGGAGGAAGTAATGAATCACCACATTGATAAAGATGGTTATATGAGATACCAGAATAGGATGTGTGTACCAGAGGACATAGAATTGAAGAAGGAGATATTGAATGAATATCACAGAAGTAAATACTCCATACACCCAGGTAACACAAAAATGTATCAAAATTTGAAAAGAGACTTCTGGTGGAAGTGGATGAAATCTGATATAGCTAAGTACATTGCCAAATGTATGACTTGCCAACAAGTCAAGGCTGAAACTCAAAAACCATCAGGGTTGATGCAACCTCTTAGTGTACCACAGTGGAAGTGGGAAGACATATCTATGGACTTCATAGATGGATTGCCTAGATCTAAGAGAGGTAATACAAGTATATGGGTGATAGTTGATAGGCTAACCAAGGTTGCACACTTCATCCCAGTCAAGTCAGAAAGAACAGCACCAAAACTAGCTCAAATTTTTATAAAAGAAGTGGTAAAGTTACATGGCATTCCCAAAACCATTGTGAGTGATAGGGATACCATCTTCACTTCAAAATTCTGGAGAAGCTTTCAAGAAGCAATGGGAAGTGAACTATGTTTAAGTACTGCCTACCATCCTCAATCAGATGGGCAGACTGAGGTGGTAAACAAAGTTTTGGAGGACATGTTGAGGGCATGTATACTGGATTTTGGGGGCAACTGGGAAGATTATCTTCATCTAGTTGAATTTACATACAACAACAGCTACCAAAGCACCATAGGAATGGCTCCATTTGAAGCCTTATATGGTAAACCCTGTTTGTCACCTGTTTGCTGGGTAGAAGCAGGAGAAAGGTCTATTTTAGGGCCTGAGTACATACAAGAAACCAAGGAGAAAATTGAGTTGGTAAGAAGAAGAATGACAGCAGCTCAAGATAGGCAAAAGAAATTTGCAGACATGAGAAGGAGGCAGGTAGAATATGAGGTGGGAAATTTTGTTTTCATCAAAATCTCACCCATGAAAAATGTGCTGAGGTTTGGAAAACAAGGCAAATTAACCCCAAGATATATTGGACCATACAAAATTCTGGAGAGAATTGGTCCCTTGGCATATAAGTTGGAATTACCAGAAAACATGCAAGGTATACATGATGTTTTTCATGTATCACAATTGAGAAGATGGGTCCATGACAAGGCAGAAATTCTTGAAACCCCAACCCAAGTGCAGATAAATCCTAATTTGATTTATGAAAAGGATCCAGTAGGAATTTTGGCAAAAGATGTGAAGAAGTTGAGGAATAAATCTCTGAAACTTGTGAAGGTACAGTGGAGTCTTGATCCTAGTGATTGCACATGGGAATTAGAAGACAAAGTCAGGATGAATTATCCTAAGCTATTTTCATATTAAGGTAATTCTGATTTTTGATTGTTTTCTTTATTTTGGATGAATATATTTTTAGTTAGTATAGAACTAAGAATCTATTTGGTAGAGAATATATTTGTTCTCTGAATTAAGTTTAAAATTTATTTTAAGCTTAGGAAAATTGTGGGACACAATTTCTAAAAGGAGGGGTGTATGTAATGACCCAAGATTTTAGGAATTTATTCTGAAAAATATAAATAAATTTAAAATAATTTTTAAATAAATTTTGAAGGAGGAATTGATATAGCTTGATAGTGTATTAGTGTGTGTACATGTGTGCACAGGAAATGCACATGAATATAAGCTAAAAACCCTGAACTCCAAGAATACATACATATTGATGTGTATGGAAATTTATATATATATATATATATATATGTAGATTAAATTCTTAAAAAGTAGTATGCATGAGTAAATGTATATATGAATGCTACTGAATATTTTGGGTGTACATGTGCATGTATGTGTCAGTATAGAATGATGTATGAATATATAGGTGGGTGTACTAATTATTTCAGTAAGACTTATATAAACATATATGTGTTAATAAAATACTAGAGTTTAAACTAGTGAAATAAAATATACAGACATATTTTAATATAAGCAGAAATAAAATGAATGAAGATATAAAAAGGAATAATCCTCTTATAAATAAATGAAGGAAGTACATACCATTTGCATGAAAGCTAAAAATAGAAAAAAATAAGATAAAACAGGGAAGTGCTTGGTATAGGCAGAATTAGAAAAGAGTATTTAATAAATAACAAAATCAAGTCACATTTTTAGCATGATTGTAGACAAGGGGAAAAGTATTTTCTGAAAAGCAAATTTCTAAAAAAATGTGTAACCACTTTTCTCTTCACCCAAATTAAGCCGGGAAGGGTAAAACTTTGGGTTTAAAAATGCAGATAACATGATTTTTCTGGTGGGCAAAAATGGACTTAGCCAATACCCAAAACCCTAAGAGAGACCCTGTATATATATACATGTATATGCAGCAGCCTCCTCTCCTCCTCAGAAAAGAATTTTGAAAAAAAAAACAACACCATAGAAATCATAAGACAAGGGAAGGAAGAAAGCTTGAGGCTAAGGGCAGAAGCTCATCAATTAATTAAGGAAACAAAGAGAGAGCTAGGTGAGAAAACTCACTCAAAAATCTAAGGCAATAAGTCCTAATGTAGGCAGCCAGTTATAAGTATTTTTCTTAAAAGAGTATTTTCATATATAAATGCTTATCTGTGAATTTAAATCTGAAAATGTTTGGATTCTCTTTGGTTGATCACTTGTTTTATTATAACAAAGTTTTATGTGTTGTTAGTATACATATCTGTTTTATCCACTCAGATCTCTGATATGTTAATGTTTAGGGATATAAACAAATACCTAGAAAATAAAATGTTGAGAATAGGCAAGTAGTATTGGTTTTGGCTCAACCCAGAAAGATGTAAATAATGTTGAGCTGCAATATACTCATGTATAAGTGCTGAGGCTTGAAATAGAAAGGAATTAGGGGTGCAATAGGGTTGCCTATGTGCTGATGCTCCTGATTCAATAAAATGCATAGCAAACAAAATTTTGTGATTCAGTGAAACCAGGTCATCCTGAGTTTAACTCAAGCACAAATGTTTGCAAAAGAAAAACTCTCCCAGAAACCATAAGCCAATGTTAGTTGCCTAAACTCCTTTTAAATACCAGGATGAATATATATATATATACAGAACCTTATTTTGTAATCACCAATGGTTGTTTGCTTGTTTTCCTCTGTATGGTCATGTATGATATGAGATGCCATGTTATGGATGTTTTTAGCTAATGAAATGAATCACTGAATAGTTTTGTCATGGAAAATCAAAAGAGTTATTATTAACTTGAACCTGATTAGGAAATTGGGGTCAAGAACACTGCAGGAATGACTTGTGTGCTTGAGTAAAACAAGTTGACACATGGCTTGTTTAAGTCCTGAGATCTTTGTGTAATGGAGTGAATTAGTTCATTACAGTGTGTCCATTGATTCATAAATATTGCAGATGAGACCAAGGATAGATAAATATACCAAGGGAATAATACTTGAGCTGATGAGAAAACTAGAGTTTTTCCCAGATTTGAAATATGAGAATTGAATAAATGATTTAACTCATATTAGTTATTTTCCTGTTTGGTGTGGATGATTGTTTGTCTATGATTGAGTTGTATGCTTGAATGTATGTGCCATATTTATATATGTAGTCTCTGGAAAGAAAATTAAAGTGTGCACATGCACAATGACACAGAGCATGCACACAAGTATTTGCCTGATTCCAAAGGGCTGAACTTTCTGTATATGTACTTAACTTGACTTTAACCTAATTAACTGATTATTTTTGTGAGCTTTCTCATACCAGACATGTGTCTGACCCTAGTGTGCTAATGGCATCTGGGGTGTCTCATTTAAAATGAGGCAGATTCAAATGCTTTTTCAGGGATTGTAGCAACTAAGTAGGAGTAGGAGCAAGGCTTTGAGAAGAAGATATAGCATGCTAAACTTAGTTAGATAAGAGCCTAAATGTTGAAATCTGCATGTATTGACAATTTAAATTGCTACTTGTATTAAGTGTTGAATATTGGATGGATATTTTGTTAGGTATTTTGTTAAGAGATTGACTTGTATCTGGAATCTATGAACCAAGTTAAATATCTGTTATGTTTAAAAAGTATTTTAAGCAAATCTTGTAAGTGGATTTAGCAAGAACACCATGTTAAAATCGAATGATTACATTTTTTTAAATGTATTAGTCAATCATGAGTCTTTGGAAAGGATTTAAGTTTTGGAAAATCTGGATAGTTGTTTCTCAGAAAATTAAATGGTTTTATTTTCTACCATGGTATATGTATACAAAAGAAATAGGCATAGGTTGAATGTTTATATGGCTGCAAGGTTCCCATAGTTAAACTTGTTTCATACAAATGTCCCATGTCCTAAATTTTTTTAAAGAAAGGATTTGTAATAAGGGAATTGTAAGCCAGATCCAAATAGTTGCAGATATATATGCACATAAACATGTTTAAGTGCAAATATTGCCACACCTTATCCTTTGTATTTGTGATAAGAATCTGAATTTCACTCAGATTCTAACCAAATGCATTCTTAATTCCAGACAGATTTTGTGAGAAGAAATTCAAACCTGGATAATGATAAACACTTCTATCATTTACAAAACCCAAGCAACAGACCCTTAATTTACATCAATCATGAAGCCTTCCAGGTTGTAGAAATGGGTTTCAAAAATAATTAAGCAAGAATTATTGTTTTGTATGATGGAATATAGGCAAAAATAAAGTATATATGTGCAGATATAGGTAGATAACAGATTCCAAATTGTACAGGAGAAAAATGGAAAAAAAACAAAAATTGTGTTTGAACCAACCAGCATAGTACTCGAACTCGTGATCTCTTGTGTATAAGTTAGGCGCGTTTCCATTACGCCTAGATGTTGCTTGTGTTCACTTAGGATCCACTTTCTTTTATACTGAATTTGATACTATTCAGATTTTAACACAAACAACTATATTAAAAGCTTGCTTTCCACTGATTATTACTTGATCACTTCTTAGTTAGGATAAACAGACTAAAGTATATGTTTCCAGTGGATTGTTTGGTCAAAAAAAAAATCAACAATCCAATATCCTCTTGTTTTCCAGAACTCTGATTCAAACAAGAGAGGCATATACATCCTCACATGTATGTGCTTATCTTTGTGAATGTACTGATATATTTATATTGGTTGATTATTGTGATCCTGGATATATTTGGTTTATTGGAAAAAGATATTGACCCTGAGAATTATAATTGCAATGGATGATATATCTATCTATATATATATATATATCCTCTTTACCTTAAAAAAAAAATCCTTATGGAATTAGAGTAGAAATAGGAGGGTCATTTCAGATAAGGTATGGAACTACCCTCCGAAGATGCATCTCTAGATAAATGCACTAGGGTCTGACAAGAACATCTTGTACCCCTGCCACATAGGACTGGCCTACCACTTGACTAGTTGTACCGAATATGATCAACCCTCCATTTATGGGCCCCGAAGCATACAATGAGAGATAATGACTAATCTAGATTTGGAATGACCATACCCTACATGGGAGCTACCCACTTGCCATGTTGCATGCCCGATTTTTGTTATTTCATGGTTGATGAGGTCCGAGGCTAGGTTTTACCTTTTTATATAGTACTTCTCACTTGGAATGCTAATAATGCCTTCCAGGCAACACTACAATACCAGCATTCACCCATACAAGTTTGTTCTAGGACTGAACGAAACACTTGAGAGCTCCGTCTCCAAAATTCCATCATTTTCAAGATATCTTCACTTCGTAACGTATTCGTTGGATCGAAGTGGTTTTCGAATAACATACCTAGTCCCGGTCTCTTCGAAACAACATTCGATAATTTTTGGTAAACTAACCGATTCTTTAGGAAATAAACCATCAAAGATAAGATTAGAGATCACCTCCTAACCGTTAGTGCGCGGATTTCCTTATCATTGTCCTAGGAGAACAAAACGAGATTTATACGCACAGTACAACATCATCGGAGATGATTGTGCCATATAATACACGTGTTTCTCCTCGAAATTTCCAAAGTTATGTTGGATCCAATTTCGATAGTCGGTTATTTAACTATCAAATAACAAACATTCAATCAGGGATTTATTTCATAGGGAAAACCAACATTGGTTCAACATATAAGCAATCACTAGCCTCGTTTTATAAACCTTTTGTAATATAAAAACCATTTTATAAATTACTTGTATGAGAATACTTTTACATAGATATATCCACCAATTCCTATATTTTCAATACATAGAAAATATCCCTATACTTATATCAACGGTATAAGTATATACACAAGATTGAAAAAATATGTTTTTTCATTCAATTCTCAAATCATTTATAAATTCCTTTACAATCCTCCAAACCATTTATAAACCATTTTATAAATCTCCGTAAACCATTTATAATCCCTTTATTAAAATTCAATCACTTATAAGCTTCTTGTACATTTCAAAGATCACTGATAAACCCTTTATGAATCCATAAACCATTTATAAAACTTCTTTTATAAATCTATAACCCATTTCTAAAATTCGTTTATAAATATCTAACCATTTATAAACTCATTGACCTTGCAAATAACCTTTCCTTAACTCTTCAAACCATTTTATAACTCCTTTATAAAATCTAACTCTTTCAACTCCATTCATGGGTCTCAGAAACATTTATAAATAATTAAAAATCTTTTACTTCAAAACACCATTATATAATAATGGTTATTAATAATAAACATTATAAATAAATGGGAATTATTAACTTTAAAACATCTTAAAATAGTAAACAATAATTTAAAAATATTTGTTAATTAAATAATACTAATTATTCCTTACCATTACAATAATAATAATAATTAAATTTCAAAACCTTATTAATAATCCTTATTATAAATTTCAAAACAATAATTATTCCTAAATAATTAACCTTTTCACATTTTTATAAATTCTTTAAAACCATATTACTATAAAAAATACTTTTAAACAATACTAATATAATTTAAATAACTTTAAAATAATATTACTAAAATTAATTAACCTTAAAACAATATTAATATAATTAAATAACCTTGCGATAATATTAATATAATTAAATAATCTTAAAATAATTTTACTTATTTAAATATCTTTTAAACAGTATTCATATAATAAAATAGATAATTATTAAAACAATATTCCCAAAACCCAATTTCATATTTAAGAATCCTTTCTCGTCTCAAAGCCAATTCCGACTCAAACAACAATTTATAGTATTTTTAAAATACTAATTTGAGGCCATTAGACACCAAACAGTTAACCAAAATAAATATTAATGTCCCATCACTATTGGATTTTAGTTTTCAACATATAACAATGTTATAACCATAATGCCCATAATTTGGTTTATTTTTCAATAATCCATATAAAAATATTATTGAAACAGTTCAACCATAGCGAGGAATCACGTTGGATCCCTCCAACCTATTTCCCCTTGCATCACAAATGTTATATAATCATAAAATATAAATCATCCGCTTCGAGGTGGGATTCGTATACAAAGGGTCATCCGCTCTTAAATGGGAACGTAATAGGGTCTCATCCGCTTATATAGGCGGGAATATTCAATCCAACTAATATAACTATAGTAATTCATCCAAACAATCAGCTAACAATTTTTATCAACTATATATTATACCAGTTAACCAAAAAGGTGAGTGTAACTCACCAAAATTTTCTGTCGTCGCCGAGACGTCCCGGTTTGGAACTAAAATCGAACGACGTCCGATTTAAGCCTAAATTTAAACTATCTCCAAATTCATCCAAACCTTTTCCATCGCGAAGCTTTCACCATCACGATCTCAACGCAAAAATCCACACCTCGTATGCAAAAGTTATTAAATTTTTAAGTTATCAATTTAAATTTAAAAATTAATAACCAATTACATAATTTACATTAATTACCATTCTGCCCTCTTCCTCCCCAAAACTCTCTTCTCCTATACATGATATATCACAATGCCATAGTCGTACATGGCTAAGCAAGGATACGGAGCTACGCCCCACTAAACTTCATTCTGCCGATTCCGTTGAACTTCTCATCGCGATCTCCACCTCGTCATCACAACCCCATCTCCTCCACGCTTCACAAAAAAATTGCAACAACATCACCCTTCGCGGGTTCACTGTAGCGACAAGTTCCCCCACGAGCCACCGAGCTTCACCAAATCTTGGCTAGAGATGCTCTTTGCCACCGTGAACACGAACCCATCCTCCAATCGATCGAACGACGACTAAATCTATAGAAATTACAAACCCTAGTTCCTTCCAATACCAAACCCATTACTATCGAGTTCAAGAACTAATGTCGCACCCCTTAATAAGCATATCAGGTGGAAGCTCTCACCAAAACAAGATTTTTATAGCTTGTTTCAGATTTCTTTTATTGAGAAAATTTTGAAATATAAATTTTTGAATTCAAAAACATTTTTTTCTATTTACCAGGAGCGTTTTTATAAGGGAGAGAAGTATGGTAAAGAACGAGGAGGTGTGGGCTTGTGTACGGCCTGGCTTGATGGAGATGGAAATGGCAGAGGGGTAGGATGGGCTGTGAATGGTCAAATCAATATATATATATATATATATATATATATATGTATGTATGTATGTATGTATTAATTAAATTAAAAATATCTAACTATATAATTTTGAACCCGGTCGAGACGTGCCGCCTAGTGTTCTATATGTTATACCCCTATTCCGAACGCAATGGAACTTGTTTCAAGACCAAATTTGATCATATGCAGAAGATAGCTTTTTGAACCCAATTATTATATTAAATTTTAAATATTAATTTCTACGTGTTTCGATCTCGCTCGGCCAATCGGTACATCTAATTGCCATGAAATTTGATGGCATATTATAATTCATTATTATGGATCCAATGAAACTAGGTTCGTCAAAATCCGAGACTATGCCTTGGAAGGCTATTCTCACTCGTTAATTAAACGAGTAAATTTCAAAATTAGTTAAATCAATTTTAAATCTAATTTAAAAGCTTTATTCTCTTCATTCTTATTAAATAGAATTTAAATTAGCTTTGATATTATTTTTATTCAGCTAAAAACCCAAGATTCAATTATTTATACAAATTTAAATTATTAAATTCAATAATTAAATTATCCAATAAATCGCTATATTTGAAATTCATGTTATTTAATCTATAAAATTAACTATTCAATATTTAAAATCAATTAAATATTCCAATTCCAAATGATTGAAAATTCTGGGTAATTACAGATGAGCTCGGCCTAGATGGTGATGATGGTTGGCTGAAAGGATAAGTGGGGAAGAGGTGGAGTATGGACTCGTATTTCGACTTTAAGGCTGTATTTCTTCGTATATAGTAGTTTTTATTTTAATGAAGCTTCGCTATGATGGAAGAGACTAGAGAAGCCATTAGAGAGGCCATTAGAAAGCTTAGGAAGAAGAGAGAAGAAGATGGTTTTGGTGCGTGGATTTGTGAGAAGAAGGGGCATGTATTTATAGGAAAAATATCTTCCGTCACATCTCCTCTCACCATGTGTCAACCCACTCCCCTCCCATCACTCACGACCGGCCATCCTCTCACCCACACCTTCTCCCATGTGCTACCAAGTGATGGCGAGTTTTTTTACTTTGGTTAGGAAAATATTTATATTTTTGTAAATAAATATCATGATATTTTGTTTAATTTACCATTAGTAAATATGAGATATATATGGTAATTATATATATAAATGTATGTGTATTCATGTGCATTTTCATATGTGTTTGTATGTTTGCTTTTGGCAAACAAGTTGCAACATTTTGATACAACTTCTATTTATTAAACCGTCGAAAATCTGAAAGCCGATTCCTGGTCACATTTTCACTTATTAATTAGATTACATATAAATGTAAAAAAAATTGAAAACTAATTTCTTATCTTTATTAATTAATTAAAATGACCACATTTGAATTATAAAATCATTTAAATGAATATTAAACTAGTGTTTGCTAAAAATGTTGTTGTATCGACAAAACGTTATGAATTTTCTTATATTTTTCAAACAAGTTTATATATTCATAAAATTATTATAAATGATTTATCATCACTATATAACTTATTAAAATGAATTATTATCATTTTAAAACAATTATTTGATTATATAAACTTAACTTAAAATTCCAGAAAACATACAAAAGTGATGATTTCCTTGATGATGTCATAAATATGTTTTATTTTCAAAAATAAAATAAACAATTTTTATTTCATATTCTTGCTTAAATGGATAAATAAGTGTATGTATACAGTTCCGTTAACTTTAATATTCAGAAAATCTCAATTTTCTCAAAAACTGATTCTCGTCGTTTTTCTTATGAAAAACCCCCAAATATCAATTTATTAATATACCTTTGAAACAAGCTTACCATCATTATTCATGGTTCAAAACATTAAAATTAATGTTATCAAATTTTGTATTTGAATATTTCAAATATAAATATAATTTATCAAAGTGATAAATTTGCAAGTCGTTATAGACTTCCCTCCTTAAAAGAATTTCATCTCCAAAATTACATCTAACAAAAAACCTGGTAAAAGCATTGTTTTAAATTTCAAATACAACCTTGTTATATGTACAGATTATCTATATGCACTATTTGATTCGATCTTAAATCTGAATATACTGCTTTGCTTCTGAATTAGTATTGATCCTCCAATTCTCTAATGCGGACTGTGATCAGGCTTGGAAGCTTTTATTTTCCTTACAAAATTTTGGCTCAAGTTCTTAAATATTTCATAAAAATATAGTTTTATCTTACAAAGATTATCAAGAATTCTCATAAAGTGGTTTATGAAATTGCAAATGAGAGAAGTTATAACAAAAGATCATCTTAATATTATATAAGCCTTAGTACATAGGTCAATCCTTAACTTACACCCATCATCCATAAGTTATCCTTACATAGGTCATCATAGGTCATCCTAACCATATCTTATCATACTAGAAATACACAACCATAATACAAAGCCATCATACTACTACTTAAATACAACATTAGATATATATACCCAATCTTCAAATCATATCACAACACCCAACTATTCTTCTGTTTCTGATGCTAGTGGTCCATCCCAATTTCCAAACTCAAATCGAACTTCCTCTATATTATCTTCAGTATCACTTTCTTGCTCATCATCTGCTTCATTTACATCCTCTTCTTGATGCAGTAAATCTCATCCCATTGGTTGCCAAGGCTATCCTTTGGGAACCTATGGAATATATCATAATCTAGCTTGTACTTCGGGAAAACTTTCTCCTTCAGCTAACTCTTCTAAAGCTTAAACTCCATCTTCCTGAGGATTCTTAGCTTCTTCCTCGTACTCTTCTGTATCATCCCAATTGATGTATGAACTTGACGATTCTTCATGCCAAATGACAATTTCATTTTCACCCATTTCCCAAATGATGTTGCTATCACCACTACTTTTATTTGATTAACCAGATGTCTCATCCATCCATGCGTCATATGTAGCAGAGTCTTGACAATTCATCGCAGCATTTAGGCACTCCTCAGGCTCGGGCTCTTCTTTTATTGGTTCTTCTTCGGGAATTTCATCCTTGTCTTGTTCGGGTTTCGAACTTGCTGGATCGGTTATCCACATCGTATTTGAGATTTCTTGAGGCAACACTATTGATTTTAACTCCATGATTATTTCTACATTTTCTGATATCCGGGTGGTTTCTTCATCACTGGATATCGTAAAAAGTTATGAAGTCTCGGGTGGTATAAGTATCCCAACCTTAGGATAACACATCTTTATCTAGATGAGTGCAGTAATCAGGCTTTTCCTTTATATATGGCCAACCGTTGCTAAGCGGCCACGCTTCAGGTTCTTCATCACTGGAAAGAATTATCAAATCGTCTCTTTCGCCCCAGTTGGCTCTTGATGATTCCCGATTGGAATATTTCCTCCATAACTAGAAGGCTTTTACAGTTATAAACAACAAATATTTAGACACTAGGTATTTTAATTGTCCTAACTCAATCTAATGTCAGATTATTAATCTAGGTTTATCCTAACACAAATTTGTTTTAACTGCACTATTTTAAAGAGAATAATTCACTAAGCATTTGGTACTATTTTTCCCAAAACGATATTCGATCAATACGTTGAAAACAAATCAAGATCTTTGTTCAATCGATTATTAAAAATAGATTTTCTAACTTAGATCTCTTCCCATGATATCCATGTCCAAATGTTTTATCTTTTCAAAAAATCCTCTGAAATCTTTGCCAAAATATTTCCCAAACATTGTTATTATCACCTTTCAAAATCCTTTGAAAACTCTTTTTCAAAAACCTCTTAGATAAAAGTTCTCATTATCCACCTCCTCGGGTTCTATTTATATCCCTTATTATTCTTAATCCTTTCAACATTTAAACATCTTATAGTCAAACTGTGAAATTCTAATCACAATATGTTCATACATAGATTTAACTAACCTGATTTTAAACAATTATCCAATTTATAACTTAACAACGTAACAAACTATTTTTAAAAATAAATTCTTTATATAAAAAATATAACCTTGGGTAAAATTATTTCTTTTACCAAACTTCAAAATAAATCATTTATATATAGCATTAACAAATTTGCACTATTATATAATAATCTCAACTCATTCTAGGGTGTCACTTATCCTATCTCAAATGAGTTACTCATCCTAGAGTGTTATTAACCCTATTTCTGATGAGTCTTACCTCTATTAGGCTCAGTTTTCACTTAACCTAAGCTCTGATACCAAATGTGATGACCCACCTTTTCGTCCCTTAGAAATTGAAATAATATGTTCACGGTATTCACGTGCCAAATATCCAAGTGTCGGAAAGACAGAATAAAATCTAACATGAATGGAATAACATATATTATTTCAATATATATCTTTACAGCAGAAATTTTAAATACATACATTAGAGTCTATCCTAATCTTAGCCTGGACAGTTATAAATCTCTGTCCCTACTAGTGCTGAATACAAACAGTAACAAATGCAATGGAAATGGATAACCATCTACAGAGGAAACTTCAGCTTCTACTCCAAGTTCCTCCAAAATGTTCTAAGCTAGACCTGAAGTACTTGACTACCCGGAAAAATAGGGCACTCAGAGTTTAAGGAAAAAGAAAATAAACTCCGGGTCAGTCATGGGACTAGTGTGAGAAAACTCAAACCATGGATATTTTTGAAAACAAAGAGTATCTCATAAGACGACACCGCACATAAACATGGATGGGTTTTTATCTTATGATAATCAAATCATTTGATATGCAAATTCCGAGATGTTATTTTTGTTGACATTCTTTGAAAACTCTTTCAAATAAATATAAATAATCTTAGCTGAAATTGTTACATTTATTAAATTCCAACATAATAGTTTTACAACTAAAACCATTAAGGCTCATATTGGAGAATGGATTCCATACAATGACAAGGTAAGGGACTACCTTTCGACGGTACATCTCTAGAGGGATGCACCTGAGGCGCCAACCTCTACCAATACAAAACCAACCTACCTTTACCATAGATAGTACCAAATATGACATCACCTCGGTCGTTCCTGACAAATCCGTGGCCATAGCATACACAACACACCCAAAATATAGAGGGTAATCTAGAAAGTTGATGAACATCTCCTTATAGGAGCAACCCAGTTGGCCCTACCGCATCTACCCTATTTTTGCCATTACCGATGTGTGAGGCTTAAGGTAATGTTTTACCTTTCACATGACAAATACCACTTTGGATGCCACATTACCATTTCCAACAACATGCTAATTGATTTCCACAAAAGTCCAACCTCCGAGCTCGTATGTCTCAGAGTAGGGTGTTATGAATAGGAGGGATTGCCTCATACACCACCGACAAATATACTTTTGTAGAGATCAATGTTAATTATCTTAGAAATACAATGTCAGACATTCGTCCATATAAGTTTTCCAAAATCAGGACAAACCGAAGGCACTTCTCCTACTACATCCTATTTGGGAATCATCCCTAGGATTAGTAGTGAGTAGTCCTTGTACCGAAGATTTCAAATTGAAGGAACCACTACCACCATATATATGATAAGAGAATTACCCCATGGGCTAGTAGCAAGTAACCTTACATTTTGAAGATCTCTGTCTTCAAATCATTGTCTTCAACATGTTTTCACTTTCAAATGTATATTGTTCCGAAGTGATTTTTGGATAGGTATCACCCAAATCCGACCCTTGTTCCTCCAACCCAGTTTATCGATAAAAGATGTTAAATATATGGGTAATAATTATTTAATTTATCAATATCTTTTATCCAAATAAAATATCTTCAAGATATATATATATCTTTAAACCATTCCTTTTTTAGTATATACGGAATCGTTAAACCTCTTTTTAACTTTGGAAACACCAAATCATTTCTCATTAACTACATAGGAAAATGCTTTATAATGTAATACAATTTTAATAGGGGTTTCATATTTTCAAAACGTATCTTTTAAATGTTTTAAAACCATGTTATCTAAGATGGTAAATTCAAAACCAGTTAAGTGTTGAGTAAATAAGATCCATAGGAACTATATTAATTATACTCAATACTAATTTTCGTATTCAACTTGTACTATTCCTCAAGAAACGGTGAAATCACCGTTTAAATTCATACGGATAGTATGAGTTCCCTCCTTAGAATTTAATATAGAGTTTAACCAATATGTTTCATATATCCCTAAAATCTTATTATCTAAAATCTTGTTTAACTTTTGGAAATCTCCAAATCACTTTTTATCTTAGAACAATATGGTCTGAGTAAATCAAATTTTATATCCCCTCCGTTGGGTCGGTCCTGATAGCTAGAGCGGAACCCAAACACCTGTTGTCTAAGCTCGGGTCTAGATACTATATCTCTATCACTCATAAGGTGGTCAAGTTATTTGATCAACTCTAAACTCTTTTATATGATCTTTTAAAGATGATCTTCATTTACTAAACACAATACCAAATATTGTTTAAAACAATTTTCCTCTAACCATTTATTTAATACTCCTTTATAATAATTATAAAACTCCCAAATCATTTTCAAAATACTTAATTATTAATTTTAAAAGATTACTAAAAAGATTACGAACAAATAATTAAATTAAAACCATAATTTGCAAAAGTTACCGAAACCGTTGCAAAAACTACTACGAATAGTGTTTTTAATGCTTCTTTGT
Source organism: Allium fistulosum (assembly GCA_030737815.1). Classification (NCBI taxonomy): domain Eukaryota; kingdom Viridiplantae; phylum Streptophyta; class Magnoliopsida; order Asparagales; family Amaryllidaceae; genus Allium; species Allium fistulosum. Next base: position 811,810,600 of record CM060901.1, on the reverse strand, counting down.
TCACAACACTAATTCCATTTTATATATGTCCATTTTTATAACTCAACCCCCTTTAAAAACATTCTAACATATTTATAAAATTTAATTCATATTTTTAAAGATTTAAAAATCTTGATTTTAAAGCATTTTCTACTTTGGTTCCTAAAACTGTCAAACTGCGATGTTTTTAAAAACTTGATTTGAATATAACTCAAATTCTATTTAACGAAATCTTGATTTTCTTCTTCATTTGAAAACTAAAGTTATAAGAGTTCAGAAAATTCTTCTTTCGAATAATTCTGAGCTATATTTCATTCAACGTATTGATTTAACTTTTACGGCGTGAAATCACAAACTGTTGTTGTGCGACGCGCTCATTTTGACTCCATTTTCAAATATTTTCCAAATTTACCGAAATGAGTTTTAATGTTTATAAAATAGTTATAAACTATTTTATTCATGTTTAAAGAGGTTTAACTATTGCATAACACTTTTACAATTCATATAGGAAAGTGATTTCCTCTTTGAAAATTCGACGTGTATTTAACGTGAATTATTTCAACAACTAAACAAATACATTATCACATCCAAAACATGATGATCCAATATAAAAACAATCATAGCAAATATATCATATCATCACATAATTTATAATAAATTAGCGGAGTAATTCTCACCTTCATTGGTTTCTAGATTTACTAAATTTGACTATAGCTCCGCTATCACCGCACCAAAGCTTATGAATCTTATCCTTGGATCCTAGGGTGAGCAAGGCCTAGGATTGTATAGAGGGATGAGCTTGGCCTAGATGGTGATGAAGGGTGGTCGAATGGAAAAGAAGAGGTGAAGTACGGACTCGTATCTCGACTTTAAGGCAGTATTTCTCCGTTTATGGAAGTTTTTATTTAAGTAAAGGTTCGTTATGATGGAAGAGACTAGATAAGCCATTAGAGAGGCCGTTAGAAAGATTAAGAAGAAGAGAGAAGAAGATTGTTTTGTGTAAGGATTTATGAGAAGAGGGGGCATGTATTTATAGGAAAATATAGAAAATATCTTCCATCGCATCTTCTTTCAACATGTGCCAACCCACTCCCCTCCCATTACTCATGGCCGGCCATCCTCTAACCGGCACCCCTTCCTTGTGCTACCAAGTGATTGTGAGTTTTGTTTTACTTTGTTTAGGAAAATATCTAGATTTTTATAAATAAATATCATGATATTTTGTTCGATTTACCATTAGTAAATATGAGATGTAAATGGTAATTATATATGTAAATGTATATGTGTTCATGTGCATGTGCATATGTGTTCATATGTTTACTTCCGACAAAATAAGTTGCAACATTTTGTTACAACTTCTATTAGGTAAACCGTTGAAAATCTGAAAGCCGATTCCTTGTCACATTTTCAATTATTAATTAGATTACATATAAATGTAAACAAAATTTGAAACCACTTTCTTACCATTAGTAATTAATTAAAATGACCACATTTGAATTATAAAACCATATAAATCAATATTAACAAAGTGTTTACAAAAAGTGTTATCGTATCGACAAAACATTATAAATTTCTTATATTTTTAAACAAGTATATATCTTCATAAAACTATTATAAATGATTTACATCACTATAAAACTTATTAAAATGAATTATTACCATTTTAAAATAATTATTTGATTATTTAAACTTAATTTAAAATTCTAGAAAATATATAAATATAATGATATCCCTGATGATGTCGTAAATATATTTTATTTTCAAAAATAAAATAAATAATTTTTATTTCATATTCTTGCTTAAATGGATAAATAAGTGTATGTATCCAGTTTCGTTCGCTTTAATATTGAGAAAATGTGAATTTTCCCGAAAATTGATTTTCGTCGTTTTTCTGATGAAAACCCCCAAATGTCCATATTTGTTAATATACCTTTAAAACAAGTTGACCATCATTATTTATGGTTCGAAAGTGTTATAAAGTCTTGTATTTGAATATTTCATATATAAATATAATTTATCAAAGTGATAAAGTTGCGGGCCGTTGTAGTGTTGATTATGATGAAACATTTTTGCTCGTAGCCATGCTTAAATCCTTTTGGATAATGCTTCCCTCCACTACATTCTATGACTATGAAATATGGCAAATGGATATAAAAATAGCATTTATAAATTATGATTTAGAATAGACAGCCTATATGTCGTAGCCTAAGGGTTTCGAGGCCAGTGGGAGTGAGGGCAAGGCTTGCAAGTTGTTAAAATCCATTAATGGACTTAAACAAGCTTTAAGGAGCTGGAATAAGTGTTTTAATAAATTAACCAAATAGTTTGGTTTTTTATGAACATGAAGGAAGCATGCGTACACCGAAATCAATAAGGAAGTGCTAACGTGTTCTTAGTCTTGTACATTGATGATCTTATGTTAATCAGCAAGAACTTCTTTATTGCAATCAATGAAAGCTTGGCTTTCTAAGAACTTCTCCATGAAGGATTTAGGAGAAGTTTCCTATATACTAGGTATAAAGATTTATGGAGATAGATCTAAGAGGCTGTTAGGATTGTTTCAATCCCTATATGTAACAACCCGCGTATTTTACGATTGTATATTTAAATATTTTATTTAAATATAGCATCGTTAATTGGATTAAAGTCCGAAATGTCACTTTTTGCAAACAGTCGAATTAGGACTCGAGACCACTTCCATTGAGTCCAAAATGGCGTTTGCGACCTTTTTGAGTATAAACATCGATATGTTTGGAGTTGAGTAAAATTTTGATATTTTCATTTAGGGCTTTGGGTTTGGGTTTTAGCCCACCAACCTAAACATAATACCCTAACTCCACCCCCTTTCCTCTTCATACATTCTCGTTTACTAACACTCAAGCTTTTGAGAAAAATGGGGGAAAGAAAAGGAAATGGAAATTCCTAAACCCTAGCTTTGATTAGGAAACTCAAATTAAAGTCCAAAATCAAGGAGAAGTTTAGGTAAGCATCCTCTTCATCTTCTCCATCTCTTTCTCTCTTCAATTTCAGAAATTCCTACACCCTAACTTAGGAAATATTTGCTTATTAGCTTAGATTGGAGCTTCTTGAGTTGATGTTGAAGAGGAATTGGCCTTTCCTTTGATTTAGAGCTTCTCATTGGTTGTTTTTTGGTTTAATGGCGAGTTTTGAACTCACATCTATGTCTATATCTTTGATAGTTGTTAGGTAGTAATTCCTAACATCTATTCCTTGTTCATTTGCTTTTGAATTTAATTGGTTTGATGAATATTGCAATTTTTGGTGTTTTGAAGTCAAATCTTTAAAAAGCCTATCTTTGATGTTTGAACATGTTGTTGGGGTGTATCGAAGAGCCTATAAGGCTAGGTTGTCGCTTGGCATAAATCCCTAGTCTCCGTTGCTCGTCTGATCACTTCTGTTGGATTTTTGCCCTTCATGGGGCTAGACTGATAATACAGCAACTCGCAGTTTAGTCGACTGAACCAGAAGGTCAGTCGACTAAATCTGGGACTAGAAAATTCTCTAGTTCAGTCGACTGACCCTCTAGTTCAGTCGACTGAAACTGGGAACCGAATGTTCCTGGCCTTGTATCAGTCGACTGAACCAGAGGGTCAGTCGACTGAACCAGGAACCTTAGAGTTTCTGGCCTTGTATAAGTCGACCGACCTTCTGGTTCAGTCGACCGAATCTAGGAGAAGTGCTTTTTGCCTATTTTAGGCAGTTTTTTGTTGGTTTTCGATTTTTAATCGATTCTTGATGATTCGATTTGTTGTTATCATTTATTGACTTTGATGACTTCTTTTTCGGGATTTTTGGGAATATCCGTTTTGATGGATTCGGTATCGATTTTTATGGTTTTTATTCACGTCGTCGAATGTGGATTTTGGTGATTGATTGTTTCTACAATCATTTCTTTGATTTGTCACTTTAAAATAAAAAGGTTTCTATAATAGTAGTAAATATTCAAACTCTTTCCCAAAAATTATTCCAACTCTATTTTTAATACAAATCTCATTTATAAAACCGTTTTCCAATCTATTAGTATATACAAACCTTTACCTCATTCGTGCGAGAAATCCAATTAAATGACTTAGCAAAACAAGTGGTATGAAACGCTTGCGTTTACTTTGTCGATTAATTCTTAGACTTGTTCGATTGAAATCTTGTGACAATTTTCGAGTTGAAATCTACAATTTGTTCGTAAATATTTAAGTTAAGCTAGTGGTTATGGGACATGAAGCTAAACTCTTATATTTACTTGCTTAGTGTGATTCACACTTTTTATTGATCAATGGTGATCATTTGGTGATTTAGACTAGCGATGTGCGATGTCTCTTTGTTTGTGTGGGGACTAAAAACCCATTTTGTGGAACTTCGGTTCAATTTGGCGGGGTAGCGAACCATGGTCTTCGGGCCGTCTGTGGAGCTTCAGCTCAAAATTGATGGCTAGCGACCATGGAATAGCGTTCCGTTTCTGACACACGTGTTGGTGAGTTTTCATGCTCCCATTTATGATAGGCCTTTCCCCTTTTGAGTTTTCTGGATTTCTAGTTGATGGTTTCTAGAATTTGTGTTTCACCAATTATTATGCGATCGGCATTGATATGTTTTGTCAATATTTGTGTTTTGGTGAATAATTTAAAGAATGCGATTCTTTTTGGATGTTTGAGAATATTTGAGATATTTTATGATTTTTTTTGTTATTTGATGTATACTTGTCACAGTATGGAATTATTGTTATCATACATTTTTGCCATATCTCTTATTCTATCTCTCTTTATATGATATTTATAGCTATACTGATCCGTTTATTATTTTCTTCTTAAATAATACTCGGGTCAGACCGAGGTATTTCAGGTGCTACTGCTTGACTTCTTATCAGGGTCCGTCACCTGACTTTTGGCTAACTACTTTAGCATAGTAGTTTTTGTTAGTATACATTTAAGATAGAGACTCCTTGTTGTATACTTATTCTTTTGTCTAGCACTTGTTTCTATTCTTTTGTGATGTAGTGGATCTAGTTGACCATCATTTTGATGTACACTTTTATGTGTTATATTCATATCTGTTTCCGCCGTTGTGATATGAATGTCTGTGACTGATTTGTGTTATGCTTATTTGTATATTTGTTTCCGAAGTCCACGTAGCCACTATGTGGTAGCTTTGAGTTTGTATTTGATATGTCGGATTTCCTCTTGAAATGAAATGTAAGTTATATTATCTGACATATCGGTACTCGCACAAAGCAATTACACAGATGATCTGTAACGACCCGTATTTTTACGGATCGAAAAGTTCGTAAAAATCTGGAATTTTTTTAGCGTTGTTAAGTCATTCCAGATTTTGGGCAGAAATACGTCTAAGTCTTAGGTCGTGAACGACCTAAGACATGTAGTAAGTCGTGTGCGACTTAGGGAGCTTTAGCTCCAAATTACCAGTTGCGTTATCATAGGTTGTTAACGACTTAAGTGATAAGTCGTGAGCGACTTAAGAAAAGTCTGTGACCTAGGGAAGTTGGCGAGTTAAGGGGTAGGCGGCTTAGTGAAGTGGAGCGACCTAAGGATTAGAACGACCTAAGGAGTTAGGTCGTGTAATAGTTAGGTCATATAGAAGATAGGTCGTGTGCTGGCTTAGGTCGTGGGGTAGGTTAGGTCGAGTGAGCAACCTAGGAGATTGGAGCGACCTAAGAAAGAGTTAGCGACCTATAGGATGTTAGCGACTTAAGAGTTTGCGACCTATAGGAATTAGCGACCTAAGGGTTAGTAACCTACAGTATTTGGCGACCTAGTGGTGAGCGACCTAGTGGTGAGCGACCTAGTGGCGAGCGAGTTAGCATGGTTAGGTCGTTAGACGACCTAAGGAGTTAGGTCGTATCCTGGCTAAGTGTTAGGTCGCGTGTGTGTGATAAGTCGCAGGTTTGTTAGGTCGTTAGGTCGTGGCATTGTTAGGTTGCGAGGAAGCGTGTATGTGTTAGGTCGCAGGAGTGTTAGGTCGTAGAAGCGGTCTGTGTTAGGTCGCTAGGCTGCATCCTCGTTAGGTCGTAGGTCGCGAGGAAGCGCTTATGTGTTAGGTCGTAGGCTGGTATTGTTGAGTCGTGAGAGTTAGGTCGGAGGGTTTGTTAGGTCATGGACGACCCAAGAGTGAGCGACCTAGAGAGATTTCAGCCTATAAATAGGAGGGTTTTTCTTCATTTTTGGGATCCGGATTTCGAAGCGACGAAGTGCTTCCATTTTGAGAGCTCGACTTCTACACTTCTTCAATTCTTTTCTCCACTCTAATCTAGTGATTCCATCCATCCAAGTTGAAGATCAAATCGAAGATCGAAGAGCTTAGATTGAAGATCTACATTCTTCGAAGTGAGATTTCATCGTTTGAAGCGGATTGGTGATAGATCAAGTTATATCCTTCGCTGTCCAGATCTGAAGTGTGTTGCTTTTAAGTTGTTTTGGTGATTTTGTGAGTGGTGATTATCTCTCACACGGATCCGAAGGAGTATATCGGATCGTTGGCTTGATTTTATGTTAAAATAGTGATTTCCATGCATTTTTGTAAACCTAAGTGTAGATCCATGTAGATCCATTGTTCATGATGATTTGACAACCATTTTACTACATGATTAACCTATGCAAGTTCATTCATCAAGTTGTAGAGATGTTTCTCATGTTTTCATGCTTGTTAGACTTTCAACACTTTATTTACGAAATTGCCATTATTGTTAATATTGTTCATTAGATCATATTTGAATGCTTGTTTTACTTGGATTAATGTTTGATTTGATTGATTGCTATGAATTTGATGATTAATGATTTGATTTAGACAAGATGGTCGAAGGTGATTCAAAAGCTAAGGGAAAGGCTCTTGAATTGGAAAAGCTGCACGTGGCATATGTAGCGGATGATGAAGCTCATATGGATAGATTCGATGATGATGTTGAGATGAGACTTTGCTATGATGATGATGTGGCGAAGTATGATATGAGATAGCCTTGGTCTAATCCAGACGGGATCATTCCAAGCATGTTGATAACTCGATGAGATGGTTCGAGTTGAGGATAATGGTTTGCTCGAGAGGCGCTTGAGCTAGTATGGAAATAGTCGTCGAGGAGGATGACTAGAAGGCTGAGATCTCATCGTTGTTGAAGGTTCTAGCATGCTCAAAGCAAGAGTACGTTGGGCAGATTCGATAGTCCCTGAAGGCTACTGATTGGGTAGTCAAGTACTCTGGGCAGATTCGATAGTCCTAGGCACGAGTCACGATGACGTGTAGAGTTATGTCTAGAACCGGGGTTTCCATTAGCCCTTGACGGACGGATGAAAGAATGAGCCGGTCATTCAATTAACGATGATATCGAAGTAATGATAACAATGATAGCCAGAGTCATGGATGTTTGGTTGTATCGTCATTCGGTCTCAAGAGCGGTATTTTCTGGGTGCTTATCTGATCTTGGTTTAGGCCTTGGGGGTTTGTACTTGGAAAACATCGCCCTTGACTCGAGTGATTATTGCTTTACTTTAAATTGTATGCTTTGCTATGTTTGCTTCTGCTTAGTGTGTGTCTGGTGGCGATCACTGTAGAAAGAGGTGGAGTGGGAGGGTTGTATTCCTATTCCTTTTCCTTTATGCTCTTTTGGTATGTTGTTAGTTAATTTACTGCTCACTAAGACTGTTGTCTGACTTAAGACTTTATGTTTAACTCTTATTGCCTTGGGCTGTTCGTCCATTTTGGGACGGGCAGACTAGGTAGCAGGTGACAGGTGCTGTTCTTGCTTCCCACGTTGCTGATGACGAAGACGAGCTGGAGTATTGCATATTATCTTCTTACTATATGTACTAGATGTTCCGCTGCTTTGTATTCTCTGAGAGTTATGTAGTGAGGCTTGTTGTATTGACTATTCAGATGTTTGTATCCAACTATTATGAGGTTTTATTGATGAGATTCTATTTTGTGAAGCTTCACTATATATATCTTCTATTGTATTTTGTCCATGCGCTGTGAGTAATACGATAGATTCTGTTGTTTTATTTTACCCTGGCAATCGTCCATGGTCGCCTGGCACACTTTACAGCGCACTTTCTCTAGATTTGGTGCAGGGGTCATGGGCGGTCGTCACATTTGGTATCAGAGCTTTGGTTAATCGATTTTACCCAATGCTCGCTGACGTAACTATGTATGAGAGACGTAATTGTATTTTGATGGATGATTACTATATATAATATAGTAGCTTAGTAGAGTTTGAGTCCTTTATGCAGTTGTTTCTCAAGGTGTGCTAATCATTCCTTTTTATAGATATTAAGGATGAGTCGAAGAGGGAGACCAGCTGCTAGGGAAGGCCGTGCTACTGAAGGGGCTGCTGATTATGTTGCTATGTTCGAAGCTATGATGACTTCGATCATGAGAAGGATGCCAGCTCCGGGGCCATCGGTGGATATTGGAGTTCAAGTTCAAACTCCAAAACCGGTGGATTTTGCTAAGTTGTGTAAGGACTACACTGCTCTTGGAGGGAAGGTTTTCTTAGGGACAGAATCAACCATTGTAGTCCAGAGATGGATAGATGCTTGTAGAAGGATCTTTGGTGATTTGGGTATTGAGGATGCAACTAAGAGGAAGTTAGCATCAAGGCAGCTTCAAGGAAGAGCTTCTGATTGGTGGAACTCTATCACTATTGATACTCCGGAAGAAGAGATTACTTGGGAGCAATTCCAAGTCAGATTTGAAGCTAAGTTCATTTCTACTGCTCAGAAGTCTATTCTGTTCAAGAAGTTCGTGGAACTCAAGCAAGGTGGAAGACCAGTTCTTGAGTATGTTTCCGAGTTTGAAGCTTTGTCCAAGTATGCCCGATCGTATATTGAATCTGCATATCAGAAGAATGAGAAGTTTGTGACAGGCTTGGACAGTTATCTTGGGAGGCAGTTAGTGGATCATTTGGACGATTCATTTGAGAAGCTTGTGGAGAAAGCTCTCAGGCATGAGAGTCTGTTTCCTAAGGAAGGATCTGTTGTTGCTGTGACCAGGGGAGAGTCTAAACCACAGCAGGGTGGAAACAAGAAGAGGAAGCAGCAGCAGCAGAAGGGTAAGGATGGCCAGAAGAAGGCGAAGGGCGAAGTGACTTGCTACAATTGTTAGCAGAAGGGCCATTTCTCTAGGGATTGTAAGAATCCGAAGGTACCGATGAAGTGTCACAACTGTGACAAGCCGGGGCATTTCAGGAAGGATTGTCCAGAACCACGGAAGGACAAGCAGATTATGCAAGCTTATGCTTTGGGAGCTGTTCCATCGACTTTGAAAGCTCCTACCGCTGAAGAGAAAGGAAAGAGTGTGGTGGTTCAAGGTACTCTCTCCATTTGTGGTGTTCCCATTAGAGTTCTGTTTGATACTGGGGCGTCGCATTCGTTTGTTTGTAGTGAACTTGTAGGCCGGTTGGGTTTAGAACCGGATATTGTTGATAGGCCATTGGTTGTGACTAATCCAGTTGGGGGTTCGTCTTGTTTGTGTATGTTGTGCCGTGGTCTAATTGTATCGAGTCATGATTGCTCTTTTGTTTGTGATTGCTTTGTTCTGAACTTTGCGGGGTTCGGAATTATTTTGGGTATGGACTGGCTTAGGAAGTATGCGGCAAAGGTTGATTGTGAGAGGTTGGAGGTGACAGTCGAGAATGTGGAGGGGCGAAGGATTGTGATACGATGTAAGCATGAAGAAGGCGTCTTCATGAGCTTCATGTATTCGCTAGTTGTTCCACGGGATGGACTATCATCGCTGCCAATCGTTAATGGATTTGAGGATGTCTTTGACGAAGTCAAAGGGTTACCGCCGCATAGAGAGATCGAGTTTCGTATAGATCTAGTCGAAGGAGCCAGACCTGTTGTGATGCCTCTTAGGCGGATGGCGCCTAGGGAACAGCAGGAGTTGAGGGTGCAAGTTGATGATCTTTTACAAAAAGGATTCATTCGGCGTAGTGTGTCCGAATGGGGTGCACCGGTTGTGTTTGTTACCAAAGCAGATGGATCGCTGAGGTCGTGTGTGGATTATTGTGAGCTGAATAAGGTGACTAAGAAGAACAAGTATCCATTGCCGAGAATAGATGACTTGTTTGATCATCTTCACGAAGCGAAGGTGTTTTCTCAGATGGATTTGGCAACGGGATTTCACTAGTTGAGAGTTTCTAAGGATAGTGTGTCGAAGACTGCTTTTAGGACACCATCCGGTTTCTTTGAGTGGCTGGTAATGCCGTTTGGATTGACTAACGCGCCAGCATATTTTGTAGATCTTATGAATAGAGTGTTAAGAGATCAGTTGAACAAGTTCGTACTTGTGTTCGTGGATGATATTCTGATTTATTCCAGAACTGAAGAAGAGCACAAGACGCACTTGCAGATTGTTTTGGAAATCTTGCGGAAACATCAGCTGAAGGCTAAGTTTTCAAAGTGTCACTTCTGGAAGAACGAAGTGAGGTTCTTAGGCCATGTTATCTCTGGAAATGGAATAGCGGTTGATCCCGCTAAGGTGGCAGCAATCCAAGATTGGGTTAGACCTAAGAATGCATCAGATGTGAGAAGTTTTCTTGGATTAGCAGGATATTATCGACGGTTTATCAAAGACTTCTCCAAGGTGGCTGCACCATTAACAGGATTGACGAAAAAGAACCAAGTGTTCAGATGGGAAGATAAGTGTGAGAAAGCTTTCAGAATCCTGAAAGAAAGATTGACGAGTGCTCCTGTTTTGACTATTCCAAGTGGGAATGATGAGATGGTGGTTTACACCGATGCATGTGGTACTGGACTTGGAGCAGTGCTAATGCAGAGAGATAAAGTTGTTGCGTATGCAAGTCGACAACTGAAGCCGCATGAAAGGAATTACCCGACTCATGATTTGGAGTTAGCAGCGATTGTTTTTGCTCTGAAGATGTGGAGACATTATCTATTGGGAGTTCGATTCGAGTTGTTTACCGATCATAAGTCATTGAAGTATCTTTTCTCCCAAAAGGATTTGAATCTTCGGCAGCAACGTTGGGTGGAGTTTTTGGCATCATATGATTTTGGTATAGCTTATACTCCAGGAAAAGGTAACGCAGTGGGAGATGCGTTAAGTCGAAGACATGTAGGATTGGGAGCCATGTTTTCAGAATGGAAGAGTCTCGAGTATTTAGCTGGATTTGACTTCAGGACCAGATGCGAATTGGAACTTGAGATGTTGGCAAACTTATCGATAAGACCAACTCTTGTGGAAAGGATTGGCGAGAGCCAAAAGCGAGACGATAAGCTTGTCAAGATTATCTGTGATTTGGAATCTGGATTGGAACCAGAAAAGGATAAAGGATTCGAGATCGATCGAGAGGGTTGACTTCGGAAGCAAGGACGACTAGTTGTTCCCGATATGGATAAATTGAAGAGTGAAGTTCTGAGGAAAGTCATCACTCGAAGTTGACAATTCATCCAGGTGGAAATAAGATGTATCGGGATATGAAGAGAACCTATTACTAGGAAGGTATGAAGAAGGATGTTGGAAATTTTATCTCCAAATGCATGAACTGCCAGTTGGTAAAGGCCGAGCAGAAGAAGCCAAGTGGATTGCTTCAGCCATTAGAAGTGCCTACATGGAAGTGGGAGCAAGTGTCGATGGATTTTATCGATGGATTACCTAGAACCAGAACGGGAAATGAAGGAATTTGGGTCATCGTAGATCGTCTGACTAAGAGTGCAAGATTCATTCCTGTTCGATCGACTAGGACTGCATCAAAGTTGGCTGAATTGTATGTCAAGTGGATAGTTCGATTCCATGGTATTCCGAAGGGTATAGTGAGCGATCGAGACCCATTGTTCACTAGTGGATTTTGGAAGAGCTTTCAGGAAGTTTTGGGAACCGAGTTGTGTTTGAGTATAGCTTATCATCCTCAAACAGATGGTCAGACCAAGAGAGTTAACCGAGTTTTGGAAGATCTTCTTAGAGCTTGTGTTTTGGATTTCGGAGGATCATGGGAAGATCATCTTCATTTAGTGGAATTTTCATACAACAACAGTTACCAGTCAAGTATTGGTATTGCACCGTATGAGGCATTGTATGGAAGACCGTGTAACTCTCCGACATGTTGGTTAGAGACCGGAGAAAAGTTGATGCTTGGGCCAGAGATGATTCGATAGACTTCAGATTGTATAGAGATCATTTGGCAATGAATGAAGGCAACTCAAGACCATCAGAAAAGTTATGCCGATAAGCGTCGTAAGGATTTGGAATTCGACGTATGGCCCTAAGGTTATTCGATTCGGGAAGAAAGGAAAATTGACTCCGAGATTTATTGGACCATTCCCGATCATCGAGCGAATTGGAAAGCTCGCCTATAGATTGGAGTTACCAGAAAAGATGTCGAGTGTGCACAATGTTTTTCATGTCTCGTATCTACGGAAGTATGTGCACAACTCAAATACAGTGGTTTCTGCTGATAGCTATGAAGACTTCGAAGTTGATCTAGTCGATAAGAGACCTCGTAAGCCGCTTCGTGTTGTGGAAACCGACATGAAACAGCTTAGGAGGAAGATAGTTAAGTTGCTCAAGATACAATGGAGTGACGATGATAACGACTGTATGTGGGAGGTGGAAGAGAGGATGAAAGCAGCTCATCCTGAACTCTTCAAGGTATGGCCCTAAGGTGTCGTGTCATCTCACGATATTGTAACTTGTTCTAGTATTAGAATTCTGTACGCTAAGCTAGAATTGGATGCATGGTTTGTTGATTGCTATGAATGGTAGGCGTGCAGAATAGTCTTTGATTGCTTTGTTTGTTTGGAATTGCGGGGACGAAATTCCTAAGGGGGAGAGAATGTAACGACCCGTATTTTTACGGATCGAAAAGTTCGTAAAAATCTGGAATTTTTTTAGCGTTGTTAAGTCATTCCAGATTTTGGGCAGAAATACGTCTAAGTCTTAGGTCGTGAACGACCTAAGACATGTAGTAAGTCGTGTGCGACTTAGGGAGCTTTAGCTCCAAATTACCAGTTGCTTTATCATAGGTCGTTAACGACTTAAGTGATAAGTCGTGAGCGACTTAAGAAAAGTCTGCGACCTAGGGAAGTTGGCGAGTTAAGGGGTAGGCGGCTTAGTGAAGTGGAGCGACCTAAGGATTAGAACGACCTAAGGAGTTAGGTCGTGTAATAGTTAGGTCATATAGAAGATAGGTCGTGTGCTGGCTTAGGTCGTGGGGTAGGTTAGGTCGAGTGAGCGGCCTAGGAGATTGGAGCGACCTAAGAAAGAGTTAGCGACCTATAGGATGTTAGTGACTTAAGAGTTTGCGACCTATAGGAATTAGCGACCTAAGGGTTATTAACCTACAGTATTTGGCGACCTAGTGGTGAGCGACCTAGTGGTGAGCGACCTAGTGGCGAGCGAGTTAGCATGGTTAGGTCGTTAGACGACCTAAGGAGTTAGGTCGTATCCTGGCTAAGTGTTAGGTCGTGCGTGTGTGATAAGTCGCAGGTTTGTTAGGTCGTTAGGTCGTGGCATTGTTAGGTCGCGAGGAAGCGTGTATGTGTTAGGTCGCAGGAGTGTTAGGTCGTAGAAGAGGTCTGTGTTAGGTCGCTAGGCTGCATCCTCGTTAGGTCGTAGGTCGCGAGGAAGCGCTTATGTGTTAGGTCGTAGGCTGGTATTGTTGAGTCGTGAGAGTTAGGTCGGAGGGTTTGTTAGGTCGTGGACTACCCAAGAGTGAGCGACCTAGGGAGATTTCAGCCTATAAATAGGAGGGTTTTTCTTCATTTTTGGGATCCGGATTTTGAAGCGACGAAGTGCTGCCATTTTGAGAGCTCGACTTCTACACTTCTTCACTTCTTTTCTCTACTCTAATCTAGTGATTCCATCCATCCAAGTTGAAGATCAAATCGAAGATCGAAGAGCTTAGATTGAAGATCTACATTCTTCGAAGTGAGATTTCATCGTTTGAAGCGGATTGGTGATAGATCAAGTTAGATCCTTCGCTGTACAGATCTGAAGTGTGTTGTTTTTGAGTTGTTTTGGTGATTTGGTGAGTGGTGATTATCTCTCACACGGATCCAAAGGAGTATATCGGATCGTTGGCTTGATTTGATGTTAAAATAGTGATTTCCATGCATTTTTGTAAACCTAAGTGTAGATCCATGTAGATCCATTGTTCATGATGATTTGACAACCATTTTACTACATGATTAACCTATGCAAGTTCATTCATCAAGTTGTAGAGATGTTTCTCATGTTTTCATGCTTGTTAGACTTTCAACACTTTATTTACGAAATTGCCATTATTGTTAATATTGTTCATTAGATCATATTTGAATGCTTGTTTTACTTGGATTAATGTTTGATTTGATTGATTGCTATGAATTTGATGATTAATGATTTGATTTAGACAAGATGGTCGAAGGTGATTCAAAAGCTAAGGGAAAGGCTCTTGAATTGGAAAAGCTGCACGTGGCATATGTAGCGGATGATGAAGCTCATATGGATAGATTCGATGATGATGTTGAGATGAGACTTTGCTATGATGATGATGTGGCGAAGTATGATATGAGATAGCCTTGGTCTAATCCAGACGGGATCATTCCAAGCATGTTGATAACTCGATGAGATGGTTCAAGTTGAGGATAATGGTTTGCTCGAGAGGCTCTTGAGCTAGTATGGAAATAGTCGTCGAGGAGGATGACTAGAAGGCTGAGATCTCATCGTTGTTGAAGGTTCTAGCATGCTCAAAGCAAGAGTACGTTGGGCAGATTCGATAGTCCCTGAAGGCTACTGATTGGGTAGTCAAGTACTCTGGGCAGATTCGATAGTCCTAGGCACGGGTCACGATGACGTGCAGAGTTATGTCTAGAACCGGGGTTTCCATTAGCCCTTGACGGACGGATGAAAGAATGAGCCGGTCATTCAATTAACGATGATATCGAAGCAATGATAACAATGATAGCCAGAGTCATGGATGTTTGGTTGTATCGTCATTCGGTCTCAAGAGCGGTATTTTCTGGGTGCTTATCTGATCTTGGTTTAGGCCTTGGGGGTTTGTACTTGGAAAACATCGCCCTTGACTCGAGTGATTATTGCTTTACTTTAAATTGTATGCTTTGCTATGTTTGCTTCTGCTTAGTGTGTGTCTGGGGGCTAGCACTGTAGAAAGAGGTGGAGTGGGAGGGTTGTATTCCTATTCCTTTTCCTTTATGCTCTTTTGGTATGTTGTTAGTTAATTTACTGCTCACTAAGACTGTTGTCTGACTCAAGACTTTATGTTTAACTCTTATTGCCTTGGCTGTTCGTCCATTTTTGGGATGGGCAGACTAGGTAGCAGGTGACAGGTGATGTTCTTGCTTCCCACGTTGCTGATGACGAAGACGAGCTGGACTATTGCATATTATCTTCTTACTATATGTACTGGATGTTCCGCTGCTTTGTATTCTCTGAGAGTTATGTAGTGAGGCTTGTTGTATTGACTATTCAGATGTTTGTATCCAACTATTATGAGGTTTTATTGATGAGATTCTATTCTGTGAAGCTTCACTATATATATCTTCTATTGTATTTTGTCCATGCACTGTGAGTAATACGATAGATTCTGTTGTTTTATTTTACCCTGGCAATCGTCCATGGTCGCCTGGCACACTTTACAGCGCACTTTCTCTAGATTCGGTGCAGGGGTCATGGGCGGTCGTCACATGATCGTCCTCAACAGCCTTATTCTTCGTGCTAGTCGACGGCATTACCCCGTAGTGTCCTTGGCTAGTGTGAGTATAGAGGTGGGGCGTCACAGCTTGGTATCAGAGCCAAACTTCGAAACAATGTAGAATAATCTAGCAAGGATCATTGTCCTAAGTCTTTCTTAGGAATCGTGCAATGGGATTTAATTCGAGTCTTCGTACCATTCTATCCTATTTTCTTTTGTGATGCCTTGTTTTATCAATCAAGTTTGTTTGATATTCATTCTATGAATAATTTTTTTCCCTCTTCTTCATTTCTTAAAGAAGAGAAATGGTTAGATCCGGCAGTCCTACCGCTGGTCAATCCAGTAGTCCTTCTCTGGATGGCATATTCATGTCTGCCCAATAGCTTTTGGATCTTGTAAAGAATCAAAGGTTTATCTGTGCTTTGATTAAGAACCCTAAAAAGGTTTTACCTCTGAAATTAGAAGTTCCTTTCGATTAGCTTGTAGATATCGCTCTTCGACTTGAAGAGGCCGATAAAGAAAGTTATGTTGAAGTTGTAGATGCAAAACAAAACTTCAACATCAACAAGAAGAGGCATATTAAGTTCAAGTGCCCTAATCCCAACAAGAAAGGGAAGCAGGCAACTTCGTTAGCGAAGACTCCTACCTCTAGTCGTGGATGATGCTACAATTGTTTTCTTACGGACCACTATGCAAATGAGTGCCCAAAACCTTTTTTTTGTCGTTATTGCAAAAGTTCGGGTCATCTTTTATCTTCATGCCCCAAACTTCCAAACAAGAAAGAGGGAAAGCTAAATGTTGTGCAAGCTCCTAGTGACAGTTCTCTAGGTCAAGGTATTTTCTATCCTTGATGGCACTATTTTATTTCGTGATCTTCCTACTCGAATTTCTTTTGATTCGGACGCATCTCACTTTTTTATATCAAAAGAACTTGTTGGTACTTGATGTGCACGTAAATGTGTATATTTTTACCACCATATTTAATCTATTTAAATTAAATAAATGATCATATTGGGTATTTTAATTTGTTTAAACCAAAATTCAAATTATTTCAAAGTGTCACATATTCATCTTCATCCAAAGGCAAAATGGTCATTTTTGTGCATATATTAATTTTCTAAAATTTAATTGAAAATTTCTATATTATTTTGTAGGAATTTAAATTCATATACAAGTGGTATCATGATGATATATGCATGCACAAGAGTAAAGAGAACAAATGAAGATGGAAATAATTCAAAGTGAAGATAATGGAGGACCCCACCTACCGACCTACCTTAATGTACAAATTAGAGGCTAATGCACATGCTTATGGAATTAATGGCTTCATGTACACTTAAATGAGGATTATTTGAAGCTCATGATTACTTGGCCTCCACACTTACTAAGAGGTTATTTTGGGCATTCCCTAAAAATATGAATTAGGGTTTAACACATGTATAAAATCCCCTTATGTTTCATGTAACCCTCCTCCTCTCTTAGTCTCTCTTTAAATTAGTTTAGGCTCAAAATAAAAGAAAGCTTCTCTTTTCTTTTCATGGCTACTTGGCCATATTTTTATTTCATGTAATTTTTCTTTTCCTTTTTATGTAATTTTAAATACATGCTCTTTTCTTCTCTTGTTTATTTCCTTTCATGTTGTAGTGTAGATCTCTTTTCTTTTATGCAAGTAAATTAGTTTTTTTCTTTCATTTAGCTCTCTTTTTCTCTTTGTTTTGTTCTATGTTGCAAACTATATTTGTTCATATGATAACAAAAATGAGAGCTTAACCCCTTCAATTTAGGGGTAATCAAGCCTCTAATCATGTAGCTTCAACATTTTGATAATTTTGATCTCTTTTGTGCTTAAAGGAATGTTGATGTGATTTATTGTTTCATGTTGAATTTGATAGTCTATGTTGTTCATAACAAATAGGCTATGCTTAAACAATCACAAGCAATAATTACCTCTTCATCTACATATGATGATGGTAATGAAGTGAATGTGAAATTAAAATTTGATGGCCTATATTTCTAAACAATAGTTAATAGGTCATGCTTAAAATAGATTTCATTTTCAACTTTGTTGTTGTTTTCATGAGAGGTAGTAAGTGATTTAAGGGGTGTGTTATAGTTTGATGGCTTATGTTGAGCTAATTAATAGCACAAATAAGCCATACTTATGATAAACACATCATTTAAACTCACTTATGACCAAAAAAGAGAGCATAATTTCATTAATTGTTGAATTATATGATCTAGAGAGTGGATTTATCTCTAAATTGTCATTTAACTCTCATATTTTTATCTATTTTTCTTTTGCTAGTTTTTGTTAGTGTCTTACATTTTTAGCTAATCACACTTTTAACTTTGATTAATTTGATTGAATAGAATTTTAAAATCAACAATTCCATGCAGATCGACCCGTATTCGCCACGTACTACAAGTGTACGTCGTGCGCTTGCGGTTATATTTATTTCTAAATTCGTTCGACGGTTTTCTAAACAGATAGAATTTCCGTCGACGAATAAGTTTTTGGCGCCGTTGCCGGGGATTTGTCTTTGATTTTATTTTCTATTCTTCGGATTATTTGTTTCGTTTGATTTTAGTGTGTGTTTATTTTGTGACTGTCTGCAATTTTTTTTAAATAAATGTTTTGTGTATGTTTTTTGTGTGATTTTATTTGTGTTGTAGTTGTTCTAGATTTAATTGCATTTGCATCTCTATAAAAAAAAGCATCACAAGTTCATTTCAAAAACAAACATATTTTATTTCATTGCATTTGCATTTTACACAGACATTTCTTTTTTTTCTTTTTATGTTTACATTTACATTTTTCTTTTTTCTTCCTTCTTAGCAAAAAGAGAGAAAAACAAATTTCTGTGCTTCACTGTGCACACAGACCCTGTTCAAACCATTCCACTGCCTCACTGTTTTTGCCTCTCTACAACATACCACCATCATTTAGACCATCTGCCTTATCACAACTGACAACATCTTCTGCAATCTACAACTTCAGATCGACATCTACAACCACTCTCCACAACCACTCTTCCAACAGTGCAGTCAACTTCACTATCAACCTCTATCTACACTGACAAGCAGCCACCACATCAGGCACTTCATCACAAACTACCACAGCAAACAGTTTGGTCGCAGCCTACAACTCCACCTCTGTTCCTCACTTACATTTCTTGCCACCATACAGACTTCTCACCAAATAACTGCCAGCACTTCTGCAAATCCAACCACAGCCCCTCTATCATCATATCACCACTTAAGCCACCTCCAAAACCACTACACTGCCCATAGCCTTCTTCACATCACTTCATTGATACTGCTGCAATTCACCTTGTGCGTCCCCCTACCACTTAATCCCCCATAACAAACAGTCCACAATCATCAAACAAGTCACACTTGCTATACCATCAAAGAACTGCAACACTTTAACACTTTCAATCAACCCACTTTCAATTACTGCTTCAACATACAAATTTCCACTTCAATCGACGCCATCCTCCCTTCAAATTGCCTGCACATATAGAACTGCCTTATACTTCATCACCATTATCCACTTTCACAACTCCTAACCACATACCCCTTTCTTCCACCAGCCTACCATCACAACCCGTTAATACACTTCTGCATTCCCATCATACTTCTCTAAACCACTTCAACACTGCCCAATACCACATCATTGTTCACTGTTAAGATATAACACTTCAGCCTTCAGCCTCGTACACTTGCACCACCAGCCTTATCAAAATCCTTCCACATCACTCAACATTTCCTTCCATCTCTATACTGATACATCATCAACAACCCAATTCGACCATAGCATCTACACCAGCAGGCCTTCACAACCGACAAATCAACTACCACAGCAATATCACCAAACTATGGTACCACTACCATATCCTCGACCATATTCTTCAAACCAAACCCACAACCCAGAAAAAAGAAGAAGAAAAAAAACTGCTTGTTCCTCACCACGAACTGCAACAGTCGAACCAGACTACACTGCGACAGCCACTCAATCGAACTCGACTACAATCCATGAACACCCACATCAAAAACCCCCAATCCCAAATTCTCCAATCTACAGCTGCTACTATGACCACCTGCCTACATCCCCATAACCACCATTGCTAACAACCTCTACCAACAACCAATTCCCCAAACCATCGCAACTCCTCACCATCACACAAAACCCACGCCATCGCAATTGAACTGCTGCAACCGCTGATCCGATCGAGCAACCTCAACCCCCAAATCCCATAACCAGAATCGAACAACAATCGCGTGAAATCGCGACATCGCCTCTGCACTCAACTCCAGTAACTATCGCCGAAGCCGCCCCTTCACCTCGTCTCTGCTACCATCGCCATCGAATCACCAAAAATTCTGCTACTCCTTCCTAAATCACCGCAATTCACGAACTTCTCCACGACCCTCACCGCAACACATTCCCAAACCAAAGCTTCAAACACCACAACCGAACAATTGAATGAGGGAAATGAAGAACGCATAATTCGATTTCAAGAATTAAGAATTTGGAATTGATTTTCAGAGTTACTTTTTTTTATATTGGGTTATTAAGTTTGAATGGATTTTGTTCGGTTGAGAATTCTATTGAAACTTTGTTTTACTGGATAGTGTTCATGAAATTGTTTAATAACTTTGGGTGGTGGGCCGAGATTGTTGGGCCAATGTTAATTGTTTTCTTTTTATTTTTACTTTTAAACCCATTTGTTTTCTTTTGTGTAAATATCTTCTGGTTAATATGTAACGACCCCGAATTTTACATGAATTTAAATTGTTAATTAGATTTATTTTTGAATAAAAATAGTAAATAAATTGATTTAAGTGATGCGAGTTTCCCCGATCTTCAAATAAATTTTGGATAAATCAATTAAAATCTAAAATATTGTATATATGTGATTTAGATTTAAATTTCAAGTAAATGGTTAATAATGATTTGAATTTATGAAATAAATACAAGACGATAAGTATTAAAGTAAAATAATAATATCTTAGTTATAAATAGAAATAGAAATGAATATTGTTGATTTGAAATCGATAAAATGAATATATTGTGAATAATATTGGATTCATTAAACTTTTATATATAGTTAATTGTTAGTAATGAATGATTTGATTTCATATCATTTGTTATAGAATTGTATTTGGTACAAAATAAAATGTAAATAAGAATTTATGAAAGTTTTAAATATCTGTGTATATCTTTTGGAAGTATAAATGCATATGTAAATATAAAAGTAAGGCAAGTGCAAGAACATAGACAAAGTAAAGAAAAGAAAGTAACATGTATAAACTATCATCATATATATGCAAAGTAACAAAGTCAAAACAAAATAAAAGATATACAAGATTGTACCTGCAAAAGAATGGTTTAGTAAACTTGTAGATATGCTAGGCTGAATCATAAGGAAGATATCTTCCTTTATTTGTACAGATATGTGTACACGAATTGTAATAAGAAGATTTAAGTTAAGTAAAAATATTTGTACTATGGCACTATCCAGATTTACAGGCAAAAAGAAGTAAAAATATACTCAAGATGAACAAAGTTATATAAATATAGGTATCATGGCAATGAAGCTTTGCAGGCAAGAAATAAAGTAAAGATCACATGAGTACATACGAAATCTAATAAGAGGATATGTATGACATTGCTAATTAATGCTTGTACCCAAATGTTTCATTTCAGCCACCATAGAGATAAAAAAAATCTCCGATCAAACTTTGTACAAACAAGCAAAAATAATATATATCACTTGTACAAATACAACACCCTATACTCATTTTTTTTACATCATCTTCCTTTTCATCTTAGTTCATTCGTTCCCAAGCAGAAAAAAATGATATCTGAAGTAATCTCATCTTTAACTTAAACAAAACTCCCATTAAAACAACAATACAACTTCATTCAAATTAAAGAATCACGGGGGGTTGCATTTTCAAAACTGTTTCAACATCAAACTCTGTTCTTCTCTTTCTCTAGCAACTAAGGTGAGTAAACTCCTACCTAAGCACACTCTATTCTGTTTGTTTATTTATGCTGTGAGTGATATGTGAACCTGTTTTGAATATACCTTTGAACAAGTATGGTGGTATCTATATATATATATATGATTCCCCTTTGAATACTGTTATCTGTAGTATATTTACAATTGCCTTTGTTCTTGTTTTCTTTAAACCCAAATATGCAAGCAAATTTATTTCTCTTGATCCAAGAACAGTTAGACTATATAATATAAACGAACATTGTTTGTTTGATCTGGAACTAAAATTTAAAAATTCATTTAAGTTAAAACAACTTATAATTGTCTCTAGAAACACAAAATAGTAGAGCAATCTCGAAATAAGTCAAATTTTAACTATCATGATTCACGAATTCAGGAATGTGAATCGATTGCTTTAACTAAAACTCGATTTTTGAAACTAAAATCGCAATTTTAAGTGAGGTATTGAAGGAGCAGTTTGGGTTTGACCGGGAAGGGAAAGTTTGGGTTTTTCTGACGATCTGTGTAACTGGAGAGGTCGAGACTTGGGCTGGAGGTGGAGGAATGATCGGTGGGTCGGGGAAAAATGACCGGGATGACTCTCGTGTACTGTGGGGACGGCGGCGATCGTTTTATTTTTGTAAACCTAGTTTAGTGTAGTGGTGGAAAACTGGATCGGGATGGTCGAGATAGTGGACCGAGCTACACGAGCCTCTAGGGGATAGTAGAGGGGTTAGCGACGAGTGTTTGGCCGGAGTTTCACAGGTGATGGTGGTCGGAGGATCGGAGACGAAGTTGTTCCAGGTTTTTGGAATTGGTGATGTTCTCTTGTTCCAGGTTTCAAACTTAAGTTAGAATTCGATTTCGATGGGGTGGTGGAGTTCTGATGATCGGAAGTCGATCGATGGATGGACTTCGACGTGCTCGACATCGTAGCGTCATCTGGAGGGGATCAACGGCGTTGTGCACGTGGTCATGCACGTTTTCGTGCATACATACAGATTTGTGTCGTGAAGAACGGGGAAGGAGATAGGAAGACTCAGAGTTGAACACGTGAAATGATGAGTTTTCTCGAAGCAAGAGTGGGTTGTGAGTTTACTTGGGGATGGACCCGAGAATTTTAGTGGTTGGCTCGGGGATCATACTCGTTTGTCTCGAGTCAAGAATTTGTTCCAGTTTTTTTTTTACCTGAACTATTTCTGTTTTGAAAATTAAAGCTAAATTTAAATTTTTTAATCAAGTTTTAAAACTAAGTTTAAATTTAAAGTTAAAAATATAAATCCAAGTGTAATTTGAAACTTAGTTTGGGAATAAGGTTTTAAATTAAATTGTCTAAATTAACTAAGTTTTAAAATGATTTAAAGATATACATAAACTTTTATTTTGAAAAGTTTAACTCAATAATATTAAGGATTATTAAAGAATGTTGAAATGGTTAATTAACTCTTAAAAGTTTTAGTTAAATTTGTTAAACGAAATGAATTACCTGAAGTTAATGACCTAATAAAAGTGATTAAGATAAATTAATTAATGAATTTAAGTTTGATTTATCAAGAAATAATTAAAGGATAACTAATTAGTTAAGATTAACTAAAGTAAGGTAGTTAATTACTTAATCAAAAGTAATTAACTAATGATTTAAGTTAAGTAATCAAGTGATTAAGATTAATTTTTGATTAAGGATACTCATTTATTAATTTGGAATAATTAAATAAAAAAATGATGATCAATTAGGAGGTTGATTAATTAATTAAAGATAATTAATTAAAGGATAATTAAATAATTAAAGGTTGATTATTTAGTGATTAAAGATTGATTCAATTATAAATTACGGTTGACTTATTAATTATTAAAGGTTAATTAATTTGTTATTAATGGTTAATTAATAAATGATTAAAGAATAATTAATCAAAAAAAAAGATTTGTAATTTATTGATGTTAATTAACCAGGATTAATAATTCATAAGAAATAAATCTGATTTGAATTTATCAGATAATTAACTGATCTTACGAATATTTGGATTTGATTGGATGATTGAATTGTTTGATATTTCCTGATATGTGATGCTTTGTGATATATTCTGATTTGTGTGTAATCTTTACTGCAGTTTATTTATCTGAAATTTATATATATTTGTGATCTTTGAATAAAAGATAAGCGATATAGTTTATATCGTTTATCAACTATATTTCTGTGTTTTAATCTGTGATGATTAAATGATGTTGCACTACTATGTAAACCCCTAGGATACACTTTTACACACACAAATATGGATTTCACGTGGAAATCGGTTAAGTCACAGATGATTTTAAATCTAATATTTTTGAAATTGAAATTTTGATTTCAATTGATTTTGGAAATGAGTTTGGGTTAAATGTTAGAGTTTTTGAAATGAAGTTTTTAAGATGAAAGTTATTTTGAATAACTTGGTAAGTTTTCTAATTCAAATAATTTAATTTGAATTTGAATCCAAAATTTGGAATTGAATTCTATGTTTGGAAATTACGGCTAAAGAAGTTATAAATGCGTTAATATGAAGTTAAACCATTTAAAAGTAAAATTTTGAGAATTTGGATTTAACCCAAAGACTTTAACTCGTATGAATGAGTCAGATTTCCAAAATGAAACTGTTTGTTTTAAAAGAATAAAAGCTTTCAGATAAGAAAAGAAATTCCAGTTTAATTAAAGGAATTTCAAGTTTGAATTGAAAAATGGTTTTCCAAGTTATGAATAAATTCTTTTTGAAAGCTATGAATTGAATCTGTTATCTTTAACAGATTTAAAATGACGATTTGTTTAAATCATTTGAAATGGATTGTTTTGAAAGCTATAAGTTAAATCTTTGATTTAAAGATTTTACGAGTTAAACTGAAATGGAAATTGATTTAGAAAATATGTGAATGAATCTTTTATTTAAAAGATTTAAATGTGGAAATTGTTTAAACCGTTGAAGGTTGTTTAAAATGAATCTTTTTGTGTAAAGTTTTGAAAATGGTAATTTGTTAAACCATTTGAAGAAAGATTTTGGGTAATAAGTTGTGACTTAATTGAAATCCCAATATCCATATATTTTTAAAATATTACGCTCACTATTCGGGTTAGCCGGGAAAGGACTTTTGGGTCGTATAACCCATTCCGAATAGTGTTACGTCGTATATGGATAGCATTTGAAGACCGATGTTGAAGACCGGATATTTGCAAGAACGATAGGATGACCTATCGATTGTCTCTGTACCGAGTAGCTACGGTATAGAGATTTCCTAAGTGATGGGAAGTCCGATCGGGATCGGGTTTGCTTCATTACAGCATGATAGGGGGTTCTCGCTTCGCAGTTTGGTGGCGAACGGGAGACTCTTACCCCTACATGTCCCTTTGGGGTAGTATAAGCCTTGGGTTGGTTTGCTAGGTGCTTAAAGTCAAGAGGCTGGCCGTAAAAGCAAATTCGAGGTATCAGTGAAAGCCACGGTGGGTCTGGGATGGTTGAAAAGCCAACCGGTCGCCACTGGCTCGGCCCGTTTCACATTTGGTATCAGAGCTGAAGGTTGAACTTTAGCTCAGGAGTATAACACATTAAGTAACTCATTAGAGATAGGGTGAAGTATACCCTAGAATGAGTATTCCTCAGATATCTGTTCGAATGCCTCAGTAAATCCTCTTAATATCCACAAATAGTGAGTATGAGTGCAAGAAGAGGATGATATAGGGGACAGGAAAATACGACTATAAATGGTCAATACCCTCTAACAATGAGGAAACAATCTTTTCTCTATCAATCTCTTTTGTTCAACATCTTTTCTCTATTCATCGATAATTTCTGGTAGATCCAGGAAGGAGATTCGATATATTAATATGGGACGTAAACTCCAAAAAGATCAGAATTGTTTGTACAAATGAATTAGTTGCATTGGGTGCTATGATTGATAAGTATACTTTGGTTTCTAGACTAAAAGTTTTGGAATTATATCCATATATCTATCTATTCTTTGGGTCCAGATATATTCTACGAATGGTTAGTTATCACTTTGAACTAACCGATGCCACTGCATATTTCGTAGATCTGGTTAACCCGAGTATTTCTGAAGTGTTAAACAGATTCGTTCTTGTATCTATTATTGATATTCTGATTTGGTAAGCCAAATGCAGAATAAATTTCAGTTTGAGTTGATGAAATATTCTTCATCTATCTTTGTGTCTCCTTGGCAATTTCGAGGACGAAATTCTTTTAAGGGGGGAAGTCTGTAACGACACCGAATTTTATATGAATTTAAATTGTTAATTAGATTTATTTTTGAATAAAAATAGTAAATAAATTGATTTAAGTGATGCGAGTTTCCCCGATCTTCAAATAAATTTTTGATAAATCAATTAAAATCTAAAATATTGTATATATGTGATTTAGTTTTAAATTTCAAGTAAATGGTTAATAATGATTTGAATTTATGAAATAAATACAATACGATAAGTATTAAAGTAAAATAATAATATCTGAGTTAGAAATAGAAATAGAAATGAATATTGTTGATTTGAAATCGCTAAAATGAATATATTGAGAATAATATTGGATTCATTAAACTTTTATATATAGTTAATTGTTAGTAATGAATGATTTGATTTCATATCATTTGTTATAGAATTGTATTAGGTACAAAATAAAATGTAAATAAGAATTTATGAAAGTTTAAAATATATGTGTATATCTTTTGCAAGTATAAATGCATATGTAAATATAAAAGTAAGGCAAGTGCAAGAACATAGACAAAGTAAAGAAAAGAAAGTAACATGTATAAACTATCATCATATATATGCAAAGTAACAAAGTCAAAACAAAATAAAAGATATACAAGATTGTACCTGCAAAAGAATGGTTTAGTAAACTTGTAGATATGCTAGGCTGAATCATAAGGAAGATATCTTCCTTTATTTGTACAGATATGTGTACACGAATTGTAATAAGAAGATTTAAGTTAAGTAAAAATATTTGTACTATGGCACTATCTAGATTTACAGGCAAAAAGAAGTAAAAATATACTCAAGATGAACAAAGTTATATAAATATAGGTATCATGGCAATGAAGCTTTGCAGGCAAGAAATAAAGTAAAGATCACATGAGTACATACGAAATCTAATAAGAGGATATGTATGACATTGCTAATTAATGCTTGTACCCAAATGTTTCATTTCAGCCACCATAGAGATAAAAAAAATATCTGATCAAACTTTGTACAAACAAGCAAAAATAATATATATCACTTGTACAAATACAACACCCTATAATCATTTTTTTTACATCATCTTCCTTTTCATCTTAGTTCATTCGTTCCCAAGCAGAAAAAAAAAGAAATCTGAAGTAATCTCATCTTTAACTTAAAAAAAACTCCAATTAAAACAACAATACAACTTCATTCAAATCAAAGAATCATGGGGGGTTGCATTTTCAAAACTATTTCAACATCAAACTCTGTTCTTCTCTTTCTCTAGCAACTAAGGTGAGTAAACTCCCACCTAAGCACACTCTATTCTGTTTGTTTATTTATGCTGTGAGTGATATGTGAACCTGTTTTGAATATACCTTTGAACAAGTCTGGTGGTATCTATATATATATATATATATATATATATATATGATTCCCCTGTGAATACTATTGTCTGTAGTATATTTACAATTGCCTTTGTTCTTGTTTTCTTCAAACCCAAATATGCAAGCAAATTTATTTCTCTTGATCCAAGAACAGTAAGACTATACAATATAAATGAACATTGTTTGTTTGATCTGGAACTAAAATTTAAAAATTCATTTAAGTTAAAACAACTTATAATTGTCTCTGGAAACACAAAATAGTAGAGCAATCTCGAAATAAGTCAAAATTTAACAATCATGATTCACGAATTCAGGAATGTGAATCGATTGCTTTAACTAAAACACGATTTTTGAAACTAAAATTGCAATTTTAAGTGAGGTATTGAAGGAGCAGTTTGGGTTTGACCGGGAAGGGAAAGTTTGGGTTTTTCTGACGATCTGTGTAACTGGAGAGGTCGAGACTTGGGCTGGAGGTGGAGGAATGATCGGTGGGTCGGGGAAAAATGACCGGGATGACTCTCGTGTACTGTGGGGACGGCGGCGATCGTTTTATTTTTGTAAACCTAGGTTAGTGTAGTGGTGGAAAACTGGATCGGGATGGTCGCGATAGTGGACCGAGCTGCACGAGCCTCTAGGGGATAGTAGAGGGGTTAGCGACGAGTGTTTGGCCGGAGTTTCATAGGTGATGGTGGTCGGAGGATCGAAGACGAAGAGTTCCAGGTTTTTGGAATTGGTGATGTTCTCTTGTTCCAGGTTTCAAACTTAAGTTCGAATTCGATTTCGATGGGGTGGTGGAGTTCTGATGATCGGAAGTCGATCGATGGATGGACTTCGACGTGCCCGACATCGTAGCATCATCTGGAGGGGATCAACGGCGTTGTGCACGTGGTCGTGTACGTTTTCGTGCATACGTACAGATTTGTGTCGTGAAGAACGGGGAAGGAGATAGGAAGACTCGAAGTTGAACACGTGAAATGATGAGTTTTCTCGAAGCAAGAGTGGGTTGCGAGTTTTCTCGGGGATGGACCCGAGAATTTTAGTGGTTGGCTCGGGGATCATACTCGTTTGTCTCGAGTCAAGAATTTGTTCCAGTTTTTTTTACCTGAACTATTTCTGTTTTGAAAATTAAAGCTAAATTTAAATTTTTAATCAAGTTTTAAAACTAAGTTTAAATTTAAAGTTAAAAATATAAATCCAAGTGTAATTTGAAACTTAGTTTGGGAATAAGGTTTTAAATTAAATTGTCTAAATTAACTAAGTTTTAAAATGATTTAAAGATATACATAAACTTTTATTTTGAAAAGTTTAACTCAATAATATTAAGGATTATTAAAGAATGTTGAAATGGTTAATTAACTCTTAAAAGTTTTAGTTAAATTTGTTAAACGAAATGAATTACCTGAAGTTAATGACCTAATAAAAGTGATTAAGATAAATTAATTAATGAATTTAAGTTTGATTTATCAAGAAATAATTAAAGGATAACTAATTAATTAAGATTAACTAAAGTAAGGTAATTAATTACTTAATCAAAAGTAATTAACTAATGATTTAAGTTAAGTAATCAAGTGATTAAGATTAATTTTTGATTAAGGATACTCATTTATTAATTTGGAATAATTAAATAAAAAAATGATGATCAATTAGGAGGTTGATTAATTAATTAAAGATAATTAATTAAAGGATAACTAAATAATTAAAGGTTGATTATTTAATGATTAAAGATTGATTCAATTATAAATTACGGTTTACTTATTAATTATTAAAGGTTAATTAATTTGTTATTAATGGTTAATTAATAAATGATTAAAGAATAATTAATCAAAAAAAAGATTTGTAATTTATTGATGTTAATTAACCAGGATTAATAATTCATAAGAAATAAATCTGATTTGAATTTATCAGATAATTAACCGATCTTATGAATATTTGGATTTGATTGGATGATTGAATTGTTTGATATTTCCTGATATGTGATGCTTTGTGATATATTCTGATTTGTGTGTAATCTTTACTGCAGTTTATTTATCTGAAATTTATATATATCTGTGATCTTTGAATAAAAGATAAGCGATATAGTTTATATCGTTTATCAACTATATTTCTGTGTTTTAATCTGTGATGATTGAATGATGTTGCACTACTGTGTAAACCCCTGGGCTACACTTTTACACACACAAATATGGATTTCACGTGGAAATCGGTTAAGTCACAGATGATTTTAAATCTAATATTTTGGAAATTGAAAATTTGATTTCAATTGATTTTGGAAATGAGTTTGGGTTAAATGTTAGAGTTTTTGAAATGAAGTTTTTAAGATGAAAGTTATTTTGAATAACTTGGTAAGTTTTCTAATTCAAATAATTTAATTTGAATTTGAATCCAAAATTTGGAATTGAATTCTATGTTTGGAAATTACGGTTAAAGAAGTTATAAATGTGTTAATATGAAGTTAAACCATTTAAAAGTAAAATTTTGAGAATTTGGATTTAACCCAAAGACTTTAACTCGTATGAATGAATCGGATTTCCAAAATGAAACTGTTTGTTTTAAAAGAATAAAAGCTTTCAGATAAGAAAAGAAATTCAAGTTTAATTAAAGGAATTTCAAGTTTGAATTGAAAAATGGTTTTCCAAGTTATGAATAAATTCTTTTTGAAAGCTATGAATTGAATCTGTTATCTTTAACAGATTTAAAATAACGATTTGTTTAAATCATTTGAAATGGAATTGTTTTAAAAGCTATAAGTTAAATCTTTGATTTAAAGATTTAACGAGTTAAACTAAAATGGAAATTGATTTAGAAAATCTGTGAATGAATCTTTTATTTAAAAGATTTAAATGTGGAAATTGTTTAAACCATCGAAGGTTGTTAAAAATGAATCTTTTTGTGTAAAGGTTTGAAAATGGTAATTTGTTAAACCATTTGAAGAAAGATTTTGGGTAATAAGTTGTGACTTAATTGAAATCCCAATATCCATATATTTTTAAAATATTGCGCTCACTATTCGGGTTAGCTGGGAAAGGACTTTTGGGTCGTATAACCCATTCCGAATAGTGATACATCGTATATGGATAGCATTTGAAGACCGATGTTGAAGACCGGATATTTGCAAGAATGATAGGATGACCTATCGATTGTCTCTGCACCGAGTAGCTACGGTATAGAGATTTCCAAAGTGATGGGAAGTCCGATCGGGATTGTGAATTATCCTGATTTGCAAGGGCTTCTTTTGGAAGTGCCTTCGGTTTTGTTCGATCCCGGAACAGACTTGTATGGATTGTATGTCTGACATTACACTTTGAGATATAAAGCTGATTTCTTTCAAATACATTTCTGTTTGGTGGCAGAGAATTTATTCTCTTAGCTTAACACCCTTCTCTGAGACGTACAAGCTCAGAGGTTATATAGTTGAAATTTATCAGCGATATACTCCCAATTTGGTAATGTGACATGCTGAGTGTTGCTGTGTGATGATCATTGTTTGATCATTTGTGATATGATCATTTGTTTGATCATTTATCTTTGTGATCATTGCTTTGATCATCTGTTGACCCAAAGCGTGGCTTTTTGAAAAAGCGTAGCTTTGTGGACGAGACTTCGTCGAGCCTCACTTACCGGAAATGGTCAAAACAGGAATGTTGTGGCAAGGTTATGAGGGTCGCGCCCTTTAGGGTATGTCATTTCCTTCTGGAAAGGGTGGGTATCATGGTATGGAGCCCAGATACTTACTCATGTGGATACACTTATTTATTATGTGTGATGTTGGTAACCGAGCGCTCGGATAAAGGTCCCAAAGGACTGGGAAATGGCATAGTCGTGAGTTACCTATTACAGGGGTAACCCGGCCTTGTTTGGCAGAGAGCAGTTTGTCTCTCGGGACGTCCAGCCAGAGGCGATCCCATTCGACAGGAGGAAAGGAAGTTCCTTAGCCTGACCATTTGTTGGAAATCCATCTTCCAAATACGAACCTTGTACGGTATTAGTCGTAGAACCTGCTATTTAACATAGCAGCTATAGTAGGCATAGTATAATGGTACCTATGCTGGCTAAGATTAATATTGTATTTTCGAAATGTTTTCTGCACTATGCACTAATAATAATAATCCAATGATTTGCGTAGTAAGCATGTTTGACTATCATAAGAAGAAATCTCCTCCAATTCTGCGTTTGCATTATGTGTGTGGCAGGAGGTCTTATGGTAGTTTCATTTTCCAAAAGCATTGCGGATTTCAATGTTTAAATTTCTTTTGCTATTTGTTTTTAAAGATAAACTGTTTTTGTTGCTCACCCCAGTCCCATGACTGATCCGGAGTTTATTGTTCCCTTCCTAAACTCTAGGTGCCCACCATTTTCCACACGGGCAGTCTAGAGTTGGGTTTCTCAGATATTCAGGTTGAGTAGATCATCTGGAGCTAGTCGGTCCTTGGACGACTGATCTTGCTTTCCCCTATCTATGGATTGGAGCATTCTATTGGAGATATTCTATCCACTGCTGATGTTATCTATTTTCTTTCCGCTGCTATTTGTTGTATCATCTCTGATGTATATTGATATTCTTTTTATCACTCTGTTGTATCAGATATTGTATCAGATAGTGTATATCAATGTATTATTCTTATTCTTCCGCTGTGTTGTTATTTACTTAACTATTGTTATAAGCTCCGGAGAACCAGATTCGGCGTTTGAATCTACGACATTTTGAGTACAAGTGAAGTATGGGTGCCGATTTTCGAAGGCCGAGTTTTTGGGTCTTCACATTATATTAAAAAAAAGTTGTTCTATTTGTCTCTGAAAAAAAGGGTTTTCCTTTCTTTTATTTTTGGTTTGTTTTATCCTTAGAAAAACAATTTTTTTAAGTAAAACTGCACTTTTATGTTTCCTTTTCAAAAAAAAAATTAAAAAAAACTGTATATATATTTTGTTTGTATTTCAGGTTGCTAAAGCAGAATTGCAGAAGTGCTTGCTAAAATAAATTGCTTGTGTGCTGAGCTTGCCAGAAAAATAACTGCTTGCTTATTTATAATTTTCTTTTTATTTGCATTGCATTGTATATATCTATTGTTTTTGTTTGTCTTGCATTTGAAAAAAAAACCAAAAAACCAAAAACAAAAACAAAATCCATTCGTAATTGCATTGTTAATACATGTTTAATTTCTGTTTTGCATTTCATCTTAGATTTTGATTAGTAATAATGGTTATACATCGATAACACTAAATTGTATATTGGCAAATTGTCTTCTTTAAACAATTTAATTTCTTGGTGTCTAGGCTACGGCAGAGTAATAACCATTTATAAACATTACGGTGATTCGTAAATATTATAGCTGTTGTTCCTCTGAAGGTACTTAAACCTTCGGCTGTATTGCTACGATGATTCGTGGTGCACCGATAAATCCTGTCTGTTACCTGGCTGAGAACTATCTTGTTTATCTAAGACAATGTGTAATTATACAATTTTGGGTTAACTTAGGATAAATCATTTGTAATTAATCCTTGCATTCATTTAGTTGCATTAGTTCATGCATATTAAAAAAAATCAAAACCCAAAATTAAAAAAAAACTGTATATATTCCTTTTCCTTTAAAATTTTTAAATCCTTTTTCTTTGAAATTTTAAAAATCCAAAATATTTAGAAAAAACCAAAATCCGAAAAAATATATATATATATATATAAAACCATTTCAAAAACAAAAAAAAATTGAATAACCAAAAAAACAAAACAAAAATCAATTTCCTTTTTGAAAAATAAATTTCATTTGTAAATATTTTTCCTTTATTAAAAAAAACCATTCTTGAAAATGTCCGAGTTTCCTCACTTACGTGAATTTTACAATAGTTGTGAAAATCAATATAATCCATATGATTTAACACCAAATTCGTATGGATATTTTAACAACAACTATTGTTTAAATGATTCAAATTTTGATCCAAAAATTTTCAAAACGATGACCAACCCTCGAATCTCGAAAATAGCATTTCATCTCTACTTGAAATCTCCACACAACAAAATCAAATGATAAATGAGTTGTGTAATTCATATTTGTGCGATAACTCAAATCAAAATTTTCAAAATAATCAAAATTTGAATTCACTTCAAAATTCAAACGATTTCGAGTATAACCCATGGAAATTCGATTTCGAACTCCAAAATGAATTTCAAACTAAAAATGAAAATGGAAACAACTTTTCAAATGAATTTGGCAAAGGTAATAATCTCGACTATGATACGAGTGAAAATTTTTGTTCTCAACAAATCCAAATCGAAAATTCTCAAGTTAATAACTATAAATTGGATTTTGTTGAACAAATGGATGAAATCTACAATGATCACATGGATTTGTTGTTCGAAACATATATGAAACAACACGATAAACAAAACCAAATCCCAACGTGTGACGAGTTAAGTAATAATCCATCTTTCACCCAAATCGACGATTTTCAAATAATAACTTTTGAAATTGAAAATAATAATCTTAGTGAAGTTGTTGAAAACACGGTAATTGAGTTGGATTTCAATTCTTCTGAGGGTGTGGAACCAAATTTAAAATTCAATCTTCCTTTTCTCGATTCCAAAATTTTAAATACAACAACTTTGGATTTTGAACTTAATATATACGATGAAGTTGTTGATAATCCAAATAAGGAAGACGAATTTAATGAACACAATTTCTTTGGACTTTTCAAATATGAGTTGCTAAATTCTCAAGGGGAAGATTTAAATCACCATTTCAATTTTGAAATCAATAATTTTGAAAAATTTGTTGATGATGAACTTAACTTTCAATTTGGTGAAAATAATATTGAATTTCAATCAATTGTTTTATCAACCCCAAAACTCATCGAAAACAAAACGACTCGTACAATTTTTAATAAAACGGCATTCGTTTTTCCAAATCCAAATTCAACTTCGAAATCTTGTATGGTTTGGTTTTCTGAGCTTAAGCCGTGGCTCGTATACTTAACGAGGCAAATGAATCGGTTTTTGGAAGACCGTTTCATTTACTTTTTAACGATATACTTTATGATCTCGTGTAAATACCATTAATTTTCATTTGAATAAATGTCATGTTTTTATTTTTATTTTTCTCCTTCCACTTGGGTAGACTGTGGGGACACAGTCAAAATCAAGTATACGGGGAGACTCACCATTTCAATTTTTCCAAAATTTTTTTTAAAAAAAAATCTCAAAAACAGAAAAAACAAACAAATTTTTTTAAGCATTTTAATTTATTTTAAAGAAACACTATAAGATAAATATATGGTTTTAGTTTATTAAATTGAAATTTTTGAAAATTTATTCGTCTTAACAAAAATAAAAATGAAGTTTGATTACAAATAATAATGGTTTAACTAGTATATAGGAAGATTCATACGTGATAATTATGAAATATATCCTAATTGAAAATCTTTGTTTTAAAAAAGTGGGTGATTTAAAGTAAAGGATATAACATTTTTTTTGTCTTCTAAGTTAAATAGTGCTAAGATAATTTTGCGAAACTCTCTCTTTCAAAAAAAACACAAAAAAATAAAATAATATTTCTTATATATTTGTATATATTTTTTAATAAACACTTAGAGTCATGTGTTCACACTCGTGTGTTCACTCGCCATGCTCTGTACCCTTCTCACATAAGCCCGAAAGGCAGTGCACGATCGGTATATCTGGCCTCAGTTTATCTGAGTTAGGTGTATATATATAAAAATTCTTTTTAATAACGCCTACAGTCAATAGGTGTTCACACTTGTGTGTTCACTCACCACGCTCTGTATTCCTCTCACATCAGTCCACAAGGCAGTGCATGGGTAATATATCTGGCCTCAGTTTATGTGAGTTAGGCATATGTAAATATTGCTAATATCAACAAAATTTTCAAAAGAAAAAAAATGAAGAGAGTAAGCAATTGAAATCCAAGCACTGTTTTAACTTATTTGATTTGACTTGTTATTGAAAAGAAATGAAAAATACCACTTTGATGAACTTTGATAATCAAAGAATCCATTTCATAGTTACACTACGTAATCAACCGAAACAACGAGTTAAACTATAGTCTATTTGCTTTGATAACTTGATTTTTATTGGAAATTTTGACAAGTAAAATGACTTAAATTTTCAAGATAATAACCAAAACCTATATTTAACTTATTTGTGTCAATTTAAAAATAAATCCTTCATTGTAAATATCTTCAAAAACTTGCATTCATCTCCTTGTAAATAAATCTTGCATTATGTAAATACTTTCATCCTGCATTTGGATTTTGTGGGTAGTATCCGCTGAAAACCCTCACAAGACAACACTCGTCCTACTGGGGACACCCAGAGGTTTAACGGCTTGTTGCATAAGCTCAATGCAATCGTGCTCCCTACGAAAATGGATTTATCTTAGTTTTTCCTTTATTCGAGGATGAGTAAAAAGATAACTGTGGGATTATTTGATGTGCATGTAAATGTGTATATTTTTACCACCATATTTAATCTATTTAAATTAAATAAATGATCGTATTGGGTATTTTAACCTGTTTAAACCAAAATTCAAATTATTTCAAAGTGTCACATATTCATCTTCATCCAAGGGAAAAATGGTCATTTTCATGCATATATTAATTTTCTAAAATTTAATTGAAAATTTCTATATTATTTTTTAGGAATTTAAATTCATATACAAGTGGTTTCATGATGATATATGCATGCACAAGAGTGAAGAGAACAAATGAAGATGGAAATAATTCAAAGTGAAGATAATGGAGGACCCCACCTACCGACCTACCTTAATGTACAAATTAGAGGCTAATGCATGCTTATGGAATTAATAGCTTCATGTACACATAAATGAGGATTATTTGAAGCTCATGATTACTTGGCCTCCACACTTCCTATGTTTCTTGTAACCCTCCTCCTCCCTTAGTCTCTCTTTAGATTAGTTTAGGCTCAAAATAAAAGAAAGGTTCTCTTTTCTTTTCATGGCTACTTGGCCATATTTTTATTTCATGTAAATTTTCTTTTCCTTTTTATGTAATTTTAAATACATGCTCTTTTCTTCTCTTGTTTATTTCCTTTCATATTGTAGTGTAGATCTCTTTTCTTTTATGCAAGTAGATTAGTTTTTTCCATTTCATTTAGCTCTCTTTTTCTCTTTGTTTTGTTCTATGTTGGAAGCTACATTTATTCATATGATAACAAAAATGAGAGCTTAACCCCTTCAATTTAGGGGTAATGAAGCCTCTAATCATGTAGCTTCAACATTTTGATAATTTTGATCTCTTTTGTGCTTAAAGGAATGTTGATGTGATTTATTGTTTCATGTTGAATTAGATAGTCTATGTTGTTCATAACAAATAGGCTATGCTTAAACAATCACAAGCAATAATTACCTGTTCATCTACATATGATGATGGTAATGAAGTGAATGTGAAATTAAATTTTGATGGCCTATATTTCTAAACAATAGTTAATAAGTCATGCTTAAAATAGATTTCATTTTCAACTTTGTTGTTGTTTTCATGAGAGTTAGTAAGTGGTTTAAGGGGTGTGTTATAGTTTGATGGCTTAAGTTGAGCTAATTAATAGCACAAATAAGCCATACTTATGATAAACGCATCATTTAAACTCACTTATGACCAAAAAGGAGATCATAATTTCATTAATTGTTGAATTATATGATCTAAAGAGTGGATTTCTCTAAATTGTCATTTAACTCTCATATTTTTATCTATTTTTCTTTTGCTATTTTTTGTTAGTGTCTTACAATTTTAGCTAATCACACTTTCAACTTTGATTAATTTGATTGAATAGAATTTTAAAATCATCAATTCCTTGCGGATCGACCCGTATTCGCCACGTACTACAAGTGTACGCCGTTCGCTTGCGATTATTTTATTTCTAAATTCATTCAACGGTTTTCTAAACCGATAGAAGATCCGTCGTCGAACATGTTTTTTGGCGCCGTGCCCAAAACTTTTTTTTGTCGTTATTTCAAAAGTTC
This sequence comes from Allium fistulosum, assembly GCA_030737815.1. Taxonomy (NCBI): domain Eukaryota; kingdom Viridiplantae; phylum Streptophyta; class Magnoliopsida; order Asparagales; family Amaryllidaceae; genus Allium; species Allium fistulosum. The sequence continues at coordinate 811,773,386 of CM060901.1, read as the reverse complement.
AGGTCATCTTTTATCTTCATGCCCAAAACTTCCAAACAAGAAAGTGGGAAAGCTAAATGTTATGCAAGCTCCTAATGACACTTCTCTTGGTCAAGGTAGTTTCTATCCTTGATGGCACTATTTTATTTCGTGATCTTCCTATTCGAATTTCTTTTGAATCGGACGCATCTCACTTTTTTATATCAAAAGAACTTGTTGGTACTTTTTCTTTAAATATTATGGGCTTGATGACTTCATTGAGAATTGTGAATCCGATTGGTGGATCCGCAACACTCAGTTTACTTGGTGAAAAAAGTCGAGATTATTTTATGTGAGTATTTTTTACAAGCCGATTTGCATGTTATGTGCTACTTAGGCTTCGGAATTGATTTTTGGGAAAGGATTGGCTTAATCATTATAAAGCCCATATCCTATGTCCTGAGAGAACTATCCATCTTCGACATTCTCAATCTATTATGCAGATTTTTATTGTTTTTAATGATTTTGATTTCCAAATTCGGTGGCATTATTTTATTCTTTAAACACACTTGATGAGGAAAGTGTTATTTCTCTCATTCAAGTAGTTTGTGAATTTTCCGGTATATTTGAGCTTGTCATAGGATTACCACCTAAGAAATCTATTGAGTGGTGCTAAGGTCTTTTCACCTCAACCTTGCCACCGGTTTTCATCATCTACGAGTTGCGGAGGGTAGCATTCCACTTACCGCATTCCACACTCGTTATGATTCTTATGAGTGGTTCGTTATATCATTCGGTTCGACGAACCTTTTACCTTATTTCATCCATCTTATGAATCGAGTATTCTACGAATATCTCGATGAGTTTATCCTAGTATTTATTGATTATGGATGAAAACAACAATTTAAGATTTGCAAATCTTTTTAATAAGATATTTATTAGTATGATTTGATTTTTTCTTAAAACAAGCAAAGAATATTCGTCAAATTTTTTAAGAGACATGTTTATCATATCGAAGATGATTTTGTGTTGTTTTGCCCATTGAGTGCTTTAAAAATTCTGGTCAATGCGCTTGATCAACGTTATCGATATGAATCTCCTAAACACTATGATGAGATAGTCAGACACAATAAATTGACTTGTAAAAAGTAAATTTTTCTAAAAAAGATGATTACATGAAGTTAATTATAATTTTGAAGGTCTTAGCTCTTTGGGAAAGAGAATCATTTGAAAGAACTCTTTTCCGATGCTTCTATTCTTGTGATTCCCGAAGGGAACCAAGAATTGATTGTTTATACCGATACTAGTCGTACTGGTTTGAATGCCATTCTCATGCAAAAGGGAACGTGTTATCACATATGCTTCTTGACAATTAAAGCCTACCGAGACTAGATATGCCATTCATGATTTGGTGCTCGCGGCCAATGTTTTCGCTCTTAGAATTTGGTGTCATTATCTTTTGGGAAATAAATTTGTTCTCTACACCGATCATAAATCTTTGAAGTATTTATTTCTCAAAAGGAACTTAAATTGCGTCAACATTATTGGCTCGAGTTCCTTGTATCTTATGATCTTGATATTCTCTATACTCCCGGAAAGGGTAAACGAGTTGCCGGTGTCCTTTGTCGTAAGCAACAAGTAGTTGTTTCAATGATGATATCTGAATGAAATGATCTCGAGACTTTATTCACTTGTGAGATTCAATATCGTGAATCCAATTTATGTTCATCTCTTGTTTTGTGTAGCCTTGAGGCTCATCCTTCTTTTTTGGACCATACCTCTTTTGGCTAAACTCTATGTCAAAGAAATTGTTAAATTGCATGGAGTTCCTACTTCTATTGTTAGCGATCATGATCCATTATTTACTAGTGGATTTTGGAAAGGTCTTCTAAAAGCTTTGGGAACAAAGCTTAATTTTAGCACCGCTTATCATCCTCGGTCCGATGGAAAACCGAGCGTGTGAATCAAACTCTTGAAGATCTCTTTCGTGCATGTGTTCTTGATTTTGGTGGAAGTTGGGAAGATCATATTTCTCTTGTTGAGTTTTCTTCCTATAATAGCTTCCAATCTAGTATTGGTATGGCACCTTTCGAGGCGCTCAATGGAAGGCCGTGCCGATCTCCTTCGTGTTGGCTTGAAGCCAGTGAGAAGCTGGTTTAAGGTCCAGATTTTATTCGTGTTTCACCTATGAAGGGTGTTGTGCGTTTCAGTCGATCGAGAAAGTTAGCACCTCGATATATTGGTCCATTTCCCATCACCGAACGTATTGGTTCCGTGGCTTATCGCCTTTTATTACCAGCTCAATTTTCTGCTATTCATGACGTTTTCCATTTCTCTCAACTACGGAAATACCTTAAGGATTCCGATTCTATTCTTGTGCCCGGTGTAATTGAAGAAATTGAAGTTTCACCAAGTTTTACTTATGAGCAACACTATATTCGTATCATTGCTTCGGAGGTTAAATGCCTTCAAAATAAAGATGTTCTTCTTGTGAAAGTTCAATGGTCCTCAAATCCTAAGGATGGCTCTTGGAAATCTTGAGAATACATCGAGGAAACACATCTGGACTTACTCTCTCGTGCTCTTTATGGTAAACTTCTCATTTCAAAATTTCTTCTTTTTGTGTTGTCATGCCTTTGTATGGGTGTTACTTTTTATTTCTTTTTCTTAAGAATTACGAGGACGTAATTTCTTTAAGGAGGGGAGTCTGTACCAACCCGCGTATTTTACGATTGTATATTTAAATATTTTATTTAAATATAGCATCGTAATCGAATTAAAGTCCGAAATGTCACTTTTTGCAAATAGTCGAATTAGGATTCGAGACCACTTCCATTTAGTCCAAAATGGCGTTTGCGACCTTTTTGAGTATAAACATCGATATGTTTGGAGTTGAGTAAAAATTTGATATTTTCATTTAGGGCTTTGGGTTTGGGTTTCAGCCCACCAACCCAAACATATTACCCTAACTCCACCCCCTTTCCTCTTCATACATTCTCATTTCCTAACACTCAAGCTTTTGAGAAAAATAGGGGAAAGAAAAGGAAATGGAAATTCCTAAACCCTAGCTTTGATTAGGAAACTCAAATTCAAGTCCAAAATCAAGGAGAAGCTTAGGTAAGCATCCTCTTCATCTTCTCCATCTTTATCTCTCTTCAATTTCAGAAATTCCTAAGCCCTAACTTAGGAAATATTTGCTTATTAGCTTAGATTGGAGCTTCTTGAGTTGAAGTTGAAGAGGAATTGGCTTTCCTTTGATTTAGAGCTTCTCATTGGTTGTTTTTGGGTTGAAAGGTGAGTTTTGAACTCACATCTATGTCTATATCTTTGATAGTTATTAGGTAGTAATTCCTAACATCTATTCCTTGTTCATTTGCTTTTGAATTGAATTGGTTTGATGAATATTCCAATTTTTGGTGTTTTGAAGTCAAATCTTTAAAAATCCTATCTTTGATGTTTGAACATGTTGTTGGGCTATACCGAAGAGCCTATAAGGCTGGGTTGTCACTTGCCATAAATCCCTAGTCTCTGTTGCTCGTCCGATCACTTCCGTTGGATTTTTGCCCTTCATGGGGCTAGACTGATAATACTGCAACTGGCAGTTTAGTCGACTGAACCAGAAGGTCAGTCGACTGAATCTGGGACCAGAAAATTCTCTGGTCCTATATCAGTCGACTAACCTTCTGGTTCAGTCGACTGAAACTGGGAACTGAATGTTCCTGGCCTTGTATCAGTCGACTGAACCAGAGGGTCAGTCGACCTAACCAGGAACCCGAGAGTTTCTGGCCTTGTATCAGTCGATCGACCTTCTAGTTCAGTCGACTGAATCTAGGAGATGTGCTTTTTGCCTATTTTAGGCATTTTTGTGTGGGTTTTCGATTTTTAATCGATTCTTGATGATCTGATTTGTTGTTACCATTTATCGACTTTGATGACTTCTTTTTCGGGATTTTTGGGAATATCTGTTTTGATGGATTCGGTATCAATTTTTATGGTTTTTATTCACGTCATCGAATGTGGATTTTGGTAATTGATTGTTTCTACAATCATTTCTGTGATTTGCCACTTTAAAATACAAAGGTTTCTATACTAGTAGTAAATATTCAAACTCTTTCACAAAAATTATTCCAACTCTATTTTTAATACAAATCTCATTTATAAAACTATTTTCCAATCTATTAGTATATACAAATCTTTACCTCGTTCGTGCGAGAAATCCAATTAAACGACTTAGCAAAACAAGTGGTATGAAACGCTTGCGTTTACTTTGTCGGTTAATTCTTAGACTTGTTCGATTAAAATCTTGTGACAATTTTCGAGTGGAAATCTACAATTTGTTTGTAAATATTTATGTTAAGCGAGTGGGTATGGGACATGAAGCTAAACTCTTATATTTACTTCCTTAGTGTGATTCACACTTCTTATTGATCAATAGTGATCATTTTGTGATTTAGACTAGCGATGTGCGATGTCTCTTTGTTTGTGTGGGGACTAAAAACCGCGTTTGTGGAACTTCGGTTCAATTTGGTGGGGTAGCGACCCATGGTCTTTGGGCCGTTTGTGGAGCTTCGGCTCAAAATTGATGGTTAGTGACCATGGAATAGCGCTTCGTTTGTGACACACATGTTGTTGAGTTTTCATGCTCCAGTTTGTGATAGGCCTTCCCACTTTTGAGTTTTCTGGATTTCTAGTTGATGATTTCTAGAATTTGTGTTTCACCGATTTTTATGCCATTGACATCGATATGTTTTGTAAATATTTGTGTTTTGGTGAATAATTTAAAGAATGCGATTCTTTTTGGATGTTTGAGAATATTTGAGATATTGTATGATTTTTGTTGTTATCTGATGTATACTTGTCACAATATGGCATTATTGTTATCATACGTTTTTGTCATATCTCTTATCCTATCTCACTTTATATGATATTTATAGCTAGACTGATTCGTTTATTATTTTCTTCTTAAATAATACTCGGGTCAGACAGAGGTATTTCAGGTGCTACTACTTGACTTCTTATCAGGGTCCATCACTTGACTTTTGGCTAACTACTTTAGCATAGTAGTTTTTGTTAGTATACATTTGAGATAGAGACTCCTTGTTGTATACTTATTCTTTTGTCTAGCACTTGTATCTATTCTTTTGTGATGTAGTGGATCTAGTTGACCGTTATTTTGATGTACACTTTTATGTGTTATATTCATATCTGTTTCCGCCTTTGTGATATGAATGTCTGTGACTGATTTGTGTTATTCTTATTTCTATATTTTTTTTCGAAGTCCACATAGCCACTGCATGGTAGCTTTGAGTTTGTATTTGATATGTTGGATTTCCTCTTGAAATGAAATGTAAGTTATATTATCTGACATATCGGTACTCGCACAAAGCAATTACACAGATGGTCGCTCCTCAACAACCTTATTCTTCGTGCTAGTCGACGGCATTACCCCGTAGTGTCCTTGGCTAGTGTGAGTATAGAGGTGGGGCATCACACTATATATATATACCATACTAAAAAGGTTTAGTATTGAAAATTTCAAGCACGAAAATGTTCCGACACGATCTAGAATCGTCCTTTCTAGGAAGGATGCTCCTCAAAGTGATAAGGAGAAAGAGCATATGAAGTGGATACCATATACTTCGGCAATTGGTTTCAAAAGGTACGCTATGTTATGTACTAGATCGTACATGGCATATGCATTAGGATACATAAGCCGATACCGGTCTAACTTGGAGAAAAACATTGGACAGTTGTAAATATATATTAAAGTATTTAAGGAATACTATGAACTTATTCTTAATATATTGAAATGGAGACCTCCTTATGAAAAGGTATAACGACTTTAGCTTTCAAAGTAATATCGACAATAGTAAGTCAGTGTCAGGCTACAACTTTACTATAAACGGTGGAGCTGTTAGTTGAAAAGGTTCCAAATAGGAATTTGTAGATGATTCCACGATGAAGGCCAAGTGCATCCTCCTAAATGAAGCAGCCAAGGAAGTGGTCTGGATGTGCAAGTTTTTAAGTGAGCTAATAGTGATTTCCAATATGAAGAATTCAATGGCATTGTTTTGTGACAACATTGTGGCATTGCATATCGGAAAGGAGCCTAGAGCACACAAGAAATCATGACGCATTCTTTAAAAGTTCCACCTAATCAAAAAATTAATTAAAAAGAAAGAGGTCATGATAAAAGGGTAAATACAAAGGATAATATAGCAGATCCATTCACAAAGGGACTGACTTAGTCTATTCTTGTCAATCTGATCGAAGGGATGAGATTGAGATTTTATAATTGGCCTCAAGTGCAGGTGGGAGATTGATAAAGCTAGGGATGTGTCATAGGGGCAATTTTGTAATTTATTTTAAAATTTTAACTTTATAATAAAATCTCGTTCAAAATAAAAGGTTTTTTTCTTTTAATTATATACCTGTTATAATGTGTTATATCAATTAATTATTTAATTTAAGTATATTCAATTGAAGATCCATGAATGGTATGTTTGAGATGGTAATTATGTGTTGTAATCATGAGCAATTTTTCACAATATAATAAACATATCGTTTTAAATATTCCTAGTCAAGATGTATCGAGACTGGATATCGATGCACCTGTTGAGACTAAAGTATGTAACGCCTTCCATATGTTGGGCCATATACTACTCATAACTGCTGGGAGAAAGAAAGGGTTACACATTGATAGTTATTGAATAACTATGGAATGACTCACTCGATAGTTTTATGTTGGTTAATATAACTAAGATCAAAAATATAATATCGATATAACAATATTACACTGTTCTCTCGACTTGAGAATACTGTTGAACTTCAATGTGGAAACTCCACTTTGATTAAAGTTAAATTGTGGCACGACATCCATCAACAGACTATTGTTGGGTCGAGTTAAAGCATTAGAAGTGAAACACCATTCAATGGAGAGTTCGTCTTGTTGGTTATATGAGGTTTTAATTGAAGTCAACTCAAAGTCTTTGGTCGGAGTAGTTCTGCTGATAATAATTGTTATTACTAAACCAAGGACTATTTTTTGAACTATACAAGTTGAATGTGGATGATATTGGAATTTTGAGCAATATCAAATTCCATAAGTCATAATGTGATATAATTTTGATTAAAAAAAATTGGTGTAAATAATTGTAACTATTGGGGACCATTTAAAGTAAGTGAAATTGGATTTTTCAAAACTGTGTAAGTGATAAACTTGGCCAAACTGTCATATTACAAGCTAAGGTGACGTGTGAACATTAATATTCGAATAATTCATACTACTCACTGATCAAATTTACATCTAAGAGTCACACAACTTCAATGTTGAATACTCCGACTACTACTTGATTTAATTAAATTATAATTATTATAATTTTATTAAATTAATTAATATTTACGAAAAATTAATTATCAAATTTTGTTTGACTTGTGTTGATTTGTATTGAAAATGATATGTATATAAAAATTATATACACACATATCGATACACGATGTGGACGCATATTTGAATTTTACTTAAATGTAAATAGTCTAATCTGATTTGATGTAAAATGGAAACCCAAGGGGCCTAAGAGATGGTCGACCATAGCTTAAGGAGAGGAGGGGTTTATGTTAACATTTTTGGTTTTGAATCGGAAGAGAAAACTATGGATCTAGATCCACTATTTCCTCTCTCTTTTCTCTCTTATTTAAAACCATTGCCTCTCACTTTTTACATTTGATTTTTGCTCACTCATCTCCCCTTATCCCTAGCCGAAACACCATAGCCCCATCTCCTCTGTAATTTTCAAATCAAAACCCAAAGTCGAAACAAATAAAGAAAGGTGTGTAGATCTCTCTAATTGGTAGCTTTTTGTAGAAGAGATTAGATTCAGCATTCAAGGTTTTATTATTAGGCTACAGATGAGGTAACACTTAATTCACATATATATATATGTATATATATATAGACACACACACACACATATTTGTCATTCATTATGTTATTAATATGGTTGGATTATCTTTATATCACTAATCTTTATATATGTATGTTGCTAATCTAGAATATATATATATATATAAATATATTATTGTTATAATAAAATTATATATATGTTTGTGTGTTTGTATGCATGTGTCTGTTTTCGTTCTCAACCTAAATAAAAAACAATTTTTTTCGAATTTAGAACTAATTTTGAAAGAGTTTTAAATAAAATTTTAAATTTTTAGATTATATAAATATATATAAAACATTTGTAACTTATTTAATGAAATTCTACATATATTGTTTTCGAAAAAATAGTATATACGTAAATATTTTATAAATTTGAAATATCCATATATATTTAGTTTTATAACATAATATATTAAATAGATTTTAGTAATTTATAAATTTACAGGGCCAATTTAGTATATTGGTAAATTTAAACATTACAAAATATTTTATTAAAAAAGGTTATTTTCTACGCGGACTTTTAAACTTAAAATTTAAAAAAAGCAAAATAAATTTTCATAGATTTATCTGTTAAAAATAATAATAATTTTGAATTTGTTAAAATATATATTAACTCGAATGAAATTATAAATATATGCTATAATATATATATATACTATAATACACACACACTTAATTATACAATATCATTTTATAGCATAAACGACTTTAAAATATTTATTTTAATATATATATATAAATATATATATATATCAGTTTTATAAGAATTCTTTTTTAAATTTACGTACATACATACAGTAATATATATATATAATAAAATATAGCTCAAATGCAAAATTTAAATTTTGAATTTGAAAACTAAATGATATTTTCATTTATAGATCTAGTTTTAAAATCTGAAATTTAAAATTTAAAATTATTTATATTTATATGTATAAATATTATTTTTTGTATATATATGTGTGTGTGTGTATAATTGTTTCTACATTATTATGTGTGTGTGGCTCTGGATTTAGTCAAATATAAATATAATTTTATAGCATATCATATTACATAAATGTATATATATTAGACAATATATATATGTGTATGGAGGGGTTAACATTCCCATTGCGGTATAAATCTCCACACTTGGATATGGGCACGTTAAACCATGCACACTATATATATTGAACGGACACGTAATGAACATGTGTGTATGAAATGCATGTACATACTATATATTATTTATACAGTATCAAATAAAATCTTTTTATTAACAAACTAAAGAAAATAATGACTTTATTTAAAAAAAACATTTAGATTAGATCTAAATAAATTTGAATATCATAAGGCTATTAAGTTCCAAATTTTTTTTTTATTTCATCGATTTAACCCACTGCGTATTGGCCCAAAACCAACAACGTCTAATAAAGAAGTATGCAACAAAACCACTTAACTTTTCAATTTCGATGGTGATAATATTATTAAATAAGAATAATATAGGAAAATGGCATACCACTTTTTAACTGCATTTCACTAATGCAATTCTTAACTGCATTATAATAATTCAAATTTTCTAAAATTCGATTTGAAAAAAATGAGTTTTGAAATTTTAGTTTATATATTCATGATGCATATGATTAGAAATATAATCAAATTTGTGATTCAACGGTGAAAATGGTTTGTTAATCCGATGTTTCTAGAAAAATTTAATTCATTTTAAAAATTGATAATTGATGGACGCGTATTTTTAATAAGAGTGTGAGAATAACAGCCACGGTAGGGAAATGCATGCTCATGGAAATAATTTACATATATTATTAGGTAAGGGCGTTTTGTTTATTATAATTAACGCACTACAAGAAAAATGGTTTTTTGCATCTCCATGTAACCGCATTTAATTCAAAAAGCTGCGATTGTTCAAATTTACTTTCATATATAATTAAATATAAAAAAGAAAACGCTGCGTAACCACGTATGTTTTGGCGGGGAGATGACTCTTTTCGCGGCCTCATTTTCATTCTTTTCGCTTCCAACCAAATAACACTTCATCTCAAATCCGCTCCAACCTTCATCTCAAATCCGCTCCATCTCTACAAATCTCAAACCCGCTCCATCGCTGCAAATCTCAAATCCGCTCGGCCTTGACATCGCTGGCTTGACATCGCTCTACTTCTCAAATCCATCGATCCATCGCTGGCGCTGGCCTTGACATTGCTCTGCAAATCTCAAATCTGCAAAGACCAGGTATTTGATTATATGTTCTGTGTTGTAGTTGGAAAACAAGGGATTGTTCGATTGACGTCCGCTTCTGAGCATATACATTTGGATTGCAACCGATTTCTCTTAATGTACTATTATTGATTTTAAACGATTGGAAATGCTTAACAATGCTTGCATCGCGATTCTTCAAATGGGTTTTAAGTTTTTTGGTAACTCCTCCAATTTGCAGTGTTTTGGTGAATAATAATGGACGATTGGATAACGTTGGAGTTACTTATGTTCAATTTAGTTGTCTGTTTAATAACCATTCTTCACCTGACTAGACATTTCCTTTTACTCAATTTCGCGAGAAGCCTATCAAAATTTTGTGATAAAGACAGTGGATCAATCAAAGTCGCTGAATTTATTTACCAAGATTGAGTTGTTTTCATATTGCGGTATCCATAATGAGTGAGACTGAGAAAAAAAATCTTATTACATTGTTAATTAAAACTTGTAGTTCTTTAACGAAATGCAACGTTTTAAAATGGTAGCTTTTTGACGCACAGACGATGCTTGACGAAATGCAAAGTCTTGATTATTACCAGGATAGGAGGTCATATTATAATTACTTGTTTGGAAGCCTTTTTAGCTGAAACTTTCAAAGTATATGCTCATGCTTATGACTATTTCACTTAAAAAGAATTTGGATAGGATGCTGCGAAGATTTTATTAATCAAGGTAAATTTTGTACTATTACTTGGATTATCTTTTTGCACTGACCAGTACAAAAAGCATATACTGTTATATTTAGATTATTGAACTAGGATTAAAATTTGCAGACTGGAATTATAGAGGAAAACTAAAGTTCTTGGATTTGAGATTCATTCTCAGTTCTATCTTGCTAACAGCTTGGGTTTTAACTTCATTTTCACTTTTAGAGATATTATTTGTCTTAGTTAAAAGCTATTAAAAAAGATTCCTTTGGTAAAGTAATTCTTTTTAGTTGCATTTGCATTCACTGGTTTGCTTGGTATCACACTATTCTAATGCCTAATCTATCATGTGTGTATATAAATGCAGTTCATGGGAACATAATGTTTTAGATTATTTAAAAAAAAATTGTTTTTCTACTTACTTTTAGTATGGTGTCCAATATGCACAAGAGGAGCAATGCATATTGCACATAATGAGAGGGAGCAGTGATTTGTTAAGATGTTATGGTCGAGTAAGTTTTTTCCTTTTATGCTTCATTAAGGATATGAGTAATGTAGTTAAACTGCTATATTGATTGCTCTACAGTAGTATCGGTAAGACAAGAGGACATAGAAGGAAAAAATTTCCTGAACAAACTAAGCATGTTTGAAATTTAAGTTTTATATGTTACCAATGTTGTGATATTTCTATCAAATAATAGCTTATATTTGTGAAAAAATTTATACTAACACAACATTGATGATATTTTTTATGTAACCACTCCGTTAATATTAATCTACTCTAATATAATATTCAAATATTTTTGCATATAGACCTATTTAACTGCAAGTTTATTAACTACGGTTGTAATTTGTTTGTCTAATGTCTAATTTTTTCTTCTAACTTTGAAAGGATCTAAAAGGATCCAAATTGGAGTCATGTACTTCTACTATCATTCAAATAATATTTTTCTTGACATGCATTGTATGCCTGTTTAATTTTAAGTGATGTGATTATATAAAATTACATTGAACTATATAAATAAAGTATGATTAATTTTCCTTTCTGTCAAAAGTAAGCATTATATAAATTATTCAATGTAATGTGCATGTATTGTACATGAGGCCATTATATATGCAGTATGTATGTTATGGAAAATTATACTGTATGTTTAAGGGGTAAAAACAAATCTTCGCACTGACTTTTCTACATGAAAATAATGCATGTTCCAAATTTATTTTTGTTTGTTCCATAAACGGTGAACAAATTATTTAAACTCTATGATGTGATGAGTTATCATAAAGGTGTAGAACATAAAAGGAAACTTGGCTAATTCTATTATTTCTGAAATTATATGCGTTGTTTGATACTTTTATCAGAAACTAAAAGGAAGGTCTTTTTAACTGATATGAATTTGGGGATATTGAAAAATATTATTATCTAATTTTCTTTAACATGTGATCTATGTTTTTGCAAAAAAAATTTGTATATCCTACTCATAATATAGTAGTTAGTTACACACTTATTTTAGCTGTATTTAGAAGTAATTTGGCATATGAATAAAAAATAACTAAACGATGAAGCTTGGAATAGTTATAGAGTACAAAGTGTAGACCCTCATGTATATATTCGAAGGAGACAAATGATGCAGTTAACCCTTTTTCTATAGGAGTCGATATCCAATGCAAATGTTGTAGTTGTTTGACTTTTATATAAGTACCTATTGTACATGATTAAACTGGGCAAAGTGAGTATAAATAGTCAATGCAATGAATTTTTTGTATATGATTATGACATTGTTGTATAAGTGGATAAAATTGTTGTTAATGGCGCAAGCTTAGTATAAGGAGAGGGGTAGTGCATAGACATTACTCCGGTGCTACAAAATAGCGCTGTTGTAATGGCAAATTTTTTGGAAACAGTTTGGACTTGACTTGTTGATTTGTTGTTTGACATTCTCTGTCTTCCTTGTTGTTTGTCATTTTGTTTGCATTCAATTACGATTATAGTTAGTTGTTATTTTGCTTGCATTCAATAACTGATTATTACTTTAAATTTTAGAAATTTACTTCCTCACATATTGGTTGATGATGGATAAAAATTGGGTACATCTGCACAGGTAACTATATTATACTAAATATATTTTGAGAGTCAAATCATATATTTTAACGTCAAAATTAATAGTTATTTCATTTTATTAATAGAACTAGTACTGAGTATGAGCAAGGAGCTTGGAAGTTTGTGCAGGCTGCATTGAGAATTTCAAGAAATCCAGAAAAGATTTTATGTCCTTGCTTAGATTGTCGAAATCTTAGTCATCAGTATGGGAAGATTGTTGTTGGGCATTTGATTTTAAGAGGAATGGATCCGCTATACAAGGATGGTAGGTGGTACGATCATGGCGAACAAATAACTATAAGCAAAGATAACGAGTCTAATGACACTTATGATTTACTCAAAGCCATTCATTATGAAGATGAAGATTTCATCAATCATACATATTCCGATGATGATAAAGATGAAGATAGCGCACAGAAACGAGAGGAGGATTTATTAAAAAACTTGGAGGATGCCGAAACCCCGTTGTATCCTGGTTGTACCGATCAAACAAAATTATCTTCCATAATTGCCTTATATAATCTAAAATGTGAGACTGGGTTATCCGATAATGGATTCGATAAACTTCTAAATGTGCAACAACTATTGTTGCCAAAGGATAACGTACTTCATAGGAATATTTACGAGGTGAAAAAATTTCTCAAAGTATTCGATATGGGTTTTGAGAAAATTCATGCTTGTCAGAATGATTGTTGTCTCTTTAGAAGAGAGTACAAAGATTTGGATAGTTGTCCAAAATGTGGGTTTTCGAGATGGAAGAGGAACGAACGTACAAATGAAATTATGCATGGTATTCCGGTTAAAGTTTTGAGGTATTTTCCAATCATTCCAAGATTCAAAAGAATGTTTAGATCTCAAAAAATAGCAGAAGATGTAAGATGGCATTTTAACAATAAAAGTAATGATGGAAAAATGCGTCATCCTGTTGATTCTATAACATGGAATGTGGTAGATGAGAAATGGGAATCGTTTGCAGCAGATCCACGCAACCTAAGGCTTGGCCTTGCTACTGATGGTTTTAATCCATTTTTGACATTGAGTTCCAAATATAGTTGTTGGCCCGTGATGCTAGTGACATACAATCTCTCGCCACTGTTATGCATGAAAAAAGAAAATATCATGTTAACATTGTTGATTCCTGGTCCAAAGCAACCAGGAAATGATATAGATATATATTTGGCACCATTGGTAGAAGATCTGGAACACTTATGGATTAATGGAGTTCAAACTTATGATGCATTTAGTAGATCGCTTTTTACTATGAGAGCAATTTTACTATGGACGATTAATGACTTTCCTGCATATGGTAATCTAGCTGGATGTTGTGTGAAAGGTAAAAAAGGTTGTCCATTATGCGGTAATCTAGCAATTTTTACTGAAGGAAGTAAATGCAGGTTAAACAACGTTTATTTTGTATTAAGCTAGTTTGTGAATGAATTTTTCACTGTCCCGAAGTTTGAGTTAAAGACCGATAATAAATTTAAATGCCTGGAAGTTGTTGAAGAAGAAGATCTTGAATCTGGATTGGAACATTCTGAAGTTATTATTGGAAAACAGTACATCATCTTTTCTAGAAGTGTTACAGTTAAAATAGTTGAGATTTTGGAGAATGATTTAAGCATGAATTTGGATTGTGGTTTGGTGTCGATTGATGTTGATATGCACACTGATATCAGTGTACATGGTGAACTACATATTCAGGAAGTCACCCATATTGGTGATGTTTTAACTACGAGTGATGATAGAAACGACAATAGTAATTTTTGTTCTGAAAATGGTGTTGAGTTTGATATTTTATCTATTGTGAAGAAAGACAGTTTGGAAGAGGAAGTTGGTATAATCAAGGAGAAGGTTGTTTATCCTATTATAGATAAGTTTACATGTCAAAATTCAATTGAAGGGGAGGATATTCCTGTTGTTACAGATTCTGTTATAAGGAAAGTTTGCGTAAATAATATTTTGATATCGAGTGGTTTAATGGAAAAGTATAATTGTGTAGCTTTAGGGGAAGCAGATTTTAATAATGAAAACGCTTTGAGTCATTTAGCAGAAATTGTTTGCAATACTCCGGGTAGTTCTTCAGTCGGGTTAGTGGAAGTTGCCTCTGGTCTGACAAACTGCAATTAGATGCATTTATTTAGTTTGCATTTATATCTATGAGATATAAATTTAGTTCAATTTTTCAATTTGTCTGTTGTTTATTAAAATCTGAACAAATTGTGAACCGTGAGTTATAAATTTAATTTAGTTTAAATATAATTGCATTTTATTTCATATTTAATTGCATTTGAACTATGGGTTATAAATATATGACACACAAACAAAACAACAAAACACAACACAGACACACACACAACACAGACACACACAACACAACATAGACACAAACACACACAACCGCACTGCTGCGACACATTCTGCTACCCATACATGCATAGAATGAAAGCAATTCTGTAAGTTATTTACTAATTTTTTTGACAGTATATTTTTGTTTTGATTCAGCTAATGCAGCAATCAAGAAAGGACGAGCAACCAAGAAGGGTCGAAGATGAGAATGCGTCTCAAGCGGTAAAGTTATTTATATTATTTGTGTGACATCATTTGAATTTGAGTTTGAATTTTTAGTTAAGTATTTAGCGTGATTGTTTTTGATTAATTTTAGAACAAGTATGACAACACAAATGCCCACTGTGATTTATTGGATTGGACTGGGGTTGATGAAATAGTTGCTGAAGGAAGAGTTCTTTCAACTGATCCGAAAGAGCTTGTATATAACATCCCTCTTGGACCGAAGGCCATGAAAATTTTGATAGTTATTCCAAAGAAATTAGATGCTTTCTTATGGAGGTCTACACCTAAGATGCTCTCACATATTGGAGAAGCTAAGAATGAGATAGTAGCATGGCCATCTGATAGAGTTGTTTTGCACACGATGAGTCACTTTGAAAAGGATGACATTATAGTAAACTTAATTTTTTTTATTTATTCGGTACCTTTATGAATTGAATACAAAATTTATACTTTATTTTGTTTTCATATGTTCTAATTTGTTTTTATAGAGTAATAGTGGCAGTACAAATATCAAATGCAAGCTGTATGATTGGACCGGAAACAAAGAACTAGTTGCTGAAGGAAGGTTTTACTCTAGTGATCCAAATCAGCTTGTGAATAATATTCCTCTGGGACCATCTGCCGTGCTTGTTTCGATCGATGAGGCCAAAAAACCAGATGCATTCTTGTGGAGACCTCCAGCTGGTATGACATATGTTGGAGAAGCTATTGACATCAAAATAGCTTGGCCAGAAACAAATGTAGTTGTTGAGAATGTTAATGCTACAACGTCTGCTCATACGGCTAATGTTGTATTATCTTCAACGATAATGTGTATACTTTACATATTGATTTATCAAAACATATGCAATGACAAGCTTTTATTTTTAGGATCACTTTTATTTTCAAAACTTATTTAAACGGTTTCATTTGTTGCATGACAGAGCGCAAACTCCAAGATAGATATGAAATGCAAGCTGATCAGCGTTCAAGGAGCCAAAGAAGTAATTGCTGAAGGGCGTGTGGCTTCAACCGACCCTAAAGCATTGGTCCATTTTGTTCCACTAGGGGAAAACGCAGTCAAAGTTTGGGTTGATGTTATAAAAGTTCCAAATGCGCCTTTGTGGAGACCTACTTCTTATTTTGAGTTTATTGAAGATGCACTTGGTTCGACGATAGCTTGGCCATCCACGAATATTATAACCTAATCAACTTCAAGTAAGTATGAATTATCTTTTTTTTCTTGCGATATAATTTATTATGCTTAGCACTGTGTAGTTGTGGATCGATGAAATTGTTTATAAGTGGTGAGAATTGTGTGGAATGGTTGAAGACTATGATGTGGGGTTGCACTGTGATGTTTGCAACTAGTAGTGCAAGTGAGATTGATGTCAGATAGAGGGATGTTGTAGGCAAGTGGAGTTGGCTTGGCGAAGGCTGATGGTGAATGGAAGTTTTGTTTGAATGGTGATGGTGATGTAATGCAGCATAGTGGAGTGGTGGGTGTTTGAGGCACTGTTTTGATGTACAGGGTGGATCAGTTTGATAGAAAGGTGAATGTTGTGGAGAAGGCAATGTAGTGATGGATGCGGTGAGATGATGTTTCAGGCAGTAGCAGCAGACTGTAATGTTGTGGTGGGATTGATAGTCAAGGGTAGTTTGGATGTGCACTATTGCAGTGCAAGTTGTAATGTTGATTAACAGTGGTGAATTGGAAGTTTTGGTTAGTTGAATGAAGGAGGTTGATGAACTGTCAGGGATATTGGAATGGGAAGTATGTCGTGTCGGGTTGTGCACAATGCAGAAGCAGGTGGTGTGGTTGAGATGTAGGGGGGTAATGTTGTAGTAGTGGAGAAGTGGAGTTAGATTGAGGAAGCAAGTGTGGTCAGTAGATGTCGTTGTGGTGAAGTGGTGAAAATATGAGGTGAGCTTGTGAAGTGGTGAGGGATAGGAGATGTAAGTGGATGGTCGGTGAAAGAGTTTGCAAGGCAGTTTGAAAGTAGCTGGTGGGTTGAACGTGAAGAACAATGGGAAGTTGCAGGAGTGAAGTATGTGGATGTTTTAACAGAGGGGAGTTGATGGATGAAATGTGTTTTTGTGGAGTGTGCAGTGGGAAGTATAGCACTGTGTTATGAACAGTGATTGTTTGATGCAGTAGTATGGTTGTGGTGGAACTTGGTTTGATAGTGAGATATTGGCAATACTGTGTAATAGTAAACGTCTCTATTTATAAAGATGTTATATCGCTCGCATTTTACACTTACAGGGTATGGAAGTAATTCTCTTCCAGCTTGTAAGTGAGTTTTTACCCATGATCGATGAGGTAAAAATAAATAAATAAAACGAACGTCTCATTTACTATGATTCATTTCTTTTACCAAGGTATTGAGGCAGTCTTTCTTTAATAATGCATCGGGTTTTTAGATCCCTTGTCGAAACCAATAATGATATCAAAGGTGCCAAAGTAGATAACAATAAGTTTTGTGTCTCTGTGCATTACAAACCAGTAGATGTGGATGTAAGATCTACTTATCATTTGATTTAACAGCCATCGCAGCTTCTCAGTTTTGTAGAATTATTATTAATATTTGCATTTTCCTTTTGTAATGTCCAGCTTTGGCCAGTTGTAGCTGAAATTGTTCACGATGTCGTTAAAGGCTACCCTCGACTGAAACTGACTTATGGGAGGAAGGTATAGTCTAAACTGACAATTCTTTTTCACGAATACTTTATGCATAAACAGATGCTCTTCTGCTGTTCCTAGTGTTGTATGTGAATAACTTCAAATTTACGTGTATGGAGTACTTTTGCACATCTTAGGGATTTTTGTAGTTTTCTTGATTTCCTTGCATAGGAAATTGAACATCTATGTCTGAAGTAGACTGCTACTCATTTTCCACCATTATTTTGCTGGTTATGGTATCATTTGCAGTTGAAGGATCTTCAAGATTCCATTAGTTAAGCATCATTCTTCGAAACCCATTTTCTTATCATTGTACATTGACCTTTAGTATATCCAAAGCAGACGCAATTTCAACATTTAGGCAGAAGCCACTCATATTAAATATTTTGTTTCAAAGTTTCTTCATTATAAAGTGATACATTGACTTCGTTAGGAAAGTATGAGTCTGCAGCCATCTTTATTAGAACTTGAGCATAATTCAATCTCATTTTCGTTGCAATGGCTGCACTCAGTTTAATAGATTTTTCCTAATACACTGGCTATGGCAACTAAATACCAACCGTAACAATTGTCAATCTCGTTGGTCGAATTTATAACATTTTACCTCGTAGTTTGAACTATTTACCAACCGTAACAGTATTCTGTTAAATTAGCTTTGGTGGTAACCACCAACCGTTTGTTTTTTCTTGCAAGAATTACCTATTAACATGTTTTTTCTTTACATCTTCGCAGTTTCAAAGTGAGCATGCTTATGTAATTTGACTGACTTAGCTAGTGGAGGTTGAATTGTTGAAGAGGATTAGCTTGGACTCTCACAACTCATATTTTGCTTAATTTAATATGCTATTTATGTAAAACAATGTTACTATCATATTTGCTTACAACATTATGTATGAAATATACGATTATCGTTTATTTTGAGTATGGAGTTAGTGCAACTTTATTATGTTTAATATAACATGCGAAGATTATATTTATTTATTGTGTTTTTAATTAACTGATATTATCAGATATAAAATTTTATAGCTGGTGGGATGATTGTAAATATAAACTTTTGTGCATGGTACTTTTCATATTTAACAGCGTTTTAAAAACGCTGTAAAAAAGGACAAACGCTGTGGATGTCAGGCAAAGGGAAAACGCTGTGAAACAATTACCCATATGCAGGTTTGCTTTATGGTGCTAAATGCTCATTTACAAGCTTTTCAAAACGCTGTAAAAAAGTATTGCAGCGTTTTTAAAATGTTGTCGAAAGGAAGAAGAAACAATGGGCAAGGACATATTACAGCCATCATTAAAACGCTGTAATAAGAAAACGCTGTAATATGTTGCTAATTTTGTAGTGTTTTTAAAATGTTGTCGAAAGGAAGAAGAAACAATGGGCAAGGACATATTACAGCTATCATTAAAACGCTGTAATAAGAAAACGCTGTAATATGTTGCTAATTTTGCATCATTTTAGAAACGCTGTGAGATGTCTTGACTCTATTACAGCTTGTCGTTAGAGAGCGTTCTTCATAACGCTGCGAAAGGATTTTACAGCGTTTTTAAAACGCTGCGAAAGACCATTTTTCTTGTAGTGACGATAGGGATTTGTCGTACAAAGTCTCATTTAATTATGACATTTTAACTAATATATGCTGGTAGGTTTATTAGTTTTTCTTTCGAAAGGCCTTTTTGTTTATTTCCCATCTAAACTATACATTAATGTGAAAACCCTTTAACATGGTTTGAACTTATTAAATAAATAAAACTTAATAGGAGATAATCAAAACTTAAAAATTCACGCGTCATGTGTTACTAAATGCATTCAAAACTCACTTTAATTACATAATGAAATTTAGAAAACAATGTCTTTCTGCTTTCTGAAAATTTTAAATGTTCAATATATATTTTCCATCAATGCCCTCATATAGAGACGAAAACAAACTTTTATACATCCTTTACTTAGGCTTTTTCATTAAATACAAAATGAAAATTTTCTTATTTTTCGTAGAATTTGGTTTTCATATTAACTATCATGTAACTCATGCATTGCATCCGATATGTTATAGAAAACAATTTTTCTTCCAAAGAGTAGAATTCATTGTGCAAAATATGGTGAATTTGTTTACATAAATGAGTTATAAATTGAGCTTGTTATTTTGTAGGTGCATAATTTTTGTTATGTTAAACTTGCTATTTTTCTTGGTAAAAAAGAGTTTTATGTTGATTTATATTTTTTGGATTTAATATTTTGTAAAATACACAAAAAATATTATTTTTAATATGTATAAAATTTAACATACATAGACAAAGTTTTGGTACACAAATTTTGACTTTGACAATTAGCTTTTAGTACATTTTTTTATAAGGTAAATGATACACACACGGATATACATACATACATACATACATACATACATACATACATACATATATATATATAATTTCAAATAACAATTGAGAGATAAGGAAAATACCCAAAAATAAAAGTGTAACATTAATGAATCAATATATTTATATACAAAAATTAAAGCTACTGTAGAAATTTTGAAAAAAATTATTGGAAATAAGTTATCAAAGTGGCAAACAAAATATTAATCTTACGACTATAAGAAACACTAAGTGAATATAATACCAAAATGCGTCGCAAATCATACTATTAATTTTACTATTTAGAAAGTAATTTAACTTTCAATTTACTATTCCTTACCTTAATAATTTTCATTTATTGTTGAACGTTACACAATATAATTACTATTTGCCTAAAAAAGATAACAAATACAAAGCAAGTTATTTCTAATCATCTATCCACTAATTAACATAAATTGACGATTATAAATAACTAAAACTAGTGTGAACCCGTGCTACACACACGGACTTCATCCTATTAGCATGTTTGGCTATGTTGTGAACATGTGGTATTATGGTTGAAATATATATATATTTAGCCGTCCAACAAAAGCGGAGGAATGTACAAAGATAAATTAATCAGTGATTGGATTCCTTTCTTCATAGCGACTACTTAAGAAGAAGAAAAGTTATAGATAATCATGCTCTCTTTTATAGAATTATAACCATAGCAATAGACCCTAATGTGTTGGTGCATCAGTACAATAATATTAGCCTACAATAGCAAGAAATAATAAAAATTGATGGATGTTTGGACACTTAAGTGTTGATAAAATGTTTGGAGCTTTAATCAACCATAGATGAATATTCTTTGGGTTTATTTTATGATGGACTACAGGTTTATGAGGATACCATATTACTTTCCTTTGGTGGCTTCAGATCAAACGTATGGAAATGAAATTATATAACTAATCTGAGAAGCCAAACTCAAAGTTCAAATGTGATACATATAAATGCTTCCATTAATTAAATCATCCATTACAAAATTCAAACGTCGGCATATATACATATAATCAAAATATTAATTATTTCTTTACTTTTAGCATGTGCAACTTTAGTAAGCTTAAGGAAATAGATAGAATGTACAGCTTTATCTACAAAGCTAATAGTACGAATTTTAGCAAAAATGTTAGTTTGCGTTGTGACTTCTATAGAATTCATCTCAGCTGGAAAAGGAACCACTGTGGCCCACAGGCGAGTCCACATGTGTACATTATCACTGTGGCAAAGGAATTAATTGTGGCCCTGTTCCATTTAGCTACTCAGCTTAAATGGCTCTGCAATGTACACCCAAAGCAGTAGAAAATGTTAGAATATGAATCAATAAGCATTTACATAACTTGGTAGACTCGATTCAGATTTTATAATTGTCATAGGATGTGTATATTTGTGAGTCTAATGGTTTTTTACACATAGCAACTACTCCTATGTTGACATTTTAACATTTTGAATTACAACACCTATGTAATGTTCTTTACATTGAGATTTGGCATTGGCGAAAGTTAGGATGGGACATTCTAAAATGTTGAAAACATGGATATTTTTTGGATTTGTCATACTCACTACAACAGCAATCCCTTTTCATCAACTCCAAAATCATTGACGCAATATGGTCATCTACCTATAGATATAAAGGCCAAGGACTAAACTATGACTGTTCAAAACTAAAGATGAATGAAAGGGAATAATTCCAAATAAGTAGGCTCTTTAGCCTTAGCCAGTGTACATGCGGGTTCGTTAAATATGCTGATCTTTTATAGCTTGGATTCATAGAAACAAAAATAGATCGGATTAAGTTACCTGGAAAATGTAATTATTATTTGGAAAAACTTTCATGCAAAAACTATTTTGAAGTATCTCTAACTCCTTTGGAGTGCAGCAGATTCTGCTAGATGAACATTCATAGCTACAGCTGTGACAAAAGTTAGTTTGTTAGCCTTAAAAGTACGTAACATGTTGAGGAAGAAATTAATTTGAAAGTATTAAAATCTTTGGAAAGAAAACTGATATAATGGATTAATTAATGACCAAATCCAGAAAAATATAGATGATGCTTAAACTATTATCCAAACAGCGAACCAATTGTTTAATGAATCGATTCGATCTAGAAGAACTGAGATGCTGATGTATAAATTAAAACTATTACATAATCTTAATTAATGTAGAAATAGTTAAATAGTCAAGTACCTGAAATAATGGGAGTTGCAAGAAATCATGGAAGAAGGAATTGCTCCATAGCCGCAATTTAATTTAGGGTTAGAGAAAGAAAAAGGGGAGACAAAGGCAAAAGAAAAAATGTTGGAATACTGGTTGTATGCTGATCTGTTGTTGACACTATTCAGCTTAATAATACAAAAATGGGAAGAGCTTTAGAACTCACCATTTCTTACTCGCTTAAATGAAGCAAAACCGGATGTTCTAATGATTAGCAATATTTCCTGCATGCATCTATGTAATATCCTAAATAGTCGACTATGAGGATTAGTAAAATGAATGTAAAAAAGTTACCATAGAGTATTTATTCAATAAAAAAAATTCTGACACTCATTATAACTATCCTATGTATCCCAATGGTAATGCAATATTAACAATTAACAAACCCAAATTAAGGACCAACCAAATGCATATTTGGAAACATGAAAAACTTAAAGCTTTGAAAAAAATCAAGTACCAAGCTGACCAAATTCCATTAGAGAAACCAACAAAATTGAATTTCGATGGCTGAGTCAAAATGTGTGAAAACAGGAACTGCTCATTAAAGAGGAATGAGTTAAATGTGGCAAAGGATGTGTGATGCAGGCCAAGCACTAGGTCGTGACCGACCTAGCAAACTCGTAGGTCGTAACATGTTGATGGGTCGAATCCGACCTAAAGCTAAGGAGTCAACATTTCGTGAAGAAGGGTGGAAAGTTGAAGTCATAGGTCGCGACCGACCTAACGAAGCCTATAAGTTGCTCCAACGACTTAGTGAAGATCAACAACGATCTAGTGGAAAAGCGCTCAGACGACCTAACACGTTTTTAGGTCGTGTACGACCTAACGAATTGGAAGATAGGTCGCTAGAACGACTTACCGAGTTAAAAGTGCTCCGGGTTAAAATGAAACGACCTATACTAAGTCGCAGGAAAATGTCTCGACCTAAGCTAGGTCGCATAAAGATGGTTCAGATGCCAGGGTTCTTAGGTCGCGAGGTTTTAAGTCGTACAGACTTAGGTCACGGAGTTATGTTTCTTAAGTCGCAAGGTCTTATCTTTAAGTCGCAAAGCTCTGGATGCCGTGGATTCTTCTGCCGAGTTAATCTCTACCATTGATTTCTTTAAGTCGCTGATCTGAGATGCGCATGTTTTTAAGTCGTTGAAGACTTGTTGCCGTGGATTCTATTGCCGACTTAATCTGAACCGTTGAAGTCTTAGGTCGTTCTGTTTATAAGTCGTTGATGGGAAGCTGCTGTGTACGTTAGGTCGTGTACGACCTATGAGAGTCGTTGTAATGTGTTGTATATTTTCTTAAGTCGTGAGCCGTTTGTCTTTGAGTCGTTTGTATCTTTTTAGGTCGTAACCTGTATGTTTGTAAGTCGGCAAGGCTTGTATTGTGTTGTTTGTCTTAGGTCATCGCCGAGTTAAGGTAAGTCGTAGGTCTGAAGCTATAAGTCAGAACCGACTTAGGAGTTGTATTTTTTTCTGCTTTGCGTGTTGTAGCATATAAATAGGCAAATTGTTTCATTTGTAAAGGTTGTTGATTTTTGAATAAAATTCTCTTTTGATTGCTGTGTGCTTTCATCTAAATTGGTAGTTGAGTGTAATCTCCTATCTCCTCTTTCGGTTAATCGAGTGCGCTCGATTCAACGATTGTAGAAGCCGATTCGCGGAATCAAGTGCGCTTGATCAACGCTTGAAGAATTGAAGATCTTTGAACCCGGTATCGTGCGCGATCAACGAGTTCGGGATAGCTAGAATTCGGTATCTTCGGATCAACGAATTTGGGCATTTCAGTATCTTCCAATCCACGGATTACTACTATCACCGATTGAAGATTGTTTTGTTTAATCCGCTGCATCAGTTTTGGTATCAGAGCCTGTTCTAGCCAATCATAGCTAGATCGAGACTTGGAGCCTAATCATTTTGAAGTATTTGAAGTTTAAAGAGAAGCCGAGCTAAGAAAAGTGTAGATCGAGCATCATTTCATTGTCTAACCGAGAATTGTTGTTCATCGTGTTCATCGCGAAGTTGCAACAAAGTGGAAGTTTCCGATCCATTTCATTTCGGATCAAAGTTCGAATTGTGTTTGAATTTGAAGAATTTGTGAAGATTTCAAGTATGCCGCCAAGAAGAGCTAATCGCCACCAAAACGTAGAAGCTTTGTATCGAAGAGAAGAAGCTGATGAGATGGAGCAAAGAATCAATGAAAACTTTAGTGAAAAGCTTAACGAAGGAATTGGTCGGTTAGAGAAGCTTATGACGGAGATGAATCAAAATCGGAGAAAGGTTTCACCTGAATCTAATCATGGGTGTAGTAGAGTCTCGCCACATTCCAATCGAGACAGAAGTGTTGAAAATGATCAAGGGCGTGGGAGGAATGTGAATGATCGTGAACGGAGGAATGTAAATAGAAGGGATGATGGTGGAAGACGTAATGGTAGTAGAGATGTGGGTGGACGAGATAGACAACGATATACATCTGATTTTGAAGAGGAGTATGATGGTGGTAGTGTTCGAGGACAAGGACGAGGATAAGGAAGAAATTACTCTGAGTATGATCACAAGTGGGAGTCGGGGATGAAGACTGAAATTCCTGAATTCAAAGGTGGTATGCAAGCGGAGGAGTTTCTAGATTGGGTAGCTAATGTTGAGGAGATTTTTGACTTCAAAGAAGTTCCAGAACATCATAGAGTGAAGTTGGTTGCTACGAGGTTGAGGGGTAGAGCTTTAGCATGGTGGCAGCAAACCAAACTTACACGTGAACGAATGGGAAAGTCAAAAGTTGATTCTTAGGAGAAGATGAAGAAATTGATGAAAGCAACGTTCTTACCTTACAATTATCAATCTTTGATGTATCAACGTTTGCAGAACTTGAGACAAGGGACGAAATCTGTGAATGACTATGCTGACGAATTTTATCAACTGATTGCCAGGAATGATATTATGGAGACAGAAGAACAATTTACAGCCAGATTTGTTGGGGGGTTGCAAATGCAGATTCAGGATATGGTTAACATGTTTGATCCTAGATCTGTAGCGGAAGCACATCAGAAAGCGTTGGCTTGGGAGAAACAGAGACGACGAGGAAGTGGTGTGTTTACTAATTCTAACAATCAAGTGAAGGGTGTTGGTGGAAGTTCTAATATTTCTAAACCTATCAGTAGGCCAGTAGTGAAGGAGGTTGAGAAGAAAAAGGTTAACAACGGTTTCAAATGTTACAATTGTCAGGAATTGGGTCACAAAAGTAGCGAATGTCCGAAGCCGAAGAAGAGAGCTATGATAGCGGAGGTTGAGGATGAGGATGAAGAAGCTGAATGTTCCAATTCACCACCTGAAGAGGAGGAAGAAGAAGTGTCGGGAGACGAAGGTTATAATCTCATGATGAAGAGGTCCTGTTTAACACCAAAGCAAGAGGAGGATTGTAGTTGGTTGAGGAGTAATATTTTTCAGTCAACATGTACTATTCTGGGGAAAGTTTGCAAATTTGTTATTGATGCTGGAAGCTGTGATAATATAATTTCTTCTGAAGCTGTGAGGAAGTTGGCATTGAAGATTGAGAAACATCCGAAGCCATACAAGCTAGCTTGGTTAAGGAAAGGCGGGGAGGTGAAGGTTGGACGAAGGGCTCGTGTGAATTTTTCAATTGGAAAGAAATACAAAGATGAAATCTGGTGCGATGTGGTAGATATGGACGTTTGTCATTTGTTGCTGGGAAGACCGTGGCAGTATGATAGAGCAGTACAACATGATGGGCGTACCAACAGTTACAGTTTCATGTTTGAAGGCACAAAGATTACTCTAGTTCCAAAGAAGCGACAACAGGAGGAAAACAAGTTGGAGGAAATTGAAGAGCTTAAAACTTTGTTATCTTTGAAGGAGTTTGTGAAAGAAGTAGAGGAGGAGCCTGAAGTGTTTTTGTTGATAGGGAGAGAGAGCCGTGAAGAGGTTGAAATTCCGGAAGAAGCAAAACCAGTTTTGAAAGAATTTGACGATGTACTTCCAGAGGAGTTACCAACGGAGTTGCCACCGTTGAGAGATATCCAACATCAGATAGATCTTGTTCCAGGTGCTGTGTTGCCACACAGACCACATTATCGAATGAGTCCGAAGGAACATGAAGAGTTGCGGAGGCAAGTGGAAGAATTGATTGAACAAGGGCGAGTGCAGGGGAGTTTAAGTCCTTGTGCTGTACCAGCTTTATTGGTACCCAAAAGGGATGGAACGTGGAGGATGTGCACTGACAGTCAAGCATTGAATAAGATTACCGTGAGATATAGATTTCCAATGCCGAGGTTGGATGACTTGTTAGATCAAATAAGAGGAGCTACTATATTTTTGAAGATTGATTTGAAGAGCGGATATCATCAAATTCGTATCAGACCAGGAGATGAGTGGAAGACTGCTTTTAAAACCAGGGAGGGTCTATACGAGTGGTTGGTTATGCCGTTTGGCTTATCAAATGCTCCGAGTACTTTCATGAGGGTGATGAATCAAATTTTTAGACCATTCATTGGGAGGTTTGTGGTAGTGTACTTCGATGATATTCTGATATATAGTGGAAGTCCGGAGGAACGTTTGAATCATCTGGGAGAAGTGCTAATGGTACTGCGACAAGAACAATTTTATGCTGCAATGAAGAAATGCGTGTTCATGATGCATAGTGTTTTATTTCTGGGGTATGTTGTGTCGGAAGAAGGAATACAGGTTGACCAAAGTAAAGTCGAAGCGATTAGAGATTGGCCACATCCCAAGACGATAACGGAAGTTCGTAGTTTTCACGGGTTGGCTTCATTTTATCGGAGGTTTATTCCACACTTTAGTAGTGTGATGGCACCTGTTACGGATTGCATGAAGGGTAAACAGTTTGCATGGACGGGGGAAGCTGGGGTTGCTTTTGAGCGAATCAAAGAACTCTTGACGTCTGCACCAATTCTAATATTACCAGATTTTCAGTTAGTGTTTGAACTACATACTGATGCATCCAAAGTTGGAATTGGAGGAGTGTTGAGTCAGAGGGGGCATCCTATTGCATACTTTAGCGAGAAATTATCAGGAGCAAAGATGAGATACAATACATATGATGTGGAATTTTATGCTGTTGTGCAATCTATTAAACACTGGAGACATTATCTATTTCAGAAAGAGTTTGTTCTTTACACTGATCATGAGGCGTTGAAGCATTTACAAGGGCAAGACAAGATTTCAGCAAGACATGCATCATGGATTGCTTATCTACAACAATTTACTTTTGTTGTTAAACACAAGTCAGGGGTGACGAATCGTGTGGCTGATGCTTTGAGTAGGAGGAGTCATTTGTTGACTACACTAAAGGTTGAAGTGACGGGGTTTGAAATGTTACCAGAATTATTTGACAATGATCCTTACTTTGCAAAGTTTGTTGATAAAGTCAAGGATGGAAAGACGGATGAGTTTATAATGATAGATGGTTTTCTGTTCAAAGGAAATCGATTGTGCATACCGGAGGGTAGTTTGAGAATGAAGATCGTAAAAGAGCTACATGAAGAAGGACACGTGGGGAGAGACCGTACATTACAATTGATTTCACAATCTTACTTTTGGCCATCAATGAGGAAAGAGGTGGAGAGGTTTGTGGAACGATGTCATATCTGTCAGGTTTCGAAAGGAACTGCGACTAATGTGGGTTTATATATGCCGTTACCTGTACCAATTAAACCATGGGTTGATGTGAGTATGGACTTCGTGTTGGGATTACCGAGGACACAGCGTGGTAACGATTCCATTTATGTGGTGGTTGATCGATTTTCGAAAATGGCACATTTTATTGCTTGTAAGAAGACGGCGGATGCTGTTCATGTTGCTCAATTGTTTTTCAAGGAGATCTATCGACTTCATGGATTGCCAGAATCTATTGTGTCGGATAGAGATACTCGATTTCTGAGTCACTTTTGCTTAAGTTTGTGGAAAATGGTGGGAACGAAGCTAAAGTTTAGTAGTGCTTATCATCCGCAAACGGATGGACAAACCGAAGTTGTTAACAGATCATTGGGAAACTTGTTGAGATGCCTTGTGAAAGATAACCTGAAGAGTTGGGACATGAAGTTATGCCAGGCAGAATTTGCTCATAACCATGCGGTGAATCGTAGTACAGGGTTCAGTCCATTCCAGATTGTATATTCCAGTTTACCGAAGGGACCGTTGGACTTAACGGTAGTGCCACAATCAAAGAAGACAGTTAAGAAAGCTGCTGATTTTGTTGATGGATTGGCGGAATGTCATAAAATCGTTCAGGAACGATTGGAGAAAGCAAATGAGAAGTATAAACGTTCTGCAGATTTGAAACGAAGGAGTGTTGAATTTCATGAAGGTGATTTGGTTTATGCAGTGTTAACAAAAGATCGTTTTCCAGTGGGCGCTTATAACAAGTTGAAAGCCAGGAAAATTGGTCCGGTGGAAGTTGTGAAACGAATCAATGAAAATGTTTATAAATTGAAGCTGCCAGATGATGTGTATACGTCTGACGTGTTCAATGTTAAACATCTCGTACCATATCATGAGGATGAACGAGCTGAGGTGGCAGAATTTACAAATTCGAGGACGAATTTCTCTCAACCAGGGAAGGACGATGCAGGCCAAGCACTAGGTCGTGACCGACCTAGCAAACTCGTAGGTCGTAACATGTTGATGGGTCGAATTTGACCTAAAGCTAAGGAGTCAACATTTCGTGAAGAAGGGTGGAAAGTTGAAGTCATAGGTCGCGACCGACCTAATGAAGCCTATAAGTTGCTCCAACGACTTAGTGAAGATCAACAACGATCTAGTGGAAAAGCGCTCAGACGACCTAACACGTTTTTAGGTCGTGTACGACCTAACGAATTGGAAGATAGGTCGCTAGAACGACTTACCGAGTTAAAAGTGCTCCGAGTTAAAATGAAACGACCTATACTAAGTCGCAGGAAAATGTCTCGACCTAAGCTAGGTCGCATAAAGATGGTTCAGATGCCAGGGTTCTTAGATCGCGAGGTTTTAAGTCGTACAGACTTAGGTCACGGAGTTATGTTTCTTAAGTCGCAAGGTCTTATCTTTAAGTCGCAAAGCTCTGGATGCCGTGGATTCTTCTACCGAGTTAATTTCTACCATTGATTTCTTTAAGTCGCTGATCTGAGATGCGCATGTTTTTAAGTCGCTGAAGACTTGTTGCCGTGGATTCTATTGCCGACTTAATCTGAACCGTTGAAGTCTTAGGTCGTTCTGTTTATAAGTCGTTGATGGGAAGCTACTGTGTATGTTAGGTCGTGTACGATCTATGAGAGTCGTTGTAATGTGTTGTATATTTTCTTAAGTCGTGAGCCGTTTGTCTTTGAGTCGTTTGTATCTTTTTAGGTCGTAACCTGTGTGTTTGTAAGTCGGCAAGGCTTGTATTGTGTTATTTGTCTTAGGTCGTCGCCGAGTTAAGGTAAGTCGTAGGTCTGAAGCTATAAGTCGGAACCGACTTAGGAGTTGTATTTTTTTCTGCTTTGCGTGTTGTAGCCTATAAATAGGAAAATTGTTTCATTTGTAAAGGTTGTTGATTTTTGAATAAAATTCTCTTTTGATTGCTATGTGCTTTCATCTAAATTGGTAGTTGAGTGTAATCTCCTATCTCCTCTTTCGGTTAATCGAGTGCGCTCGATTCAATGATTGTAGAAGTCGATTCGCGGAATCAAGTGCGCTTGATCAACGCTTGAAGAATTGAAGATCTTTGAACCCGGTATCGTGCGCGATCAACGAGTTCGGGATAGCTAGAATTCGGTATCTTCGGATCAACGAAATTGGGCATTTCAGTATCTTCCAATCCACGGATTACTACTATCACCGATTGAAGATTGTTTTGTTTAATCCGCTGCATCAATGTGTATATCAAAATGTTTGGATACTTATAATAAATCAGGACTGTGTGCAACGAATGGTAGAGTGATAAAGCAAGAAATATTAAAGCAAGATTTATTTTGAAAAGAACTATAAATATAGCTGAATAAAAGTTGTTGTGAAGATAATCTTCACATATTTATAAACTAATGACATATGTGTTTAGTAAATCCAGTAAACTAATGAATTTCAAAACCTATATTCATAATCTCTAAATGTACCTCTAAATATCCGTCATCTGCAAATTATGATCATGATTCAACTTGAATTTCAGAGGTCTACTTGAACCGAATAAGCAAAAATGGGGGCCAAAATTTTCTATAGTTAACGTCCATTGTACTTAAAGCCTATAGTTCATGCTGTACAAATAATATTGTAACTTAAATAAAAAAGAAACATAGAATTCGTCATGTACTTGATGACTTAATCATACTCAAATCTCTGAAACCTTTTATTAAAATTTAAGGTCTAGAAAAGGGAAACCCTCAACTAAGAAAAAATAAGAAGAAAAATATGCAAGAAGATAAAAAGATTACCAAGAACCCCGATGTAAAAATGAGCATGAAAAGCAGTCAGATGTCTGATCATAATAATTAAATTTATTATTATTATTATATATATGTTCACAAAGTTAATTCATCACTAACTATTGTCACACCTTTAAAATTATATAGTCAATATTTAAAATAACAACCATCAGCCTAACAGTTATCTATGTAATCATTAATATTTTGTAATTTAAGTATATGTTGGCCAGCATAGCCAGTTTAACATTTGAAAAAAATTATCAGGTGAGGAATTAATTGTTGGAGAGTGTAAATTATTTGTTTACATTTGCCTACCAAAATTTACTATTTTTAGGAGAGGTTGATTAACCAACAAATTAAACTTTCATTAGTTACCTCCAAATCGGACTGCATAAAAATAGTAATTAGTGTTATGCATTAGAACACAACTCAAGGTACTACTTCCACGAAGACCAATATGGAAGGCACGTATGTGAGTTAAAAAATGTGGTCGATGGTATTATGATGAAAAAAATAATTGCACCCATTATAAGTAAAATTGGGTATTAGTGCATTAGAAATCATATTCTTATTGATGATGTCCAATTCAAGTTGGTTATACGAACTTTTCCTCGTCTTCATTTACACTCCCTTTGTATATTTTGAAACAGAAGTTTATTTATACTCATGTTTCAAAATAAAAGAACAGTCAAGCATGATCTCTTATATTATGTTTTTTAGTAGAAAAAATTTTGTATACAAAAATGGTAAATTATCTATTCTTTTGTTTTGTACCATAGAAGTGAAGTTTGGAACATATGGAAACAAATGATCCAGTTTGTATCATGTCCAGTGAACTTTTGGACACGTCAAAAAGGGCAGTGTCTGTTTTTTGCTACAATTCAAAATAGAACCTTAAATTAGAAAAAAAATTATTTAATTTTTACATGTTTAGATGAATAAACCAAGATTCAAGATAATTAGTTGCTACCAGCCTACCACCACTCTGTAAACGGATGCATGTACCTTATCTCCATTTTAAGGAAGGAATAATATTCTAAATTAATTTCTTAAATAAGATATGTTGCTGCTATCAATTTGAGATTAATGATATACCTGGCATCAAGGTAAATAAAAACGTTTTCAGATTTTAGATCAATTAACCAATTTAACACATCGATTTTTTTGGAAGTATGTAAATTTTCAAATCACAATTATCTGATTGGGTAGAGCTAGAGAAAAGAGAGACGAAGTAGAGCAAGCAATCCACATACCTTGTAGCGGCAATCATCTTGAGTTTGAGAGGCACTTCATGATAAATACCGTTACACCACCTTTGATATATAAAGAGAATATATTCACAAATTATAATAAATTCAATAAACCTTTGCGGGTTACACTATATGTTTAATAAATTCAGAAAGGCTTGGAAGGAAAATAATTCTAAAATGATTGAGTACTTTCCCATGTATTGCGAAAAATATAATCAAACAGCGAACCTTCGTAGTAAAAGGCCAGATTACATATTATGCTATGGCAGATAGAAATAAACATAGCTGTAAAATACTGTGCTGTGACAGGTTGAATATTCAAAGACAATTTTAATCATACAGCTACACAGGAACAAACAATAATAAAAATGATATAATTAAAGTGATATAAATTTCACATTTAGATCGAACTATAAGCTTCTTCTAGCATCGATATACCATTTATACATTAAAACAGCTCGACCAAACATTTTTTTTCCAATTTGGACATTTATAATTTGGTTAAACAATCATCATATAAGAGTGCATAATTTTTTTACTATTACATGACTGCAAAAGTAATGTGGTATGGTTATAAATATCTAGTGCGAAAAAATGCTTAGGCCAACCAACCTCTTTGAATACTTTTTTCTGAAAAAATTTAGGTTTTCATTGTTTAGCAAATTATAATGATGGAATGTAGAAAACTCATAAATTATAGGAAGAAATATGTACCTATTTAATCGCCGTCCATAAAGTACTTGTTTAACAAATTGATGAGCCTAGAAGTGGACCTGTAACATATGAATAGATGAATACATTAAATATTGTGCATAACTGCCATAATTTTTATGGAAAATGAAGATTAAAATTTAGCATCAGCAACATAAATCATGTGTATAACTTATTAGTAGGCATCTCTTTGGGTTTCCAATGTATTAAATATCATAATACTCTATACATCATAAAAAAATGGGTAACTGCATACTGATAGAAATTGCAAAGCTCATGCAAATAGTTGTCTAAACAAAGAAAATGAAACAAATCGAGATAATAATATGATCGAATCTCTTGTTAGAAAAATTGTGTTTTTGGTTAACAGATAGTATTGAATTGACCAATAAGTGTTTTAATTTGCTTTGTTCCATATTAGGCATATTACAACATTGTGAAAAGTCAATCCACTGATTATAAGAAGTTTAGACAACACTAAAGCTTTGAATTTATGAAAATAAAAATAAAAGTAAACATGTATGCTATATCCCTTGACAGCCAAATTAATTCTTCATAAATCTCCAATTGATATAATTAAGCTAATTTAGGAAGTAGGCAATATAATCATGTTCTTATCATGTATACATTATAAATGCATGACTGTTTAATTTCAATTTGTAAAAGATGGATCTGGAAGTGTTTTGCTGCTATGGTGGTAAGTAAATTCAATCAAATGTAAGAATAGCAAATTTGGAGGAATTCAGGGAGCAAATTGGTAATTTGTTTTGTGATCCCTTCTAAAATTATGTTCCAGGCATATAATTTGACAACGTAAGTGTTCTGTAATAGTAGCATTTTTGCATGCTTATAGTAATCAAAATTTAAGCACAAAACTGCAAGTCATTGCCAAATCATCCCATACTTGAGCACAATTATATCAACATTCTATTTGATAAAAAATTCTCACTTGTAATATTCCAAGCGTTAAAATTCTCTTTTGAAAATTTTGTTTGTAGCTTATTGTACTAACTATTATAAATTTTAAAGAAAATAAATCAAAATTGTAATATGTTGCATTAATGAATGGATAAATAAATGCCGATAGGATAATACACAGGACAATTTATCAATCAACCATTCAATGGTTGTTTTTTCATCCATAAATACCACTGCTGGGTCGTTTCAATTCATTTCTTGCTAAACACTTTAAATGATTTCAAGCAGCAATCATTTCTTCTAAAAAGTTATCATCAATATACTATACTTATTATTCGGTGTTGAAAACAAATACATAACTGAAATCTGTTAAATTGCAAGTTCAAACCTCCAGTATTAATTTCTTGGAGTGAACTGATTTTTTTAATAAATGCAATAAATCAGAGAATGATATAAATGCAAACGCAACTCTCAAAGATGTTCGGAATTAATATAATTACTATAACAATAAATGAGCATAAATGCAACATTAAATGATTTCTTATATTATCATCGAACCCGTGGTATGCACACATATTTTAATTGAAATTTTTCATAAGAAATAAAGTGGTATAAGTAAGTCATACATTATTATTTATTGAGTAACCGTTTGATGGTCATTTCAATCATAATTTTGCTCATATTTTGCTATGTTAAATACTGCATAGACTGTTCGTGCTCAATGCTAATATATTTGAATTATTTTACAAAAACATTCAATTTGGTCATGCTTACCCATAAAGTTATGTACATCTATATGATAAAAAGTATAGTTTACTCAAAATTGTTAAATGGAAAACATTGGAGCCTTTGAATTATAAAGTCCCCTTGGTTTTCTCTGCCCATTTTCTGATACTGTTCAACTCTACAATCAAAGTTGCGTTTCCCTTTGTAAAATATGGAACTATAGATCAAATTTTCAGGAAAAGGACCTATTCTTACATAATTATTAGTCTTAAAACAGCATAAAATATACATTGTAGGGTTATCTAATACATGGGTAATAATTCACATGATTACGATTAAATTTGTGGACTGGAAGTTGCACATAAACATACAATTTGTATATCCTAAGGATTAATTTTTCATGGCTAATCAAGCCAGTTCCATCTGTATTTGTATAAAGCAATTATTCAATTTAGATACTACAACTAAAAAAGACCTGAATATTATTTAAAAAACACATTCATATATCTCTTAAATAATGAATTTGGAAACCAAATTTAGAACCAAGCATAAATTAATGGATAATACCGAAAATGAAGTAAAATATGGGGCCATGCTTTTGAAGCGGACGGCATAAGTGAATCACCATTTCT
The DNA here is from genome assembly GCA_030737815.1 of Allium fistulosum. NCBI lineage: Eukaryota > Viridiplantae > Streptophyta > Magnoliopsida > Asparagales > Amaryllidaceae > Allium > Allium fistulosum. Next base: position 811,738,012 of record CM060901.1, on the reverse strand, counting down.
GAACGAAAATTATCAACCTTGAGAAAACCGAAGGACAATGATTAAAGTTTCTAAATAAAATAATTGTAAACAAAAAATAATATTGATTATAACTAAGAGAAAGATGATAATCAAACCTGAAAGAAATATATATCTAGGGCATGGCTCCTAGTGAAGTCTGAAGATGAAGTCGGGCTAACTGGTAGTGGCGAAAGTCGATCTAGCAGAGATCAGAGTCCAAAGGGATGCGACAGTTTTAGGAAGAAAGTACAACAGTGATAGACTGGAGGGATTGAGAGGAGTAGTCGGTCGACAGTCAATTTGGAGGTGATTCCGAGTTGAGTTAGCTAGCGAAGTGGTTGGATGGGAGGGCAACGCGGGCGGAAAAAGTTAAAATCTAAATGACCTAATTAGCTACAGATGGGGAAAGGAGGAAGGGAAAAAGAGAAGCGACATGAAAGAAATAAATATTGGTGAGACGTTTCAGTTCAGAATTCATACAAAATCCAAGTAGCCCTCTGAGCCCTTACAGTATAAATAATTCAAACTACGGAGACTGTTCAGTTGCCAAAGTTCAAGGGAGCCTGTGTGAGCTTAAAATTTAACTCACTAATAATAATATAGTATAGATTTAACATTTTTATAGAAACATGTTAATTTTACAAATGGGAAATTATTATTATTTAAATAATTTCTAAATATATATGCTCATCACTTATCATTAAGTTTAAAGTCAGTAACATCCGCTTGATTTTATTTCAATAACAAGAGCGATTCTTAATTCAAGCGAAGTACTCATTTTGGCATCTTAGAGGCTCGAACCAAATATCTAAAACAATGATCTAGAGATCTTACTACTTGAGCTAGTGGTTCTTCACCTTGACTCGGTAATCTTAGATAGAAAAATCCTCGTATGTGGTTGCAATGATATACCAATTTTACGAACAAAAAATTATTTATATGTTTGTTTGTAATTAAATAATAATAATAAAGAGAGTATTTTATGTATGTTTGCATGTAATAAAATGCTACTTTTAATGTACAATATTGTAAGAGAATCAAAGATAAACTTGTAAGATAAAAGAAGAAATTTTAAACTGCTTGGACTTGAATAGAAATTAATTTTACCATTTTCGTTGATATGAATGTGGTATACAAATTGATAGGGGTTTTGGACCAAATATATGTCATTTTTTAATAGTCAATTTTAAGAATTTAATAGTTAAATTAACAAATCACAATTTATTTAAGAAGTTCAGATTTTAGATCGCTTAATTAATTCAAATATATTAAGTTAAATGTAAAACAATAAAAGAAAATTAAGAAGAATTTGGCAAATGACGGTAAAAATTATAAAATATTGCTATTTGAACATAAAATGGTAAGGCAAAAAATTAGCAGAAGATTATAATATTCAAAGTAATGATTGATTGTTGGGATTTAAAAATAAAATATATTAAAAGAATTAAGGAGATAGGGGAAAGTTCATGGAATTAATGAGAGAATAGAAAATTATTATAATTTACTATTATTTAATTGATAAGAATGCAATTTTGTTCCTACAATTTAAATCACACATATTGTTTTTAGAGACTACGTACTAGGAACCATGAATTTACCTCATAAACTATATCTTTGCATGGAGAAATAATAACATGCAATAAGAATAATGTAGAACAAATTTTGTAGTATGAAAATTTGTTGAGAAGTTTGTATAAAATTTGTGCATAAAGAAGAATCACTCCTTGAATTTAATAGGTTTGTGTTAGTCAAGATGTTGATTTTTTTTGTTAAAAAATTGTGTTTGTACGATCCATTGTTATTTGCTTTATTCATTTGAAGGGACAAAGTAGTAAAATGGTAATTTATCTATAGTACAAAACTCAAAATGATGTTTAGTTTACAATGTCCAATACACAACATAAATTATTAATTAAATTTAATCTCTAACATATTAGAAAATTTATTATCAATAGATGTTAAAATTATATAATATAATGATCAAATGCTAGGAGGACTAATCTTTTATTATGAGAAATTGATATTAAAATCCACATGCACATGCATACCAAAAAACAAAATACTAATTAAGGTAAAACAAAAAACTGAATAAATCTTTTTTTTGTAAACAATCATTATTCAATATATATTCAACCAGTCAAACAAACCCAACTTTAATTAGCCAACATAATCATACATTTATTGAATAATTTTTTTTTGTAACTAAAGAAAATTATGTCTTACGTCACTAATTAAGTTAAAAAAATAGAAGGTTGCATGAAAAAGAAAAAAGAAAGTGAACAATTTCACAACCCTATTGCTCACATATCTGTAATGATGTATCTTTTCAGTGCATTAAACACATGCTATTTTTATCTTCGAAAGAAGCAAATCAAAAATAGAATAACATTTAAAGGAAAATTGGAATAAATCATCATAGTAAAAAGTGTAAACTAAAGGTTATACTTGTATTTTTTATCTAACATAAAATAGTCTTAAACAGACCCCTAATTAAATCCTAACATTATTGACAATTCTCATGTTATTTAAATCCTAACATTATTGACATGCTATCCCCATAAATTTCTTCCTTCCACCATTATCTCCAAATTATGTCTACCTTCTAGATTGATTAACTCCATATTTAAAATGCAAAAATCATAATTTGAAGCTTTGGAACCCTCACCTATCATGTTAAATAGTTAAGAATTTCTTGATGAAAATTAAAACTGAAATATTAAACAAAAATTTAGAAGTTCATAAGTGAGATGTTTTTTTTCTTTTTTTAAACATGATAAACATGGAAAATACTAAATGACAGGGAAGAAGGAATAAATTTGGTAAAAACAAATCAATAAATGTGCATCATTTATAAAAAGAAAAAAATTAACATTTTGGAAATATAAATAAGGTAAAAACAAATAAGTAAATGTGTACTGTTTTTATAAAGTAAAAACTGATGTTTTGATGCATCCCTTAAATAACATTAATTGTGTAATTATATTTTGGTCACATTTAATATATTTTGGTTCTTACTCCTCTTTATTAAAATTCATACGGAATAAAACTTCACACATCAAAAGACAGCCAAAGGATAGATGAAAGTCGCACAAAAAACCAGAATATCTATACAATAAGAAACATAAGGTAACATAACAAACTAGAGTGCCATGTCAAGAAATTTAGGAACAAAATGAAAAGGCAAATTGGCATTATTATTCATAATATATATTCATTGTTTAATCATCCAGACCAATGACAGAAGCCAAAACCACAACCAGAAGATACCGAAACACATCAAACTCACAAAATCAATTGTTTAATCTTCCAGACCCAAGACAGAAAAGAAACCACAAAATCAAAAGGTACCAAAACACATCAAACTCACAAAATCAAATGTTTAATCATCTAGAACCGAGACAGAACGGAAACAACCAAATTCAAAACATACCAAAACGCATCAAACTCACAAATTCAATTCAAGCATTGGTGAACTTAGTCACAGCCTTAGTCCCCTCAGAAACAGCATGCTTTGCAAGTTCACCAGGAAGAACAAGACGCACAGATGTCTGAATCTCCCTGGAAGAAATGGTCGGCTTCTTATTGTACCTGGCCAATCTAGAAGATTCCTGAGCAAGCTTCTCAAAAATGTCATTGATGAACGTATTCATGATTCCCATGGCTTTGGTCGAGATACCCATCTCAGGATGGACTTGCTTCAACACCTTAAAGAGGTAAATCTTGTATGTTTCAGTAGACTTGACCTTCTTCTCGGATTTTATTGAAGACTCTTTTCTAGGAAGCTTCTTTTTAGCTCTTGGCTTCTTGCCAGTTGGGATTTTCTCAACTGCAGTGGTGATTTTCTCTTCATCGGGTTTGTCAGCAGCTGGTGATTTCTGAGCAAGCTTCTTTACAGCTTTGGGAGCCAATTCTGAAATTAGGGTTTTGAGATTTGGGAATATATTTTTTGTTGGGGAATAAATAAATGTGACGAGGACGGAGGAGTGCAAGGTTTTTATAACATAACTAGGGTGTAGTTTCATTGTAGAAAAAATAAGGCGATGATTGATGACGTGGAGGGCTTGGAACGTTTGCTTGGCTTGGGGTACAATTAATTATTGGGTAAGTTTGGCTCACATCCTTAACAAGTTTTAAAATAGAGAAAACATCCTTCCCAACCAACATTTACGTTTTCGCTCCCTGTTTTCAAATTCACGCACGCAAAAAGACCGAAATACCCTTTATGTTTTTAACTTTTCAAACGTGTATAACTTTATTTACAAAAACCGGATCAACATAACGTTTTCACCAAAAAATCGCAAATTTTATGATCTTTAAAATGAGATCCATTGTTGATACCAAAAATTTAAATTTGTATTAAAGCTGCAATTATTTCAAATATTTGCAGACAATTCAGGAAATATTGAACATTTTCGATTTTTTTTCAAATATATAAAAATTGCAAAAAATTGCATATATTTCTGCAACTATATGGTATAGTTGCAGAAATGTCTGCAACTATTACATATAGTTGTAGATATTTCTGCAACTATATGGTATAGTTGCAGAAATGTCTGCAACTATTTCATATAGTTGCAGACATTTCTGCAACTATTGCATATAGTTGCAGAAATGCAACTATTGCAAATAGTTGCATTTCTGCAACTATATGCAATAGTTGCAGAAATGTCTGCAACTATTTCATATAGTTGCAGACATTTCTGCAACTATTGCATATAGTTGCAGAAATGCAACTATTGTAAATAGTTGCAAATGCAACTATTGCAAATAGTTGCAGAAATGTCTGCAACTATTGCATATAGTTGTAGACATTTCTGCAACTATATGGTATAGTTGCAGAAATGCAACTATATGCAATAGTTGCAGACATTTCTGCAACTATTTGGTATAGTTGCAGAAATGTCTACAACTATTGCATATAGTTGCAGACATTTCTACAACTATTGCAAATAGTTGCAGAAAACGAACTTACACAGTACTTCAGTAAAAATCTTTTATTGCAAACAGATAAATCATTAAGCAAAGATAATTTTATCGTTCAATATAAACCAAATAATCACAGATAGAAAAAATGGAGCACGGTATAAACGAGGGTATTTATGGAAAAGAATTAAGCCGAAACAAAAATAAGGACCGGATTTATAAAGTTTCGAACGGAAGGAGTTTTTGTGAATTACGTTTGGTTTTAGGAATGCGACCCTAATTTTCACTTAATTATTTTGATGGAAAGGCAAGAAAATAAATGGAAAACCTCACGATATCTTTATTAATTAGTACCATATAAGCGACTTCATAAGGAATTTTGATAATTAATTTGTCTTAATATACATTCAATAGGTAATATATTATCGTTTTCTTTCTTGGTAATCCTCTAAAATGCATTTTTGTCTAAATTTAGACTATTTTTTATTCATCTTCTAGAAACTTAATTGTTAATAGAAACAATAGTTGATTTTTAATGTTCATGGACTTTTGTGATTTTTTAATATTTTATTTTATTTTATTGCTTGAATGGAAAATCTATTAATACATTAAAGTTCTATTAACATACACCCAAGAATTACGCCATAAATGATTGAATTTTCAACCTTATTTTTACCATTTTATCCAAATCTTCATCCTCTCTTATCTTCTCATTTTCTAACTTCTAATATCTCCAAATGAAAAATCTTGAAGTTCCTAGAACTACAATAAAAATGATAATATCTTTATTTTTTATATCATACCTATTAACTTTCAACAAAAATGATTCTAGTATTTCAAAAAGTTATTAATTAGTTTTGAAACTGAACGGATCAAAGGTGAAAGCTGTATTAGCATATCCATATAATTCCTAATTAAGAAAGTAGTTAACCTATTAATCAAAAAGTTATGATTTGATTTTTTTTAATACTTTAGCTTGATGATTTATGGAAAAATATGTTTGCACTATTATTGCGTAAAAGGAGGGCAATTTAGTCACATATTATTTAAATACAATGAATGGTTTACATTAGGTAATTTTTGATGTATGGACATAGTTGGACTTCTTGAGTAATCTTAAAACGCACTCACTATTTACCTGAGACATAACGATTTGGGAAACGAAAATATTTTGTATGAAAAAGGTATAAATGGTAAAAGTATTAGTAATGATTTTTGATAAATTTGGAAATGTTTTGTGAGGTGGAAAGTTTGTATTGGTAATTTAAATGAATTTGTATTAAGAATTTTTTGCGAACAAAATAAGAAAGGAGATAATTAAACATTTACATTGGTGGAGATGTTTTGTGAGAACAAAATGTATATATAATAATTAAAATGATTTTTAAGGAAGGAAATAATAATTATAATGATTCTGTGGTGTCAAAAATTTATATGTTGCGAAAATTATTAAAAATGATTAAATGGATAATGTTAGGTAGCGTTGAGGATTTATGGATATAAATGATATAAATATAAAGTACTTTATACGTGTGTGTATATTAAAAATGAAGCTTTAATTTTTCCTTTGAAAAGGGAAATATAGTTGATAAAATAGGAAAATCTTTAATAAATGAAGTAAATGGGCAAATATGATTTTTGGTAAAATTTATTTAGGAAAATATGGTTTTATAATGGTTATATAAGTTAATGGAGTAAGGGGAAATTCAGATAATATATTTTATAAAATAAAGCTTTTTACATACGTATTAAATGTATAGTTTGTTTAAAATGAAAGTTATTGTATCCTTGTTGATAAGGAAAATGTTTCTCAATAATTCGCAAGAAAATAAATGGAAAAACCTCATAAAAATCCATATAAATTAGCACTATATAAACGCTTCGTATGGAATATTGATAATTAATCCATCTTAACATATATTCAATAGGTAAACACTACCATTTTCCTTCTTGGTAATTCATTAAAATAGTTTTTTCCAAATTGGATTTTTATTTTCTCGCAAATTTAGACTGTTTAATATTTCGGTAAATTGAATTATTATGAGAAACAGCAATTGGCTTTTAATGTCTATGGATTTTTGTGAATTTTTTCTTTTGAAATATTCTAGTTTATTTAACCACTTGAATAACAAATTCCATCCGTACATCAAAATTTTGTTAACATACACCCAAAAATTAAGATAACTAGTATACACGGTAAGTTATTGAACGTACATCCTTATTTTTACCATTTTATCCCAATCTTCATCCTCTATTATCTTCTCATTTTCTAATTTTTAATACGTCCATGTGAAAAATCTTGAAGTTCCTAGAACTACAATAATAACTACAATCTTTATTTTTTTATGTCACGCTCATTAACTTTCAACAAAAATGATTTTATTTTTTCTAATAGAGATCGAATTAGTTTAAAACCGAACGGGCTAAAGGTGAAAGTTGTATTAGCCAATGCATATAATTCTTAATTAAGAAACTAATCAGCTTGAGAAATTTTCCCCGGCTCTAGTGGAGTTGGCAAAGGTACCTTACTCCCTAACAAAGTGAGATGGTTCATGCCTTAGCAGCTTTACTTAAGCGGCTTGTTATTTGCAAAGGCATGTAATAATCCCAACCTGTGGGTTGAAAACACCCATGGATCTATGCCTCTATGAGAGCCTAGCTTAAAAGGGGTGGGATCCTGGCAGATCGATCCACATCCTTAGTCGACGGCTGATGAAATGCAAAGTAATCGGCCAATGGTTTTTTTCAAAGAAACTAATCAACCTATTATCACAATGTTATGGTTTGATTATTTTTTTGGTTTCAAATACTTTAGCTTGATGGTTTATGGAAAAATACGTTAGCACTATTATTCGGTAAAAGGAGGGCAATTTTGTCACATGTTATTTAAATACCATGAATGGTGTACATTAGGTAATTCCGGACGTATGAATAGAGTTGGGCTTATTGAATAATGTCAAACACACTCATTGATGACCTATGATGCAAGGATTTGGGAAAAGGAAATATTTTGCATGAAAAGGGTATAAATGGGAAAAGCTTCAGTAATGATTTCCAGTTAATTTGAAAATGTTTTGTTAGGTCAAAAATTTATATTAGTGTTTTAAATGAATTTGTATTAAGAATTTTGTGCGAACGAAATAAGAAAGGAGATAGGTAAACAATTACACTAGTGGATGTTTTTTGTGAGAATGAAATAGAAAGGGGATAAAAAAATGCATGTGTGTGTGTATATGTGTGTGTGTCTATATAAGTATATATAATGTTTTTTTGGAATGAAATAATAATTAAAATGATTTTATATTGCAAAACTTTTAATGTCTATGTTGGGAAAATTACAAAAAATGATTAAATAGGAGATTTTTAGTGGCATTGACGATTTATGGATATAGATATATTACATAAAGATGAAGTTCTTTATGTGTGAGTGTGTGTGTGTGTGTGTATATATATATATTAAAAAGAAGTTATTCTATTTTCTTTAAAAAGGGAAATATATTTGATAGCAAGGAAAATCTTTAATAGATGAAGTAAATGGGCAAACATGATTTTTGGTAAAATTTATTTGAGAAATTATTGTTTTATAAAAGTTAAACAAGTTGATGGAGTAAGGGGAAATTTAAGAAATTATAGATAATATATTTTATAAAATAATTTTTTTACAGATCTATTAAATGTAGATTTATTTAAAATGAAAGATATTTTATCCTTGTTCATAAGGAAAATATTTCTTATAATGTATGAAAAACATATGCAAACGAAGATTTCAAGCAAGCATCGATTCTGATAAAATTTATTTTTGTTATATGTATTAATACAAGTAAATAAATTGTTTAAAAGGGTAAATAAATAAAACGAGAACATATATATTAAGCACAAACCTAATCTAGCCCATTTGTTCTCAATATCTTTTTACCTCTCCTCCACCCTAAAGGAAATAAGAATAACCCTCTCTTCTTCTTCAGTAACCCTAACCTAAGTAATAAAATTCAAATAAAATCTTAGAAACTCCAAAAAAATCCTAAATTTAATGTAGACCATCTTTATCCCTTTCTCCATCTTTAAACCTCTCTATCTTATGAATTGCATGGTTTTTGGATAGTGATAACTTCTGGACAGCAGTAAAACATAGGACATTTGGGGATAAAATAACGAAATGGTGAATCACAATGGTTTTGTAAGGAAATTTAGGCGATTGAAGCATATAGCGTTTTCGTCTATGAGTGTAATAGCTTTATATACATCCGCCAGTATATTCTATTTTGCATTAAAGTTGATACTGATGCTTTATGTTAGGTTGCTTGTTAAGGTATTTGAATATACTCGCTTCTATGATGGATGGCGACGTTGAAATTTTGCTTTGATGATAGAATGAATTGCCTTAGAAGTGTAGAAGATAACAAATTTTGGGGCCAAAAATTAATTTGTAGTAAAACAAAAATAACTTTTGATTCATTTTACTGATTTTATTGATTGTTTAATCAAAAAGCCGGTTCAATTGCTTAAAACTTTCATGATTACCACTTTTCCAGATTTTGCGGTTAAATAACTTGAAATTTCTTTCAAGTTGAACTCCTTTTAGTTCTGCTATATATTTTAGTGTCATAACTTTTAAACTAGTGAGTTGATTTTGGCGATCTTTAGCCGATTTTAAAGATAATTTGAAATATTGTAACTTTCATTTTCATCATATTTGAATAATTTGATGTTTAATGCCTTTCAAAACACGTTATAAGTTAGATCAATTTTTTGGGCTATTGTATATTTTCAATTTCAATTTCTTCATTCTATAATTATTGGTGTTCATAACCTAGTTAAATAAGAAGAAGAATACATATATGTATATAGGTAGTTTTAATGTTTAATTTGAAAGAAAATATTTTTGTATGTATAATTAAGAGGGTAGTATGATTCATTTCTTTTGAAATGCAATGAAGTTTGTGTTATGCTTATAAGGTAAAGAGTATATAAGGAAAAAAAATTTGAACTTATATTTCTGTAAAAAATATATCGTTTTAAGTATATATATTTGTGTGTGTATGAGGTGTTATAAATTTAAGTGTTTGAAATAAAAGATGTTTTAATATCTATTATATACTTGTCATAATGTGTTCTATTAGTTAATTATTTAATTTAAGTATTAAATAGAAAATTCTTAAATACCGTGCTATGTGATAGTAATTGCAATTTATTATAATCATGAAAAATTCATCACATTAAAAATAACATATTGTCTTAAATATTCCTGGTCAAGATGTTTTGACATATGATATCGGTTCATCCATTGAGATTGGGGTACGTAATGCTCTCAAAATGTTGGACGGTGTATTATTCAAGGCTATTGGTGGTGTCAAGTGGTTATGTACTGATAGTTATTAGATAAGTATGGAACGACACACTCGAGAGTTACCTACTTATTAATAATAACTTAGGTCCAACATGAAATCTCGAAGTGACGATATTACATAGTTCTCTCGACTTGAGAATACTGCCGAACTTTAACGTAGATACTCCACTCTAATTATAGTGAAATCATAACATGTTCTCCATCAAACGACTTCTGGGTCTGACCTGAAGCATTGGAAGTGAAATACTATTCAATATAGAATGCATCTCCTCGGTTATATGAGGTTGGTATCATGGTCAACTATAGTCAACTCAAAGTTAATCGTTTTGGCCAGAGCAGTATGTTTAATAATAATTGTTATTATTGAACCAATGACTTTGTATTTGGATTAAACATGTTGAATATGGATTATATTGGAATTTAGACCAAAATAAAGTTCCATAAGTCGTAAAGTGACATAGTTTTGATGAAGAAAATTTGTATAAATAATCATTACTACTGAGTAACGCTTAAAATAATAAAATTGGAATTTATTGAAAAATGAGTAAGTGATAAATTCAGCAAAATGTTCACACCACTAGCTAAGGTGACGTACGAACGTTAATATTCGAACTGTTCGATATTTATCGTTGACTGAATTTACACATTTTAGTCACTGTCACGATCCAAATTTCAGTGTTCGAAAATCGACACCCGTACTTCACTTGTACTCGAATGCCGCAGATTCAATTGTTGAAATTCGAGTCGTGCCAGAGCTTATAACATAGTAAGTATAACAACACAGCAGAATAAAGAAATGGGTAATATCATATACAACTCCAATAAATACAATATACAGAATGATATAAAACAATGATATCAATATGATACAAGAATATCAGAGATAAATAAAGATGCTACAGCGGAAAACAGAAGTGATGCTCCAAGTGATCCGACCAAGAGAATGAGACCAATAACTCCAACATCAAGATCAAACCATCTTCATGATGCACAAAGATAAGCAAGTGCAGTCGATGAACTCCAAAAACTGAACTAGCTTCTGATAATATACTAAACCTGACTATCTGAAAAACCAAACTCTATACTGCCCGTGTGGAAAATTATGGGCACCCAGAGTTTAGGAAGGGAACAATAAACTCCGGGTCAGTCATGGGACTGGTGTGAGTAACAAAAACAGTTTATCTTTAAACAAACAACAAAGGAATTTTAAACATTGAAATCCGCAATGCTTTTTGGAAAATGAAACTACCATAAGGGCCCCCATCACACACACAATGCAAACGCAGAATTGGAGGAGATTTCTCCTTATAATAGTCAAACATGCTTGATACGCAAAATCTTTTTTTGATTATCATTAGTGCATAGTGTCGAAACCATTTCGAAAGTATAATATTAATCTTTTTAAATTTATTTTTAATTTTCAGAAAACAGGTTTATGGTTCAAAACCTAGAAACAACTCATACCCGAGCCAGTGCTACTATGCTTCGAGTCCAACACCATTTTGCTTGACTAAATACTCGAGACACTCACAAAATCCTGCTTCGAGTCGAGCTCCCCAAAACTTCGGGCAACACACACAAACTACCCGAGAAAACTCAAGTACCCATCTTCCTCAAAATCAGACTTCGCCAGGAACAAAATACGCCGTGCTTGTGCACGTGCACATCGCCGATGGCCACCTCCAGTCATCGCCACTACATCGAGCAAGTCGACAATCACCAACGACCCATCCTCCGACCATCAGAACGCCACCATCTCCTCGAACTCGAAATCGAGCATCATCACCACAACTGGAACAAAACTTCGATCAACTACATCGATTCGCCCCACCGCCTCAGGCCACCAGAGGTCACAAAATTCCGGCCACACAATCGCCAACGTCTATGCTTCCATCCCCTCGAGTTTGGTTGGACTCGATCAACCAGAGGTATCGCGTGATCAAAAATTCCAGAGCATACGAAAACTAGGTTTAAAAATTTCAAACGTTCGTCGCCGCCACCACAACCATCTGACTACCATCCCACTATTTTTCCTCGACACTACATTCACTCCGCTACCACCCCAGAGAACCATGACCTCCCCCATCGACGAGATCACCAGAAATTGGTTAAAAAGCAATTTCCGTTCAACTAAAAACTGCTCTCGATCCCCGGATCTAAAAATCATAATTTTTTGCTTTAAAATTCATGTTAAAGTATGAGAATTCAGTTTATATACTTGAATTCGTGAATCAAAATGTTTGAAATTTGACCATTTTAAAGTTTACTTAGATTTCTTTAGTTTCCAGGGATATTTACAATTTGTTTTAACTCAAACAAAATTTTAAACTTTAATAAATGCTATAACAAACAGTTTTTGAAGTTCAACATACATATTTCCAGACTTAAACTTGCAAAAATTTCAAATACTTAAAGTTTTAAAGGAAAATGGAGTTACTCACTTTGATTTTTCCCACAAAAATGAACAGAGTTATTTTGAACCAGACTTGAAAATTTGCAAGCTGAAGTCTTTTCTTGATTCTCTGGTTTGAATTGAGTTTAGGTTGTTTAAGTTGTTTAAGTGGAATTTTGTTTAAGGTTTGAATTGTGCTCATTTTTCAAATTTCACAGTTTGATGGACGAACAAAAAAAAAGGAGTTGATATAAAAAATGAGTTTACTGGGTAAATATATTTGTACAGGTGATAATTTTGTTTGTACAATAGGGTCAAAGATTTTTTTATCTCTTGTTGGCTGATGGAATATGGCATTAATTTGCCATGTACAAACATATCTTCTTTCGCAAGCCAAAGATATTTATATTTTTTTTCTTTGGTTTCATACTTATCCAAAATGCACATCCATGTTAACAATAAAAATTGTGATTTTATTTTATATGTTCACTTGTTCCATATTTGAGTGTATTTTATTTTTCTTTAATCTTATTATTTTATAATATAAATAAATTTCTATATTTAATATGTTGTTAAATTTAACTAATGTGTTACTTTATATTTTACATGGTTTATTAACATGTTGTTTTAAATTTATTTATGTATTTATTTCATTTTTATAATTTATCTTATATATATATATTAATTTCTAACTTATATATTTATTTTTAACTTTAATACTTATCGTCTTGTATTTCTATATATTTATTTATTTATTTATTTTTATTTCTCTAACATAAACCATTAATTCTTAATTTAAATTTATTTATTTTCATACTTGTGTCAAATATTTATATCTTGTATATTTATTTTTAAACCATTTACTTGAAATTAAAATCCAAATCACACATATACAATATTTAAATTCATATGATTTAATATATATTCTATTTGAATTGGGGAAACTCGCTTCAATTTACAATTTTTAATTCAAAAATTCAATCAATTATCAATTTAAATTTAATATATATTCCTTTCCAAGGCTTCCAAATCTAGATTTGGAGATTAGGGTTTCTCCCTTTTCTCCTATTTTCTTTCGATTTTTCCAAGTAATCTTGCTTTTCTCTGCTTATTTCTATTTTCTATCTTCACTTCTATCTCCTCAAACCTGGACATCATAGTTAAATCATGGGATCTTTGCGGGATATGAAGGCTGGGAGGAGGTGAGATGGAAAAGGGGCAAGGATCTAGTGTCTTTGGGACCTAAACAAAGGCTCAACCTAGGAGGGTAAAGATCGACCAGATCTGGGGCTATTCCAGATCGGAACACGGGGAGGAGGGTGCAGGCGGATCATGTTGGGCGGGCATCAACAAAATTTTCGAAAACAACAAAGCAGAAAGTATTGCTGTCAAGAAGCAACCCGAAAATCAAATTCACTGTCTCAGAGAACGCTAAAAAAATTTCATATAGTGAGGCAGTGAAAGCAGGAGCGGTAGGAGATTTAGGAAACCTAGATCTTGAGTTTATTGAGCCTAAAGTAGCGGATGGTAAAAGGATTGGTACCCTTTCTTTTGAAGCTATCAAAGAAGCGGAGGGAGGCTAGGATTTATGTATATTATTGTATGTGGTTGGGTATAAACCATGGCTTATAACTTTTGAGGGATATGTGATGTAGGGCAGAAAGTTAAAGGCTTAGGTCGCTCACGACCTAAGGAGAGTGTAGGTCATTCACGACCTAAGGAGTTAGAGGGGGGAGCAAGTGATGCTGAGGAAAGTGGTTGCACAGCCCAATTTGGTGAAGTATTAGGTCGCATACGACCTAACAAGGCCTTTAGGTCGCTCCAACGACCCAACAAGATACTGGAACGACCTAACTTGTTTTTAGGTCGCATACGAGCTAACGAGCTAAGGCATAAGTCGTGGGAACGACCTACCGTGTCACCAAGGAGAGAGCTACGACCTAACTGGTTTGAGGATAGCAAGCTAAAACTAAGAGATAGGTCGCTGGTACGACCTAAAATACTTTTAGGTCGCGTACGACCTAGCGAGATAGGAAAGAAAGTGCTGGAACGAGCTAGCGGGGTGCTCTGACCTAACAGTCTGAAGGGAAAGGTGATACGACCTAACGAGTTACGACCTATGTTAGGTCGTAAGGAAACGGAACAAGCTAAGTTAGGTCGCGAAGGCTTAGGTCGCAAAGTCTTAGGTCGCGTAGGCTTAGGTCGCAAAGTCTTAGGTCGTGGAGACTTAGGTCGCGAAGAATCTCTGAAGCCGCTTCTGTTAGGTCGCAAACGAAGGGATGCCGTTCATTCTTAGGTCGCAAAGCTCTGGATGCCATTGATTTCCCTAACTCGCCGATCTGGAATGCTGTGTGATCTTAAGTCGCGGAAGATTGTAGCCGTAGATTGTTATGCCGCTTTATCAGATGTGTTCATTTGTTAAGTCGTGGAATAATGTAATTAGGTCGTTACCGACCTAAGTGAGTCGTTTGTCTTTTAACCTGTTTGTTAGGACGCGTCTGTACTAGGTCGCAACATTCAAGGTCGAAGGTCGTTTTCGACCTAAGTACTTGTAATATTTTGAAACTTTTCTGCTGTGTTGAGTTGTAGCCTATAAATAGGCGTGTATGGTCATTTTGTAAAGGTTGTTGAATATTGAATAAAATTCTCTTTTGATTGCTTTGTGCTTTCATTTAAAATTGGTAGTTGAGTGTAATCTCCTATCTCCTCTTTCGGTTAATCGAGTGCGCTCGATTCAACGATTGTAGAAGCCGATTCGCGGAATCAAGTGCGCTTGATCAACGCTTGAAGAATTGAAGATCTTTGAACCCGGTATCGTGCGCGATCAACGAGTTCGAGATAGCTAGAGTTCGGTATCTTCGGATCAACGAATTCGGGCAATTCAGCATTCATCAATCCATCGACTGCTACTTTCACCGATTTACATCATTTTTGAAATATCCGCTGCGTCAGTTTTGGTATCAGAGCTTGTTCTAGCCAATCATAGCTAGATCGAGACTTGGAGCCTAATCATTTGAAGAGTTTTGAAGTTTGAGGAGAAGCTGAGCTTGAAGTGTTGGGACACGGCCGAGAGGAAGAAGTTGTTCGCATTTGTTTGAAGATTGAAGTTCGGATTTGCATTGGAGGCCGAAACTTTGTCCATCGTGTTCATCGCGATTTTCTACAAAGTGGAAGTTTTCGATCCGTTTCATTTTGGATCAAAATCCGAAAAGTGTTAGAATTTGTGAAGTTTTCAAGTATGCCGCCAAGAAGAGCTAATCGCCACCAAAACGTAGAAGCTTTATATCGAAGAGAAGAGGCTGATGAGATGGAGCAAAGAATCAATGAGAATTTTAGTGAGAAGCTTAATGAAGGAATTGGCCGATTAGAGAAGCTTATGACAGAGATGAATCAAAATCGGAGAAGGGTTTCACCAGAATCTAACCATGGGGGTAGTAGAGTCTCGCCACATTCTAATCGAGACCGAAGTATTGAAAATGATCAAGGACGTGGGAGGAACGTGAATGATCGCGAACGGAGGAATGTTGATAAAAGGGATGATGGTGGAAGGCGTAATGGTAGTAGAGATGTTGGTGGTCAGAATCGACATCGTTATGCATCTGATTTTGAAGAGGAGTATGATGGTGGTAGTATTCAAGGAAGAGGTCAAGGAAGAAACTATTCTGAGTATGATCACAAGTGGGAATCGGGAATGAAGACAGAAATTCCTGAATTCAAGGGTGGTATGCAAGCAGAGGAGTTTCTAGATTGGGTGGCTAATGTTGAGGAGATTTTTGACTTCAAAGAAGTACCAGAACATCGTAGAGTGAAGTTGGTTGCTACGAGGCTGAGGGGTAGAGCTTTGGCATGGTGGCAGCAAACCAAGCTTACACGTGAACGTATGGGGAAGTCAAAGATTGAATCTTGGGAAAAGATGAAGAAATTGATGAAAGCGACATTCTTACCTTATAATTATCAATCGCTTATGTATCAGAGGTTGCAGAACTTGAGACAAGGAACGAAGTCTGTGAATGACTATGCTGATGAATTTTATCAACTCATTGCAAGGAATGATATTATGGAAACAGAAGAGCAGCTGACATCTAGGTTCATTGGAGGATTGAGAATGCAGATTCAGGATATGATCAATATGTTCGATCCAAGATCTGTAGCGGAAGCACATCAGAAAGCGTTGGCTTGGGAAAAACAAGGGAGACGAGGAGGTGGTGTGTTTACTAATTTTAACAATCAAGCGAAGGGTGTTGGAGGAAATTCTAATGTTTCTAAACCTATCAGTAGACCAGTGGAGAAGGAGGCTGAGAAGACAAGGGTTAACAATGGTTTCAAATGTTACAATTGTCAGGAATTGGGTCATAAAAGCAGTGAGTGTCCAAAGCCAAAGAAGAGAACCATGATTGCAGAAGTTGACGATGAGGATGTTGATGAAGATTGTTCTAATCCAGCTGAGGAGGATGAGCAGGATATTGCGTCAGGAGACGAAGGTTGTAACCTAATGCTGAGGAGATCGTGTTTAACACCGAAGCAGGAGGAAGCTAGTTGGTTGAGGAGTAATATCTTTCAGTCAACATGTACTATTCTGGGGAAGGTGTGTAAGTTTGTGATCGACGCAGGAAGCTGTGATAATATTATTTCAACCGAAGCTGTGACGAAGTTGAAATTGAAGACAGAGAAACATCCGAGTCCATACAAGTTAGCATGGTTGAGAAAAGGAGGAGAAGTGAAAGTGGATAGACGAGTTCGTGTACCATTCTCTATTGGGAAGAAATACAAAGATGAAATATGGTGTGATGTCGTAGAGATGGATGTATGCCACTTATTATTGGGAAGACCATGGCAATATGATCGAGCAGTACTACATGACGGTCGGACCAATAGCTACAGTTTTATGTTTAAAGGCACGAAGATTATTTTAGTTCCGAAGAAGAGATCACAAGAAGAAAGTAAGTCAGAAGTAATCGAAGAGCTGAAAACTTTATTATCTTTGAAAGAGTTTGTTAAGGAGGTTGAGGAAGAACCGGAAGTATTCTTGTTGATTGGGCGTGAGAGCAATGAAGAAGTTGAAATTCCTGAAGAAGTTAAACCAATCTTGAAAGAATTTGACGATGTATTTCCAGAGGAGTTACCAACGGAGTTACCGCCGTTGAGGGACATACAACATCAGATAGATCTTGTTCCAGGTGCTGTATTGCCACACAGACCACATTATCGAATGAGTCCGAAGGAACATGAAGAATTGCGGAGGCAGGTAGAGGAATTGCTTGAGCAGGGGCGTGTGCAGGAGAGTCTGAGTCCTTGTGCTGTACCAGCTTTATTGGTACCCAAGAAGGATGGGACGTGGAGGATGTGCACTGACAGTCGAGCATTGAATAAGATTACTGTGAGATATAGATTTCCAATGCCGAGGTTGGATGACTTGTTAGATCAAATAAGCGGAGCTACTATCTTTTCGAAGATTGATTTGAAGAGCGGATATCATCAAATTCGTATCAGACCAGAAGATGAGTGGAAGACTGCTTTTAAAACCAGGGAGGGTCTATACGAGTGGTTGGTCATGCCGTTTGGTTTATCAAATGCACCAAGTACTTTTATGAGAGTGATGAATCAGATTTTTCGACCGTTCATTGGGAAATTTGTGGTGGTGTATTTTGATGATATTCTGATTTACAGTGGGAGTCCAGAGGAACATTTGAACCATCTTAGAGAAGTGCTAATGGTATTGCGACAAGAACAATTCTATGCTGCAACGAAGAAATGCGTGTTCATGACGCATAGCGTGTTATTTCTGGGGTATGTTGTTTCAGAGAAAGGGATACAGGTTGACCAAAGTAAAGTTGAAGCGATTCGAGATTGGCCGCAACCCAAGACGATAACGGAAGTACGTAGTTTCCATGGGTTGGCTTCATTTTATCGAAGATTTATTCCACACTTTAGTAGTGTGATGGCACCTGTTACAGATTGCATGAAAGGTAAACAGTTTACATGGACAGAGGAGGCAGGGAGTGCTTTTGGGAAGATCAAGGAATTGCTGACGTCTGCACCAATTCTAGTGCTACCTGATTTTCAGTTGGTGTTTGAACTACATACTGATGCATCCAAGGTTGGGATTGGAGGGGTGTTGAGTCAGAAGGGACGTCCAATTGCCTATTTCAGTGAGAAGTTGTTAGGAGCGAAGATGCGATACAGTACATATGATGTGGAGTTTTATGCTGTTGTACAATCTATCAAACACTGGAGACACTATCTATTTCAGAAGGAGTTCGTTCTTTACACCGATCATGAAGCATTGAAGCATTTGCAAGGGCAAGACAAGATTTCAGCGAGACATGCATCGTGGATTGCATATCTACAACAGTTTACTTTTGTTGTGAAACACAAGTCAGGGGTGACAAATCGAGTGGCTGATGCTTTGAGTAGGAGGAGTCATTTGTTGACTACGCTAAGAGTTGAAGTGACAGGGTTTGAAATGTTGCCGGAATTATTTGTTGAAGATCCTTACTTCATGAAGTTTGTTGATAAAGTTAAGGAGGGAAAGACGGATGAGTTTTTGATGGTAGATGGTTTTCTTTTTAAAGGAAATCGATTGTGCATACCGGAGGGTAGTCTGAGAATGAAGATTATCAAGGAGTTACACGAAGAAGGACATGTTGGAAGAGATCGTACCTTACAGTTGATTTCACAGTCCTACTTTTGGCCATCGATGTGGAAAGAAGTAGAGAGGTTTGTGGAGCGTTGTCATATTTGTCAAGTTTCGAAAGGAACTGCAACTAATGCTGGTTTATATATGCCGTTACCCGTACCTGTAAAACCATGGGTGGATATCAGTATGGACTTTGTGTTGGGGTTGCCAAGAACGCAGCGTGGTAATGATTCCATTTATGTGGTGGTTGACAGATTTTCAAAAATGGCACATTTTATTGCTTGTAAGAAGACGGCAGATGCGGTTCATGTTGCTCAGTTGTTTTTCAAGGAGATCTATCGACTACATGGATTGCCAGAATCTATCGTGTCGGATAGAGATACTCGATTCCTGAGTCATTTTTGGTTGAGTTTGTGGAAAATGGTCGGAACGAGGCTGAAGTTCAGTAGTGCTTATCATCCGCAAACTGATGGACAGACTGAGGTGGTTAATAGATCATTGGGAAACTTGTTGAGGTGTCTTGTTCAAGATAATCTGAAGAGTTGGGATGTGAAGTTATGCCAGGCAGAGTTTGCCCATAATCATGCTACGAATCGAAGTACTGGGTTCAGTCCATTCCAGATTGTCGATTCGAGCTTACCGAAGGGACCGTTGGATTTAACGGTGATACCACACTCAAAAGGGACAATTAAGAAAGTTGCTGATTTTGTTGAAGGGCTGACGGAATGTCATAAAATCGTTCAAGAACGATTAGAGAAAGCAAATGAGAAGTATAAACAATCCGCAGATTTGAAACGAAGGAGTGTTGAATTTCATGAAGGTGATTTGGTTTATGCAGTGTTAACGAAAGACCGTTTTCCAGTGGGCACTTATAACAAGTTGAAAGCCAGGAAAATTGGTCCGGTGGAAGTTGTGAAACGAATCAATGAAAATGCTTATAAATTGAAGCTGCCAGATGATGTGTATACGTCTGATGTGTTCAATGTTAAACATCTCGTACCATATCATGGGGATGAACGAGCTGATGTGGAAGAATTTACAAATTCGAGGACGAATTTCTCTCAACCAGGGGAGGATGATGCAGGGCAGAAAGTTAAAGGCTTAGGTCGCTCACGACCTAAGGAGAGTGTAGGTCATTCACGACCTAAGGAGTTAGAGGGGGGAGCAAGTGATGCTGAGGAAAGTGGTTGCACAGCCCAATTTGGTGAAGTATTAGGTCGCATATGACCTAACAAGGCCTTTAGGTCGCTCCAACGACCCAACAAGATACTGGAACGACCTAACTTGTTTTTAGGTCGCATACGAGCTAACGAGCTAAGGCATAAGTCGTGGGAACGACCTACCGTGTCACCAGGGAGAGAGCTACGACCTAACTGGTTTGAGGATAGCAAGCTAAAACTAAGAGATAGGTCGTTGGTACGACCTAACATACTTTTAGGTCGCGTACGACCTAGCGAGATAGGAAAGAAAGTGCTGGAACGAGCTAGCGGGGTGCTCCGACCTAACAGTCTGAAGGGAAAGGTGATACGACCTAACGAGTTACGACCTATGTTAGGTCGTAAGGAAACGGAACAAGCTAAGTTAGGTCGCGAAGGCTTAGGTCGCGTAGGCTTAGGTCGCAAAGTCTTAGGTCGTGGAGACTTAGGTCGCGAAGAATCTCTGAAGCCGCTTCTGTTAGGTCGCAAACGAAGGGATGCCGTTCATTCTTAGGTCGCAAAGCTCTGGATGCCATTGATTTCCCTAACTCGCCGATCTGGAATGTTGTGTGATCTTAAGTCGCGGAAGATTGTAGCCGTAGATTGTTATGCCGCTTTATCAGATGTGTTCATTTGTTAAGTCGTGGAATAATGTAATTAGGTCGTTACCGACCTAAGTGAGTCGTTTGTCTTTTAACCTGTTTGTTAGGACGCGTCTGTACTAGGTCGCAACATTCAAGGTCGAAGGTCGTTTTCGACCTAAGTACTTGTAATATTTTGAAACTTTTCTGCTGTGTTGAGTTGTAGCCTATAAATAGGCGTGTATGGTCATTTTGTAAAGGTTGTTGAATATTGAATAAAATTCTCTTTTGATTGCTTTGTGCTTTCATTTAAAATTGGTAGTTGAGTGTAATCTCCTATCTCCTCTTTCGGTTAATCGAGTGCGCTCGATTCAACGATTGTAGAAGCCGATTCACGGAATCAAGTGCGCTTGATCAACGCTTGAAGAATTGAAGATCTTTGAACCCGGTATCGTGCGCGATCAACGAGTTCGAGATAGCTAGAGTTCGGTATCTTCGGATCAACGAATTCGGGCAATTCAGCATTCATCAATCCATCGACTGCTACTTTCACCGATTTACATCATTTTTGAAATATCCGCTGCGTCAATATGCAAACAGGGTTTGGGCTACAAAGAAGCCGTTTTCAGTTCACTCAAGGAATGATGGATTTTTTGTAGTGAGATTCGGCTCTGAGGAGGATTGCAACAAGATTTTGAAATCAGGTCCTTTGTTCATGGACCGGAACTTGATCATCATGAAGCGACTGTCCCCAGACATGAGAATAGATAGAGATCTACTTACATCCTTGCCTATGTGGGTCAGACTTCCTGGTTTATGTTTTAAGTTATGGGGCAATAAGGCAATTAGCGCACTAACAAGTACCATTAGAGTTCCCATAAAGATGGACGAGGCCACAAAAAATAAATCTAGATTAGCCTATGCTAGAGTTTTGGTTGAGGTTAATGCTACTTATGGTATGCCTAACACCATTGAAGGCATGGATGACAATGGGAGGAGTTTCATTCTGGAAGTGGAATATGAGAACCCTCCTCCCATATGTGGCAAGTGCGTGTGTTTCGGACACGTAACTGATGAATGCCCAATGACCAAGTCTTGGGTTCCTAAACTGACCCAAGTTGTCAACTCTGATAAGGAAAGCCCTGTGGATCCAAGTCTTGTTGGCTGTGCAGAAATTATAAGGGAGGAAGGCGGAATTGAGATTTCTAATGATCTCGAAAAGCAGTTGAATGATGGCTATCCCATTGATTCCCTTAATTCTGAATTACTACACGATGGTCATTTGTCTAATGGAGAAATCAGGAATTTTGTGGCGGAGGTCTCATGTGGTGATGACCGAAATCTTACAATCAGAAGTGCATCAAGAAAATCAAAACCTAATTGTTGACTGCCCACCTATTGATAGGTCTCGGGATAGGTACCAGATAGCTTCTAATAGGCTGGAGACAAAAATTAGGGGAAAGTCCATTTCAAAACAAAAGCAAACAGAAGTTTTACCCTCAGATCAGATTTTAGAAAGAGCTGCATCCTCAGAAGAGCGTGGTGAGGGGGCAATTTCAGAAGCACCAGAGTCAGAACCTGTTACTCTTACCGAAGTAGGAGTCAGTTAAGATTGCTTCACTGTTCCTCTGGCCAGGTCGGAAGTTCCTCCTGATCAAGGAACTAGTGAGCCATTCATTCCTGTGTCTCCATCTACCCCAGGAGCCAGAGATCAGAGAATATCACCTCCGAAGTCACCTTCGACCCACATAACTATTCTTAAACGCCCTTCGTCATCATCGGATTCTCCTTCTTTTCCAAACTCTTTATTTTCTAACGATATATTTATTGATGATTGTATAATTAATAATGTTAATTTTAGGAGAGGCACTGAACCTTGTATTGACTTACAGGTGCAAGATAATCTGGATCAGGATACAGGAACGACAGAAGTGGTAAAGGAATAGAATACTTATGATAATGCAGACCTAGTTCAGAAGGTATTTGTGGAGCAACCTCTTCCTAAGCCTCAAGATATAGAGTTTGAGAATATTCAGAAGGATAAGCTTGTTCGTAAGAATCCCAAGTGGGTTCAGATGCTAGGCATTCCTACGGAAGACAAAGGGGAGTCCTCCAACAGTAGGTCGTTGAGGACCCGCAATAACAAGGTTACATAATGTCAGTAGCCTGTTGGAATGTTAGAGGGTTTCATAACCCCAACAGAATGGGAGAAGTGAGAAAACTCATTGATAAGTATAAAATAAGTTGTTTCGGTGTTTTGGAAAATAAGCTGTTGTTTTCGGATATACTGAAGCTGGAAAGAGCGTTGGATGACAGATGGAAAATAATAAGTAACGTCTCTTGTTATTTTAAGTGCAGGATTATGGTCCTCATTGACGGAGATTCTTGGGATTTCAACTATATTAGTATGAGTGATCAACACATTACCATTGAATTGATCAATACCTCGAAATTCAATTGTAATCTAACCTTTGTCTACGCTCATAATTTTGTTGAATTCAGGAAAAGATTATGGAAGAATTTACAGGAGGATGCTATCAATATTTACAGACCATGGCTGGTTCTTGGGGACTTTAATTGCATTCGTAGCCCCTCAGAAAGAAAGGGAGGTAACCCAGTGACATTTGGTAACTTGTTTGAATTAGATGATATGTCTAACTATACTGGTCTTAATGAGATCAATATTAAAGGTTATGAATTTTCTTGGTGGTCTGGTCCGAGTCGAAACATATTTTCTAAAATTGACAGGGTTTTTGCAAACCTAGATTGGATCAACTTATTCACAGACTTATCGGCTGAATATTTGCCTCCTTCTGTGAGCGATCATAATGTCGTCCTCGTCTCGCTTTTCACTAAGTCTAGGGACAAGAACAGACCTTTCAGATATATGAACCATTGGTCTGTATGTGATCAATACTTTCCTCTGATCGAGAAACACTGGATTTCTAATCATACAGACAGACCTTGTATCAAATCATTAGTATTCTCAAGAATATTAAGAGAGAGCTTAAGAGTTGGAGCGCTCAATCACGTAATATCAAACAAGAGGTTAATGTTCAGAGAGAGAATTGTTCAAGACTTCAGAAACTTCTGGAAAAATCACATGATCACAATCTAGCTATGGAATTTCAAAATGCCAAGAAAAATCTAGATTTAGCACTCAAGAAAGAATTTCTGGATGCCAAACAAAAGGCTAAATGTGAATGGTTGATTATGGGTGACGAGACTTCTTCTTTTTTCTACGCTAAAATGTCTATTAAAAGAAGTAGAAAGCATTTGACCAACATTGTTGTCGATGGAAAGGTGGTTTTGGAAGATAAGTTTGTTGTATCGGCTACTAATTTCTACAAACGAATCTTTAACCTTCCCATATGCGATCATTTCCCTGAAGTTATTTGTAAATCGATAATTACTGATTACGGTGCTAATTTTTTGAACGATGGTATATCTTTGGAAGAAATTAAATTTGCACTGTGGGATATTAAAGATACTATCTCTCCAGGTCCGGACGGTTTTAACTCGATGTTTTTTAAAACTCATTGGAATCTTTCGAAAGACTTAATTTTCAAAGCTCTTAACGATATTTTTCAAAAGGGTCTTATAATCAACGAGTGGAATCATACGTTCATACACTTGATTCCAAAAAAAGACCATTCCACATGTATTCAAGATTTTAGATCCATTGCATGTTGTAATACTTTATATAAGGTTTTCACCAAAATCCTGTGTAACAGACTGGGTCCTTTTTTGGATAAGTTGGTGTCCCCGAATCAGACGGCATTTATCAAAGGAAGATCAGTAGGGGATGGAATTTTGTTTGCTCATGAAATTATGAGGGGTCACGGAAGAAAGGATAACAAATATATGTGTATCAAAGTTGATTTAAAGACAACATATGATTCGGTTAATCAATCTTTTGTTATACATATGTTAATAAGCTTGGGTTTCCCAAATAAATGGGTGAAAATTATTGAAAACATTATTAAGACTCCTGTGTTTTCTATCATTGCAAACAGAGAAGCGCACGGTTATTTCAAGAGTTCTAATGGGCTTAGACAAGGCGACCCGCTTTCCCCTATACTTTTCACCTTGGTTATGGAATATTTTATGTTATTGATGAATGAAAAAGTCAGGGATGGTCTTATTTCCCCAGTTACAGACTTTGATAATAAGTTGACTCACCTTATTTACGCTGACGACATTATTGTTTTTACTAAAGCCAATGCCCAAACTGCAATTGCTATTAGTGATGTTTTTAAGACAATGAAGAGGGTTACTGGCTTGGAGTTAAGTTTTGAGAAATCTAACATTTTCTTTAGGAAAGGGGTGGATTGTTGTACTAATATTAGTATGATCCTCAATATTCAGCAATCGGATCTCCCAATAAGGTATTTGGGTATTCCTTTGTCTAGTGCTAATTTGAGGGATAAGGATTGTTCTCCTTTAATAGAGAAGATCAAGTTAAGGATTGGTAGATGGGAAACAAGAATGCTTAGCTTAGCTGGGAGACTTGAACTTATTAAATCTACCATTTACACGTCTTCTCCATTTTCAGCCTTCTTCTCCCCACTTTCATGGCTTCCATGCCTTAGGAAAATAATGGAAAAATATTAGAAAAAAGGTAAAGCAAAATATAGTATTCCACCTCAAAACCAATGCAAACTCCTCCTCTCCACCTCCTAAACTCACGGCCAACACCTCCCCAAGCGAAGGTCAACCTCCTCCAACCTTCCAATTCAAGGCCGAACCTATGTGAAGAAAGAAGGAAGTTCGGGAAGCGTCGAAGCAAGAAAAGAGAAGGAAGTGCTGCCGAAATCAAAAGAGAAGTCTACGACAAAGTTTGGTGCAGTGGAGCCATAAGTGAGTACTCAAATCTTAGTTTTATTTTAATAAAACTTAATTTGATAATACACAAACGTTAAATTAGAAATTAATATGTTGAATATTGGATAATATTGGATGATAACTCGGTTGATATTATGTGTTAACAAGAATTCTTGTCAACACCCAAAAGTAATGCTGAGAAAGATTGATAGTCTATTGCAAGAATAATGAGTGAAATTCCCTTGAGAATTGCCTTTCAATTTGACTTTATTTGTTGATAATTCTTAGACCAGACCTTTTGATGTCGTTGAAAGGTATATATTATGGATTAAGCAACCTTTCGACTTTGTTGAGCTAGTAAGAAATCTTCTGCAAGGGTTTAGGTCAAAATTCCCTGAATTAATTCCTTGAAAGATAGGTTTCAATCTTGTCGAATGGTTAGGGCAATAGCCTTCTTTTAGTTTAGGCTGGATATCAAATTCAATGTTGGAAACGTAATAGCTTTTGACCCTGTCGAAAAGTTAGACCTCAAAGCTGATGGTTTCAGAAGGTTACAGCGTGTACTGGTATCAGTTGAGTGGTTGACCCTGTCGAAGGGTTCAGACTATAAAGTTGAAGGCTTCAAAGGGTTACAGTAGTTATATGAAACAGAAGTATTGTTGAACTTGCCGACAAGAGCTTTTCGATGAGTTTGAACTTGAAAATAGGAGTTATTCCAACAAAAGTTTAAGGAAACAATAAAGTAAGTGACAAAGCTTAGGAATTCCCTCTTTATCCAAGAAAAAGCTTTATTTTACTAAATTCCCAAATTAACACTCCATTAGGGTTACCATATATTGATTAAGAAGATACGAGACTAGAATGAGAAAGTTTTGATGCCCCTAAACATGACCCCTTGGGTCTTATTTATAGATGTAGGCAGCCACCCTTTCGACTCCATGCTCTCGACCGGGTCGGAAGGTCCCCCTTTTATATGCAGCTATGAACCTTTCGTCTTCGTCGAAAGGTTTTCCACTTATATGCCATAATGAACCTTTCGACGTTGTCGAAAGGTTTGCCTTTCCGATGCCTTCATGAGCCTTTCGACTTTGACGAAAGGTTGCTTTTTGATGTCTTTATGAACCTTTTGACTCTGTCAGAAGGTCTGCCTTTGTTCATAATGTTGTGAACCCTTCGACCTTGTCGGAAGGTTGCTTTTCACTTGAACGTTGCCGATAGCTGTGCCTCCCTCCAATGTTGTCGAAAGTTTGTCTTTCATTCTTTACTTACTTCTGAGTGTTGCCTTCTTCATAGAACCTTTCGATATTGTTGTAAGGTATCCTGGATGTTTCTTAACCGGTTCGATAGGTTTGTTATGCTTTCGGAAAGGTCTCCATAGAGTTGCTAATTCTTGCTTTGACTTCTTCATCTTCTTCGAAAGATTAGAACTCCCTGGATACTGTGAGATGGAACCTTTTAACCCCTTCAAAAGGTTTTTATGTTGTTAAATTTTGATAACTATACCCCTTCGACTACTTCAAAAGGTTTGGTCTGAACTCCTCTTTTTTAGTCTTTGTTGAAGGAAGGTGGAATTTTTGGAGTAACATTTTCCCCAACCATTTCGGAAGGCTATACATGCTTTCAAAAGGGTTAAATTGGTTAAATACTCATCTGGTAGAAATGATGTAGGAGAAATCATAACATATCGAATGGTTTGGTGCAAAAAGGTGACGTGTCTGCTATCCATTGTCATTGAAAAGTAGCTTCCGACCTTGTCGAAAGCTCTCTATTTGTTGACTTCTGATGGTGGTCTTAGACTTTGTCGAAAGCTTTCTATTTATTGTATCAGAATGTCCTCTTAACTTCTTCTTTCATACTTTATTTCTGAGAACATTTTATGGTTAACATTTAGCCCCCCCTTGTATGAAAGAAGCTTTTGTTCTTTAGGACAATAATCCTAAAGAATCTCCCCCTTTGATTCCTGCAAAACAAACAATAACTTCTATAAGGATCTTAACCTTGAGGCTGAACCATAATGAGTATCCTTATAATTCTAGATTGTTATTTAATTAGGTATAGCATTCAATCAACCGTACGACCATTATAAATATATGAAACGATATCACATGGTCCGCTCTTAACAATTTTAAGTAAATAGACCCTCCACAAAAAGGCCATTGCATACACTAACTCCACTATTCTACAATTATATCTTCCTCAACAATCAAGGATTAATTTCCTACTCTTGGCAGTCTTATCTAGTTCCTTGTTCTTTGATGACAGTCCAACTGATACCAAGAAAGTTTTATATGGAATCTAACTTCAGGAAGTTAATATAGAGTTCGTAAATTAATAGGAAAATTTCAATGGCAATATTTAAAATTGACAAAACCAAAAAATCTTATGAAAAATCATCAAAGATTCAATAAAGAAATAAAAAAATATGAAATTCACACAAATAAGAAATTTCAAGATTCGTAAACGCATAAGATCACTATAAAAAGAATTCGAAAATCCATGGATCCAAAAATGTAGACAGAAAACAGTTTGGACCACATCAGTAAACAATCTGCATAAAATTCATTTCACTACAACATTAGAAATTCAATATAAACTCTTTTGATTACCAAGGAAATTCTACAAATAAGTCACGAAATTAAGAATTCATGCAAACAAGAAATCAGTTAGAAACCATTACGAAAGTCCCATGGGAAAATCAAGCATATATCATTAACAAATCATCATGAAAGTCAACATTGAAATTCAGAATTCTCAAAATCAACAATTCAATAATAAACCATTATGAAATCTCAACAAGGAGGTTAAGAATATTGAATTCACAAATCATTGTAAAAATCGATCTGGAAATTAGAAATCCATGAATCAAAAATTCATTAGGAAATCATCATGAAAACTTAATATGGAATTCTCAAATCACCATTAAACCAATTAGGAAGTTTAAAACTCAAAAATTTAGAAATCCAATAAGAGATCATAAAAACTTCAATAAGGGAAACCAGAACTCGTGAAAGAAGAAATTCAATATGAATTCATCGAAAAATACAACAAGGAAAACTGAAAACTGAAATCCATAAATCATCATAAAAAATTCAATGAGAAACTTCAGTATTCACAAAATCACCATGAAATCATTAAAAATCCAACAAGGAAAGAAGAATACAAATCATTATAAAAATTAGCATAGGAATTCGGAATTCTCGAAATTAAAAATTCTGTATGAAATCATCATAAATCCAACAAGAAAATCTGAAATATGGAATCATAAATCATCATGAAAATTCAATGAGAAACCTCAAAATTCACAAAATCAGAAATTCAACATGAAATCAACAAAAATCCACCTAAGAAACCCAAAATACGAAATCCATAAACCATCATAAAATTCAATGAGAAACTTTGGAATTCATGGAACCAGAAATTCAATATGACATCATCAAGTGAATCCAGCATGGAAATCAAGGATATGAAATCAGGAAATAACCTTAAAAGCCAATGTGAAAATTTTGGCTTCACAAAACTCAATATGAAATTTTCATGAAAAGAGATAAGGAATCTGAAAGTTCACAAAATCAATAATTCAGCCAAAATCTTGTCAGGATCTCATTTGACGAATAAACTATTTATAAATTCATCCAATATATGCACCAAATCAGAAGTCTGTCTAGTAATAACACATTTAGTTAATGTGTGATTCCTCAAGTGCCTATAAGTTAGTAGTATTATTGTTATATTGGAGATGAGTAGTTCCGTAAAGCCAGGTAGTCATTCGGAATAGTAGTTCTGTAGTACCAATCAGTCAATTGGAGTAGTAGTTCCGTAGTACCAGTCAGTCATTCAGAGTAGTAGTTCCGTAGGATTAGTCGACCGTTCAGTAGGTAGTTCCGTTCGGTTGTTCAGCTTTTCAGCGTTGGACCGTTCAGTAGGTAGTTCCGTTCAGCTGACTAGCCGTTCAGCAGTGCAAGCTCCGTATGACTAGTCGATCGTTCAGCAGTACAAGCTCCGTTTGACTAGTCGGTCGTTCAGCAGTGCAAGTTCCGTCCTACTGCTTGGCCATTCAGCAGTGCACTGGTCCAAATAACATGTTAATATATATATATATATATATATATATATATATATATATATATATATATATGACATATTGACTCCTCTACCTTAAGAGGTCATCTTATTTCTAAAGATTCTGGAGTAGCTTAATCAATATATTCTTCGAGTGACGCCTCTTTTACCTTCATAGTAACAATCTGCTATATATTTCATTCTCTTAGCTTTTTATAGGTTTTTGCTCTTCATCTTATGTCAATGATTATCTTGTGTCTACTTTTTGAATGCAAGTTTCTTGACTTCTTGATGTGAGAATCATTTTTCAAGCATTGGATATTCTGGAATTTGTTAGCTCATACTTTCCTTTTCTGGTTATGATTTTGGATTCTTTGCCTATTCCAAATTATGGAATTGGACATCTTCATCCTTCCGCCTTTTTCTGTACCCCTTTCCTAGATTTCATCTTTGTCTTAGATGATGGATGGGTTTCTTTCTTTAACCCTTTATTCTCTTGTGTTTTTATTCTGGTTTTAATTTATAGACATCTTTGTCTTCCTTCATATGTTCGGTGCCTCCTTTGAGCTTCCCTTGATTCTGAGGGATGGAGTTTATGTTGAGCTGACTTTCCATTGAAAGATACAAACGGGTGCTTATCTTAACCCTTCCACCTAAGAGGTGATTTGGAAGTTAGGGGTCTCTTAACTTTGTAGGTACTTTTCCTGACCCTTCCCCTAAGAGGTGATACGGACGTTAGGGGTTTTGACCCTTCCTCCAGGAGGTGCTATGGAAGATCGTCGTAGGCTTTTGTCCCTCCATCTTAGGAGGTGCTATGGATTGGCCATAGGCTTTTGTCCCTTCGTCTTAGGAGGTGCTATGGATTGGCCATAGGCTTTTGTCCCTCTGTCTTAGGAGGTGCTATGGATTGACCGTAGGCTAAAATTTTATACCTGAAAATCATTTTTGGCCAGTTGAAACGTTTTTTATTTTTTAATTTTTTTTCTTTGAATGTCGGTTTCTTCTCCAGAGAAAGAGTTTTTGTAAATGAACCCTTCTAATATATCAAGGGATTATTTTCCGAAATAGCTCTTGGATGTATGACATTCTTTTCTTGTGCTACCCTCTATAATGGTCTTAAAATCATTCTCGTAGTAGAGACATAGATCTCAAAATAGGAGACTAGAAGGTCATGATTCATGAACCAATAGCCTTTTAATTGAGAGTAAGGTTCTCTAATTTGATTTTTTTGTCAATAAGCTTTTGATAGCTTCTAAAACTTTTCTTTAAAAAGTATGGATAGGCTTTTCTTTACCAATAGTTTTAGAAAACTTTGAAATATTGGGATTGCTTAGCTGGAAATTCTTTGTGGGCATTTACTAGTGCTAAGTAATACCTTTGGAAGATTATTCAAATTAGTTCCTGTAATTGGTAAATATTTGTTCTTCCCTAGGTTGCGGGGTAATTGAAAATAGTTTTTCTTTGAAGATAGGTTTGAGAAATTTCTCTTTAGTAAAATAGTTTGTCAAAGATTGAATTGAAATGTTTTGTTTTCTCCTTTAGATAGGCTACCATACCTTAGTGAGCATTGCTTTACAACAGAATGGTCTATTTGTAAGTTTTTTCTCCAGCATTGGTGAAGGACTGACAATAGTTTCAGATTTCATGTAGGTAGATCTTTGTATTGCATTGGCTCCTCCTTTAGTAGCTAATTTATATCAGGCATTTGAGTTGTCTTTCTTAAGTCGCTAGATATTTGTTGTGCTCCAGGAGTATTTTAAATGCCATGGACTGGTTTTATTTTTCAACTCTAATGACACTCAAATTTCATATTAATATATGACGCATTCTAAGTACGACTCAATTCGAAGAAATCATAAGCAAAGAAAATTTATAATAGAAAAATGTTGTAAGGCTTCAAAGCCGGATTAGTGTCCGAAAGAGAGTGGTTATTTTGATTTTATCAGGATTTTCAGTGATTGAATCGCTTCTTCAAAGGTAGGAAATCTTCAATCCTTTTTGACAAACTTTTTTAAAAATCCAGACTAGATTAGGTTCTGAACTATTTTTGCCAAAGCATTGTAGTTGACAGTTTCATGTCCATTTACTTCATGATAAGCACAGTAATTCTTTCCCATCTTAGGCTCAGCGGGAGTTCTTGTCTTACAGGAGAAATTTTGGTTATCTCTTATCATGGAAAAGATATAGGATAGGATTTTGTTATGTTCCATTGGTTTGTATCTATATGCCACTGACTTCCGTCTAGACTTTTTGCGGAAATGGTTAAAGTTGAATATTTCTCTTTTCTGTTTTTGCTGGGATTTCCTCGCGGCATGAAGCATTTCTTTCATTTGAAAAAAATTGTCAACTTGGACATAGAAATGTCGTAAATCTTTACATCCATGGATATGAAGTTCTCGCCAAAAAGGTGTTTGTTGATTCAAAACCAGAATGAACTGGCACCAATTTTTCTCTTTCATTTGCACTCTCGGCCTTTAATGCTTCTATGTACAATCTCTTAAGATATTCACCGAGTGATTCTTCTGGCTTTTGTCTAATGTTGGCTAACATGTAAGAATCTATTATCAGATCTTTATATATGTGAAATTGCGCTATGAATTCATAGGATAATTGTTCCCAAGAGCGAATGATTTTCTATTAGTAATTCTTTTACCATTTAACGGCTACCATTTTAGAAGTGATCGTGAAGAGCCTGTAGCGAATTAGTTCAGGACTATTACATAAGTTCATCCAAATTTCAATGGGGAATGTGAATGTGTGGAGGTGGATTAACTGCCATTATTTCTTCTAAAAAAGTAGTCTTTTGCAGGATAAACAATTTCTCCAGGTCGGGAGTTACTTTTTCCTTAAGCGGTCCATAATCATTTGATATAGGATGTCTTCTTGAGCATCTTTACCCTTGTGGCAACTTTCTCTATCTCTCCGAACTGGGCTATTTTATTGTTCAAAAGACTTTTCAGCTTGACCTTCTAGATTTAGCTCTTCACTCTTTGCTTCATTTGGAAATTGCACTTCACCTTCTCCCTCCATGACCCATAAATATTCTTAAGATAGAGCTCCATCAAAAAGTATTTGCATAACCATCGTTTGTTGATGCAGATTCTGGACCTCAATTTCATGGTTTTGTAATCTTATTAGAGTTGAAGGTTGTTCAACTTCCATGTTTTTAAGTTAAGGTTTGGGATTATGTTATCTTCCAAAGTTGATTGTGTAGCAGCTTCTTCATTTGGATTGTCATCCTTATTCCTTGCTCTTACTATTTTCTTCTTTGAGTGAAGAACTCTATGCAATTAATCTCTGGTGAAAGTTATAAGTGAGCGGAGGTTCAAGCCCTCCTTCTAGCACCAAAAATGTTAACAAGAATTCTTGTCAACACCCCAAAGTAATGCTGAGAAAGATTGATAGTCTATTGCAAGAACAATGAGTGAAATTCCCTTGAGAATTGCCTTTCAATTTGAATTTATTTGTTGATAATTCTTAGACCAGACCTTTCGACGTCGTCAAAAGGTATATGCCATGGATTAAGCAACCTTTCGACTTTGTTGAGTTAGTAAAAAGTCTTCTGCAATGGTTTAGGTCAAAATTCCCTGAATTAAGTCCTTGAAAGGTAGGTTTCAATCTTGTTGAAAGGTTAGGGTGATAGCCTTCTTTGGGCTTAGGTTGGATATCAAATGCCTTGGTGGAAATGTAGTATATTTTAACCTTATCGAAAGGTTAGACTTCAAAGCTAATGGTTTTAGAAGGTATAGTGTGTATTGGTATCAGTTGAGCTGTTGAACCTATCGAAGTGTTCAGACTATAAAGTAGAAGGCTTCGAAGGGTTACCGTAGTTATTTGAAACAGTAGTGTTTTCGACCTTGTCAACAAGAAATTTTCAATGAGTTTGACTTGAAAATAGGAGTTAATCCAACTTAAGTTTAAGCAAAAAATAATGTAATTGACAAAGCTTAGGACTTGTAACAACCCAAAATTTAAGCTATAATAATTAATCAAAGAATTAATTAAATGATAAAATAACTTTGTAAAATTATCAGAATTGAGCTACGGAGAGTTGCACCATTATGTCCGTGGTAATTTTCTGGTCAATTTCCATATATAGAACATCATAATCCGAGCTAGAATGAAGAAGATACGAATTAAACAAGAAATAAGAAAAGAGAAAGAAAAAAGAAAAAAAACAAGGGCTAGGTCGACCTCCTAGTCGACCTAACCACTGCCTAGGTCGACATGCATGTCGACTTAGGAAGGCGAAGGTCGATAGGTAGGTCGATCCGCCCCTATTGATGAACGAAGAATTAAATTCTTCGTTTCGTTGCGATTTCTATAAGTCATTTTGGTTAATTCCTCTCATCTAGTGCGTCCGTGCTTCCATCCGACGGCTCCTATCCAGCCTATGACGTGGTTGCACCAAATTCAATCTCCAAATCCAACGATCTGAGATCCACAAGTGCCACTATAAATAAGACCCTAGGCCTAGCTATTTTTCTCATTCTAGATTTTCTCCATTTGGGTTCACCTTCTCAGGTAGGACCCTAAATGGAATAATTTTCCGAGGAGAAGATCAATTTAAATTAAAATATTTAATACCCTCAAGTGGATCCGAGAAGACCAAGGGAAGAGCTAAGGACCATAGGTGAGTGATTAGTAATTATTTTAAATTTTTAAGTAATTTAAAATAATAACGTTTCCAATAGTCGTAGTTTTTCTACGATTTTGGAATAACCTTTTTACCAATTTATTTTCAGTTTCAGAATTATTTTCAATCTATTTCCCTTTAGCTACTCTTTTTAGTTATTTGTAGTTAATTACTGTTAATTATAGATTTTATATTTATTTATAGTTATTTACAGTGTTAATGCTAAAAATTGAACGCTAACACCCGGTGTGTGTAGTAGAGTTGTGAAAGCACCACCCGTGTGATGGGAACAAGAAATAAGCATTAAAATAGTGAAAAAGCGGTAGAAGACAGCAGTTTATAGTGGTTCGGCTTGAGATCAAGCCTACGTCCACTTTGAATTCCTTTATTGCTGATTCTGATTACAAGATGATATAATACAATTCAAAATACAGTGCACTTTGATTCCGAAACACTCTAGACTAATAGCTCAAACTTCGATGTAGAAGATCTCCTTGAATCCATGTAGAATGTGGTAGAATTCTTTCAAAGCTTGTTGTATTGTCTCGAATGTTTGGAGTTCTTCAAGTGTTGAATGAGTTGTGAATTCGGCAGAGTAACGACGCTTCAGAAAATGATTGGCTAAAAAGTCCCCTTCATGTTGAAGGTAGTGCTGTATTTATAGAGAAGTCTAGACAGGAATTTTTGCCAAGTCCTGAGTCGTGGCCGACTTAAGATAAGTCGTAAGTCGTGGCCGACTTAGCAGGTAACAGTATAAATAAAGCGGCATAAATATTCAGGCATTGGATTTTAACTCGGTAGCTTTTAGGTCGTGGACGACTTAAGCTAAGTCATGAGTCGCAGATAGCCTTAAGTCTTAGATCACCCACTTCTTCAACTCATCAACTAGTTAAGTCGTAGACTTCTTTAAGTCGTTAAGCCGTAGACTTCCTTAAGTCTTTAAGTCGTTTTAACTCCTTAGGTCGGTAGTTCCTTTCAGTAGTTAGGTCGGAACTTCCCTTAAGTCGTGGCATTTCTTAAGTCGTGGCATCTCTTAAGTCGCCCATTACTCTTAGGTTGCTTCATCCTTTAGATCGTACCATCCTTAAGTCGTTAGCTGGTAGCTTCCTTAAGTCGCATAATCCTTAACTCGTTAAGTCGCATATCCTTCTTGAGTCGTGCAGTTCTTAAGCCGTAGGAAATTGAGGGTTAACATTTGCCCCTCGAAGTACACGCCTAAGTCGTAGGTCGTGTGCTTCGACTTAACTTAACTCACGTATGCCGATTCGAGTTCCACTGCCTTGAGATATAAAAGGCTTGAGCCGTTCCTCCTACTTCCTTCTTCTCATTACTTAATCCTTACGTCGTATCTGCCATTAACACTTCTCCAAGCTTTCAAAGGCGATTCCAACTTGATTCTTATCCGATCATCCCTAGCATCATACTGCGTAAGCGATTTTGCTTCTCTTTTAATCACCGATTATCGTTAATTCGTGAATTCCGCTCCTCGTTCTTAACCCATCTATTTATGCGATGCTTCGTTGCAAATCTCGCTATATCGATAGTCTGCGAACTCGATTCAATTCGATTTAGCTTCAAACGATTGGGGCGATGAAGGCGATGAGTTACAGTGTTTTGGACTTAACTGATTAGATTGGCAAGGCTTTGGATTTATGGTGATCCCAAATTAGTTTTTTGGATGATTTAATGGTGATTTGGAACGTGGGTCGTTGTTGATTGAGAGGCTATAAGGTTAACGGGTTAGGATTTAGAAGGGTAACGGGTTAGGAGTTAGGGAGAAAAGTTCGTTGAGATATTGGCTTGGTCACGACTTAGCAATTTCGTGCGACCCAGTGATTTTCACGACTTTACTCTAAACCGACCTAGCAGCTTCGTGCGACCTAAGCTTTGAGTCGTGGCCGAGTTAGGACTTGGAGAATTTCTCAATGCTCTAAACTGAAGTTTTTTCTTCTTTTATGCGACTCACGACTTAAGAAATGCTGACTTAAAATGTCAATGACTTAAAGCACAAACGATCTACCCTAGCTCGCCTCATAACCTTTAGGTCGTGAACAAGTTAGCACTTGGAGAAACTCGCGTTATTTTGAACCGAAGTTTCATTATTTTATAAGTGTCATGACTAACGACCCAAAGAATCAGAGAACCAACGACTTAACTTAACCCGTAGGAAATCTTTTAACTCGTTGACGAGCTAACACATTGAACTGTCTTGAAGCATAATTCTGATTTGCACTTTGACTTGAATTGCTGAAGAAAACTGCCTAAATACTCAATTGTCTGGACTTTAACCTGTTAAACTTTGTTGCATTTCTTCACAGATCACTTTAACTTGCAAGCTAACAATCTGTTTAACACAACATTTACAGAGAATTGGGACGAATATACTGCCACTGACTGCCCACATCAAATGACAGATTAGTTAATAACGGATAATCATCTTAATAGATTGTGTGAACGAAGTGCTTTAAACCATCAAATTCAAGCAAAGTATTAGAGCAACATTGGAATAGTCAACTAAAACTGACCTGTTTGCACTAATACTGTACCTGAACATTAAATTAACAAGTTCTGAAATTTGATAATCAATCAATCGTCGACTAGCTTAATTCCAGTTATATTATATATATATTTTTATTAGTTCTGCACAACACTTCACACTTTTTAGGAAACATGCACCTTCACATTTGAATATCCAGTTGCTTGTGTAGAATGACTTCTCAGCAAGAAGATATAACAGTCTAGGCTGAAGAAGCCACTTTTATTCCAGCTCCATTAGTCAATCCTCCAGAAAGAGCCTCTACCACTCTATCGTACAAATTTTTCCAGCAGTTGTGCGCTCAGTTTGGCATTGCTGAAGCTGATGCCATTCTTCTTGAGAAAAGCAACATTGCTGATGTAGCGCCTCCTGGCTTTGTAGTAGTTAATCGACAGATGTGCCTGAGCGGGGCTATTCCACCTTTCAACAACTTTCTCCAGCATCTTCTTCGACAACTGGCCATCTCCCCATTTCAGCTACATCCCAACAGCTATGCCATTCTAATGGGGTTGTGTGTGCTATTCGGGAGAACTCTTGACCGACTTCCGAGTTTTGACGAGATCTGCTACTTATGTTCTTTTACCAGAACTAAAGATCATCCTTCGATCACTGTTGTGAGAAGCGCCAGAAATCACAAATTGATCATCGGCCTCCCCGACAGTGCCCATGGGTTCTTAACTCAGTACTTTTACGTTCGATGTCCCCTGGGGTTTTATGCTGTGTGGAGGGAAGGAAGTAAGATTATCTATCTTTACTTCTTTTATTCTCTGAGTTTTGTGAAGTTCAAATTGCCAAGTGTTAATTTCGCTTTTTCATTTCAGCGCCCCCCCTCCTTCTAGGGATCCCAACCACAAGCCAACTCTGGAGAGGCTCATGGCTGTACGAGTTGAAGAGCGGGACGTGAAATTTTTGTTGAAAGACGAATTTCTTCGCCAGTTTGGACTTCTTCACCCTTCTCGCTCCACTCAGCCTCACGTAGTTCCCGACTCTCCTACGGAGGCACCAAATGCCCCAATTTATGTTGAGGAACTCACGTCGAAGGAGCCTGCTACTGAAACTTCATTGGTAAAGTGCCCCACGCTTACCAATGTTGCGGGACCGTCTAGCAAACCGGCACTTTCTCCAATTATTAAAGAGGAAGAAAATCCTCGAATTTCTGAAAAGTCGTCCGATGTGGAAGTTGAAAAGGAGAGTTCTGCTGGGCATCACGGTGATGACATTTTCGATAACTTGAGCGATATAATGATAACTTCTCAAGAGCTTTTTAAAGACGACATTCAAAAAGCAATATCTCCTGTTGTTGAAGCGACTTCTTCTCTGCAACAAACTACAACACCTCCTATACCCGCTGTCTCCATTCCAACACCACAGAGTGGTTTGTAGTCTGATGCGCATAGTTTACACACCACACACACTTAGGATGCTTACGATCAAATGCACTCAACCTTTTTTACTTTGAAGATTGTTTAACACTTGTATCTTTTTCATTTCCAGACTCTTCAATGGGGCGGAGCGGTTCATATTATGATAACTTCCGGCGTTGTGGAGGGCGCGATACTTATGATTTCAGACGCTACCTCCCTTCCCGCTAGGAAACTGACAAAGAAAGAGCCGCCAGGAAAGCTCGTGAGAGGCGGGACTATGAAGAGCGCCGTAGAAGAGAAGATAAACACCGGGATTCATCCCGAAGAGAAGACGATTCACATAAGAGGAAATCTTATGATGATAAAGGAAAAAGTCAAGTTGCCAGCGATCCAAGTAAATGAACCAAGCTTACTGACTCTTATGTTGTTTCTGAAAAGCCTGACGCTCCCATTCCTTCTGACTTGCCTAGTGATTCTCCTATTCTTGAGAAGTCTGACATTCAAACAATCATCAACATGCCTCAATATCAAGTTGGACAGGGTCCGCCAACTCTTCAATGTCGATTCCCGCAATGGTGCTTAAAGGGGGTGCGCTTTGACCTTGACTTGGTTCCGATTGATAAACCGGCTATGCTGCGTAACCTTGATGCCGTCAAACTTGATATCGAAAGGATGTATGGATGGCAAAAACTTGTTGACGAGCTGCAATGGGTCAATCGCGCGAATCTTGAAGCCATGCTGACCATGGAAAACGATAAATCGGAGTGGGATAAAGTTTGCAAGCGGCATGATGCTGAAATAAAGAGCATTTCTGATGGTTATGGGAAACTTGAAGCTGAAGTTGAAAGACTAACGAATGAGCTTGCCACTTCTTCCACTTCTTATTCGCAGAAGGAAGAAATGCTCCAAAAACAAGTTCGAGATGCCCATGCTGCTCAGCGAGATGCTGAAGCGAAAGTTGAAGCAGAGTAGCATGTTACTAAGAAATATCGTGATGAC
The DNA here is from genome assembly GCA_030737815.1 of Allium fistulosum. NCBI lineage: Eukaryota > Viridiplantae > Streptophyta > Magnoliopsida > Asparagales > Amaryllidaceae > Allium > Allium fistulosum. Next base: position 811,698,518 of record CM060901.1, on the reverse strand, counting down.
GCCGCTCAGCTTCGGGAGAAAGTCGGCTCCCAAGACTTGGAAATTGCAAAGTTGCAATCTCAATTGTTAAGGGTTGAAAAGGAGCGCGATGAGGCTATCGCCGGTAAAGCTTCGGCCGAACAATCTCTTGAAACAACCAAAGCCAAAATTAGCTCCACTTTATTTGACTTTTATGTCCACAGCGTTTTGGGGCACGGAAGCTTTTCTTTTCTATGGCCAAAGTATGAAATTACTTTGGCTGAAGTGTGGGAAGTAATTATCGACATGCTTGGAGGAGCTGGTTACGGTGAAGCAGATCTTGAAGCCATTTATCTAAATGATGAGTCCCGTGCCGCTCTTGCTAAAGGGAAAGAGCAACTTGCCCAAGCACGAGCCGAAGTGACGGGAGAGGAGCGTTCCGAACAAGAAATACTTCCTACTACCCCTGTTCATACTTCGGTTTCAGCTGATGTCGATATTATTGGCTCCAGTTCACACTCTTCGCCTCCTGCTACAGTTGACAAAGAAATTGTGACCACTCCCACTGAGGACGAGGCCCTGGAAGATATTGAGGCTGAGAAATTCGAGATTGATCTTGCAAAGCCGACTTCTCTAGGTAACTTTGGCATCAACCCGAATCCAGCGAATCACTTGTTCGATTTAACCGAGTTTGGTGAACTAATATCTTCTCTTTTCTCGGAGAATACCGATTTTAACTTCTTTTTTCCTGCAGCGGAGGCACCGAAAGCTGTGCAAACTTCTCCTTCTTTAGCTGCCGTTCCTCCTTCTTCTCAAGTTTCCCCTCTTTCTGCTTCTCAACCAGGATCGCAAGAAGAGAAAATAGAAACCCTCAAAGACTTGGACGATCCGGTTGTTTCGCAAGAACAAAAGATTGTGGAACTTGAAGAAGGCGAGAAGACTCCGGAGCAGTCTCTTGATGATAACACGAAACTTTCCACACTGCATACTACTCCTGGAAGTGAGTCTTCTTCGAAAAGGAAAGGGAAGCACGCCATGAAGAAGAAGAAGAGCACTTTGGCTGATGAAGAAAATGTTGAAGAAGATCTAGTTGTTCCTATTTCTCCTTCCCCCCGACCCATCCACAACGGCTTCCGAAAGTAGCTATCAAGCCGGGAAAGGCTCTAAGGGTGGTGGGAAGATGGAGTGACGAGTTGGACTTTATGGTTCTTGATTTGCTTTTTGAATGTATTGGCTGAAGGTTGTGCGGGTACCGGTCCCTGCTTTTTTTGATATCTGCATATGTAAAGAATTTCCATAGTATAGAATAAAATAATTCTTTCACTCGTACAAATTCTTGTGTATGTAAAAATGCATTTATTTCTCATTTTAGTGTAGAATAAACGGTTCTTTTTACTTGTACAAACTTCTTGTCTATGTCTGAGAATGCATTTATTCCACATCTTTTTTGCTTGATATTGCAATGAACTTGTGGTATGTTACTTTGAGTACTACTTTTATCGATGTAGTTATCTTGTATGATATTGCCCTTATACTACAAGTGCATTGCAATATCTTTTGCTTTGGCAAGACTGATACTCTTATTTCGGAGAATAATTATTCCACTTTTAAGGGAAGAATCGTTCTTCTTTAATAGAGCATATCTCATTTTTGGGAGAGGTTTCACGCTTCAACCTTCGGAGATAGCCACTTCATATTTCTGAGAAGTGTAATTTTTTATGCGGTAAAGTATGCCTCTGAAGAGGGCTTTGTGTAGCATTTCAACTTTTTAGGAAGAACTTTTTTGAGATGAATAAGTTAACCTTCCATTGAGAGTTGAAATATGCCTCCGGAGAAGGCTTTTTTTTAGCATTCTATTTTGGGACATGCCTCCGAAGAGGGCTTCTCTGAAGAGTTGTGCCTTCGAAGAGGGTTTGTGCCTCCGAAGAGGGCTTATGCCTCCAAAGAGGGCTTGTGGTGCCTCGGGAGAGGGCTTTTGCCTCCAAAGAGGGCATGTGCCTCCGAAGAGGGCTTGTGGTGCCTCGGGAGAGGGCTTTTGCCTCCGAAGAGGGCATGTGCCTCCGAAGAGGGCTTGTGCCTCCGAAGAGGGCTTTTGCCTCCGAAGAGGGAATGTTCCTCCGAAGAGGGCTTGTGCCTCCGAAGAGGGCTTTTGCCTCCGAAGAGGGCATGTGCCTCCGAAGAGGGCTTGTGCCTCCGAAGAGGGCTTGTGCCTTCGAAGAGGGCTCTTTGATTGCTTGGAAGTTACTTTCTCATGGTTGAATGGATCCACGGGGCGGACGCAAGTTGCTTGATTGGATGTTCGTTTGTACAAACGATCGCAATCAATTAACAAGGGCCCTGTTCCTTCAGCATGGGAAGGTGCCCCTCCGGTGGTTCCACCAATCTTTTTTGATTGAGGAAAGCACTTTCATTTTTTGGCGTGCCTCATTAGAGGGCTTTGGTTGGTGTTCCAGGGAGGTTGCGTTTCTGTTTGCCTGCCCATGTTTTTCTCATCATCTGTTCGCCAGCGATCCTTTATTATCGTTTCCAAGTGCATCTTCCTTTCTTTTGCAAGTAAATTGCTTTTATCCGAAGAAGTAGACTTCACTGTTGAATGACTTCACGGAGCAAACGCAAGTTACTTGGTTGGATGTCTGTTTATACCGACGATCGCAACCAGTTAACGAGGGCTTGATACAGTGGAGTCGCCAACTTTTTATGTGAAGTTCTTCTCGTATGGGATGCGAATCTGGAATTTTTGTCGCTTGGTATTTGCTTAATAAGTGATTTATATGGCTCGCTTGGCCTTGTGACGGGTAAACCTTGTTTTGATAGCCTGCAATTTTGAATCGACATTTTAGCAATACATTTAAAGTATTTACATATCGAAATGAAACAGGCATTATACAATAATAAAGAACACAAGATTTATAGTGGTTCGGCCAAGAATCGGGCATACATCCACTTTATAGCTTTTATTAATTTGCACTGATTTACAATGTCTTACAATACAACTGATACATAATCGTTAGTTTACAATTTTGAGCAAAGCTTTTTTAAGTAAAATGAGGACGCAAATGGTTGCTGTTCCAGGCTCTTGGAATTGGATCTCCTTCGACAGTTATGAGTTTGAAAGTGCCATCAAGAAGTTTATTGCCTATGACACATAGCCCTTCCCAGTTTGGCCAAAACACCCCAGTTGCTGTCATGATCCTTTTCAAGACCAAGTCTCCGATCTCAAAGCTGTGTTGGCGAACTTTAGAGTTGAAGTGCCTGGCTATCCTTTGCTGATAAGCTGAAATTCTGAGCCTAGCTTCTTCTCTTTTTTCATCAAGAAAATCAAGTGCTTCAAGTTGCAATTTTTCATTTTCAGTCTCGTTGAAATGAATTCTTCTGTGTGAAGGGACTTCTACTTCCACTGAAATCATTGCCTCTGATCCATATGCCAGTGAAAATGGAGTGTGCCCAGTCGCAGTTTTATGAGTAGTTCTGTATGCCCATAGTGCTAGTGGAAGCTTATCGACCCAACCACCTTTTGCTTTCTCGAGTTGCTTTTTGATGGTTGACTTGATAATTTTGTTCACTGCTTCCACTTGCCTGCGGATGAGCCACTGCTGAGAAGCTTTTTCGAATTCTGAACCGTTTGCAAAAGTCTTGGAATTCTTCACTTTCAATCTGAGTACCGTTGTCTGTGATTATCTTCTGCGGCACACCATACCTACAAATGATATTTTTAGTTACGAAATTTATCATCTTTTTAGAGGTAATAGTGGCTAAGGGTTCAGCTTCAGCCCATTTGGTGAAATAATCAACAACAACAATAGCATATTTGGTTCCAGATTTAGCGATCGGTAAAGGTCCAATCAAGTCTATTCCCCAAATGGCGAACGGCCATGGGCTAACCATTTGCGTGAGTTCGGTAGAAGGCGCTTTTGGGATTTTTGCAAATCTCTGGCACTTGTCGCACTTTCGGGAGTAAATGGCAGCATCTCGATTAATGTCTGGCCAGAAATACCCATATCGGAGAACTTTCTTGGCTAGAGTTTGACCACCTGAATGATCCCCACATTCTCCTCCGTGTACCTCAGCTAGAATCGTCTTGGCTTCTTCTTTGGTTACACATCGGAGTAATGGCATTGAGAATCCCCGTCTGTATAATCAGCCATCTTGAATTATATATCTTGACGCTTTCCTCAACAGCTTTCGACGTTCTTTAGAACTTTCAGGTAAGGAACCATTGAGTAGATATTCTTTGATTGGAGTCATCCATGATTCATGCTCTTGAGACGCAGCCATAATCCAATCAATATCCATCTCATCAATGCTTGGGGCTGACAAGACTTCCACGGGGACTAATCCCAATAATTAAGCCTCTCCAGAACTTGAGTACTTTGCTAGAGAATCTGCCTTCATGTTTTCTACCCGAGGAATGTGACTTATCGTGTAATGATCAAAATCTTCGAGAAGTTCACATGCCTTCGACAAGTATGCAGCCAGATTTCCACCTTTAGCTTGAAACTCTTTCTTTACCTGGCAAACAATAAGTTGGGAGTCGCTGAAAATCTGTAACATCTTGATGTTCAGTTCCTTGGCAATTCTTAAACCGGCAATAAGAGCTTCATACTCTGCTTCATTGTTCGTTGAAGGAAATTCCAATCTCAATGCATAACACAATGATCATCCTTCGGGGGTTTCAAACACAAACCCTACCCCAGAACAATAGTCATTTCTCGAGCCGTCAACATACAACTTCCACTGGATTGGAATGCCATCAGTTGTTTCTCTCTCACTGTCACCTTTGTCAGTAAATTCCGCAATGAAATCTGCTAAAGCTTGTCCGTTGATTGCCCTTCGGGGATGGTAAGTGATATCATATTGGCTGAGTTCAATGTTCCATTTCAAAAGACGACCCGAAGTTTCAGGACGAAACAGGACTTGCTTTAGAGGTTGATTAGTAAGAACCTTGATAGGATGAGCATGAAAGTATGGCCTCAACTTCCTGGAAACAATTAGCAAACAATAGGCAAGCTTTTCTATCTTTGAATAATTCATCTCTGCCCCAGTGAACCGTTTTCTGATGTAATAGACTGGACGCTGTACTTTCATATCTTCCCGTACAAGTGCTACACTGAGAGCATGAGATGAAATTGCTAAATAGATGAAAAGGTCTTCACCACCACTAGGCTTGGAAAGAACTGGAGGCGTTTCCATATGACGAATAAGTTCATCGAAAGCATTCTGGCATTCGGGAGTCCATTCAAAGTTTTTCTTTCCTTTCTTTAGAGCGTCAAAGAAGGGAATGCATTTGTCTGTGGCCTTGGAGATGAAACGATTCAGAGCAGCGACTTTTCCATTGAGGCTTTGTAGTTCTTTCTTTGTTTTAGGGGCTTTGACCTCTCTTAAAGCTGTGATTTGAGCAGGATTGGCCTCGATGCCCCTAGCGCTCACGATGAAACCCAAGAACTTTCCGGACTCTACCCCGAATGAACACTTCAACGGATTGAGCTTCATTCCGTACTTTCGAAGAATTGCAAACATTTCCGCCAAGTGGTCCATGTGGTTTACTACTTTTTTTGACTTTACCAACATATCATCAACATAAACTTCCATAGTTTTGCCAATCTGAGGTTTGAACATCGCATTGACGAGTCTTTGGTAGGTTGCCCCAGTGTTCTTTAATCCGAAAGGCATAACTTTGTAGCAGTAGAGACCCACATCCATGATAAAGCTTGTGTCTTCCTGATCTGACTCATGCATCATAATCTGATTGTATCCGGAGTAAGCATCCATAAAAGATAAGAACTCATGCCCAGCTGTTCCATCCACCAATTGATCGATTCTAGGCAACGGGAAGCAGTCTTTGGGGCAAGCTTTGTTCAGATCTAAAAAGTCGATGCATACTCTCCACTTTCCATTTGCCTTCTTAACCAATACTGGATTTGAAACCCAATTTGGATAAGTGGATTCTCTGATAAAACCATTCTCCATGAGCCGATCTACTTCTTCCTTTAGCACTGCTGACCTTTCTGGACCTTGGGTCCTTCTTTTCTGTTTTACTGGTGTGAATTTCGGATCAATATTCAGAGTATGTACAGCAATTTCCAGAGAGATCCCACACATATCAGCGTGACACCAAGCCAACACATCCAGATTTGCTTTCAAAAATGATATCAACGTTTTTTGAACTGCCATGCTTAGTTGTGAACCTACATTGAGTACTTTGGTTGGGTCTTTCGAGTCAACGGGTATTGGTACCGTTACTTCCACGGGTACCACTCTATTCTCCCCTGTACTGGCTTTTTTGAGGTCCATTTCTTTCCTTGCATTGTTGTGTTCGCCAGTACAGGGGCCACCCCGTAGTTGCTACAAGGTCGGTTTCTTAATGCGGAGCGGAGCTGCCGCATCTTTTCCCATCTCTCTTTTCCTGGCCTCTCGGAGCTCTACAAGATAACATTCTCGTCCCGCGTTCTGGTCTCCCTTAATGACAGCAACCCCATTATCAGTGGGAAATTTCATGGTCAAGCACCACGGGGCGAGGACGTCCTTGAAAGCAGCAAGTGTAGGCCGACCCAAGAAGGCATTATAGGCGGAGAATCCATTAACAATTATAAAAGTTTGTTTCCGAACCACCTTCTTATGTCCTTCTCCCAATTCAACAAACAAGTCCACTGTCCCAATTGGCTGTTTTGGCTCCCCTATAAATCCGGCGATCTTTTAAGATGAAACCTGTACATCTGCCATTGGAATTTTCATTTGGTCAAATGTCTACTTAAAGAGTATGTTGCATGAGGCGCCGCTATCAACCAGCACCCTCCTTACAATAGCCGGCCCAATGCCGACAGAAACAACCAAAGGGTCCTCAGTAGGAGCCTCCACACCAACAGAATCCCTGGTTCTGAATATGATATCATCATGAAAAGTCTTTTGCTGCTTCAGAGGTGCAGCATCTTCCAAAACCAAGACACTTTCTTCAGCTGGGGTATATTTCAAAGCTCTAGCGTACCTTTCCATCTCACCCCAACTCTTGCCAGCCGGATGGGGTCCTCCTGTGATCACATTGATAACAGGTCTTTCCGTTTCTTGTGCAGCAGGCCTCTCTCCTGAACCAGATGAATGAGCTGGAGGTTGCTGCCCCTGGTTAGATGAAGACAGGTCTTTTCTATTCCTTTTAACGTACTGCTGCAACTTATTCTCTCTTAATAGTTCTTCAATCAAGCTTTTCAAGTGGCGACACTCGTTGGTATCATGCCCTGGTTGGTTATGAAATTGGCAAAATCTCCCACTTTGAGCAGCATTTTTTCCAACTTTTACTGCCAGTGACTTCGGATATTCAACAGCATCTTTAGTGGCGATGAAAATATTCTCTGGTGTATCAGTTAGAGGGGTAAAATCTGAGGGCTTGAGAAAGCGGGGTTTTTTGAGGTCCTTCTGCTTCTTTCCACCATTACTCTCCCTATTTTGATTTGCAGACTCTTTTTTGTTCTGAGTAGTAGCATTATTTTTCACCACTGTTGTCACGACTTTAGCTGATGCGGAGAGATTTTCTAGGTGCACGAACTCATCAGCCTTTTTGTAGAACTTTTCGAGCGAATTTGGTTCCTTCATTTTCAACCATTTTCCAAATTCGCTCGACTTGTCAATAGCCCGCATTAGGTAGGTTAAAACCATTCGCGGTTCTGCATTATCAACTTCGGCTAGGGCTATGTTAAAGCGATTCAAGAAGGATTTGTTGGGTTCTCTAGGGTTCTGTTCGAGACTTGAAAGAGACATTATATCCTTTGCTCTCGAAGTGTACAGTCTGAATTGTTCCTTGAATTTCCGAGTTAGATCGGAAAATTGATCAACAGATCGTACGTGAAGCTTGGTAAACCAAAGTAGCGCCACTCCTTCCAAGTATACCGGGAAATACCGGCATTTAATCTCATCAGTTGCTCTGGCGCCAGTCATGTGCCAATCATACTTGTATAGGAATTGATTCGGGTCACTTGTTCCTCGATACGCAGGAATGGTAGGAGGAACGAATTTTCTGGGAAACTCAGCTTTTAGAATCCTCTCAGTAAATGGAGTTTTACTCGGAGCAAATCCCCAATCATTCTCATCTTCGTTTCTCTGCATGCTTTCCTTCATTATTTGCCGAATCATGCCGGAGAGATATTCCTCATTGTTTAGTGACTTTGCGGAGTAGGCTTCGGCCATTTTTTCGGAGGTTTGTCCGGGTAAATGTTCAGGGAGAACTGGCGATGGCCTGGATCCTTCAGCTTGGAGAGGTGCCTCTTCAGCGGCACCAGATCCCCCTTGAGGAATATTTCTCCCTTCGGAGTTGTGAACAGCATTACCAAAGTTTTCTTCGTTATTTACTGGTCTCTGATTAGCCCTGAGCAAAGCATTCAATTTTTCCATCATTAGGGTATTCTGAGTTTCAATTTGCTGATACAATCCAGACACAGCAGCATCTAACTCTTCTCGCGTTACTCCGATGCTTGGAGCTTCTTGACTTGGAGAAGGAGAAGTGGCGGTGTTATCGTGAGCATCATCAGATCTAAAAGATTTGCGTTTTCTTCTAGGAGCCATTATATCGGATAGCCTTCTGGTTTTGAAAGAAACTTTTTCAACAATCTTTCGAGAAGCAATGACGACAATATCCCTGAGTTGGGTTCTCAGTGAAAGCACCAAAATGTTAACGCTAAAAATTGAACGCTAACACCCGGTATGTGTAGTAGAGTTGTGAAAGCACCACCCGTGTGACGGGAACAAGAAATAAGCAGTAAAATAGTGAAAAAGTGGTAGAAGACAGCAGTTTATAGTGGTTCGGCTTAAGATCAAGCCTACGTCCACATTGAATTCCTTTATTGCTGATTCTGATTACAAGATGATACAATACAATTCGAATATAATGCACTTTGATTCCGAAACACTCTAGACTAATAGCTCAAACTTTGATGTAGAAGATCTCCTTGAATCCATGTAGAATGTGGTAGCTTTCTTTCAAAGCTTGTTGTAGTGTCTCGAATGTTTGGAGTTCTTCAAGTGTTGAATGAGTTGTGAATTCGGCAGAGTAACGACGCTTCAAAAAATGATTGGCTAAAAAGTCCCCTTCATGTTGAAGGTAGTGCTATATTTATAGAGAAGTCTGGATAGGAATTTTTGCCAAGTCCTGAGTCGTGGCCGACTTAAGATAAGTCGTAAGTCATGGCTGACTTAGCAGGTAACAGTATAAATAAAGCGGCATAAATATTCAGGCATTGGATTTTAACTCGGTAGCTTTTAGGTCGTGGACGACTTAAGCTAAGTCATGAGTCGCAGATAGCCTTAAGTAGTAGATCACCCACTTCTTCAAGTCGTCAACTAGTGAGTCGTAGACTTCTTCAAGTCGTTAAGCCGTAGACTTCCTTAAGTCGTTAAGTCGTTTTAACTCCTTAGGTCGGTAGTTCCTTTCAGTAGTTAGGTCGGAACTTCCCTTAAGTCGTGGCATTTCTTAAGTCATGGCATCTCCTAAGTCGCCCATTACTCTTAGGTTGCTTCATCCTTTAAATCATACCATCCTTAAGTCGTTAGCTGGTAGCTTCCTTAAGTCGCATAATCCTTAACTCGTTAAGTCACATATCCTTCTTGAGTCGTGCAGTTCTTAAGCCGTAGCAAATTGAGGGTTAACATACAGTATTTATAATTATTTGTTGTTATTTACGTTTTATTTACATTTTTTCTACATTTGGGATTTTCTTCTATAATTGTCAGTTTCTTTCTATTTTTCCATTTTACGCGAATGGAATAAATAGATTAAAACGCAAATATGGACTAAATAATAAGAACACTGAAATTATAGAAAATAAGATGTAAAATGTGAAGACTGTAATAAATTGGACTTGGACTGAATTTAAGCCTAATTATGATGTATAATTATAATTAAGAAGAGTAAAAGGAGAAAGTGGCTTATTTTTATACTTGGACCTTGGGTTAAGTTAATAAGCAATATTATAACATAGGTTATAATTAGAAACAGAACAGAAAAAGGCTTATTTTGAGACTTGGAATAAATTAATAAGCAAAGATGGCAAGAATAACAATAGAGGCTTATGTAAACAATATATACTAAGTTAATAAGCAAAAATAGGACCTTTACCCACAACATTCTCTATTTTCTATGGACACAGGTGTCTCACAATAGCCTGAAGTAAGATGAGTGCACGCTTATACTATTTAGGGTAGATAAAAGGTCAATAATTAAACGTACAAATCATGGGGATTTGGAAAAGGGGCGCAACTAGATTTTGTTTGATAGGGACTAGTACCAACAACGTTCCCTATTTTCTATGGACACAGGTGTCTCACTATAGCCTAAAGTGAGATGAGGGCACGCTTATGCTGCCTAGGGTAATTAAAAGGTCAAAAGAGGGAGCAACAGATAGGGTGAACCCAGTGGTGGTCGAGCGTGCTACCTCGGTGTAGGGTATATAATTCGCTATTCAGTTCCCAGCACTTAGTAGGTGCCTTTTGAAGGCACTGGTGTCTAACTCACAGTAGACACATTAGTAGAAGGCCAATCAAAGGGTAGAATTAGGACTTCGGCCTAATTAAAGTAGGATTGGGAATTCAACCTAATCAAAGTAGTTATCTAAGACCAGTGCAAACAATCGAAGTTATCCAATCGAATTAATCTAATAGTTAAATTGTATTTATTTCCAGCTTTACCTTTCCTCTTATTTCTATATTTCCTTTTATACTAGAACAATTGCAAAGTCTATTATCTTTACATTGCTTAAGAATACTAGTAATTACTATCATTCACCAGACTTTTAGTCTGACTACTACTCTATTTTTTCCTTTTTCCCCTATAGGCCAGCAAGGGCAAAGACGGTAGATTACGAACACTTGGAGACTTTTGTGGCGGAGATTTTCTCATGTATTCCCTTTCTTCATTTTCATTTTTTAGCTTATTTGATGTACTGGTACTTTTTTAGGGACAGTTTTGTACTTTGATTTTTATGAAACCGAGGTTATGATTTTCATAAGACATGTATTGGCATTTTGAGATATCTTATGTATTTGGTTTTATAACTATATCTTATGAAGTTTGATTTTTATTAAGTTATTGTTTTAATTATTTCCGCTGTTTTTATCTATTTTGTCTTGTGAATCTTAGTCTTTGTAAGTTTTAGCTATACCTACAACGCACCACATCTTTTAGTGTGTCCTTTTGGAGTGTACTAACGGGTGTGGAGTTTTTCATTTGGTATCAGAGCCTAAGGTCAAAGGATTCCTAAAAATTTGTTTTAAAAGTAAAGTATTTTCCAAAATAACTTGTTTTAAAAGTATTTTTCAAAGAGAAACCCTTAGAAATAGTTTTCAAGTATAAAAGAGTTTTTATAGAGATCCCCTCAAAGTCCAGTTCAACCCTCTTTAGATTCTTTCAAGCCTAAGTTTCCTTTTCCTTACATAGTATGGCTGATTGGTTCCGTAGAGCTACAGTATCAGTGGTGCATGGGCAAGCGCCCAATACAACAATGGTAGGTGGATATTCCTTTAATCCTCCTACACCAGCCGATTTTTCTAAGTTATGCAAGGACTTCGCTAGTATAGGAGGCAGAACGTTTTCTAGCACAAAGGATTCCGAGGAGACACGAGCTAGGTTGGAGGATATGGAGCGATGGTTTAGGTATTAGATTTGAAGGACCGAGAGAGAGTTCGGCCTACATCTTGGCAACTGAAGGGAGAGCTTAAAGAAGTTCCTAGATTAGAAAGCTCTAAGGAGCCATTGTGGAAGGAGGATAAGGACAAGAGGAAAGGAGGAGGCCATTAGAAGCGAATCAAGAAAAGTGGGAAATGTAAATGCTGTAGAATGGTTGGTCATTACGCAAAAGACTGCGAGAGAGAGAAGGTGAAGAAGTGTTACAGTTGTGGACAACCCAATCATCTTAGTAAGTTCTGTCCTTAGAAGATGGGCAGGGAGCGAGTGCACTTGCAGTGCAGATTCAGGCTTTGGATGCAACACCGTCCAGCAGCGGACCGGATTGAGGCAGAATTTTTTTTTTCTATTTCTAATTTTCCTATTCGGACTCTTTTCGATCCTAGAGCATCACACTCTTTCATCTCTAGTTCTTTGGTAGATTGTTTGCACTTAGACACTTCTTTAGTAGTAGACCCATTGTTGTTTCAAACCCCATAGAAGGATTGGCACATTTATCTATTGTTTGTAGGGGTTTGAAAATTTTTATCCTAGGCGTAGAATTTGTTTTTGACGCCTATGTATTGGGATTCTCAGGGTATGGGATAATTTTGGGGATGGATTGGCTATTCACAAATGGAACTATATTAGACAGTGAGAGGAGGGTCGTTAGACTAGAGACATGCAATGGTAGGACTCTCAAGGTTTCTTGCGACCCACAAGGGTTAGTTATGTTGAGCTACCGTTATTCCCTCGATTCATCATCAGCGGAGTTAGATTCGGTTCCTATCGTCAGAGATTTTCCAAACGTCTTTGAGGAGGTTAGGGGACTTCCCCTTAAGAGAGAGCTTGACTTCAGGATTTAATTGACTGATAATGGCCTATAGCATTACCTGTGAGGCACATGGCATCTAGGGAGACGAAGGAGTTGAGCAAGCAAATTCGTGAGCTTTTGGAGAAAGGTTTCATAAAAAGGAACATATCGAAGTAGGGAGCACCAATCATCTTTGCTACTAAGGCAGATGGTTCCTTTTGACTTTGCGTAGATTATAGAGAATTAAATAAGCTCACAAAGAAGAACCGTTATCCACTTCCTAGGATAGATGATCTTTTCGAGTAGCTAGTTAGCTCTTCAGTATTTTCTCAGTTTGATTTAGCCACTAGATTTCATCAGCTTAGAGTCGATGACGATATCATTGATAAAATAGCATTTAGGACACCCGATGGATTCTTTTTTTTTTTTCTTAAAACTCCCTGATGAAATCGAAGGGAGCCCCACCTTCATGGTCCGACCACATACAGGTAGGAGGTTAGCCAGCCCAGCACAGAGATTTTTGCCCCCCACCCAGTTTTGGGTAAGCTGGAGGCCCATCTCCGCGCCTTGAATGGGAGTAGGGCAGACGGGGATCGAACCTGCGACCCTGTTACCGGGAAGCAAGTATCTTACCACTGCGCCACTATGAGTGGTTGGTTATGGCTTTTGGGCTGATGCAGCCCAGGAAGATGAAGCTGTAGGTCGTGTACGACCTAACATGTTGGTAAAACAGATACGACGTAAGGAGGAGAGTAACGAGCTAAGATTTTGTGAAGAATTATGGAAAGTTGAAGTTTTAGGTTGCGGCCGACCTAACGAAGTCTTTAAGTCGCTTCAACGACTTAGTGAAGATCGGCAACGACCTAGTGGAAAGGCGCGAGTTAACGAGCTAGAGGGAAAAGCGCTCGAACGACCTAATGAGTTACGACTTACATTAGGTCGCAAAGAAGTGATACGACCTAAGTTAGGTCGTATGGACGACCTACGACCTAAGATAAGTCGCTCCGAAATTCAGAATGAAGAATGCCTCGACCTACGACCTAAGTTAGGTCGCGTACGAACTACGACCTAAGTTAGGTCGCGAGAACTTTAGGTCGCCGATTGCTACAGTTCGCTGCCTCTTGGATCGTTGATGGTTGAGTCGTATGTCGTGTCTGTATTATACTGTTAGGTCATCTACGACCTATGTTAGGTCGGTAAAGGCTTGTAATGTGTTGTAACTGTTTTGTTTTAAGTCGTTTACCTTTAAGTCGTAAGTCGTAGGTCTTGATAGGTCATGTACGACCTAAGTGTTGTAAATTCATGATGATGTCTGGATTGTAAAGTGCTATAAATAGGCGTGAGTAGTACATTTGAAAGTTAGTTGATTTTGAATAAAATTCTTGTTTGTTAGCTTTGTGCTTTCAATTAAAATCGGTAGTTGAGTGTAATCTCCTATCTCCACCTTCGACATTCGAGTGCGCTCGAATCTTTGATCGTTGAAGCCAATTCGCGGAATCAAGCGTGCTTGATCTACGCTCGAACAATTGTAGATCTCTCTTCACGGTATCGTGCGCGATCAACGTGTTAGAGATAGCTAGAATTTGGTATCTTCGGATCAACGAATTTGGGCATTTCAGTATTTCTCAATCCACCGATTGCTACTTTCATCGATCTACCTTGTTTTTGTTTAATCCGCTGCGTAATTGTAGATCTCTCTTCACGGTATCGTGCGCGATCAACGTGTCAGAGATAGCTAGAATTCGGTATCTTCGGATCAACGAATTTGGGCATTTTAGTATTTCTCAATCCACCGATTGCTACTTTCATCGATTTACCTTGTTTTTCTTTAATCCGTTGCGTCAGTTATTATGCAGCCCAGGAAGATGAAGCTGTAGGTCGTGTACGACCTAACATGTTGGTAAAACGAATACGACCTAAGGAGGAGAGTAACGAGCAAAGATTTTGTGAAGAATTATGGAAAGTTGAAGTTTTAGGTCGCGGCCGACCTAACGAAGTCTTTAAGTCGCTCCAACGACTTAGTGAAGATCGGCAACGACCTAGTGGAAAGGCGCGAGTTAACGAGCTAGAGGGAAAAGCGCTCGAACGACCTAACGAGTTACGACTTACATTAGGTCGCAAAGTAGTGATACGACCTAAGTTAGGTTGTATGGACGACCTACGACCTAAGATAAGTCGCTCCGAATATCAGAATGAAGAATGCCTCGACCTACGACCTAAGTTAGGTCGCGTACAACCTACGACCTAAGTTAGGTCGCGAGAACTTTAGGTCGCCGATTGCTACAGTTCGCTGCCTCTTGGATCGTTTATGGTTGAGTCGTATGTCGTGTCTGTAATGTACTGTTAGGTCGTCTACGACCTATGTTAGGTCGGTAAAGGCTTGTAATGTGTTGTAACTGTTTTATTTTAAGTCGTCTACCTTTAAGTCGTAAGTCGTAGGTCTTGATAGGTCGTGTACGACCTAAGTATTGTAAATTCGTGATGATGTCTGGATTGTAAAGTGCTATAAATAGGCGTGAGTTGTACATTTGAAAGTTAGTTGATTTTGAATAAAATTCTTGTTTGTTAGCTTTGTGCTTTCAATTAAAATCAGTAGTTGAGTGTAATCTCCACCTTCGACATTCGAGTGCGCTCGAATCTTCGATCGTTGAAGCCAATTCGCGGAATCAAGCGCGATTGATCAACGCTCGAAGAATTGTAGATCTCTCTTCACGGTATCGTGCACGATCAATGTGTCAGAAATAGCTAGAATTCGGTATATTTGGATCAACGAATTTGGGCATTTCAGTATTTCTCAATCCACCGATTGCTACTTTCATCGATCTACCTTATTTTTGTTTAATCCGCTGCGTAATTGTAGATCTCTCTTCACGGTATCGTGCGCGATCAACGTATCAGAGATAGCTAGAATTTGGTATCTTCGGATCAACGAATTTGGGCATTTCAGTATTTCTCAATCCACTGATTGCTACTTTCATCGATCTACCTTGTTTTTGTTTAATCCGCTGCGTCAGTTTGGTATCGGAGCTTGTTTTAGCCAATCATAGATAAATCGAGTCTTGGAGCCAAGAATTTCAAAGTTGAAGTGTTAGCCGAGCTTGAAGTTTGAGCCGTGCAATTTTGTTTGAAGTGTTGAAGCTGTGTCTGATTTGTGAAGTATTTGAGAAGTTTGAACCATGCCGCCGAGGAGAGCTAATCGTCATCAAAATATTGAAGCATTGTATCGAAGGGAAGAGGTCGATCAAATGGAGCAACGTATGCATGAAAAATTTGATGAAGGTATTGGTAGATTGGAGAGAATGATGCTTGAATTGAATCAAAGTAGAAGAAGAAATTCACCTGAATCAATCCATGGAGGAAGTAGAGTTTCACCACATTCAGACCGGGAGTGGATAGAAAATCATGATTGTAGAAGTGCTGATAACCATAGTAGGAATGATGATGATCGTGATAGAAGGAATGTTGATAGAAGGGATGTTGGTGGAAGACATGATGGTAGTAGAGATGTTGGTGGTCAGGATCGACATCGATATACATCTGATTTTGAAGAGGAGTATGACGGTGGTAGTGTTCCAGGACAAGGACGAGGTCAAGGAAGAAATTACTCTGAGTATGATCACAAGTGGGAATCGGGGATGAAAACTGAAATTCCTGAATTCAAGGGTTGTATGCAAGCTGAGGAGTTTTTGAATTGGGTGGCTAATGTTGAAGAAATTTTTGACTTCAAGGAAGTTCCAGAACATCGTAGAGTGAAGTTGGTTGCTACAAGGTTGAGGGGTAGAGCTTTGGCATGGTGGCAACAAACCTAACTTACATGTGAACGAATGGGGAAGTCAAAGGTTGAATCTTGGGAGAAGATGAAGAAATTGATGAAAGCAACGTTCTTACCTTACAATTATCAATCTTTGATGTATCAACGTTTGCAGAACTTGATGCAGGGCCCAAAGACTGTTAATGATTACGCGGATGAGTTTTATTAGCTTATTGCAAGGAATGATATTATGGAAACAGAAGAGCAGCTGACAACTAGATTTGTTGGAGGGTTGAGAATGCAGATATAGGATATGGTGAATATGTTTGATCCCAGATCTGTCGCTGAAGCACATCAGAAAGCTCTAGCTTGGGAGAAACAAGGAAGCAGAGGAGATGGTGTGTTTACAAATTCTAACAATCCAATGAAAGGGGCTAGTAGCAGTGTGAATGTCACGAAGGCTGTTGCAAACCCAGTTGTTAATGAAGTTGCTAAGACCAGAGTCAACAGTGGTATCAAATGTTTCAATTGTCAAGAGTTTGGTCACAAAAGCAATGAATGTCCTAAGCCAAAGAAGCGAGTAATGATTGCTGAGGTTGAGGATGAGGAGGCTGAAGGTACTAATCAATTACCGGTTGAGGAGGAAGAATTATTGTCTGGAGATGACGGATATACATTAATGATGAGGAGGAATTGCTTAACACCGAAGTAGGAGGAAGAGACTAGCTGGTTGAGGAGTAACATCTTTCAATCAACGTGCACTATCTTGGGAAGGGTTTGCAAGTTTGTCATTAATGCGAGAAGCTGTGATAATATTATCTCTACAAAAGCTGTGAAGAAGTTATCATTGAAGACAGAGAAGCATCTGAAACCGTACAAGTTAGCTTGGTTGAGGAAAGGTGGGGAGGTAAAAGTTGGACGAAGAGCTTGTGTTAAGTTTTCAATTGGGAAGAAATACAAGGATGAAATTTGGTGTGATGTTGTGGACATGGATGTATGTCATCTGTTGTTGGGGAGGCCGTGGCAGTATGATAGGGCGGTGCAACATGATGGACGTACTAACAGTTACAGTTTTATGTTTGAAGGAACTAAAATCACTTTGATTCCTAAGAAGCGACAACAAGAGGAAAGCAAGTTGGAGGAGATTGAAGAACTGAAAACTTTGTTATCTTTGAAGGAGTTTGTTAAGGAGGTAGAAGAGGAGCCTGAAGTATTCTTGTCGATTGGACGTGAGAGTCATGAAGTGCTGTAAATACCAGAAGAAGTAAAACCAGTACTGAAAGAATTTGACGATGTATTTCCAAAGGAGTTGCCAACGCAGTTACCGCCGTTAAGGGACATTCAACATCAAATTGATCTTGTTACAGGAGATGTGTTACCTCACAGACCACACTACAGAATGAGTCCAAAAGAGCATGAGGAGTTGCGAAGGCAAGTGGAAGAATTGCTTAAATAGGGGCGTGTGAAGGAGAGTCTAAGTCCTTGTGCTGTACCAACTTTATTGGTACCCAAAAAGGATGGAATGTGGAGGATGTGCACAGATAGTAGAGCATTGAATAAGATCACAGTCAGATACAGATTTCCGATGCCGAGGCTTGATGATTTGTTGGATCAGTTGAGCGGGGCTACTATCTTTTCGAAGATTGATTTGAAGAGTGGTTATCATCAGATTCGAATCAGACCAGGGGATGAGTGGAAGACAGCGTTCAAGACAAGAGAAGGATTATATGAATGGTTGGTCATGCCATTTGGTCTTTCGAATGCACATAGTACATTCATGCGGGTGATGAACCAAATCTTTAGACCTTTTATTGGAAAGTTCGTGGTGGTGTATTTTGATGATATACTGATATATAGTAGAAGCTCAGAGGAACATTTGCAACATCTGAGAGAAGTGTTGATGGTACTGCGACAGGAACAATTTTATGCTGCGACGAAGAAATGCGTGTTCATGACGCATAGTGTTTTATTTTTGGGATATGTTATATCAGGGGGAGGTATACAAGTGGATCAGAATAAAGTTGAAGCAATCAGAAATTGGCCACAGCCCAAGACGATAACTGAAGTTAGAAGCTTTCATGGTTTAGCATCATTCTACCGAAGATTCATTCCACTCTTCAGTAGCGTGATGGCACCAGTTATTGATTGTATGAAAGGGAAGCAATTTTTATGGTCGGAGGAAGCAGGATTTGCTTTTGAGAAGATCAAGGAGCTTTTGACGACAGCACCAATTCTAGTGTTGCCGGATTTTCAGTTATTATTTGAATTACATACTGATGTATCAAAAGTTGGGATTGGAGGGGTGTTAAGTCAGAAAGGTCGTCCTATCGCATATTTTAGTGAGAGGTTATCGGGAGCAAAGATGAGATATAGTACATATGATATTGAATTTTATGCTATCGTGCAAGCTATCAAACATTGGAGACATTATTTGTTTCATAAAGAATTTGTTTTATATACTGATCATGAGGCCTTGAAGCATATGTAGGGACATGACAAGATTGCTGCTAGGCATGCTTCGTGGATTGCATACTTACAACAATTTACATTTGTGGTGAAGCATAAATCGGGAATTACAAACAGAGTGGCAGAAGCGTTAAGCAGAAGAAACCATTTGTTAACTACGATGAAAGTTGAAGTGACAGGGTTTGATGTGTTACCAGAGTTATTTATCAATGATCCTTACTTTGCAAAGTTTGTTGATAAAGTCAAGGAGGGAGAGACGGATGAGTTTATGATGATAGATGGTTTTCTGTTCAAAGGAAATCGATTGTGCATACCTGATTATAGTTTGAGAATGAAGATTGTAAAGGAGCTACATGAAGAAGGTCATGTGGGAAGAGACCGTACATCACAGTTGATTTCCTAATCTTATTTTTGGCCATTAATGAGAAAAGAGGTTGAGAGATTTGTGGAACGATTCCATATTTGTCAAGTGCCGAAGGGAACCGCTACAAACGTAGGATTATATATGCCGTTACCTATGCCTACTAAACCGTGGGTGGATGTGAGCATGGATTTTTTTTTGGGTTTGCCTAGAACTCAAATGGGAAATGATTCTATATATGTTGTGGTTGACCGTTTCTCCAAGTGGTACATTTTATTGCTTGTAAGAAAACGGCGGATGCGGTTCATGTAGCACAATTATTCTTCAGGAAGATCTATCGCTTACATGGTTTGCCGGAATCCATTGTTTCTGATCGGGATACCAGATTTCTGAGTCACTTTTGGCTAAGTTTGTGGAAGATGGTCGGAACAAAGTTGAATTTCAGTAGTGCCTATCATCCGCAAACAGATGGGCAAACGGAAGTGGTTAACAGATCGTTGGGAAACTTGTTGAGGTGCCTTGTGAAGGATAATCTGAAGAGTTGGGATGTGAAGTTATGTCAAGCGAAGTTTGCTCATAATCATGCTGTAAACCGTAGTACGGGTTTCAGTCCATTTCAGATAGTGTATTCAAGCTTACCAAAGGGGCCGTTGGGTTTAACGGTAATACCACACTCGAAGGGGACAGTTAAGAAAGCTGCTGATTTTGGTTATGAGTTGACTGAATGTCATAAAATCGTTCAGGAACGATTGAAGAATGCAAATGAAAAGTATAAACAAAATGCAGATTTGAAATGAAGAAGCGTTGAATTTAATAAAGGAGATTTAGTATATGATGTACTAACGAAAGATCGTTTTCCGGTAGGAGCATACAATAAACTGAAAGCACGAAAGATTGGTCCTTAACGATCGTGAAACGGATCAATGAAAACGCTTATAAGTTGAAGCTACCAGAGGATGTATACACGTCTGATGGGTTTAATGCTAAACATATTATACCATATCATGGGAATGAGTTTGGTAAGGAAGAAGAGGGTGCAAATTCGAGGACGAATTTTTCTCAACCTAGAGAGGATGATGCAGCCTAGGAAGATGAAGCTGTAGGTCGTGTACGACCTAACATGTTGGTAAAACGGATACGACCTAAGGAGGAGAGTAACGAGCTAAGATTTTGTGAAGAATTGTGGAAAGTTGAAGTTTTAGGTCGCGGACGACCTAACGAAGTCTTTAAGTCGCTCCAACGACTTAGTGAAGATCGGCAACGACCTAGTGGAAAGGCGCGAGTTAACGAGCTAGAGGGAAAAGCGCTCGAATGACCTAACGAGTTACGACTTACATTAGGTCGCAAAGAAGTGATAAAACCTAAGTTAGGTCGTATGGATGACCTACGACCTAAGATAAGTCCCTCCAAAATTCAGAATGAAGAATGCCTCGACTAACGACCTAAGTTAGGTCGCGTACGACCTACGACCTAAGTTAGGTCGTGAGAACTTTAGGTCACCGATTGCTACAGTTCGCTGCCTCTTGGATCGTTGATGGTTGAGTCGTATGTCGTGTCTGTATTGTACTATTAGGTCATCTACGACCTATGTTAGGTCGGTAAAGGCTTGTAATGTGTTGTAACTGTTTTGTTTTAAGTCGTCTACCTTTAAGTCGTAAGTCGTGGGTCTTGATAGGTCGTGTACGACCTAAGTGTTGTAAATTCGTGATGATGTCTAGATTGTAAAGTGCTATAAATAGGCATGAGTTGTACATTTGAAAGTTAGTTGATTTTGAATAAAATTCTTGTTTGTTAGCTTTGTGCTTTCAAATAAAATCGGTAGTTCAGTGTAATCTCCTATCTCCACCTTCGACATTCGAGTGCGCTCAAATCTTTGATCGTTGAAGCCAATTCGCGGAATCAAGCGCGCTTGATCAACGCTCGAAGAATTGTAGATCTCTCTTCACGGTATCGTGCGCGATCAACGTGTCAGAGATAGCTAGAATTCGGTATCTTCGGATCAACGAATTTGGGCATTTCAGTATTTCTCAATCCACCGATTGCTACTTTCATCGATCTACATTGTTTTTGTTTAATCCGCTGCGTAATTGTAGATCTCTCTTCATGGTATCGTGCGCGATCAACGTGTCAGAGATAGCTAGAATTCAGTATCTTCGGATCAACGAATTTGGGCATTCAGTATTTCTCAATCCACCGATTGCTACTTTCATCGATCTACCTTGTTTTTGTTTAATCCGCTGCGTCATGGGCTAACCGATACCCCAACCTATTTTGTAGATTTCATGAGCCATGTTTTTAGAGATGTCCTAAATAAGATCGTGGTGGTATTCGTGGATGGCATTTTATTCATTTTGAGGTGGTTCTTCATACATTTCGCGTTCATCGGTTGATGGAAAAATTCTTGAAGTAACAATCTTGGCATAAGGAAGTGTGTTTCTTGGGGCATAGAAAGGTCTACACATGGAAGAAGTTTGAGAAACGGTTTTGTACATTTAGGCTCGGATTGTGGAAATCCAAAGAGAGGTAAGTAAAGATTAGAGATGTACAATAAGCTCATTTGATAAGAAAGGAAGAAATCCCATGTGTAGATAATTGCAAAAATTATAATTGTTTCAAATAAGTGGATTTAATGGTTGTACCTTAGAATAGCTATAAGGATACAAGAGGAATATGAAAAAAAACTTTACTAGGGAAATGAGGTTTCCAAGGTTTAGTAATGGTACTCCTAGGGTAGTGAGAAGAAAATCCACCTTATGATTAGCTCAATAAAATATAATTGTTGAATTGAAAATTTTCATTGTTAATATTTTCTTTTTGGAAATAAATATTGGGTTTTCAAAAAATGGTATGAAATTTAAATTGGTTTTTATATGGTGTAAATTTTGTTAAAAATGAAATTCTTCTAGAATTATAGAGCGTATATAGCTCGCTTGTTTCTTTGTAAGTAAGCAAAGATTTTAAATATAAAAATATAGGGTGTATTAAGTATCGAAAACATAGGTTACACATTTATTGTTGTAATAGATGTTTTTATGGAAAATAAAGGGAGCATAGAATATAACACTATTGTTATAGTAAGTGACTTCCAAGAGAAATGTTTTTACATAGTATATGAGATTTATTAGTATTTATTTAAATCCATACACTAGTATTTTTGGGTTGTAGTAACGGTGTTTTACGCAACATCTATTTTGACCCAAATAAAAATGAGTTTTGAAAGTAATTTCTAAGTATAGAAATAAAATGGTTTGTAAAGTACACTTATTATTTTAATAAGTATAAGAAAATGTTTTCTAGTTATGGATATATTAAAATAGTTTTGAAGATGACTTTTTCTAAAAAAATTGGGTAAGTTAGATATTAGAAAATATTTATCACGAGAGAATATAAACATACTTTAATCTATTGGAATGAAAAGAATAATGGAATAATTTTCTATGGAACTAATAAAAATGTTTTGTGTAAGTTATAAGGAATATGTGAAAGAGATATACAAGGTATTGGAAGCACCATATTTTGTGTAGCCTATTTCGAAAAATATAAAACAAGTTTGATGACCCGAAATTTTAGGCAATACCAATTTAATGATCTGTATTAATAATTAAATTGATTTGATAATCTTTGTTAATAAAAAAATTATGTAATGACAAGTGTAATTAAATCAAGACATTAGTAACATGTGTAATTTAACAAATAATTATAACATAGTTAATAAAACTCACATTCAAAAATAATAAAATATAATTATAAACTTAAGAAATTATTTTTATAACTTGTATTAACATGTGTTATTAACTAAAGCCTTGCATTTGAAATTTATAGAAGATGATAACATGTGTAAGCATTTGAAAACATGCAAATTTACATATGGCCAAATATGATTTTCTTCTAAAAATTAAAATATATTTGAGAAACATGATCACTTATTTTCAGTTCAAATTTTCTTATTCTTTCTTTCTTCTCTATCTTTTCTCTTTTCTATCCCTATCTTTCTTAATGATGATGCGTCTTTCTGTGGAGAGAAAGGCGGGTCGTCACAGTTGGTATCAGAGCATAGGTTGAGATAATACCTAGGCTCTGGAGTGGTGTCTATTTTGAGAGAGCGTATTTGTAATTTTTATATAACTATATATATATATTTATTCTACCTATTTGTTGGGTTACCTGTTCGAGTTTTCCAATATAAGTTATAAAGGTAGAAAAGGTAGTGGTGTGTGTAACACGACTACCAATGGTTGGAGTTTGAATGTTTGAGGTTGGAAGTGTATCTGTCGAGACTGTAGACCTAATACCGTCTCAAGTGATCTTTGCTATGGTGTAAGGATTTCGTTGATATCTGTGTAATTTTCCGGATGTCTTTAGGGAAGTCAGAGGTTTGTCAGCATTAGAGATTGAGTTTCCATATTGACTAGGATTACAGGAGTGGTCCTGGTAGTTCAGCTAGGTAGAAGGATGTCTCCTAGAGAAAGGATTTGGTGAAGCAGCTCAGTATTTCATGGAACTTCTGAGTTTTCTTTTTATGGATCTGTTGAACCATATTTCCAAGGTGTGTTGTCTAGTTTGTGCTCGTGTTCATTGACGGATATTTTCGTCTTCTCCAGATCAGAGTTGTGCAGCGGAAGCAAGGTGGCAGCTGTTCTAGAGTGGAAGCAACTGGAAGTTGCAGTATTAGAGAGTTTCTACAGGAAATATTTCTGGATTTGAGTCCAGATTGGCAAGTGCACCTATTTTGTCTTTTTCGGGTGGAAGAAGTAGGTTCAGTCTACTGATGATTGTGAAGTAGAGTTTGTGTTCTTGATTTTGGGTAGATCTTAAGAGGATCATTTTGTTGAGTTGTTTTTGGTCCAGTTTTTTTCAAGGGGCATCAGCGAAGGTTGAGCTGATCGGAAAAGGCAGCCCAAGATCGTCAGAAGAGTTCTGTGAATAAGAAACGGAGGAATTTGGAATTCGAAGTTGGAGACTTCGTTGTTGTTGAGGTTTTCTCCGATATAGGGAGCAATAAGATTGGGTAAGACTGGAAGGTTAACTGCAAGGGGTATTGGATTTTTCTGTGTTCTCGTAAGGATAAGTTTTGATCTACAGGATTGAATTGCCAGTTCAGATAGCTGGGATTCACAGTGTATTTCACGTATCTCTGAGGGAGTACGTGTATGATCCATCTCTGGTTTTGGAACCAGCAGTTCAAAGGGTTTGGTTGTTGATCAGGTCTTGAGTGTGGTCAGATCTCTTGTGTAGATTATAAATCTAGATGAGTAGGAGCTCAGTAGCTTAGTAGTATAGCTAGTGTTGATTGTTTGATTGAATTGGTTGTTTGGATGAAATGTTTGTTTGGTTGTGTATGGCTGATATGTATGGCTGATATGTATGTCTGAATTGGCTGAAATAAAAACTTTTGGATTATCTTTTGTTTTAAATTTCGAGGACGAAATTCTTTTAAGGGGGGAGGAATGTGATGACCCGAAATTTTTGGCAATATCAATTTATTGATCTGTATTAATAATTAAATTTATTTGATAATCTTTGTTAATAAAAAATAATGTAATGACGAGTGTAATTAAATCAAGACATTAGTAACATGTGTAATTTAATAAATAATTATAACATAGTTAATAAAATTCACATTCATAAATAATAAAATATAATTATAAACTTAAGAAATTATTTTTATAACTTGTATTAACATGTGTTATTCACTAAAGCCTTGCATTTGACATTTGTAGAAGATGATAACATGTATAAGCATTTGAAAACATGCAAATTTACATATGGCCAAATATGATTTTCTTCTAAAAATTAAAATATATTTGAGAAACATGATCACTTATTTTCAGTTCAAATCTTCTTATTCTTTTTTTCTTCTTCTAATTAAAAACCAAATCTGAGAAAAAAAAATACAAACCTGAAACTAAAAACCAAAACTAAAATCCTGTTCTAAAGAAAATGCTACAACTTCATCTATATTCATCTTCAACCTGAATTAAAGCATGCAGTAAGACCAACCCAATATTACATCAACAATCAAGTAATTCAAATCATAGGAAGCTTCAGATCAATTATTTCCAGATCAAAGTTGAGCTTGCTTCTCTGTTCTTTATAACTGGTGAGTAAGCCTTTTTCTTTTAAAAACAGTTTAAATCTGGAAGTAAACTTTACTGCATGTGATAAATCTGTGGATAACATTTGTTTACATGATGTTTTCAGTTGAATATAATTTGTGTTGATATATATATATATATATGTATATATATATAGTGTGAGCAGGTCTATATATATAAAACCCGGTCTCTGTTTTTTTAGTAAGTAAACTTTTATCTAAAAACAGTTTAACCTGTGATGATAATTAGATGCTTGTGATAGAATTTTTGTGGAAATATGGATTGTATATGCATATGAATGTGAATGCATGTTTTGTATATATATGTCTGTGAATATTTGTTCTATGAACTTCTCTGTTCAATAGGTTTCCAAATCCATTTAAAAATTTATATATACCAAACGAATTAAATTTAGACCAAAATCTTTAAGGGAAAAAGGATTGAAACATGATAATCTAAATTTTAAAAATAATTTAAATACTTCATATTTAGTAAATATTTCATCAATGAAGGAATATAGTGATAATCTAAGTATAAGATAAAAATCAAACATTTTAATTCTCTGTTTTAGTTATCTTATCAGATTCGTAATTAAAATTGATGAATTTTAAAGGTAGTATCATGATTTTTAACATAGTAATGATTGTGATAAGTTGAGTTGATCGGATTGGGCATTTTCGCCAAATTCTGACGAATGGAAGAAACTGGGTTGTCGGGCTTTGATCTGGAGGAAGGAGGTAGCTCGGAGATCAAGGGAAAAATGGTCGCCAGATTGTTCATTCGCCGTGGTGGTCGGAAATGAGTGAAGTAGGGTTTTCCTATCGTATTTGATGGCCGATGGTTTTGAGGTATTTTCGACATGGGCGAAGGACCGGGTACGATCGCGAGTTGAGGAATGGTGGCGTGGTGATATGGCAGTGCTCTTGAAGAAGAACTGGAGGTTCTAGTCAACGTGATCGACGACGGCAGGAGGTTTTGTGGATCGAGCTTTGCTCCAGATTTCGATCGAGGGTCGAAATTTTGTTTTGCTGCTGGAATTTGGTTGCTAGGTGATTGTATGGGTGGTCGAGGTCGGAAGCAGTTTGTCACAGGTCGGAGGATGGTCGTGGTCGATGCCAGTTCGACGTACACGTGCACCTGTACGTTTGTGTCAGGTGAAGAAAATCTGGCTTGGGAACGCAGGGTTGTACTCGGGTTTTCCTCGAATTTTCTCGTGTTCGTCTCGAAGTATTGGGGAGTTTGGCTCGAAGCTTTTGAGGGTTGTCTCGGGTCATTTGTTTTGTGACAGGTTTTAAATTTTAAAATGAATTTAAAATTTGAAAGCAAGATATTAAACAGGAATTTTTAAACAAAGTTTTAAAAGTATGGATTCAAATTTAACTTGTATCCTAGTTTTGAAATAAATAAGTTTATAAAAATTTAAAATGTTTAAACAAGTTTAATGTTTAAAGTATATTTTAAAATGAATTTGTTTAAAACTCTTATAATTTCTTTTATAAGATAAGTGTTTCTTTAACCTTTGATTTGAAGAGTTTTTAAATTGTTTTTAGATTTTTTAAAGATAAATTTGTAATTATTTTAAATCTTTAATTTGAAAAGAAATTTAAAGGTAAACTTAAAAGTAAAAATTTACAAAAGCTTTTGTAAATGGTAATTAAGTCATTAATAAGAATAATGTTTTTATCTTAAGGATAATTAAGATTTAATGATTTGAGATTCATTAAATTAATAAGGTAATTAAAGGGTAATTTATTAATTTAATTTATTAATGATTTAGTGTTAATTAATTAAGTAATTAAGGGTTAAGTTAATTAATTAAAGATAAATTAATTTGTAATTAAGGATCATTAATTAGATAAGTATAAAATATTAATTAATGATTAGGAGTTAATTAATCAAGTGATTAAAGATTAATTAAGGTATGATTAAGCAATTAATTAGGAAATTAGAAATTAATTAATTGGTAATTAAGAATTAATTAATTTGTAATTATTAATGGTTAAAATTACTTAGGGAAGTAATTAAAGAATTGTTAATAGTTAATCAAAGATCATTAACTAGGGATTATAAAATGATTAATTAATGTGATTAATTTAAGATAATTAATTAGATTAATTAATTAAGGATAATCATTTGTGGAATCAGTTAAGTATAATTACTTAATGTAATTTATGAAGTGTAATTACTTAGTGAAGTAATTAATGGGTAATTACTAGATGTAATTAGTTGAAGAATAATTTATAAATGGAAATAAATTGGGTTTAATTACTTTATGTAATTAATAAAAAGGATAATTACTTAGAGGAAGTAATTAGAAATAAATTACTTAGTGTAATTAATTAAAGTAATAATTAATTTTATTTAAAAATTAATTAAGTAATGAAATTAATTAAGGGTAATTAATTACTGGATGTGATTTATCAAGGGTAATCAATAAATGTGATTAATAAAGGATTAATTATTAATATGATTGATAATTAAAGAAGTAATTAGGGATCATTAATTGATATAATTAATGATGTAATTAAGGATTGATTAATTAAGGGATAATTAATTAATGAAAGTAATTAGAGATTAATTAATGAAAGTAATTAGAGATTAATTGATGAAAGTAATTAATAAATGTAAGTAATTTAATTAATTAATATAATTAATTAAGGACCATTAATTTATGTAATTAATTATAGTATAATTAATTAATAGGAGTAATTAAAGGTTAATTATTGTGAATGGTTAAAGGGTAATTAATTTATGTAATTAATTAAAGGTTAATTACTTAATGAAATTAAAGGATAGTTAATCAATGATGATTAATTAAGATGGAT